>WOVY01016100.1:0-600000 GCA_013436015.1 Rhipicephalus annulatus | reverse complement strand
ATTGCCGCGCGCAACTTCTCTTGCCAGGAAATTGCTGTAGCCGAAATAGAAATGCTTTGCCCCGCCGCGGTGGTCTTGTGGCTAAAGTACTCGGCTGCTGACCCGCAGGTCGCGGGATCGAATCCCGGCTGCGGCGGCTGCATTTTAGGTGGGGGCGGAAATGTTGTAGGCCCGTGTGCTCAGATTTGGGTGCACGGTAAAGAACCCCAGGTGATCTGAATTTCCGGAGCTCTCCAATGCGGCGTCTCTCATAATCATATGGTGGTTTTGGGACGTTAAACCCCACGTATCAATCACTCAATGAAGTAGAAATGCTTTGCAAACTGCATGTGATATTGACTTGCTGCATGGCAAACCTGTGCAGACGCGCATCACCGATTACTTCAATTAATGACGGATGTCCTGCGATTTGTGAATAAATGTAAGTCGTCTAAAACTTCCCCTTTGTGTGTTAGCTCAGTGCACATGCGTCACTGCATGGTGAGCGCTCTGTTCATTAGCTTTCATTAATTCAAAGTTCTTTTAATTCGAACAAATTTTTCGGCCCCTCCGACTTGGAGTTAACGAGATTCGACTATATAACATATACATAAACTTAGTGCATGAGGTAACACAAAGCATGGTATGTAGAGTAACGTAACCAAAATTTTAACTTTATTGACAAACATGGCTTCTTAGTACATGAACTAACATGACAAGAAAAACTAGGAAAGCGGTCCGCAATGTGTTACAAGCAAATGAAACTTGTGATGAAGAGGTGGTGTTTGTCACTTCTTTTCTTCGCTTTCATTAAGTGCGGAGATGCTTCACTTGCTTGTTTTTTTCTCTCGATGCTTTCTGCGCCACTCGGCTCTCTTGCGAGCAATATTTTCGCATTTTCATGAGAATGTAGTATTGCAGAATTCCTGCTAGGACTTCTTCATTGTGAGCTTCACGAGACAAGCTGAAACTGTGTGTCCCCAGCACATGGTAATTCGTTGCCTCATAAACATTAGGTGACTTTGCTATTATAAGAAAAGTAGTTCTCGGCCGCATGCAACAGTTTGTACAGATGCATGTTTGAATACATTAATCGGCCGTGTGTTTTGGTGGCACTGAGACCAGAAATGTCTTCTTTAACGGGCTGCAAATTTGAACCACGTGCGCCCCTGCACATTTCACAGTCAGACTTTTGGCGGAAATTTTGTGCCACATATCCAGCAATGAAGTCTATTATGCAGTCAATTATGGCAGGATTGTCCTCTGTCTAGGGTAAAATGTCTTCACATTCCCAAAGGGAACGAAGCGTGTGTTGGAGGGGTAGTTGGTTAGACCTCTGTGTGCCATGGAGGAGACAGATATCTGGTATAAAGTACTTTTCGAAGTGTCGAGCACACATTAAATGTCCTTGAATTTCAGCAGTCGCTTACTCACAGGTACCTTTTGACACCACTGATCCAGTAGCTTCGGATCACATGGGGCCGCGAAGAGTTGAATCTGCTTCCACCCTTCGCCATAACCACATTTGCATCTGAGAACAAAACCCTTCATTGCGCCCTGCTCGGTTGCCCCCCATCTTGACACACAAGTACCAAGATGCCTTGTCTCTTCGAGCGTGAATAAGCACACTGCAGACATTTTAAATATAATAAAGGTTGTAACACGAAAATGTCCGACCAACACTACTAGACCAGGCATGAAGAACTAGTGTACGTCTGCTCTGCTGTTTTTGAAGAAGGTTCGGAGGGGACGAATAAGCATAATGCGGAGAAGACGCGGTGCATAAAGTGGTTACAATTGAGCGCAGCAAAAAAACTGCCGTCGCCGCGCAGCGGCACTCTGCTGCTTGGCGCTTCACAAGCATATCAGAGCGGTTTTTTTTTCACACCTGAAGGAGAATTTTTGCCCGTGTGAAGTATCATACAACCGTAGTTTGCCATCGAACATTGGTGCCGAATAATCATATTTTCTGGGAACATATTAGCACATTTATAGTTTTCGCGATTTCGAGCGTAGGAGCTGGATAATCATAATAAGCGGGAACATATCAAGGAGGTTCTACTGTCTCTGCATGTTACATGTTTGGATGCCGAAAAATGTTAACCTATAATATTCCTTCTTCCTGTTTTGCAGTAATGCGAACACAGGGCAGCTTGCGTGTCATCCTGAACACCAAGGTGTGGTCTGGGATGGTTGTAGAGCACCCTAGTTCAAAGACCGTCCGCACGTCGGCCATCGACCCCGACGGAATTCGTGTCTACCTCATTCAGGTGAGCAAGTTGACCTGTGATGATCACTTTGGTAGTTTCACAATTTGTCATGACCCGCTGTCGTAGTTTAGAGGCGGTGGTGTTACACAGCTGAGTACAAGGGCACTGGTTTAGGCAGTCAGGGAATATGTTAGCCTGTGAAAGACTTGATCGGTCATATGTTGTGACTTGGTTTTTCAGGCTGGTATGAATGTAGGTGCACGCTAACCCTTTTAAGTTCTTTCCTGCCCAAACTGCCTCCAACTGCTTGCAACAAGCAGAGCTAATCTTGGTAGCATAGGTATTCCCCTGTAGTGTCCAGGACGAGGAGCGCCCGTCTACAGCTTAGATGACGTGTCATCCACTAGATGGCAGCATCTACCCGATGATTTAGTTTTCTGTTGTGGCAGGAGTGCAGTTGTATGAAGAGGTGGCATACTGTAGCACGGATGCATGCATAGCTGGTCGGCCAGCACAAAAAAGCTTTTCATCTTCTTCGGGTAACGATGATTTGGATACAGATGTTTATCTTGTGTCCGCAAGTGAAGACAGTGATGATGGTTAATTGAGCTACTTTTCAGATGATGATGAAGGCAGTTCAGAAGCGAACGTTGCGAGTGTTTGCCAGTGTGGACACTTTGTGATATCCTGTGTTTTGAAAATTTTCACACAGTCCCAAAGCTTCCCGAGTGAAATAGCCCAAGAGTGCTTGGGCTACTCAAGTGAAGGAAGATGTGGCGTGTGAAACTCTCTTGTTTTTAATGTTTCTATTTTTATTAGCAGCAGGTAGCTGGATTTTTACGTATTGTTCTGAAATGATCTTTATCGTGTAGCTTTCACTAAGTATGGACTAAAAAATTTTTTCAACATAGACTACCTACTTTTCAGTACAATCAGATTCGAAATCACTGACTCTGTCGGACCAGTGCATTCTTCACGCGTATTCAAAAATTTACATCGCAGTGCAAAGCTGGCATGTTTTCCGTAATTCTATCGGTTGCATTATTGGTCTAATCTTTTTAAAGGCACTTACTTTTGCTTCTTGCTTTGTTAGTATGTGTATTGAAGAGCAACTGCGCCTACCCGTTTTTACTGAGGGGCTTGGTCGTTCCACGCATGCTACTTTTTGAACTGAGTGACCATGTAGTGTGCAAGCGATTACGAGCGCGAGGGTTTTTCTACCATTAGCCTCAGATTTTCACCTGCTTTTTTTTTTGCATTTTGTTTTGTGTGTGCCATGGTGTGTTCAAGTTCAGAGGCGTTTACCATTGCCTCTTAAATTGGACCAAACTGCTACTTGATCGCTGCTTCCGCTCGCTTGCCGCTGCCTCACTTGTTGCTATCAGCAGGGAATGAGGTTGTGTTCTCTTTCCATCCACCATTTTCCTGTGCATCAAGCTTCCCTGGTATTCCCAAAAATAAGCCGACACTGGGGGTGCATCACGGCCAAAAACACCCAACAGGAGAGGGGGGGGAGTTAATGGAAGCTCTATCAGCTAAGAGGCTATTTTCTGTTGTTTTAACATGAAAGTGTTTTATGCTGGGGTCCACCACGGCTCTGCTGATGTACAGTCAAATCTCGTTACTACGAACACCGAATTAACGATTTTTTCAGATTTACGAATATTTTGAAAATCCCCGCCAGATTGCCTATATATTTTCAATGTAAAAATATTTCAGAATAACGTGCATAATTTATTTGCTCGCCTATACGCAAGGAACATCAGTATTACGAATTTAGTTAAAAGTAGCAGCACCGCAACTCTCACGTAGCGCAGTAGCCGCTGTTTTTTTCCATGCACGGAAGCTATCATCATCACCTCGTTGAGAGCCGACTGCTAGCGCCACCACACAGGTATGGTTTGATGTGTGGCAGCTTAGCAGGCCTAGCCTCGTTGCCTCGTCCTTCGTCGTGCGTCCTTCGTGCCACGCATGTGTGAAGTCTGCTGCGTTTTGTTGTCGTTCTTTTTTTCTTAGCTTTCTGCAAAGTGTTTGGAGACCCGACGATGAATGCACCAGGTGACAGCGCTAAGAAGAGGAGAAAGCAGTTTTCCCTGCAAGAAAAGGTGGATTTGTTGAGGGAACTTGACTCGGGCAAAAAGCAAATCGACCTCTGCAGGGAGCGTGGCATTGCCCCGTCGACTGTCGCGACCATTTGGAAAGACAGAGAAAAGATTCTGAAGCTTCACCGAGAGTCACAACTTGCACCTACAAGGAAATGGTTGCGCCTGGGAAATTTTCAAGATGTCGACCAAGCTGTGCTGACCTGGTTTAAAGATGCCCGGCTGCAAAACATCCCAGTGTCTGGCCCTATGCTTCAAGAAAAAGCCCGCGAGTTCGCCGACGCACTTGAAGTAACGGGGTTTGATGCAAGTGCGGGTTGGCTTTTTCGTTTTCGCCAGAGAAACGGCATAACCTGGCAGGTAGTCTCAGGTGAAGAAAAGACTGCGGACAAAGAGGGTGCAGATTCCTGGCGGAACAATCGTTTCCGAGAGGTGGCAGAGTCGTACTCCGAAGACGACATTTTCAACGCGGACGAGACCACGTGCTTCTACCAGCTCTTGCTAGATCGGACGATGCACTTCAAAGGTCAGCAGTGTAAAGGAGGCAAGAAGTCGCATCTCCGCGTGACGGTCTTGCTCTGCTGCAATGCGTCGGGCACGAAGAAAATCAAGCCGCTTGTCATTGGAAAATACGCAAAGCCTCGCTGCATGAAGAACGTCGTATCCCTACCGTTCGACTATTGTGCGAACAAGCCTGCCTGGATGACAAGAGAATTGTTTTCGCAGTGGCTCATCAAACTCGACGAACAAATGAGGAAAGAAAATAGAAAAATTCTTTTGATCGTCGACAACTGCTCAGCCCACATTGTGAATGTTCGCTTGACGCACGTTCGCCTGGAGTTTCTGCCACCGAACAACACGTCGTTGCTGCAACCACTGGATCAAGGCATCATAAAGAGTGTTAAGGCGGAATTTCGCAAGCTGCCTTGTGCAGCGTTTTATTATAAATCTCCGCTTAAAGCAGCCGACATCAGTCAACGTTCGTCAAGCGGCGGAAATGCTGACGGGAGCTTGGTGGAACGTGAAGACGTCAACAATCCGTAACTGTTGGCGAAAAGCAGGCCTAATCAAGGCGCCTGCCCAAGTTGAAGACAACCTGGAAGAGGACCACAGCAACCCAGGAGACCTGTGGACTGAGGTTGAGGAACTGTTGCCCGACGTCTCTTCCTTCGACGACTACGTGGAGAGCGACAGCGCAGCACTAACGTCGGCGGACATGACAACCGAGGAGATTGTCAACAGCGTTCGCGACGTCTCCAGTGACGAGGACGACGACGACCCGAAGGAAGAGGACTCTGTATCACCGAACACTGAAGAGGATGAGACCATATCGCACTCGGATGTTTTAGTGCACATGAACAAAGTCCGCACCTACATTGGTCGGTGCAGTGATGTGCCCGATGAGGTGCTACGTAAGGTGGAAGGTGTTGAGGCGTACTTAATCAGCCGTTTGTGCTCCACGCGTCAGAAGAAAATCACAGATTTCTTCAAATAAAGAACGTTTGAAGTGTGTGTAATTTTTTTTGTGTGTGTGTTTGCTTGTCGGCGCACACGGCAACTGCCAAGGTACGTCATGTTCGCTCCTAGGTTTGACCTCTTGCTTGCAATCGAAGTTTTTCATTACTACGATATTTCAAAATAACGTACGAGTTGCGGCGGTCCCACTTAATTCGTTATATCGAGATTTGACTGTACTCGTCACAGAATTGATGTTGAAAAATATATTCTAAGAAATTGTGAAGAAAAAATCAAAAGGCAAACATCTGTCACGCAGAGTCGAACCAGCAACTTCTCGATTCTCAGCACTCGGCGCTAACCACTGCACCACTAAGCGTAAGTTTCTGGAGTGCTAATGGCAAGCCATTTATATACACCATACACAATTTAGTAGTTCTCAAAGCTTCGAAACTTTAGCGCGTTTTCGTTATCAGCGGCGAGATCGCGATGGTCTTCCGTTTCGACGTGCTCTCAAGATCACCGCCTCCACGAAGCGCCGCCCCCACAATCCCACAGAGCGCGCTCTCTTTTGCGCGCGGGCTTGTCAGGCTCGAAATTTAGGAGAAAACGAAGGTCATTTTGCTCTCGGCTACGCCCGCGTTTACGAAAGGAGCGCGCTGCTGACACACGACACAGGAAGAATCGTGACAGTTGTTAGTCTCCACTCGTCCTGTATATGCTAATTTAATGCATGCTTTCTGCTTGAGGTGTGCGCTTCAAGTTTTGAGCCGCTTGCTGTTCGTAGCGTGACTTTATAATTTGTTGCTGTTGCTGCAAAAATGCACAGTAAACGCTCAGCTACCTCTGTAAGAACAGGTTTCACATTTGTGTTATATTGATTCCTATATAGGGGGATCAGCCACGTTTTTACCTGTCTGGCAATCTGCGAAGAATTCAGTAGCTGATGCTTTCAAGCACATTCTTGTCTGCAGTTCATGTTGCAGGCTTTTCCGAGCTAAAAGCACGATACTTTGGTTGGTAACCCTATTTCATTGAAACTTCAGAAGTCGGACAAAGCAGCGGATGATGATGGACAGTCTTGTAAGCGAAAGAAAGAAAGGCGATGGTGGAGATAGCAAAGCATCAACTTGCGCTGGTCAGTACAACATTTAGATCTAAGGAGCAAGTAAGTGCGCAAGCACCTACTTGTTCTTTCACTCAGTACAACATTAGAATAGTATAGACAAAAGGGACCTGCATTTCGAACTCTAGACAAGGTCATCAGTGCTATGGGCTTTGTGCATTTTTCGCTGTGTGAGCCCTCAATTCTTGCCAGAGTTCAGTGCGTATACACTTTTTACACCAGAGGTAAGTTGTTTGAATATTTTAAAGGGATTCTGACTTACACTTATGGCAGGGTCTCAGTGCTTAAACTTTAAACATTTCCACAACATGCATGAGGAGGACAAATCGTGCATCTTTGCAGGCAAACGCCAAGGACGCCGAGCAGCTCTACAGTGCACTCGAGTGCCGTGTCGCATCGCTCAAGGCTGCAGAAGACAGCGGCACTGGCGTGTCACCCGTGCCAGTAGCTATGCAGGGACTGCCGCCCTCCGCGGACAGCTCGTCGTCATTTCCAGAGTCTGTGGGAAGCTTGGAAGACGACGGAGCGCCGCAGTCGAAACGACCGCGTCTGCAGGAGTCGGACGGCAGTCTTCCAGACAGCAGCCACGGAGAGGACTCGGTCGCAACGGCCGAGTGCGAGAGCAGTGCAGAAGACAAGGGATAGGTGTCCTCTCTGGGACCGTGAAAACGTCCTCGGACAAGGCAGTGGGCGACGAGGGTGGGGTTGAAGCAGTGAAGCCATTGCTGTCGTTTATGTTGTTTGGGCTCCCCAACGGTTCGCGTTGTGACGAGGCTCGATTGGCTCGAAATTGGACGATTCTTGCCTGCGCGGCTTATATTCCTGAAGGGGAACTGCAAGGTCTGCATGGGCCGTGGAATATTGCGAAACCATTGCCTGGATTTTGAGTCCAGACTTTAGCAGGAGCAAACAGGCACCAGACCGAAGTCTATAATTCTGCTGCACTATTATGAAGATGTCATTTGATTCGTACTGGATTTTTGCAAGCTTCTTTTTTTTTTTAGTATAGCATCAGCATTGAAATCTTCACAGTCGTAATGCATGAACAAGCTGTATTTTTTCTTCTTCCTTCAAATTTAGGAAGTCTCCGAGAGGATGCCATTCTTTGTTGACTATTTTCAGAGGTGCTTTCAATGTTGTTCATTCGATGCCCAGCGGGATGTTTCACCTAAGAGATAGGCACCCTTTCTTGATGGCTTTACCAACAGGTCTGTAACCATCAAAAGCTTGATCCCTAAACTAGGTTGATACAGGATGCAACTGCAGTCTTGACCACACGTTAGCACAATGGCGGCGCTTTATTTTGCAGCATTTTTTATACTATGCAGCGTTAACTTTTTTCTGCTTGTTTTACTTTTTTTACATTATAGTTGCGTAGCATGGAATCTGCACTAGTTATTACAGCGTAGTGTCATTCGATTTGCACAAGCCCAGTACACGAAACGTGGAACACATAGTTCCAGCAGGACATACGGATGCAAAGGGACTGTCAAACGAATGCACATGCAAAAGATATGTGCTAAGTACTTGTAGTGTGGAGGAAATCTGCATTTGACATTCAGCTGCAGTCTGGCTACAATGTTCTCAACTGTAGCAACCCTTAATAAAACCACTGCCCCGGCGAACTCAACGTTATGGAAGCCTGCATGTCATCTTGCTCACTGTCTATATTACTTGCAAGCAGGCTAATGTAACATAAAAAGTGACATCATCCAGGGTCAGGCGAGCAGGAGTAGGTTAAAGGAGCACTGACAAAAAATTTCTGCACCTCTCTCTCTCTCTCTCTCTTTTTTGCAATAGGTAAGCTAGACCTACTTATAATGGCTGAAAACCTCATTTTGGCGAGTGTGCGACAGCTTATTTATTGAGAGACATCTTTAGAGCACCCAGCCTCAGCTTTGGTCTCGAAGAGGCCCAAGCTAGGTAGGAGCAGTTCCAGGGGCAAGGTAAACACATCTGGCCATGTGACCACGCAAAAATGTTACGTGGGTGCCGCGTGCGCGAGCGAGAGCCGTACTGATAGCCAGCACACGCGAAGCCGCAGGCATGGAGGCGAAATCAAAGGTAGCACAAGGCTTGTGCCAGCAACCAGCCAACACTAACTCATGACCTAGGTTTGTTCATGTTGCCCCTGCGTTAATGTGCTTTAAATGCATGCGCTTTAAATTTAATTTAAAGTATATTCTAGGCTACACTTGGCCTTCATATCTCGAAGGCGTTGTGTATGTCTGGACGTAAATCTATCTCGCTCAATACTTTGCCTTCGAAATTTTGCGTCGGTGTTCTTTTTATGTCATCGTTGCTCCCAGTTTTCGTCGTTTCTGTCGGTGCGTTCGACCATGAGTGTTTGAAGAAAGGCGGATCTTAAACCGGGTAGCGCTCGAAGCCATACTTCCAAGCATGCGCGAACGGTCCTCACGACGGCTTGTGCCGTCGTGACAACCAGTAATAACTAGTACAATGGCCTGAGATGCCATTTCTCTGTAAATTTGTGCAGGATTTATGGCAAGAAAACCAGTTGGGGGTGTTCAAAACCCACAATGCAATCTTTCCCATTCCTTCCTGCTGTTTTGGTTTGGAGTTGCATTACTAGTGTAATTGCCTTGCTGGACTTTTTTTTTTCGTTAATGCACTTTTTATTGCTGCCTTGCATGTTAACCTTTTTTTTTTTTGCATTTCCTGCTTTAAGTTTTCCGAGATTTTTAAATCCAAGAAGGCTGTACAAAGATTCCTCCCCGCTTTCCCACTGTGTGGGTTTGCTCCAAGTGTCTGTTGGAAACTCGTAAAGTGTGTCTTTTTGTTGTTGTTGCTGTTTTCTTCTTTTTTTTTTCATAGGAGAAGTGCTTACGGAGAAAGTGAACACTGCCTATGTTGCCTCGTTTATGCGAATGAAATGTTCTCGCTATCTTTTTTTTGTTTTCCTCTAATGTGCCAGGACTCCGCAAACTGTTACGCAATTACGTGCATCGCACGGTCATTGTATTGGCTTGGCTCGGCCATTGCCCTGCCGGAATGTGATCGGCTGTGGCCAGCAGCCTCTTGGCTTCGACAAGTCTTGCAGTGGTTCAGTAGGCGCCAATCCGCTGCAGCCGGGACTTGTCACAAGCACCGTTTTTGGGCCTTGTTCGGCCGTGCCTTTACATTGGGTTCCAACATGGACATGTTTCAACAGCGATGGAGCTTGCTTTACAGCCTGTAAATGGGAAATGTCTCTGTGTCGCTGGAAAAATGTGTATTATGTAACGCTGAATCTTTTTGCCGAGCTTTGCAGCGCTTACGTGTAGTTCTTTTGGGGCCGAATGTACAGTGGCTTCTTTTTTGGTTACTCTTAAAGCTATAGAGTGGCTGGGAAAGATCATTGACATAGTATTGGTCATGTGAGCATTGTGTACATAATCGGAAAAGAGGCCCTTGTACCCCGGATGCTCCTCCTGGTTTGGATTAATGATTGCCCATCAAGTTTTTTAAATTTTTTTCATTGTTTCATGTCCCATGATAACAAGCTTAATGAGATGGGCTTCCAAATTCAGTCAAGCATGCTGTTAGTCAAAGAACCTTGGCACCCTTTTGCTTATGATTCCTTGTTGAAGCGCAACTTGCTTGATTTTTTGTTCGTGTGAGCATTTCACATTTTTTTTTCTTTTGCCTAAGTGAGCTGACACCTCCTGTCTGAAAGGTATTAAAAAAGATGGCACTGCTGCATGCCGTGCAGGGTCGAACCCACAGTCAGTTTATTCAGGTTTTTGTTAAAATATACTTTTTACTTGGACCGTTGATGCGTCATGTAACTAAATACGTTGCTGTGGAGCTGCTCGCTTTTCATGCAGCCTGATGGCATCTGTATAGTAAAATTGTCTGTAGTTTGAACACCTTGTTTGAAAAATAAAGTGTATGTGACAACATAATAGTAAAACCTTTCTCTGAAGCAGTCATTTCGTTGATCAAGACAAAGCAGTTGAAAGCAATACTAATCAGCAAAATGATTTTTTGGGCATTAGTAAAATACAATGTCCCAATTCAAAAAAACATTTCTTGCTGCGACACAAATTTGTAAGCAAGAAAACACTGAAGAAAATACGGGCGTAGGCATCACTCTAAGGTTCTCTCTTCATACATTGCAATGTCATAGATACTGAAGCTGTCTACTGGGCCCAACAAAGCTTCTAATCGATATTTAAGTATATGGTCATCTGTGGGTTCCATAGACGTAGCATACGAGTTTTCAGAAAATTTTATCGTGCCAAAGTCGCGAGAATGCGTAAAATACATTTTGAAATTCCTTACGTTATGCGCGGAGATTTCGGTGTTAAATTCTAAAAGGAAGCATTAATCTTGATTTTCTCTGCTAATAATGAACTTATGATAGTGAAAAATATGGCATTAGAGTTCTCAGAGGGTGTTTCGTCAATCTAAACCACGTCATTGTTTTGCCTGTGTAACGCTGTCCCTCCACCCGCACCGCTCCTCTCGCCGCAGGTGTTGGAGTGGTGCCAAGTAGCTCACGCCCTCCTAGCAGTATCTGTTATCGGATGTACCTACGTATCTGTTTCCGCTAGTTTACCAGCGTGCAGCCGGCAGTGACCACCGTCAAAAGTGGGGGGTTCCGCCCCTCTGAATTTTCTCGGTGGAGGTGTTAGCGCCCCCTCTCCCCCGGCAGATGCGATTATGGTTGCTCCTACACCAACTTGACCGAGCGCTTATATAAGTCACTGGCCACGGTGAAGCGTGTCCTCTTACCATCACGCTAGTTTTTCTTTTTTTTTCCTCCTCCTTGACTTCACACGACTGATAACGAAGCAGGACGGACGAACGAAGACCTAACCGAAACGTGGGAGGCGAAGCTCGCCCTCGAGGACCTGGAAGATCAACAACTCGTCGCCAGGGCCAAGAGGGCAGTAGAAGCCAGAGGGTTCCTGGACTAAGGAGCCCTCCCACCTCAGGGTGACGCCTGGCATTGCTCGGGGCACTGTTTCAAAATAAACGTTTACTTCTCTCTCTCTCCTCCTTGAATTCACCGTCCCGCCCCCCTTTTTTTAGCTATATACTTTCTTCACTCTAACAACTGTCCCTTCATTCCCCGTTCCCCCGTGAGTGTATCGGCAGAGGTGTATCACATGAAAGACGTCGTGCACTCCACACCCCATTTCCTTACCTTTCCGCCTATTTCTAATGAATCACCCCCACCCCACGCCATACCGTCCGCTTCCGGTCCTTGTTCACCTTTCGTGGAACGTCTGATTGCACAGACGTGGCAGGCACCTGGGAACACAGTGCAACAACGCACAGCAGCGCGCACCGAATGCAGAAAATGGGAGGGACCACGACGTCCGCGCCGTTTGTAATTGAAACCAGAAGGCACACGAAGGCGCCCTAAGGTCTTCAAGGTTCGCGCGCACAATCTCGGGCAATCACGCGGTGCGAATGTCCGCGCTTGGCTACACGCGGCGGCGCGTGGTTGCCGCGAAGCTGACGTTCGTATCAAACCTCGCGGGTTGAAAATCGGTTCGCAACAGCCGTAACACATTACGGTGCAGGGTGATGGGCCTTGGCTGGGACCACAGGAAAATTCGTATCACCCCAATTTCGGTAGGAACCGCGATCGCATCACCGACGTTCCGCCGTAGCTCGTTGTGGCGCGTTGGTGTTACGTGAGTGCAGTCAGGATTTCGCGTTATTTTGTTAATGAGTGTAACACCTGCTGGATAAACAAAATTTGTAGATAAAAAAATTGGCAGGTCCCACGCCTTGTGAGAACCAGTTCCATGCGAAGAAATCAGCCATTATGCAGTTTTCTTCTGCATTTTTCTTTTTTGTTGTTGTCTATGAGCCAAGCGTTGCTATGTGGAGCCACATGTTTTGTGCACATTGGATAGTTATAGTTTAGCGTTAGCGTGTTAGCGTAGGTTAAGGGAATCGCGTTACCGTGCAGCAAACGTTCGTTGTGGGCAGCGTCTTATAGTTTAGTGAGATAGCGTTTACGTGCCCCATAGGATGGTGGCGCCACCTATTAGATGATCAATAAGTTAATTAGTGAAAATGAAAATAAAACGAGAATGTTTGCCTATGCCACTGCGCGAAGCATTGTTAGAAGTTTATTTTAGTGATAATAAAAGTAAATAAGTATGAACCACGCACCAAACGCGAGAACATCTACGTTGCCGATTTGTTTACATCGATCTTGTAGTTAGGCTTAGGTGCGTTCGAAACGGGAAGCTATCTCAAAAACTACGCCAACTTATTCGTAATACTCGGTCATCGAAGCTAACTGAAGGCAAGCAAAGCCACTCTGAACAGTCGTTTGCGGCGGACGAGGTGAATCTGTCAAGAACTACGCCAAAATCACTTCGAAGCGGGCGTCCGAGAGCGCCGCCATGTTTACGCACACTACGTACACCTACGCTACCACGGTAACGTGAAATCTGAAAAATACCACGTGTACGAGAAGCGGTACAGGTGACGTACTTATGTGCGCATGCGCACTTCGATTCCGGTATCACGGTACACCCGGTAAACCCGCTATACTATAACTCTCTATTGTGGGCCTGCCCGGCAAGACTGACTGCTGATGGATCGGCACTACCGCATGTTATTGCCACTGCGCACGTTGTATGCGCATACCTTTCAGAGGCTATAGAAAGCCTCGCTGTCAATAAACGCTGTTCACTGTGTACGCTCTTATCTGTACCGTGCGCTTCAATGACGACGAAGCGTTCACACCGTTAGTTGCACTGCGACCATGGCTGCGCACGCAGTGCAAGCGGATTTTGATGAGGAGGCTGACCGGCTGCGCTGCTTGGAAGCATATTTCTAAGCGCACGACGTTGCGGACGGAAAGAAGCGATGGGGGATTCTTGTCACGGCGTCGAGCGCGAAGACAGTGGTCCCTTTTACTGCACGCGGCGTGCCGGCGAAGATACAGGACCTGAAATACGATGACGCTGTGAAGTTCCTGGGTGAGCGATTTGCTCCGGTGTGCAACGAAATCGCAGAGTCGTGCAAAGTTCTGCGCAAGGGATCAGGATGCAGCAGAGTCGGCAAATGAATTTTTAGTGTAAATACGCCATATTGCAAGCAGGTGTGATCACGGTCACGCCCTGGATTGGAGGCTGAGGAACCGCAATGTTTTCGGGCTGCGCAACGCAAGTGTTCGTCGGCAATTGTTGGCAAAGACAGAACTCGCGCTGATGAAGGCGGAAGAGGCACCGCGGGCTGCAGAGAAGGCAGCGGCAACTGTTGAACACATGGCCAACGCGCATAACATGAACAGTGTGCACGCAATGATGATGAAGCGCGAGGGCCAATAAATCAAGGCTTTCTGTCTAAGCCCCCAAAGATGTGGCTGTTTTGTGCGACGAAATAACGAGAGATGGGGTCAAGTGGGGCGCAACCAGGCTTCCGCCGAGAGTAGGTGAGCAGGGAAGACAGGCACGAAGCGACGTGCACACGCTGTGGCTGGAGTGGTCATGCAGCGGGAAAATGCAAGTTCCGCCGTGTTAAATGCTTCACGTGTAAGAGGCTAGGGCCATTAGCCAGTGTGGGCCAGCAGCATTAGTGTCGGCAAAATAAGCTATTTCGATGTTAAGGACAATGGTCTGGTAGTAGTGACGAATGCGAACAAGTTCTGCTCAACTCGCAAGCGGCGTTGGCTAACGCGGTCTAACAAACATTCCGCACTATGGAATGAGATGGCGCGCCTCTCCGAATGCAAGCAGACAGAGGTCCCCCCGTAACAATCACGTGACTAACTTACACCAAATACCGTCACCTTAAGCCTCGGCTCCAGAAGACTACCTTGCAACTCCTCGTTTAACTTCCCGTCAATTGTCAACTCAACGTCTCGGTAACATACGGCGGAATCACGCTGGAAGACGCCTTGACAGTGCTGGGATGCTCTGGACTGGATGGGTGAAGACGGGAAGTCGTCAAACCCTTCAAACAGCACTAAAGACAGGTTCTCGCCGTTGGAATCAAGGCTGTCCCCGGTAAGCCAACCTCTATTAACGTAGTGGAGCAGTTATATTAGACTAGTTTGAAGACTTGTTCTCTGAAGAGGTAAGGGCCCACCCGTTGATCAAGAGGCCACCCGTTGAGTTACGCTTGCGCGAAGGTGTCTTACCTTATTTGTTTAAGGCGCGCGTGCAGTGCCTTATATAGATTGTCTCGTTCAGATAGGAATATTGGACACAGCTGCTTGCACTTACTAGGCAACGCCTCTTGTTCTGGTAGTAAAGAATAACATTTAAGCAGCACATTTTCTTGCTAGACCAACGTTAACGAATATGGCAAAACAGACTTCATTTCCATCCATGGACGTAAAATATGAAATGTCGCTGAAGCAACACGTACAATCGATGTTTCTCACATACACACAAAAAAACTCCAACTAAAAATTGTATTTGGATTCGGGATACTGCTTAGAAGATTTCACGTAGGAGTTTGTTCAACCTAGTTTGGGTTTGTGGGTTTGGATCCTTCTTGATCTTGGTGTATGCCTCCCCACCAAGGAGCTCTTCTGCTTTCTTCTCGTAGTCTGCGCAATCCATGACGACCGCAATGTTTTCTTTATTGGTCGGGAGGATTACGATGTCCCCGTCGTTGTTTAAATCTTTGAGAGCCTTCAGCTCGTCATAAGGGAGATTGTTGCCTTGACGATCCGGTATGTTCGATAGAATTCTTATTACCTTGAGCCTTGTCTCCTGACGGGCGCAAATTTCAAGGTGTTATATCCCGTCCTTGACTGCTGTGGCTATTTGGGAGATAGGAGAACTGGTTGAGATGTTCAAACCATGTCCCTTGGCTAGGGCGCCTAATTCCGGAGTTGAGAGATTACGGGTTGAGAAGTTCGTCAAAACGGTGCTTGGGGGTATCGTCGGCGCTTTGTGGTGGTGAACTATGCGGTGGAGCTTCTTGTCTTGGGTTACCTTGTGTTTTCTGACCTCGGTGGCAGCGGAAGCATGTCTACATGCAGATCGTCTACATGTATTGTGATGTCTACACCACGCGCGGTAACTGTTTCTTGAGATTAATGATAACAAGAGTGAAAGACAAAGGGCTAAACACAGTACCCTGTAATACACCTTTCCTGGTAGCTTATGCCTGCCAATGCCTGCTGGTGACACCAGCGGACCCCGGTCTTCGTGACCACTTCGCCGACGTCGTCGCCGTCGCCCCGGCCTTCCTGCCCGGACGTCCGTCCACGAGGACCTGGAGAAGTCCCTGCCTGGTCATGCCTACCCCCCGCCGGCCACCTGCCGTGTCCGTCGAGCCGCTCTTCCTGGGTTCCGGTAGCCGTCGGCGGCGTCCCGCTCCCCCTTCGGGGACGAGCACACCGGCGCCCCCGCCGGCCCAGCGGCCTCGTCCTGGCACACCCGCGTCTACTGGCGTTTCAGCGGCAGCATCGGGCCCTCCTCGCTCACGACCGCCCGTCATTCACCGGGGCATCATGACGGTGTACCTGCCGGTGCCAGGGCTCCTTCGTTGTCCTTATCCCTGTTGCGCGGGCTGCCAAGCCCGCACATCAGTCTCGCTCCGACTGTCCGCGTGGCGGTCCCACATGGAGCAGAAACACGGGGTTCGGCCAACGGAGCGGCTCTACCGGTGCGTTGCCTGTGATGCCCGGTTGAATTCGCTGTCCGCCCGCCACGACTGTCCGGGTCCTGCCTCGAACGAGCCTTACCACCCCTGCCGGTATTGCCCGAAGAGCTTTAATTGCGAACGCTCCTTGGCCCGGCACACCATGGCACGGCATGCGCAAGAGGAGTCCACTCCATTTGTACCTCTTCGCCCCCCACGGCAGCCTACGGCGACTACCTCCAGTTCCTCTGGCACAGAGACCACACCACGCTCCGGCCCAGCTCCTTCCGGTACAACTTGCCGAGCAGTACCAGCGCCACAGACCCGAGCAACCGTTTCCCGGTCTCGAAGACGTCGTGGAGGCCATTCTTCCACATCGACGCCATCTTCCAGTACCGGGTCGGCCTCCAGCACTTCGGCAACCGGTTCTCCGTCGGTGTCAAGTTCCGAGGCGTCTACTATGCCAGGCCACTCCTCCCCAACTTCTGGCTCCGGCTCTTCTACGCCTCGGCAATCGCCTTCGGTTCCCGGAACGCCACCGTCCGTGCCACCGGATCCTGGTCCCCAGTCCACGACTGGCGAGGTCTCATCCACGCCCGGCTCGTCTTCTCGTCGCCGTACCGGTCCCGGCTCCACGTCGTCGGCTTCAAGGGCCTCCTCACGGATGTCCACGCAGCTTGCCGACGTCTCCGGTACCGACGACTCTGACGACGCATCGGCCAACGAGCCGGTGGACGAACAGAGTGTCCCAGCTGCCGGCATCGTCGTCGACCGCCGCCCTCTGTCGACCAATTCCCGCTCCTCCTCATCCCCTTCCCTTTCCGAGCGGTTGGAAGACACTGGCGCAGATGAAGCCGACGACGGTGCACACGACACTCCTGTCGAAGCACCGACGATGGAGATGCCACCGGACCGCACCATGCTGCTTGCGGAGCAGGTCCGCGTCTTGCGAGCCACGCTCCGTTCAGCCCCAACGCCAGACTCATGGGCGACGTGTGAGCAGGCATGGTCTCAGGCTGTTGCTCTGGCTGCGGAGGCTGTCCGCCTCCCTCCGTCAACACCGGGCCGCCCTGCTCGAGACGTCAACCCCGACAACGCGACAGAGATCCAGCGTCTCTACCGCAGGAACCGCCGACGTGCCGTGCGCCTGATCATGGAGGGTCCCACACGGTCCTGTACCATACCTATACGAGACATCCAGGACCATTGGGCCTCCACTTGGTCACCTCGCACGGCAGACACGTCAGCGTTGTTTCAACGACCAGCGGCTCCTGTTCCGGTCAACACGGCGTCGTTCTCGGCGGACGAAGTTCTCCTCCGGCTCCGGAAGTCGGAGAACACGGCTCCCGGACCCGACAGACTGACGTACCAGCACTGGAGGTCCGTCGACCCGGAGGCCCGCTTCCTATCCTCCCTGTTCAACGCCTGTGTTCACCACCGTCGCACCCCGGACTCATGGCGAACGTCACGAACGGTTCTCATCTACAAGAAAGGTGATCCCTCTGTTCCGGGCAACTGGCGCCCCATCGCACTCGGCTGTACTGCCTCCAAGCTGTACGCCAAGTGTCTTGCGTCACGCCTACAAGCCTGGATCATGGATCACCAGGTCTTGTCAAGGTGCCAAAAAGGTTTCCTCCCTTATGACGGCGTTTTCGAGCTGAATTATATCTTTCAGCACCGCATGGACGCAGCCAGAGCTGGTGGCACGGAGTTTTGCGCAGCCCTCCTGGACTTCGCAAATGCCTACGGGTCCGTGCCTCACCAAGCCCTCCTGGACGCCCTCCGTGGTTCCGGTGCTGGGGAGACGTTCACCGTCCTCATCGAGGACCTCTACCGTGACAACCAAACTGTCATCGTTGCTGCAGAGGGCACGACAGATCCGGTCGTTATCCACTCGGGTCTACGCCAGGGCTGCCCGCTCAGCGGGTCGCTCTTCAACCTGATCATAGACCCCGTGGTTCGAGGCGTCCAAGGCACGGGCGACGACCACAACATCCTCGCCTATGCCGACGACCTGACGCCCCTGGCCGACTCTCCTGCTCTTCTCCAACAACGCATCGACACGGTCGAGGCGCTATCAACACCGCTCGGGCTATCTCTCAACCCGGGCAAGTGTACGACTTTGCACCTCAGCGGCGTCACCCCCGTCGGAATGCGGCCAACCGTGTTCCGGGTCTCCAGCGTTCCGGTCACAGCCTTGAGCGACTCCGAGCCGCTCCACTACCTCGGACGCCCGGTGGGTTTCCGCCTTCCACAGCGAGCGGGGACCAATGTCATTGAGGACGCCATTCGCAACGCCACGGCAATTTTTTCGTCCCTCCTAGCCCCCTGGCAGCGTATTGACGCCCTCAAGACATTTGTGTTCCCCGCCCTCAACGTTTCCATGAGGTGCGGCGCCCTGACTAAAACAGATTGGCACCGGTTGGACCTTGCCATCAGGCCCATGGTCAAGCGTACACTCTACCTACCGGTGAACGCCTCGACAAACTACGTTTACGGGAGCGCCTCCGGAGGAGCAGTAGCGATACCGGTGGCAGCGGAGTTATACGACATCTGTCGTATCGACTCCGCTTTTAAGCTCCTGACGACTTCAGATCAGTCGTTGCGGGATCTCGCCCTGTCCGACGCTTACGAGATCGCCTCCACCCGCCTCGGATGGGAGGCTACCCGTTTCGAGTTGGAGGCGTACCTCTCTGGCGACCGACAGGTCGTCCACTCAAGGCCGGCAACCCAGCTGCGCAGCGTGTGGACCGAGGCCCGTAAGGCGTCCCGAAGGTTACAAGTCTCGTGGTCCCTGCGGCCGGACCACGTCACCATCACCTGCGGCGACGCGACGCTACCTTCAACACAGCGGAACCGGGTCATGCGGACGCTGCGAGATGTGCTGGCCCACGTCAGGGACAACGCCCTCCATGACCAATCGAACCAGGGGAAGGTGATGGCCTGCGTCTCGGCGGATCGTGCGAGCTCCCATTTCATCACCACGGGAGCATTCACGCACTTCGCCGACTGGTGGTTTATCCACCGGGCGCGCCTCAACCTGCTACCCCTGAATGGAGCCATCATGTGGGGCCCTACTGACCGAGACCAGCGTTGCCGGGTCTGCGGCTACGCGAGGGAGACGCTACCGCACGTGCTTTGCCACTGCATGACGCACAGCGCCATGTCTCAGGCACGGCACAACGCGGTGGTCTCGCGCCTTCGCACGGCCGCTGCCCGCGACTACACCGTAGCGTACGAGAACCGGCCGGTCGGCGACACCGGACTGCGTCCTGACCTTGTCCTGGTTCGCGGGGAGGAGGCCCTGGTGATCGACGTGGCTTGCCCGTTCGAAAATACACCGGAGGCCTTTACCAACACGCGAAACGACAAGGTCGCACGCTATCAACCCGTCGCCGACTACCTGCGTCGCCGCTACCAGAGAGTAACGGTGGCCGCCGTCATCGTCGGGGCTCTCGGCGCTTGGGACCCGGCCAACGACCGCGTCCTCCAGCGCCTGTGCTCCCGCAGCTACCTGCGTCTCATGAAGAAACTCTGCGTGAGCGAGGTGGTGGCAGCGTCCCGCGCCATCTACCACGCGCACGTGGGACATGGACGCAGCTAGACGACCGATGACCAAGACAAGACCTACCGTCTACGTCGCCACATCGCCCACCACCTGCCAGGTGCCCTGACTAAGCCGCTGCTGTTCCGGCGGTTCCTGTGATGACCTACACCCTGGCGTCCCTGGTACCACCATCCGTGTCCGCTTCCAACTGGCTATCCCAGTGCTATGTCCAGGAACAATACGATGTCGTCCGGCAAATTCCAGACATTTCATGCATTGTCAATAACATAATAAAATTAACACTCTGTCCTTCTGTGGTGTTCTTGAACAGTTGTTGCCCTTGCAAATAGTCCATAATCAATGAGTGCACTCTTGCCCCAAAACTGATTACAGGCAAAGTTTCAAGTTGTGTATTGCGTGACACAGAGTCGAATGCTGCCTTGCCTTACTGTTTCTATTCCCATTGGAAGCATTTCCCGCAGTGACCATATACAGAGACGCTGTTTTCATCTATCCTCATTCGCTCCTCTAGAGTCTCAGAAAGCCTAATTTAATGTTATTGTCGGATACAATTTAAGAAGTCTAGAGTGACCCAACCCAAAAGATTGAAGCACAGCAGCCGATTTCCACCGCGTTGAAACAAATATTAGATAATTTTAGCAAGTTACGGAAATTTGATACTCATATACGCTAATACGGTACGAAAATACGCTGCCGTAGGATGACACCGCTCCTTCTTTCGCCGTCCTTTTTCTAGTGAAACCGCCTCCACAGCACAAAAGCTTTTTGAAAAGTTCCTGTGGGGCTCTCACAAAATATTAGACTTTCAGCAAATTACGGACATACGATATTCAGATAAGCTAATACGGCACGCAAATACGCTTCCGTATGTAGGTACCGCTCCTTCTTTCTCCGTCCTTTTTCCAGTGAGGTCGTCTCAACACCGCAAAAGGTTTTTTTTTTATCAGAAGCTCCTGAAGGTTTCCCACAAAATATTAGAAAGATTTAGCAAGTTACGCAAATATGGTACTCATATAAGCTAATACGGTATGAAAATACGCTACCGTATGCATATAATGGTACGGCTCCTTCTTTCCCGTTTTTTTTGTCAGCAAAGCCAACTCAACTCTACAAAAACGTTTTTAAATATGTTACTGCGAGGTTATCACGCCGCATTGTTGCCTGTCATTTTACGCATTGTTAACGAGACGCCTGTCGTTAATTCCGGGGGTGCACTGTCACTGGAACGGAGGAGCGCTACCGTACTGCCCTATACTGTATTTGAATTCTGTATTTCCGTAACTTGCTCTCTATCCTCGTATAAGTACTCAATGTCCTCCAGAGGAGGGGTTACTCACCGCCCGGCTCATGGCTCCAGTTTGTATGCGCTCCCATTGGGGCAGAGTTGCGCGCTTGGTCGTTGGTAGGGGAGTGCAGTTAATACAGTAGGGGTGTCCCCCTCAAGCCGCACAAGCAGGAATAAAGTCACGGGTGTAGATAGACGTCCATCAATGCGAATGAAGAGTATCTAAAGTGAATCAAGAGTGCTTTGACGAGCATACGCTGTCGCCTGTGAATTATGAGTGGATGAAGAAAATTAAGAATAATATACTTTATTCACCATTTGTTTTGGTTGCAAGAAGTGCGAACTTACAGACGCATACGTGAACACACACACGGAAAACACTCGTATTTTCTGTCAGGCGTACAAAAAAAACGATCTGGCCAAGGACAGAAAAGAGAAGTCACTCGCTGTATAAATACATTCTTCGCACACCACATAAATAAAACGCGAAATTTTTTTCCTCTACAATCGCACAAAAAAAGGACTACATAAAAATGCTGAGAATTAAATTATGTGACCTAAATGAAAGAAAAAAAAGCCGTGAATGTGTTGTCTCGCAAAGACTAAGCGAAGTTGCGGCATAAACCGTAACTTCGAGTAGTAAAAGATAGACAAGAATCCGTGACAAAATAATAACTAAAAGCAAAAAAGCTGTGCCGCAAATTTGTTCCTAAAACCGGCTTTGGGTTGAAACAAAATAAAGCAGGTATAAAAGTAAAAATGTTCGAAATGGTGCGAAGTTCGTGCGTAGAGTCGCTAACCAAGTGTAATGGCCTCCTGAACTGAAAATTGTGCCACATTTTCTAAAGCTTAGACATTTTCACTGTTTACAAACACAGATCCTGATGACATCCGGTTTTGTCTACCGATGTTTCCTAATTAGCACCGGTGGGCAAGAAGAGCTTAGGAAAATAGCCCGCTCATTTTCTACAGTTTCCTTCCCTTATTTGGCAAAGTATATTCATAAATATCTTTTTTTGAGTTACGTTCAACTTATGAGAGCTTTCCGTGAACTTTACGCACGTTTTTTTTATCTTAAAACTAAAGTGAGACTTTCCTACTTCTCAAAAGAAAAAAAAACAAACTTGAAAACGTGCTATCAGTTTTGACGTTAGGAGCTGGTAAATGAAGTGACCGGAAGTCTTTTGGGGTACGACGCTTGCAATGTCGAAACTGACGTGTTTTGCAGTGACGCTTAAACTATGAGCACAGTGAATTGTGAAATTTCCATAAGACATGATTAAGCTACAAAAATATAAAAAAAGTATTGCCGTAGACAAAAGAAGAATTGAAAAAATATGACCTATTGGCTAAAGATTCGACTCTCCCTCACTAGGAGAAATCGCGTAACAAATATGTAAAGAGTAATGGAGTGCTGAATTCGGACATCACAATGTTTGAAAAGGACTAGAGCATGAAGAAACAAGGTGTACTTATAGTACTCGCGTGAGGCGATCTCGAAGGATTGCGAATGAGGTTGATCCGAAAAAGAACTGTTCTTCAAAAAGTAATGAAAAAAGACAAATAAGTAGGGATGGCAAGGGATGTGTCACTCTCTCCGTCTGCTACTGCTATTGGTCCCTGCGACATCCGACGTCACCGTTTGCCAGGACGAATCAAAGAAAGTACGTGGCGAAAACAAGTGTTTCAACGTACACCGTTCTTAACGGCCATCTCGCATCTCTTCCTGACAGTGGGCTGGTGGATAGATGAATTAAGAGGCGATAAGGAGAGACGTGGGAGCGCGGCACACTGGTCCTCGGCAGAGATGTCTGCGCGCGGACGAAACGGAGGATTAACGCGGAAAGGTTCCATCACGCGAGTCGCTCTAGGAAGAGTGCCATACGCGGAAAGTAGGAGCTCGCATCGCGGTTCTCGAGGAAACGGCAGAGAAAGAAAGACGCCTGGCAACAACGGTGTGTAGAAAAGGGCCATTGCGAAAAACGAAAAAAAATATTGCGATACAAGTTTCATCGTCGCCTCTTCCTCTCGGCTCACTGCCTTAGCTTTCATACCGGGAGATCTAGTTACGAGCGGGCACAACACATTTTTTCCAGATCGAGATAAATGCGTGGGCTGCCGTGGCCTGTGGCGGAGGTCGCTTGCGGCAGAGAGCGTTCGCAGCCATCGTGTCGTGTGTGTGCGTGTGGCAAAGTGTGCACGTGCGTGGCTTGGTTTTTTTTTCGTGCTGGGTGTCTTGTGTGCGTGCGTGTGTACACGTATGCGTGGGTCCCTGCGGGGAGTCTCTTGTTTTTCTATCCCGTCCCGGTCGTCACGTGCAATGTCTTCGGGTCATCGAGGCCGAAAACGAGAAACCGAGGTTGTTGCTGAGGCGAAAAAACAAAAATCTACGCCCTGCATTTAGCATTTTGTTGTTTTCAAAACCTGTCCTCTCAGTTATCAGTATTTTTCCCCCTCTTGTACCATAGTTTGCACTCGTGTTTTTTTAAATGGAATAAGACTTGGGAAGAGCCTGGGAGAGCACCGGCCTCGATGGCAGGAGCACGGTCGTCGAGGAGTGATCGACATCGGAGTTTCCGCTTGCTCCTCAGTTTGCAAGTTGTTTGTTCCACGCCTCAGTGCTCACATTACGCTGAAGACGCGAACCATTTCATGCGATATGACCTCGTCTCAGGACTTTAGTTGTGATTAGGAAGAGATTCATCAGGCCGGAATGGCATATGTGGAGCAGTTGACGCCGACTAATATCCTATTACGCAGTGTCGGTACGTCTCAGCTTTGACCAGCTTAACACTCATTCAGCTCGCTGCTTTCTGTAGAGATTCGCGTTTATGATCTAGATATCATGAAAAGAATGGAACGCTGTGAGAATCTGTGGTCCTGCTTTTGGAAAACTCAAGTCCACGGCTTATGTACTTTCTTTGCCGTCGAATGCCCCTTTGAGTAGCTGTCAGAAAGTTAAAAATATAGGTGTGGGGGGGGTGCTGGCTAAGTAACAGCCCTTCCCGCCTCTTTAGCGCAGTCTTCTAGGCCAAACTCCACGAACCAGCTTATGATTCATCTCAAATGTACGTTATTGCAGCCTAACCTCGCGAATGTTTGTTACCTACATGCAGAGAGCACATCTTCAGAATCTCCGCTAAATACTGCTGCGTCGGTGGGCACTCCGAAAAGCAGTCTATCGTAAGCTTAGCACTCAAGAAAAAATAGAGAGCACCACTTCGTCGATCCACGAGTCCAGAGTCTCTGTTTCGGAAAGGAATGCAGTCTTTTTTTACTTTTTAACCTAAAACACATTTCGCACCGCACACCCGGTCACGCACATTCGCACGCTTCGACCACCATGTTGGGCAGGCTCTTCTGCTTGAGCACCTGGTCTTCGTCGATGAAGATGAGCGATATGGAGGAGAGCCGCGACGGCGTGCAGCAGAGGCTTAGCTTGAGCGTGTCGTTGACCGCTCCAGCCGCCGCGCTGTGCAGGAACCTCTGTAGCACCGTGGTGTGGTGGTACTTGTTGACACTGATGTCGTGTATGCATGAGCCGCGGCAAAAATTTGCCGAGTAGCCGGCCGGCTGGATGATCCAGCTGTCCCAGCCGATCTCCTTGAAGGACACGTAGAATGACTCGCGGCAGCAGCGCGATATGGACGAGCTGCAGTCCACGCTACGCCTGGAGCGCGAGTGCGGGGATGGCGCGTTCGGGTCGGTGCGCACCACCAGGAAGGGCTGCTTGTCACCACTCGAACCGACGGGCGTCCCCGAAGGCAGAGAGTTCCTCAGGTTGCCGCACGTCTTGCAGCTGATTTCCAGGACCCGGGGACGGCTGCTGCGACGTCTGGCCCACCGCTCGACGAGGCTCGTCAGGTCGAACCTCAGCCACTCGGGTCTCGGAGAACTGCTCTCGAAGGCGACGACGCTCTTGGTCAGCGTCGTTTGATGTCGGTGGTGATGCCGGTTGCTGCGGTGCGAGTCGGACTGGGACAGCTCGGACACGACGAATGTGTGGTTGACGGCCGACGTGGACGAAGACGGGTCCAGGTCCTTGAAGACCCAGAGCTCGGCGTGCGCCACGCTGCGGCTCGTGAGCTCGTTGCTCAGCTGGAATACGAAGCAGCTGCCCAGGTGCGGACTCCTTGTGACGCACTCGTTGGAATCTGCGAGGACAAAATAAATAGATTCAATCAGTGACGAAAAAAAAGCCGCCCGCATCTTCCCAAGCGCGGAAACACGAGTAAATGCGTCGCAGAGTGGTGGTGAATAACATTTGTAAATATATTTGCAGTGAGAAGCATTGATAAGGCGAGTGTGAAGGGCCCGCCTTTCACAAACACTAGCAGGGATCCCTAGTTCGGTATCCCTGCAGCTGCCGCAGCGGCTCGGGCTCTAGCCACCAATGCCTGTTGGACTTGGAGGTCAGAGCAGCTGAGCAGGACAGCTTCCCAGTCTTCTCTTGTGGGGTGGGGGTGGGATGGGTAGGCGGGATTTGAGGGGCGTGCCCACACCATGTGATATGTGTCACAAGACTATCGCTTGATTGTCGCGTAATTGGGTATGGGTTTAGAATGGTTGGTTGTTTTTTCGTGGTTATTATTCTCATTTACTGAATGAAGGAGAAGCGTTGCCTTCAATGAGTGGTGGGATGCTGATGTGCGATCCAGTGCCTTCGTATTCGGGGTGGCCAGTGAACGGTTGGGCCGCGTGAGCAGTCGGTTTTTAGTAGCAGACGCTGCCTGCATTGGCCTTGCGAGGTGAGAGAGGGGGGAGGGGTGACAGTTGGCACGAGACGCGAGCATGTGCAGTGGTGTCGCGACCGTCGCCGCTGAGTTTGCGAGTAAGTGAAACGGGGGATTAAAGAAAAATTGCTAGAGTAGAAGCTCCCGCAATGCCTTGCCAGCAGAAGTGAAGCCAGCTTTTGCCACTGCCAAGATGGCGGAAACATGCTCTTTTCCGATAGTGCCCACTTAAACATCAAGTGGCTTTGATATGTTATGTAAATGCTACGTTAGTTCTATATTAAAAGATATTTGTTCCCGACGAAATAACACACAGAAACGAGTATGGATGACTGAATCTTCAAAGAACTTTGCTTCCAATTAGAGGCTCACTAAGGGAAACTAGTAAATGTAAGACGCACTTGGAGCACTATGTGACCCGAAAAAGCTCCCACATTAAACTCGTTGGGCGTTCGAGGGAAACGCTTCGTTTTTAATCGCTGAATGGTGGTACCTTATCATGCCCCTAGTAAGATGGCCGCCACAGCCACCATCTTGCCAGAGGAACGGCTTCACTTCTGCGCAATCATTTCAACTCCAGCATTTTTATTTAAATCCTCCTTGGACTATACAATCCTCCGCATTTAAAACCCGATTTTTGAATATGGATGGTATGTTTGCATGAGCAGATTGTAAGAGCATGTGTTTTTGCACTGTCATCGGTCACTCATAAAGGTCGATTTTAAGCGAATCGCACTTCAGTGAGCGAGCTGTACCTTGTGCGTATTTTGTTGGGTTACGTTTCTAGGTTTCAGCTTAGCTGTGTTTAGAAAAAAAAATTATTCCGTAGTGGTACGGAAGGATTTATAGGACGCATACACAGACGTCAAGGACAACAATAAACACACACAAACGACTGAGGACAATGTACATGAAACGTTAAGAATTCCGGTTTCATAAGAACTTCGTAACACGTGCTAAAACGCACCCAGACACTCAAGGGTACAGCTCACTGAACGACTTATCCAACCGCACTTACATTGTGTCAGGCGCTGCCTGCTACATACAGGACCATCGTGCACGCACTGCAGTATCTGCGGTTTCAAACAATCCAGGTCTCCAAAAAGAAGAAAAAAGGCGAATGGCGATCTCCATATTTCGTACCGAGAGTGCCGAAGGGTTTATAACCTTAGCTCAACACGTCATTTAGTATTTAAAGACGTGGGATCGAATCCCGGCTGCGGCGGCTGAATTTCCGATGGAGGCGGAAATATTGTAGGCAGGTGTGCTCAGATTTGGGTGCACGTTAGAGAACCCCAGGAGGTCGAAATTTCCAGAGCCCTCCACTGCAGCGTTTCTCATAATCATATGGTGGTTTCGGGACGTTAAACCCCCACATATCTATCAATCAATATCAATTATGAAGATCTCATTTCCAGCGTAGAGGAAAATTTGTAAGTCTCTCATAATCATATGGTAGTTTTGGGACGTTAAACACCACATATCAATCATATCAACGACATGCTGTAAAAAAAATAATCGAAGTGTGGAATTGCAGCATTCATACATCGATCTTCTAGTTGCTTTTCAACCACTTAAATTGCTTTATTAACATCCCATCAAAACGTAAATGGTCGGGAAAGAGATCAGCCTGCCAAAGGACTTAGCTTATTTTGTAAGCGTGGCAGCAATGGCGAATCATTATCAATGAGGGAAAACAAAGCGTTTACCTATTGAAACGCAGCTTACCACGAGAGAGGCGATGCCCACGTTTTCCGCGAGTGGCAACCTTGAATGCATAAATCATGCGCGAACAAGCGCAGTCCGAAGGACGTTTGAAGGTTGCCCTGACACGTTAGTCTGATTGTGAACGCACGTATTCATTTCACTTATAGGACAGCACGCCTCTCCGAACCGACTGGCGTTGCAAACATGTAGTCAAAAAGTACGCGATCTTCTCGTTGATGTTGATGATTGGTGTATAAGGTTTAACGTCCCAAAACCACCATATGATTATGAGAGACGCCGTAGTGGAGGGCTCCGGAAATTTCAGCCACCTGGAGTTCTTTTCCATGCACCCAAATCTGAGCACACGGGCCTACAACATTTCCGCCTCCATCGGAAATGCAGCCGCCGCAGCCGGGAATCGAACCCGCGACCTGCGGTTCAGCAGCCGAGTACCTCAGCCACTAGACCACTACGGCGGGGCTACGCGATCTTCTCGGCACGTCTGTCATGGCACATCGTTTTAGTGACAGGATCGGGTAAGCATGGTTTAATAGTCAACTCAGAAGTGTGTGATAGTTGTCGTCTTCCAGAAACGTCCTTCGCATTCATTTTAGCTATTCAGGAACGGCGCCAAGCGAAAGTAGATTTGCATGTGACTTGAGAGTCAAGTATGCTTACGTACTATAGGCAACGCTCTTCTCAAGCGTCCGCACATAAGGACACGCATATATCCACTCAGCCGCGTGCAAATGCATAGGAATGTTACTAGACACACAGACACGCACTCTGGCATGTACATACACACGCATACGCCACTGAAAACATGTCGAGTGTGCTAGCTGGGGATCCTTCGATTGTGCTTTGCGATGTCAGTAGTGCACGTTAAGAACACCAGATAGTCGCAATTTCCGAAGCCATCCACTACGGCATTCCTCAAAATATATCGCGGTTTTGAGACGTAAACCACGTTATTATTATTATTATTATTATTATTATTATTATTATTATTATTACTATCATTATTATTAACTTTAATTACATGTAGGTGAAGGATGTTCTGGAAGAAGGTAGATACTGGTTTTAGCTCCAGTTGTATGTAGTAAACGTGGCGAGGTAAACGATCGCAGCTACTGCTCGCGTACAGCCACCTTTCGTACACTGTTGAACGACGTTTGCTACTGTCGCTATGCGGCCGCTCCAATGTGAACTGCCGCAAGGGGCACATATTTATGGTGTTTTTCTCTTTGACCATCCTTTTCCTCCGTCTCTCTTATCTGTAGCCTAGGGAAGCTGTAGCGAGCGAGCACTGCACGTTGTCCGATTGAAAAACAAAAAAGAAAAGCTAGAAAAAAACGCAGAAAAACATAACAGAAATGTTGCCTGGTAACACGAGATGTGCCTCCGGTGACTGCAGACAGGCTGCCCCCGCCAATAGTAGCCTGCGCAAAAAATAGAAATAACATAAAAGCAGTGGCGGCCGAAAGACAGCGAGGTGCAATGGGCTTGGCCAGCTTGTGCTGCACGTCGAATAACAGGGGTGACAACGGCGGTTCGTTCATGCTTTAGTCGGCGTATTAATTGCCACCTCTGCACGGCAGCTGGAGAAGTCGTGTCCCTTCTGCGCGGCGGCGACCTCGTTGGCGCCGGCGGCGTGCTACGGGCGAACGCAGACTGTCCTCCCGTATAGGGCTGAGAGTGATTGCCTTCGAGTGAAGGGTGTTTCGGGTGGGTGTCGCGTACGCGTGTACTCTTGCATGGCTAACGGGGTTATCTCTTTCATCACTCGTGCACGGGAAGCGCGGCTCATGTCTAGCTAACGCCGCTCCCGGGCTGTCCCAGTGACACTGGCCCCGTTTTGATAGCGGAGCAAGGACTTCGCGTATTCTCCAGCAGTTACGGCGTGGCAAACGGCGCGATCGGGTTGGCACGAGACCGCAGTGCGGCTGGGCCGAGAGAGCGGAGGACTCGAAAGTTAGGTCTTGGAGCCAGGGATGTAGCCATAAGTTATTTCGGAGTGAGGGAGTGGCGGTTGCACCTTAATCTGGAGTGGGGTCCTGATAGACATAAGCGGTCGAGTGTCATTTTGGGCTATATATTCATTGAGAAAGAACATGGGCCCGGTGTGCCTACCATTGTCTACGCCACTGCTTGGGGTCCACTGGCGCACACTTCTTGAAGTGAACAACGTGGGAGAGTTCCGGAGAATATGTAGTAGGCCTGAATCGGCAAAAAATTCTGGAACAGGACACGTCACTGCCGCCAACGCGTCGACAAGCAGTCTTGCCTTCCTCAAGGAATCAACTTGAAGTCTTCAGGAAGAAAAGAGCACTTGACGAAATGTTGCCTTCAGCTACACACCCTGCTCAAGAGTTGTTAGTGTCATTGAATAATAGAGAATAAATGGTAGAGAGAGAAGGGCAGGGAAGATGGCACGTCCTTCAATGTCCTTGAAGGGAGCTGAATATACGTATATGGTTTCCAAGTTGGTTGTCGTGGGATTTAGTTCCTCTCCTTTGTACGTCTCCCCTCAACCTCGGCCCCCCATTTTTTTTGCCTTTTCGTTTAAATAAGTTAAGTTGTTTGATAGACTTTGTTTGTGTAGTCCGTTTTCCTGTCCTCAACTTTGCAGCTCTGCCTTTACCTTATGTCCGTGTGTTCTTGGCTAGAATATTAAGCAAAAATATTTCGTCGTGTGATGTCCAAGTAGCTTAACTGGATGAGTTCAACCATCCGACGCTTGGCCCATCCTCCATGTTTGGGTACGTGTCACGTGTCAAAAACAAAAAAAAAACGGCTAAACACCCCCACCATCATGATCGCACGTGAGTTTGGGTTGAGCGGAAGAAGGCAACGTACACGTGCGGCAGACGGGCCATCGCGAAGAAGAGGAATGGATCCGGGTAATCTTGCCAACAGCGAGCGAAAACCTCAGTCGCCAAGATTTCGCAACTTCCACGTCGCACGCCGGCAGAAAGCGGCAACGCCGATAGAGAGAGAGAGAGAGTGAAACAGAGAGCAACACGTGGCACAACTTGGGTGTGCTGTTCATTGAGACGGCGGTTGCCAAGTGCAGAACATCCTTTCAGAGTGTCTTTATTCACAAGTGTTATGTGGATATCAAAGTGAAGAATACAGGTTCAAGAATAACTGTTCTAAATTCTCGTTTTTTTTCTACAAGCCATCAGATTATGGAATAGTCTGACTACATACATAACTACCTGGAATACCAAAGATAACTTCCTGTCACTTCTTGAAAACCACATATGTGTTTTTCAAACATTAACTTTTTGTATAGTACTAACCTTACCATTCTTGCTTTATATAATGATATCATTTTCATCCTGAAACGGGCGATTCACACATTACTTAGGTATACTCTTCTTTGATCATTTTGATTTCTTTTTCACGCCGCGTGCTTAGTTACCTATGTATGAATGCTTTTTTTTTCAAGCGTATTTGTTAAATCTTACATGCACCTTTCTTGTTAAAACACCAAATTGTTAGCTGCGAAATGAGCACTCTTGTATATTTTTACTCTGTGTATGCCCTTCCTGGAAAAATCCCCATTGGGATTGGCAGTATGTCTGAAATAAATAAATAAATAAATAAATAAATAAATAAATAAACTTGTGCTTGAACGAGTGACATTGCGTGAGGTGGTGCGAGGAAAACCTTTGCGCTAGTTTGCTTAGCACTTCTATTTTGAGTCTATACCGTAACGGACTTCTCTCTTCGAATCGGTGCGCGATGACAGAAAGTTGAGGTAGTTTAAAAAGTCATCGTCGTCGCTGGCATCATCATCATCATCATCATCGTGATCGTTATCATCATCATCATCATACTCATAGTCATCAACCTGACTATGCGCAGGGCAGGGCAAAGGCCTTTCCCATGTTTCGCCAATCTACTAGGTCCTGTGCGTTGCTGCGGCCTCGTAGTTCCCGCAAATCTCTTAATATTATCTGCCTACCTAACTTTCTATTTCCCCCTTGGGCGCTTGCCTTCTCTTGTAATCGAGTGTGTTATTCTTAATGACCAGTGGCTACCTTGCCATGTCTATTTATCTTTCCTGATTTCGACCAAGGTGTCCTTAGCAAGCATTTTTTCTCTGACCGACCATGCTCTCTTCTTGTTCCTTGAAAGTTACACCTATCGTTTTGTTTTCACAGCTCGCGGCATCGCCCTCGATTTCGCAAAGGAAGGTAAAACGTGCCATCAAGGACATTGTTTGCAAGCCTTATCTTTTTAAAATTTTTTTATGATCGATCCTTTTGGTTGCGTCCGTGTGTGTACGTTTTATGGTCTCGCGCAAGAATTGTAAGTGACGTCAGGAGGTCGTCAGAAAGAAGTTGTCTGGTACAGTTTAACCTGCTGCGACAAAAAGTACAAAGGAAATGGCGCCCTTGAAAACGGACAAGGTCGCGTATTTGTATGATTTCCGATAACTGGCTCAGACTCTCTATAGGTTTTCCGCTTTATGGTGATCCGCCGATTCCTTTTTGACATCCTGACTTCCTTTCGTGGTTACTTATCATTTCACGCTGCCACATTGTGTGGTCGCTTGGATGTTGACACGTGGCAGCGTTCGTTCTGTGCAGCAACTGAAGCGTTGCGCTGCCAGGGATGCCGATGGTCGTGGGTTCGACCGCCGCCGCGTTTAGGTGGAGACGAAATACCAGAGGTGCCGTGTGCTGGACGGTGTGAGGGCACGTTAAAGAGCACCATATGATCAAAATTTCTAAAGCCCTTCACCTCGGAGACTCTCATTATCTTACCGTGGTGTTGGGGCGTAAAAACCATAGATATTATTATCAATAATATTATTATGAATGCCTATGGAGATCTGATTGCACCACCGCGGTGGTCTAGTGGCTAAGGTACTCGGCTGCTGACGCGCACGCAGTTCGCGGGATCGAATATCGGCTGTGGCGGCTGCATTTCCGACGGAGGCGGAAATGTTGTAGGCCCGTGTGCTCAGATTTGGGTGCACGTTAAAGAACCCCCGGTGGTCGAAATTTTCGGAGCCCTCCATTACGACGTCTCTCATAATCATATGGTGGTTTTGGGACATTAAACCCCACATATCTATCAATCAATATCAATTATGAAGATCTTATTGCCAGCATGGAGGAAAAAAATACTGAGGAGGAACATTGCGCAAAGCTCTACCAAGAAAATAAAAGAAAAGAAAGAAAGAGAAGTAGTACGTAAGAGACGCACGCGATAGCATTTGGTCCACAATCATGCTTTATCCTTCAAGGCCTTGACCTCCGCGAAAATATTGGCCATAAAAGGTCACGAACTGCATCAAAAGTTTAGCAAGGCCTTTTGACAAAGCCATTTTTAAGCTAATATATACTTGGATTTAGGGCTGCGGGAAAGAAATTTAGGCGCCATGTAATGTGACCAATAGTGCGAGCTTGCACGCGGCGTCCTGGACTTACAGCATGGCTTCAGCATGACGGTTCAGGTGACGTCGAGACAAAGAAGCGTTCCACATCCAAAGGAAAGGGGATAATTGTATCAGCGTACCCTCTATCACGCTAAGTGATGGGGAATTCCAGTACCTAAGCGCCACCTGCACATATTGATATCAATGATTATCTGCTCTCTCTTCATTTCTTCACATTTATATTTGCATGCTCTTAATAAAATTTAGTTGCGAGTAAGCGCCCCGTGTTGTGTCCTTACTCTTATTCGAGTCCTCATTCTCCAGTGCACTGTTAAAATCAAGATGTGATCAGGTGGCGATTAAAGTGCTTCAACGAGATAACGACGTCGCTAGGACGTGTCTCGGTGCATGAATAGCGAAGGAAGCGGCATGCCATCATGACTCATATCGCAAACGTGACGTCACGAAGTTCGCGTGCAACCATGTTCGTGCTACAGAAGGGCCATTTCAGTGACGTCAGAGCAAGTAACTTCATTCATTCTTCTCGACCCTGTCACACATAAGCACTCACCAGGCGTCCCTAAATTTCGCCCTTCATACTGTCTTCGCTGTCTTAGTCAGGGAAAACTTTTCGACCCAGATTCGCATCGAGATGATGCGTGAGGTCTTCGGGGGTTAAGTTGCTTTAATTCCCTCCCTCACCGCCATTTGAGCTTTTCGAGGAAGTCAACGTGGTGGCTCCGGCGTTCTATTCCGTCCACGTTACCGCGTAATCAGTCTTATCACCGTTTTTTTGCCTAACAGGTCATGGTGTGAGATGACGAAATTGCGCAGCGACCACTTGTTCTGGCCGCTGAGCCAAGGCCACTGCAAGTTGACGTCATCGAAAGAAAAAAGAAAAGCCTCCGTTGGCGCGCTGTCATGGCCAATTCCTCGAAACAACTATAGCGCATATTGTGCTAACGCAGACGAGGTGGGAATTGTGAATGCGGCCGCGATGAATTCCCCCCTAACGTAATGTGCCTCAATATGCGTTCTGGCCGGGCCTATCTACATTATTGTCACGCCACACGAGGGCGCATCGCCGTCGCATAAAAGATTTGGGTAAAATTACGACATCTTATGTGACATGATTTCTTAATCTTGAAATCATTTTTATAAATTAAAATTTTCTGCTCAATTTTAGCTTTGTTATGAAAATTCAATGCGGTTAATTTACCAACACGATTCTTGACGCTGCCCTCCTGATGATCAGTGTTTGAAATATTCACTGTGCGTTAAGCGCTTTTAAGCAGTTTAAGATTAGTGGGTGCAAGATAGAAACTCAGACAAACTTAAGCCGTAGTGTGGTAGTGTCGCGCAGTCACTAGGAGAGGAAATATCTACCTCGTCGCTGCCGTAATTTTTTCTCGCTCGAATGTATACGAAATACGTTCCGACTCAGTAGAAATGGCTGCGCAAAATGTAAAATGCTCACGGGACTTCGCAATGAATGACAAGGATGCCGCAACTGCGTGCTCGGAATACTTGGTGCCTCGATCAGCCTAAAGTTCGTTCGAAAGTGCCAGGGATTCGTACGAAGGCGAAGCTCTATTTGCCTGCTTTCACTATCATGATGACGCACGAAGAATGCGAAGACCACGCGAAACTTTACACAAATGTCTCTACAACTGTTGATATATTTGCAGGAGGTATCTTCCCAGCAAAGGTCGAAACCTCTCATTTTAGAACTTCTCATAGGACTGCGCGCTGTGGAGTTTGCGGCGGTCCGCAGTGCACTTCGGAGGATTCAACGATAAAGTCACCGCTATAATGGGACATATTTACAGAATCAAAGCGGTAGCCCTGCAGTGTCTATCGTCATCTTTGCGCTGTGGTACACAAGACCAAATAGCACTGGAATTAAAAAAAGTTATAAGTAGGAGGACATGACATAACTTCGTAATGGCTTCCAGGCCACTGTGGCATCGGCGATAAGGCAGGCGCCCATAATTCTGCGAGGAACGCTCATCAAAGTGCCGAGCGTAAAGACATTCTCCCAAATCGAGAACCGACGCAGCGTCACACATTCACTCGCTCGGGCATAATATATGGCGCATCTAATGTGAAACACGGCCGATTATCTGCATAACGGCCTTCACCGCCTGGATTCGTCCCTTCAACTACGAATTCGACCTGAAGTATCCCGATTCGAAACAGTCTTCTGCCACCAGTGGCTTGGAGTATCATTCACGAACAGCTTTGCTTGCCGAATCGAAACGGTTGACCGTGTAGTCCCTGTGACAACGAGGAAGCAATTACACGCGTCCTTCGTGATTGTCCTCATTAAAGCTGCCAGAGACAAACGCTTTCAGCAAAGGTTTACATGCCTCGATGAACGGCCACTTTCCGAGAAATTGATTTTGCAGTGCGGGAACGTTCTAGCTTCCAACCAGGAAGGGACGAAGGCGACGCTGAAGCTTTTGCGGTCAACCATTCTCGCTGAACGACAATGACACTCCCGTGCTCTATAGTGTGTACATGTTTTTATTTAACCTATTTCTTCTTTTTTTTCATTTCTCTCTTTACCTTTCTATCCCCCTTACCTCTTGCCAAGTGCAGGCGAGCAAATCGGAAAATTTTCTTCTGGTTAACCTCTCTGCCTTTCATTTAACCTTTTTCCTTTCTCTAACGTTGTGAACTCTCACTTTGACGCTATGTTTCGGCCCCTAAACTACAAACTCAAGCTCGTACTCTAGTGCGTAAGGCGCTGTCGTTATTTACGCACCTCGAGTTGTTCTACACTGGAGTGCATGTCCTGCGAAGCCCACAGCGAGTGCGCCCTGCTACATATCCACCAACACGTGTTTCTAATGATTAGTGTGAGCTTGCCCATTTCATTGCGAGTGAGGGTGGACGATCAATTGGTGCAGATTATTCTTCGCCTGTATAATACACTCTAAGAAAAACAACAACAAAGGACAGTAACGTTGCCCTGGTGCGTGAAATACATAACTCTCAAAATACACATGTGCTCCTTTAAGAAATCACTTTACTGTCTTCGGAGCGTCGTGGGAGGCTAGACTCTACAAGAGCCAAAATAGTACGTGTTGCTCGAGGGGTAAACTTGTTGGCTGTTCGGTTAAGCATAACGAAGGGAAACGGCGCGAAATGCCAGGGCAGTAAAGGCACACGTGCGGTTGTATGTGTGCCTTTACTATACTGGTCTTTCTCACTGTTTTTTTTACATACGACCTCTCACTCATCACCAGACAGTGTAAGGACACTCCAGCGTTTCTGTGTGAACTTAATTCTAGGGCTTCTATTTGAACACCGATCAAATCGTCGGGTAAGATGAAATAGGCGATGTGATTCTGTTTACCGCGTGGCTATCACCTTCCCGTCATTCTCGGCACACCTGTAATTATATATTTTTTTCTCTTCCAGCCGGCACTAACTGTGCTTGCGTGATGAAAGAGGCAAGTCGGTCCACCTTCTCTCCGCGTTTCTGCGTGCCGAGTCGGAGTCGGTTTGTTTCTTTCGCGTAGCGGGTGGCGTTGGGTGCTCCAGTAATACGGAAAGACATTTCCTCGCTTTTTGTTTTTCTTATCTATATCGCCTTATCTACTATGCCGTAGTATAGTGTGCGTATGCGCGCTATAGCGTGTAGCTTGCCAAGCGAATGCTCCCGTTTTACAGAGGAAACGCGTGAGGTCCGTGTAAGCTCCGGACACTTGGTTTATTTGCTTTGCACCGGCAGCGGGTATACGCACGGACCCCAGGGAGCCGGTCGGAGGCAGGTGACTCACCTGACTCGACATTAGTCGGCTCTTTTTTTTTTTTTTTTGTCGCAACAGGCACGACAACAGGAAGAAGGCTAGCTGCGCCAGCACGTTTGCTAGCGGCAGCGTTAGGCCTGTGCAGTGACTTGCCAGACCGCACGGCCAGGAGGGAGGTCGTTGTACTTTGTGCTTATCAACTGACTGATTGATCGGTTGATTGAATAATTGAAAGATTGATTGAGTGGTTTATTTATAGATTGATAATACATTGACTTACATATTGATTAATAGACTATAGATTGATAACTTGATTGACAGACAGATAGATAGATAGATAGATAGATAGATAGATAGATAGATAGATAGATAGATAGATAGATAGATAGATAGATAGATAGAACCGCAGTGGGGGCTCAGCAACGTCATATGCATTTCTTTGTATCAGTTCAAAGCTTTGATTCCCGGTGCCGATGCCAGCATTATTTACGAGGGGGGCATAAGGCGTAAAATTTGTAATGACAATTGAATTTAAAAACACGCGTATCGCGCTTTGGATTTTTTTAAATAATCCTACAGAGTCAAAAATATATATAAAAAAGAACGTTACGCTCTTTCGATTTCAGCCCTGTATACACTATACATTAGGAATTCAATCGGTATGTTTTTGATGCTGTGGCGCAGATAACACAATGCAGATCCTGTAACAAACTTTCCTATGCTATTGCCCTAACTAAAAAAATATGTGCCAATTTGCAGTTCTGTTTTTTTTTTCTTTCCTGAGACGTCTTGATGTCAGCCTAAAGTTCCGTATCAGCCTACACTTGCTTTTGCATTCCGCCCCCATAAAACTGCGGTCACTGCGATGAGATATCGGACTCGCCACTTGGTACACAGCCTGGACTATGGTGGTATAACGTTCAAGTGATCGATCGGGTGGGGAGGCGTGCGATGAAACTTTTCTTCTCGCATTTGGACAGTATCGATGTGCTCGACAAACTAGGTGTACCTTGAAACCATGCAGTGTGTAAGCGTCAACGCAGGTACTCACCCAAAAGACCAAAGAGTCGGCCACATTTTTTCATTATTTTGTTATTTTATAGAGACATCTTATCATACTTATTTTCTCTCTTTCCCGCTATATCTACTAAGTCAGTGATTGACATATGCCGGATAATTCCTCTGCTTTTCAATAGGGAGTTCTTTCTCTCTCTCTCATCGGGTGACCTCAGGAGATGATGCAAGAAACCAATATGAACATCTATATCAAACCTGAATTAACTCGACCTGAGTAACCGCTACATCATCTCTTGTAGTCCCGTAATCCAGTGTGATACTGCTCATTTTAAACAGAAGCAGTGTTTCGATAAACCGAAACATTGTTACTGGTGGTTGCCGCAATGCTGGCTGGTCATTTGTGTAGAGTACAGAGCCTTCAGCTGCTCCGTGTGTGATCATTTTATCGGGGTGCTTACACTTAAAGAGACAGGTTTATAATGTGGTTCACCCACCGCCGTGGTCTAATGGTTTGAGTGCTCGATCGACTGTCGACCTGAGAGTCGCAATATCGAATATTGGCCACGTTGCTCCGATTTTGGTGGAGGAGGATCGAATGCTACCGAGGCACAGATTCAGGCGCACGGTACAGAACAACATGACCAGTCAAAATTGCTCGAGCCCTCCATACGGCATACCTTATAATGATATCGTGCTTTTGGGACGTAAAACATCAAAACTTGCTATTATGAAAATGACTCCTAATATTAACTGTTGGGAGTTGGCGTCTCCAAAACCACGATCTCATTAAGAGGTACGCCATATTGGAGGGCTCAGGAAATTTTCACCAGACATGATGTTCTTTACCGTGCGCAATTAAAGCACACGGCGTCGCTAGCATTTCACAAAATAAGGTTTGCAGCATCCACCTTGCTTAAGTTTAAAACACGCTTTTTTTTGTAACCTAACGCGTTTATCCAAGGTAAATTGCTTATATAGGGCGCATGCATAGTGGCGGGCTACCAACGCTAACGCAAAGCTTTGAGTATCTTATTATAAAGCTGAGAAATTGGTCGGCATGTTTGTGTATGCTTATTTAGGCTGCAGAATCATCACACACTTGATAAGTGTTATCAGTGCCTCGACAACATGTAAACGACGCGAATTAAGTTCAACCCGAATATCTGACTTTGCTCCTATCTTCAGGGCTTACCGACAGCAAGGTGTATTTTTCGTCCAGTTTGACTTATTTGCAATCATTTCATGACTACGACGCCATCGTTAGAGGGTAATTCAAATAATGTCTCTTATGATTCCTTCGACTTCATTGTTAGTTTCCTGCAGTTGAGTTTAACAAGGAAAGAAATAAAGAAAACAAGTTCTTTGGTCACGTCCCCAGGGGTAGGTGGCAGACAGGGGGAGGGGGCAGCTGAGCTGCCTAAACCCCGTGGAAGTGGGTGGTTAATGGAGCTCAGCCGGCCTCTCCTCATGGTTACAACCCTGTGGGCCGGGGGAGTTTCCAAGATTTTTATTTAGGGTGAAACGGTACGTTTGTTCCGACCCCTCTATGAACGTGTATACGTGAGTGCGTTTGCGTGTGCGCGCGAAATGTCTTGGTGTGTTCATGCACAGCAAGAAGACATTTCGGGGCCGGGCAGTTTAGAGTGCCGAGTTTGGGCAGGGGAGTTTATGACGAGCCGCAATCACTTGACATGTTTTCTGTCGTACCTTTTGATTTCCTGATCACCACCTTCGAGAGATGCGCGCTTCAAACTTTGAGTTTGGTATATCGTTAGTTTATAGGGTTACTACGAACTCCTGCGAGACTTTATGGATGACACATGCCGCGGTTGCTATACTCTCCCCGTATGCTATAACGAGACATCAAGAGAGACAAGCACTGCGGCTTTACCGTGTACAATCCGACACGCAACTCACACTGCTCGCCTTCTTTTGCACCGACGTATGCTCGAGAAAAAACAATCGCGATAGTAAGTTCGGAGAATCGCAGATTGCACGCCACTGTGCGGTGCAAACGAGTGACCCAGCTCATCGAGTTTCCTGCAGGCGCCGTCTTCCAAGTCACATCTCTCCTTGCTTGCTTTTCGTTGATCGCCGGTGTTCGTTTTCGGTTGCGCCGTCGAATCCGAGGCAGCGACTATATCTGTTGCGGCAGGTGACGTGCGCAACGCGCAGCGTCAACGCCAGCGAGCTCGCTGACACCGGGAAACAAGTAAACAAGCGGTAAACTGGATAAAAACAAAGCAAACACAAAAAACTGTCACGTTTCGGCTTCCGAAGGTCAAACACTCTCGGCGAGACGTGGTCGCCCGAGTCTCCGCAACGCCACGTTCTTGTTTTACCGCTGTCTGGTTTTACCGCTGCCTGGAGCTGCAGTTTCTAAAAAGGATAGTGGTACGGTGCAAGAAAAGTACTGTTTTTAACTGCGGCGTTGTGCATTCTTTGAGCCTCTCATATCAGCGATCCGTACTAACGCAGGTGGGCATCATAAATGGGTAGGCGCCGCGAAAATTCGAAAAATCCCACTGATCGCTACTGATGCACCAAACGTGACTGCAGCGGTCAGGCCAAGAAACCGTAATGTGCCACAGAAATCCGTGTGACACAATCGGAAAATCATCAGCATCATGAACGCATATGCGCCATGGAAATTCGTCAAGTCCTACTGCACACAACTTTCACTGAGAAAGGAAGAAGGCGGCAATCAGACCAATAAATGGTATGCACGTTGCCATAGTCACACTTCTGTCACGTGATACCTTGTGCAGTGGCCATACCTTAAACATGGTATAGCCACCTCCTTAAAGATAGCTGGCTTTAAGGTGGTGGCTATACCTTGAAGTTCCACAAAGCGTGTTTAATAATGAGCATTTATATAGGAAATGTGGAAGAATTGCAAAGCATCAAAGAGTGTTCAATAAAAAAGCATTTACGTAGCATATACGAAAGACTTCCAAAACACATAAATTCAATAGCTTGATGAAGGGAAACGCATCAGTTTCATCGGTTCACCGATCATTATCGTCCGCAAAATGATGCTAGTTGAATCTTTTTTCTAACACCGTGAGTAGCGGTATCGATCCAGACCTCGGCGGCCCAATTCAGATGGGACAGAAATGCAAATATGTGCGTGTAATACTAATTACATCATGGTTTTGGTGTATAATGCCCTAGAGTCTAACTTTCGTCAAACTTTTTATGCCTCGCTAACCAAAGTTTCATATACATCTCTAAATTTCGTGAGCTGGAAAAAGCAGTGTTGATATGTGACTCTACGCCTCAATCTAAGTCATTTCGAACGAACAATGGCAATTTGTGCGTGTAATAAATTCTGGCCGAGCGCTTCGTCACGGAAGCCATTACACCCAGACGTGTGTAGTAATTAAATCACGGTTTTGGTGCATGATGCCCCAGAGCTTAATTTTCGGCATACTTTTATGCCTGGATTGCCAAATTTTCATATATAGATCTCTATACACTTCGTAAGCTGAGAAAAGCAGTGTTGATATGTGACTCTACGCCTCAATCTACGTCATTTCGAACGAACAATGGAATTAAGGGAATTTTGGAAAAACTTTCTCGTTCATGTACATGCTACAAGTACAAAAATAGGGCACGGAAATGAAAAAAGAAAGAGGGCAAATCCCCCTTTCCAGCTGATACTTTGTCGCGTTACATAAATTTGCACAGTCAATCGTTGAACAAATGACTTCCCAGTCGGTAAGTGGAGAAAGCTATGCTGAAAGAGAGGGGGGGGGGGGCTTCTGTAACAATGCATCTGGAAGGTCAAACGACAAGCCGAAATTCGATGGGAGGTTGTTGACGTATTCGTTAGATTATAGAGTTGGACGGGATCGATTTCACTCGATCCAGCGCGATAGTTTAGCGGGTAAGTGTCATACCGTTAAGATTGAGGACGCAAGATCGATTTCAGCCCGAGGTTTTCGCATTTGGTCGGAGCCGGAATGTAAGAACACTCCTCTTCCCAAATTTTAGAGCCGGTTCATAAAATTCGTGTGGTGGAAGCTAATCTGCCGTCCTTATTAACTACGGCATTCCTTATGATGTAAATTCGGCCGAAATTATGTAGCAATTATTCCTATTTGGAACATTACCTGCAGTGCCTTTTTGAGATTTCGGAAGTTAGGGGGAGGGAATAAATTTATACAGGATGATTTAATTTGATGATATTTAAAATTTCATTTGAAATTTATTTGACGAAACTTGACGAGATTACAAGGTGGACAACAAGTGCAACTTCAGAGGTCCCGGAGTGAAAACTGTCGGGGGGACCTCCTAACAAAACTTGTGACGAAACAAATATAGTGGTGACTCAAGCAGCAGGAATGTTTGAAAAGATCAGTCGTGGAGGTGTTTGGTAGAAATTTTAATTTGTGATGCAAACGGCACGACCGCTAATGTGGTGTTCGCGCCCAATCCGAAACATTAAATTCCCCGTTGCTTGTTAGAGATTCAATGCAATAACTTCACTCTACGATTGTGTTTTCAGTCTTTCAGATATTGCCACTTAAGGTCTTGTGTCGAATGCTCAATCACTTGGTTGCAGCTGAGGCGTACACCACGTGCCAACAAACAACTCTCGTCGGAACACGCCAAGATTTCGTCACCAAATGTTACCCCTTGCTCTTATTTCGCTGACGTCATCTCCGGCAGATTCCTCTCTGATGAGTCACTGATTAACACCGCTCATCGCGGGCTCCCGCTATAGTCCGGGAAGGCGTCTAACTCGTGTTCGGTGACGCAAAACGTGCCGGGGACCACATGCTCGTGTCCACGCTATCACCGAATGTCCCCTAGTGGTAGCGCGGGCCGGTCAATACATCTCATTTCTTACTTTTCGCACCTCTCCTTTGTTTGTTTGTTTGTTGGTTTGTTTGTACGAGCCTTCAGACCATATTGGTCACACACACTCTGTGGTATTGGCCTAGAATTCGTAGATAGATAATTTGAACAGTTGTAGTAGATATTTGAACAACGGTGAATTATACCGAGCAAATTGATGAAAAAATAGAGAACACTGAATAATATATCCAATAAATTCTTTTTCACTGTGCTATTGTGCTAGAGACCAGGCTGCCGAATGAATCTGATCTTAACAAGCTCAAATACATTTGTTGGATTCTAATGTTGCTTTATTAGCCTGTTGTATATTTGTTGTAGTCAAGATTAGAATGGCTCCTGTGTTCTTGTTCTTATTCTTGTTCACCTCGTATACTCTGGCTTACACCCACGGTGGGGGATGGGCCTGGAATCGAGTGGTCCTATTATTTTGTTTGTTTCTTTGAGCCTTAAAACAATATGGCACGTGCCAACTCTGGGAGATTGGCCAATAATTCGTAGTTGAAAATTTAGTTTTTTATTAGAGAAGGTTTTCATTTAGGAGCATACTGTTTTGATGATTTTTGGTTATTTTTTAAACAGTGATAGTCTTTTTATTTTTTTATTTTTTAGGTGAGAGAAAATGTACCATGTGATAATTTTTGTAAGCACTTTACGTGTCGTTTAATCAGTAAACTTCCAGTTGCGAGTGTGAGCTTGTAATGTCGTTATTTTTAGTCCCTGTTCCATTCTGCGGCCCATGTTTTGCATTCACAAACCAAATGGCCCTTTTTTTTAATGACCTCGCCTACCCTACCAAAAAATAAATCCAACATACATTTAGGTCAGAAACCACACAGAACTTAAATTGTTATATTTAACTGCAGTGTAATAATTAGGAAGTAAACGTAAATGAATTAACGTCGATGAAAAGATAACCCTTTCTGACGGGGGGATCCGAATAAATATCATCTATAGACCTTCTAATTTCTAGCACTTGAAGGTAGTGAGTTTGGATACCACCGTAGGGAAAGATGAGTTTCCATGCTCTTTAAGTCATAACTGTTACAGTACAGTTATGTATGACAGTTAACGTCCCCTGTGGTTTCCCCGGCCCAATTGTACGTTGAAATCATTCGGTTGCTTCGAACTTTAAAATCGGTTTCGCCATTTTTTTGCGTCTCTCTTACCATATTCTCTTTTTTAAATTTCTTTTCCAGAATCTAGTGTTGTATAAAAGGAGAGACGGTTAGCACTCCCCTTGATAAGGACGGAATGGGCCCTGGGCCTCAACACATATTCGGTTAAGGCACAGCCACTTACTTCCAGAATCTACGTACCTTTCTTGAAAAGGAATGTAATTTTTTTAATATAAGAAAGTCTACTACGTCGTTTTTGATCCAACTAATATTTTTGTTCGACGTTCATTTTGGGAACACATCCAGACAGTTTAGGCGTAGAGGAGGAGAAGTATTTTATGAGAATCGACAATTCTGCACGGCCTACTCCTGTCCTAAACTATTTAAATGTGTTCCCAAAGTGGAAGCCAAATAAAAAATATTAGCTGAGCAATGGCGATGTAGTGAACATTCTATTGAAATCATTCTTAAAGTTTCAGATTGCAGTTCGATCTCGCAGTGAGAAAAGCTTCTGTTTTCATTATTTGGCAAAACGATCATTTAATTTATTTCCGACATCGACTTCTGCATTCCTTGACTTTGATCTCGTACTACGATTAATCGGTGTCAACGTACTGACGCGTAACAATGAAAGATCGTAACACGTTCAAATAAGGGCCTTAACGAATCTACCATGCACATGAAATCAGGAAAAAAAAAAGCCCGTGCTTCTCTTTTCGCTGGTCGCCCCGCCACGGTGGTCTAGTGGCCAAGTTACTCGGCTGCTGACCCGCAGGTCGCGGGATCAAATCCCGGCTTTGGCGGCTGCGTTTCCGATGGAGGCGGAAATGTTGTAGGCCCGTGTACTCAGATTTGGGTGCATGTTAAAGAACCCCAGGTGGTCGAAATTTCCGGAGCCCTCCACTACGGCGTCTCTCATAATCATATGGTGGTTTTGGGACGTTAAACCCCACAAATCAATCAGTCAATCTTTTCGCTGGTCTCTGACCGAAACGGACACCTTTCACAGTTACCATGCTTGCAGCACAAGCAGCACTGTGTCGAGTGCGTACCCAATGAATACTAATACAGGTTTCGCTCACCGTTTTGTGGAAAGATGACAGCCGTCTGCATGGTGCCGTAGAAGTCCTCCCGGGTTCGAGAGTTCCTTTCGTCGTCTGCTGCCGGCGTCGCCGGTGCCGGCAGGAGATCTTTGTCAGCGAGCACGGAAGGCAGCACGGACCGCGGTATCCTCACGTTGGGAGGTTCTTTGAGGCGGAGTTTCTTCAGTATCTGCTGCTTGATGAGCTCGATGCGGGCGTACCGGTACTCGGCGCTGTTGGCCTGCTCGGCGAGTTTGCGAGCCGCGCAGTCGTCGCACGCCGAGGACGTGTAGACGGACGCCGGGTGGTGGCGGGCGCCTACCGCGTTGTACGTCGGGGACGAGTCCATCACCACGGCCGACGAGAAGGCCGTCAGGAAGACGCAGCAGAAGACGCACTCGGAGATGGTCCCGTGGCAGTTGGGGATGGCGTTGTCGTGCCGGTGCTGGTGCATCGTGTTTTGACTTGGCCTCACACGTTCGGGGTAACACCGGGAGGAGATGACGTAGGTTTGGAGGTGGAGTTGAGGTGTTGGTTTCGCAACCACACTGGACCACTTAGCGAGTCCGGCCGCTACCGATCGCACAACGCGACAACATCCAGACGGTGCACAGTCCGACACAACATCTACGGAGGCCGGATATACCCGGTAGTTTGGAGCGGTCAACACCGGGGCTTGTCGTTGGGCGCAGATGGAGCAGAAGGAGCTCGGTGACCGGGATAGCAGACGACACCCGGGAGCCGAAGAAACAGAAGATGAAAAAAGCACGACGCGACACTGGGGACACGACACTCTGGGACCCAGGCGACTGTTCTCTACACGACGGTACAGCTTAGTTCCAGTCGTTTCTTTGACGCGATCGAGTAAATAAAAGCAAGAAGAAATATAGAGAGGGCCGGACGAACGACCGGCAGAACACGGCGTGTCGTAAGATAAAGATGCCGGGCTTTCCTGAAGCGGGAAGCGAATCGCGGAAATACTAATCTCTCCAAGAGAAAATAACTGAGATGACGGGGGGGGGGGGGCTGGGTGAGGAAGAGTGGGTAAGGGAACGTGGGAGGGGGTGCTGCTAGCAAGGATAACAAACGTCGGGACAAAACGAAAAAGAGAAATAATTAAGCGGCGGTGGCGACGTGCGACGGAAGGCGGGCAAAACAAAACTGAGGCAGGGAGCAACAAGTTTGCCGGTGGCGGGAGTCTCGTTTGCCGAATGCGGCGATAGCACCTGATGCGACGCGCTTTTATAAAGGGCCACGACGACTGCACTTATGGATGATGGCGTTTCGCGCGAGGGAGGAAGCGAGCAAAAGCAACAGCGAGTGAAATTGAAGGAGGAGGGCCGCAATTGGAGCGGCCGTGCGTTTTCCCGTGGCCTGCCCTCTCGCCGCGCGCTCCGCGGGGGTTACCCAGGCCGGTTGCAAGTGAAGCGAATTGCCAGTGTCAATAGGAGTGTACGGAGTGGCAGTATCTCGATCTCTGTGCCGCCGACGGCAAGCGTAGACCGATCTTCTTACCTTCCATTGTCGTGGCTTTGTAGTCTCTGTTATTCTTATGTTGGTGGTGTGTATACATGCTGCGCAGTTTCACACCACAATCCGAGTAGACACCATCGAAGCCTTCGGCCTCTTCGTCGATTGCTTTTTCTACTAATGCTCACATTACCCGAGGTATTTATTGATAGCATGCTCTTCGTCACGATTGCGTCACCTCTGCTAATACAGGTCGGCGCTCAATTTGCACTTCAAACGACTGACAACAACCTTACGCAATCGTTATGAAAGTTTCACTATCAAGCCAGCCAGCTAATGTGAAAGAAAACTAGAATACGAGACAGATTTTTTGTTTGATTTTCACTCCAAGAGCTTTTGTTTTTCGCGCAAGAGCAACTGGATCAAAATGCATTGTTTTCTCGGGGAAACTGCCGTGAACGGTCGGAGTTTCTTTATTATCATCATCATCAGTCTGACTACGCCCCTTGCAGGGCAAGGCCCCTCCGATGACCCGCCAATCAACCCGGTGTTATGCTTTCGTTACCACGTTATACCTGCGAAGTTTTAGATCTCATCGGCCCACTTGACTTTCTGTCTCCCATTCGTGTATTTGCCTTCTCTGAGAATCCAGTCAGTTATCCTTAATGACCAGCGGTTATTCTGCCTACGCACTACGGGCCCGGCCCATGGCCATTTCTTCTTATTGATTTCAACTAGGACATCTTTAACCCCGACCTGTTCCCTTGCCCACTCTGCTCTTTTCTTCTCTCTTGAGGTTACACCCATCATTTTCCTTTCCATCACTCGCTGCGCCACAGTTAGCGATGGAGTTTCTTCAGCACCACATTTTTATTTACTACATCGTCTAGGCCGCCGCATTGGCTCAGTGACTACGGTGCTTGGCAGCATAAAAAAACAAAAAAAACATGGGTTCGCTTCCGGCCGTGGCGGTCGAACTTTGATGGAAGTGATATGATAGAGACCCATGTACTGTGTGGTGGGTACACATTAATGGAGCCCCGGTGACCGAATTTATCCGGGGACCTGCACTTCCATGTCTCTCACTGCCCGAGTGGCTTTGGGACGTTAACCCTCATAGACCAACCAACCTAATTGCATAATCAACGTCCTATTTTCAGACGAGGAAAGCAGGATACTACTTTGCATAGATTATTAGCATGGTTAAAAAAAGAAAAATGTCGAACCTGGCATTAAGTCTTGCGAGGCTTGAAACAGTGATAATGGGTGAATCTAAAGTTTGATCTAGTCGCTTCTAGGTCATTGCCAAACGTCAGCCTTAGCTATGGTCGCTTTCAACGTTAGAAGTCAGCGGCATTGCCTCCTCAAAGGCGGCTGCACACAAGGCTGAACCAATGAGCGCGCACCCCAGACTGACGTCACGAGCCGGACGGTCGTTGACCCCACCTGCAAAGAATGCTGCCGAAAGCAAGAGTGGGACTATTTCTTTAGTCGCTGAGCTGATGAGCTGCCGCTCTTCGGTCGTCTGGGCGGGGCCTCCCCTGACATTTAGGGGTGAAGCTCCTTATGGCGTGGCTTGTGCGTCCCCCGTTGTCGTAGTGCGTAACCTGTGGTGCATACCCGCATACCAGTGGCACATTTCCGCCCTTGGGCACATATCCGCATGTCCACATGTAACGGAAAACGTAGCGCGACGTTGTGATCTCGGTGTTAACAAAGCGCAGGCAGCAGAAATGTAATCCATACTCTCGTTTAGTCCTTGGATGGTCCGCTGGATGGCGGTACTTGTATATGATAAATATATGATAAAAAGAAGCGAGATGGCGGTTTTTGAAGTGTTCAATAGATGGACGGACGGACGCATGGACGGACAGACAGACAGGCACACTGACGGATGGATGGACGAATGGATGCACGGACGCACGCACAGACGGATGCACAAACGGATGCACGTACGGGCGCACGTACGGATGGACGGACGCACGGACGGGCGCACGAACGGGTGCACGTTTGGACGGATGGACGCGCGGATTGAAGCACGGATGGATTGACAGACGCTTCGCCCCACTCATCGTCCATTCCGTGGACATGCTGTGATTTTTTATATGTTGTATCCGACTCTAGGTTGTACGTACAGCCGGGTCCACTGTTAAGGTGAACACTTGCGTGCACAGCATGTTTGTATTTCACGTTCTTGCAAAACCATAGCATCTACAGATTTACACGAGAGTTCTGGTGATTGACCGTTCTGGCTCTTTTTGACAGACCAGTGCCGTGCATTAACATTGCTTGCTTATCAACTTCCTACTGGAGGGCTGGCAATGTGAATGGTACTCGCTGTAGTGCTCACTTTAACAGTGGACCATACGGCACATTAATTCTAGACGCCCAGCGGTCCTACTTTAGCCACATACAGTCACACAGTTGTCCGAAATCCAGAGACGTAAATTCGCGCTGAAACCGAGCGTTCGCGTCTCTCACAGATTCGCGGATACGTCGTCGTGGCGCAGGTCTTCTGTCGCTTCGGGGTCTACTCGCAGCCACCCCTGTCTTTTACCGTTTCATAGCACCCTCTCGTAGTGCGTACTCGTGTTGGCTTTTGCGATTCGCGCACGGTGGGGACCGATTACAAAGAACACGTGACACAGTCTCAAGAGAACGAGCTCGAACTTGCGTTGTGTTCTTTTGTAATCTGTCCCTACCGCAAGCGCATTGCAAAAGTTAACGTAAATGAACTAGCTCCTTTCATCCCTATTCGTACTTAGGGTCCTCGGCTCGCCACCGTGTTTTGAAGCCATTTTTTGGTCTAACTGTTGTCTTTTGCATTTTCGGTGGACCAGGGGTCAGTAGAGGGACTTACCAGATTTCTGTAGCACATACCTGTTGATGATAGTGACAGTTTTTTCCTTACCATAGAGAAGTTTTACGGCTGGCCATGACAGCTTAGCTGTTACAACGTTTCCCACTTCATAAAAATCTTCGAATGGGTGAACGCTGCCGCCTATATATCCTCTTGACGCATGTTCTGAAGCAGGAAAATGCAGGAAATATTTTGGGGCAGAGGAGGGGCACTTGCTGAAGACCTTGAGAAACATCCACCGTTAAGCACAACCAATCGTATGAATTTCAGGGTGGGTGGTTAGGGCACCCGTTTTGGTTACGGGGCTGTTTTCAACCTATCTTTATGCGTTTGTATACCACTTCAAGAACCATACTGTCGTCTCACTAACCCCTGTATCGCTTTAAGTTTTGCAGTCAAATGAAGACCTCCTTTTGGGGGGGGGGGGGGGGGCTACACACTCATACTTCTTGCACTGTGTCATGTACACCCAAACGCAAATTTTTTGGGGACACAAACTATTAGAAAAATTTATTTTCTCACTTTGTGTCACAGAATAACCTCCGAGCAAATCCTCCAGCTTGTGGTTGGCATTGCAGTCTATACAATAACCAGATTGATGAGAAGCATTACTACTATATTACAAATTAGCGTTTGTTCTGAAGCCCACGTTCCGTAACCTTTTGCCGTTCGGTGTTCTTTGTTTGCTTGAATGCAACCTGTTATCCAGACATATAGGTCTCGGTGTAGATGCAGCGGCTTTGCAGGTTCAACGTGTCACAGTGCTGTGGTTTGTTACATTCAAGGAAGCTTTCTAAGACAGGGAAAGATGGCCAATCGCCTTCTTTATTTCCTTGCCCCTGTATAAGTCACAGATTAGGATGTCTTTCTTTATTGCTTCGGAATGTGTTGTTGTTGCCGTCTTATTCGGTATAATGCCGTTTAAAGAGTTCCTCGTACTATCCCCATGGCCCATTTGAACAACGCATTGTTGTACTACGACTGTTGACTCCGTCAGAATATGTTACATCATGGTGATTCGTGCGGGAATTGCAAAGCGGTGTCGCCATCCGCATTTTATTCAAGCGCGTTTTCTCGTTTAAAGCGTTTCTTCGTGGCAAGAATAGTGATTTTGGAATAATACGAGAGAAAAAGTACTTTTCCGTCACTGTCGCTTTAAAGACATCCTAAATAGTTAAACCCTCAAGATCTGCAAGCATAGGTGCGTATTTGAGAAAATTTTGCTTTTCCGTAAAATGCTTAGTGTTCAGTGAAGTAATAGCCCACGTTAGCTGTCGAGAATGAGCACTCAAATATACCTATACTGTTGTGTTGAATTGCTAAGCCCGATGTCATGGGTTCGATAACCGGTCATATTAGTCGCATTTCAATGGGGAAGGGACACCCGTGTGCATAAATTTACGTGCCCGGAAAAAGAACTTCAAAGTGGTCCAAGTAAATCTGTGATGTCAAATACGTAGTGTTTCTGATAATCAAATCGCGGTTTCGGAACGTAAAACTCCAAGAAGTAACGATAGACAGCTGTGGGGTACGGAATATTTTAGGGAACTTTTTCAATGCTTTCGTCTTATGAATGGCGTCACGTTGCCTTTTCTAAAAGAAAGAAGAGTATTACGGATCTACCTCGATTTCTATGCAGGAAATTAGTGGGGCAGACTTGTTCAGTGTTTCGCAACCACGTTTGTTTGACGTCATTGCACTCCAAAGTTAAAATGTGATTATTTCTGCAAGGTCAAAAAGGCAGCCCCCACAAATGGCAACTAACTGGGACTGTATAAGGTGGGGAAACAGTGCTTTGTTAGTGCGCTTTGGTGTGGAGGCGCGGATGTTATCCGTTCATGCTGCCACTCGTAGGTCTGAGCAATAGTAGCAATATAGCGCACATGCATCTGCAGGATGTTTCGTCCAGTTCAATTCTGTGAAAAATTTTGAGTCAAGCGTTCCACTCAGTATAACGAATTTCGACATTTTGGAACTGAACTTCAGAGGACTGACCTGGTCGTGCGACATGACACTCGCAATAAAATTGCACCTCTTCGCATATTTTCCTAGAAAGTTTAAACCTGGCTTGAAGTCGTATGGTCCTTGAATTATGCACACTTGGTTTGTTTTCGTAATTCTTGGTGCCAAAATTTCGAACCCTTTTATTGACTTTATACGCACTTATTTTCCATGCGTTCAAATTTTTGTATGTTATTGTGTATTTGAATCTTCTACGTAGTTATATGTCGCGCGTATTTTTTTATTATAATTTGTCACAGATCAAACGGCAGCTAATATTCCAGTTTTCTTTTGGGCTTACGGGCAGTGAAACTATAGCACAGTTTCTAAGGTACTCGACTGCTGACCCGCAGGTCGTAAGATCGAATCCCGGATACGGCGGCTGCATTTCCGATGGAGGCGAAAATGCTGTAGGCCCTTGTGCTCAGATTTAGGTGCACGTTAAAGAACTCCAGGTGGTCGAAATTTCCGGAGCCATCCACTACGGCGTCTCTCATAATCGTATGGTGGTTTTGGGGCGTTAAACCCCACAAATCGATCAAATCAACTAGTACAGTTTCACTGCAGGTAATTCATTACGACTCCATGGTCAGAGTTTTGACGAATCTCCGTGCTTTTAGCAACTTGCATAGTTAGGGAAATTCCGCGAAAAAAAAAGAGAAAGAAGAATCTTGAAGTATGGATAATATTGTAAGTTTGCGACCCCAACGCCTAATCTCTGGTAAATACTGCCATAATACCTGACACCGTGTATAAATACACTGCGCCACTCACATTATAACTTGCAAATTGTAAAGGTGTACTGTTTTTTTTTTCATCGCAAGCAATGGCCAGGTTGGTCAGAACGAAGAACTGTTTATCTCTTACTGCTCGGTTTTTATTTTATAACAACGAGGCTATATCTTGGTCGACGCTTTCATGTCCGGGGACTGTCGTATATCGTAATGGGGCCTTCCCGCGAGAAGTGAATAGATCCCACTACGAACATGTGCACCCCATCCCACCACTCCCTATACTGACCACTACACCCCCCTACCGCTGCTACCACTCCTCTCACTTCATTGAAGCCAACTGCATGCCATCTTTGCTGTTTTAATAGCGTCCGCACAGCGGAGCTGGCTGATTATTTTTCAAGGTCGACTAACAGACATTACAGAGTGAAGAGGGAAAATGATAAGTATAAGAATAAAATGCTACAAGTCGGAATAAAAATAATCACTATAAAGAAGTAATAAAAAATCTACCCCAGTAGATTGTGGAAGAGATTGCTATATCGAGAACAAAGAAAAAGAAACTGCGGCCCAACAAAGTAGCTTTACTGCTATCACTTTTTGAGATAGTAAAATAGTTTAAACGAAATGACACGTAGCGCTGCCATACGAAAGAACGGCTTTCCCATATCTCATACTAAGGTTGTTTCTGACGGGTATATTGGATGCGAAGTTTTGGAAAAGACATACTGGTATTGATTCCGTCAATGACTCAAATCTGGACGCCGATGCTGAACTATAATGTTTTCCTTCCGCGGGGAAGGTTCAACCTCTAATGATCTCATGAACTGCCTCAAAAAATTAATACAAATAACGCCAGGCCTAACTGCACAGAACGCAAATTACAGTCACCGCGAAAGCTTGAAGAGAGGCCTTTCGGAGCTTTTTCTAATCACTGTTCGGGTAACTGTTACAAGTACACTTGCTGGGTACCGACTATGCCATATATAATCACAATATATCATTAATTCCCACAGGTTCTGAAATCACTTTCGCACCAAGAAAACAACAACTTCGCATCTCCTTTCTGAAGAAAAAAACTGTCAAGGCCAACTTATATAACAATTTTTTTTCTATCAGTGTTTACAGTAGATGATAATGCTATATTTCGTCATATATACAGCAACATAGCATAAAATTGACAATATAGATATTGCTGATGCTGATATTTTCAACCTACTGCTAAAAATCGACCCCATGGCGGCCCCGTCGGTATACCTAACAGTTTTCTAAAGGAATATGCAGAATGGTGTAGTCAATATCTACGTATCATTTTCCGAAAATCACTCAAGACTTAACGACTGCCTAACAATTGGAAAGTGGCAAAAAGCGATACCAATTCACAAAGGTGGCGACGCATCGTTACCCTCAAATTTCAGACCTATCTCATTGACCAGCACTTCATGTAAACTCCTTGAATACATAATTCTAAAATACATGACATTGTTTCTAGAGCACATTAACTTTTTCTCTCCCAACCAACATGACTTTAGAAGTGGCTTGCCGACAGTTTCCCAGCTTACCGAACTATAGTTCACGATCTTGCTGCTACAGTTAACAACCGTGGGCAAACTGACTTAATTTTACTCGACCTGTCTAAGGCATTTGACTGTGTATGCCACAGCATACACAGTCAAATCGAAAGTTTTTCTGGAATACGGAAAATTTCTGCCTGGATAAAAAGTTTCTTATTTAGTCGATCACAATTTGTACTTTATACGAACAAACATTTTCTAACACAGTTGCAGTGACATCCGGAGTTTCTCAAGGCTCTGTGCTTGGGCCTCTGCTCTTCCTAATCTACATTAATGATATTACTGATAACGTTGCTTGCAATATAAAATTATTTGGGGATGACTGTGTCATTTACAAAGAAATTGATATTTACAACGACTATATCAAGTTTATTGATTCTTCAGCCGTCTTAGGTGATTGGTGCTCTAAATGACAGATGAAAATAAGCATACACAAATCAGGAATATTGACTGTAAGCAGGAAAACAAAACCATCCAACTACACATACATCATTAAGGGCAATCCACTTAATAAAGTTGAGGAACATAAATATCTAGGTGTTACACTCACTTCTGATCTTAAATGGGACAAGCACATAGATAATATTACTTCGAAGGCACTACGCAAACAATTTTTAAATGAAGTCTAGTGCTCTCAACAAAATCAACGAAGCTCTTGGCTTACACAACATTTGTGAGGTCAGTTCTCGAATAAGCTAACACAGTGTGGTTTCCGCATACGCAGACTGACATAGGCAAATTAGAGGCAATACTAGGGAAGGCTGTTAGGTTCATCCAAAACAAATACAGACGCTTATATTCGCCAACACATCTTTTAATCCAGTCCGGCTTACAAACACTGTCCACAAGAGCGAAACATGTTCGCATAAAATTTCTGTTCCAGCTACTCAAAAACACCTACAGGATAGATACTTCCAAAGACGTCTCACGTTCCCAGCCTCGATAAACACATAATAAGCATGCGCACACATTGGCAGAATACGTATGCAAAAGCGACGCATTTATGTAATCATTCTTCCCGCTCGAAAGAGCAGAATAAAATTAACTTGATGCTGCTATCACCACCACAGAATAATTACCTGAATTTTCGTCACAAATAGAAAAAACACTGTGCGCGCATAACAGGAACTTTGTATGAAGGGCAGCGATTAAGTGACACAGGTTCCGTTCTTTCTTTGTTCACACCTACACTGAACAAGAATGTAGACATTTTCAAACAAGCTCTCAGTGCTTGCAAATCAAGTGTTTAATACATTTTAAGTCTCGATACTAAAGTTATCGTAATTACATCCGTCCAGTCTTCATTTAGCGCCATACATTTCCTCTTCCTTGCATTCAGTTTGATGACAGCATTGCATATTATCATGAACTCGCAATATATTTTGTTGTAGATTATATGTCAGTTATTATTATATTCAACTCCTGCATTCTTCGATTGTATTGACGGTAGTTATATTCTCCTGTTACGCTTCTAAGTGTTTGCTTTTAACTTTGTTTTCTTTCGTTATTTTATTTTGTGTGTGAAAAATCATTGTACTGCCTAACTGCCATGCTCTCGAAAGAGAATAGCAGCATTGTAAGCAGACAAATAAATAAATAAATAAATAAATAAATAAATAAATAAATAAATAAATAAATAAATAAATATTGTGTACTTGACCGGCCTTCACTATGCTACCCTTCGTCATTCTTCGGAGAACCGTAGTGTCCACTACACACTTGTTATGCCAGAAGAGTTATGCCTCAAGTGTGTATGCGCCACAGTTATTAAGGGATCAAGAACAAGCTTTTGTAGGGGGTTGGAGCGTTGGACGACCCACTCGTTCCGCAAATCGCAATTTGTGACGCCTGGTTGTTTCTTTGATCTTCTAAAACGCTGTGTTACTCATATTAACGTTATTCCTTTGCCAACATCAAGCCTGCCTATGGCTAGTTTGGAAACAAGTTTTTAGTACGTAAACGGCAATCGTATTAAATACCATGCAAGAGAAAAAAAAACAGGTGTGGTTCAGTGGTAGGACACTGGGCTGGCACGCAGGGGACCCGCGTTCGAATTTAATTGTGTTCTTTGAGACCCACCAGTCCCGTCTCTGCAATGAAGTGAATACAGAGAGCGAATACAGAAGACCAGACAGGACATGCGTTGTCCTGTTTTCAGCTTTTCCTTTGTATTCGTTCCAGCGCTGCCCCGCTTTTCACTTCATTATGAATGCAAAACCATCTCGCCCACCTTTCTGTGATTCCATCTCTGTGGCTTACCCGAACGAAGCGCCATGTGCACAGTAATAATGCGAGTAATATTTAGGAATGTCCCTTAACTTTATTTCTTGTAAAGCCGCGGGCCGTGTATTTGAGAGCCCCGCGTCGCAGAGTGCCGCTGTAGAGACGAAGACATGGCGTAATGACACTGTATTCAAAAATTAGGCCTTGACGCGGTAATAATTATCTAAATATGGGTGCGTGGGTGCGGCAGGGTGGTGCAAAAGGAGGTCCTTGGAGGACACTCACAACAATCAAGCCACACCAGTCCTTGCACGCCACCCAAGCCACAGAAGCGCTTTCTTCTTTCCCACAGCCTCGATGCAACATGTCTTGGCACCCTCCTCCCCCTAAGACGAAAATCCTGCCGACGCCCATGCAATGTTTCAGCTTGCGTCCCACACGCCTGTGCAGTGCACGTGCGATACGAGTTGAACGGGAACGTATCCGTGCTCAGGAGCACGTGCACGACAGGTCGATCCCACTCCGTGTCGGCGTAGCATTCCCGGCCGCCGTGGCTGCAACCGGCTGCAATGGGAAGGGAAAAAAGAAAAGAAATGGATTTGTGTGGCTCGTTAAGTGTCGCCTGTCACTTCACGCCGAGGCCCGTGACGTGCCGTTCGCAGCGTACGCAAGGACCTCCTTTCCTTCTTTAGCCGCTCTCTCCTGTTCATATGCGCGTCGTCTTCGTCGCGGTCGGCATTGGACCGGTGGCTGCGTTTTCGATTGCGTCGCCTCTCTTCGCTTTTCCGAAGAAGAACGGCGCTCCGTGGTTGTTTGGAGGTCAGCCGGGGTCGGCTGTTTTCTCTTCCTCTTCTTTCTCTCTTCCTATTTCACGTCTATCAGTGGAACGGCGCGCTGGGATCGAGTGACGTCAAACGAGCCGGACCGTGGCTGGCTGGCTGTGGCGGGGAGGGTATGCATGACTCGACAAAATGTGGAGGGCCGTTAGTGAGGCTCATACAGTGTAGAGTTTCGCTTCAGGCCATGCATGATGGCACTTTTTGGAGAGCAGAGTTGCTGACCCGTTAGGAAAGCGGAATGGCAGTTTGCAATAATCTGCGAGTCGGCTTACCTCTAAGGCTTGTTTTCCAACCAAAAACTCTTGTTCACAGACTGCTTATCTCGCTCATTGTGCAGCGAAGGCACGCGAGCATGCGAGTACACCACAATGAGCTAAAAAGCAGTCTGTGAACGAGAGTTTTTGGTTAAAAAACAAACGTTACTGGAAAGCCACATTGCAGAATATTGCAAACTGTCCATTGTATACTGTCGCGATGTTTACCTGTCGATAAGACGCATTCCGTGCGGCCTAGAGGAAGACAGGAGAACTTGTTGTTGGGGCTAATTGGCACATAACTTCGTGAGAAACCTGGATGCCTAGCTATTTGTGGAAGAAGGGAGACACGTAAAGACGCAGGTGTCTTGTGTCCACGTCGAAGTATTGCTGAATTTGTCCGAGTGTGTAGCAACTCGTTCAAGTCAAGGTATTACTACATGAGTTAGGTAGATGTAGATGACTGGTCGAAATATGCCGCTGAGGTGTTTAATCGCATCACAGGCTATGTATAAACATGATCACATAGCCCCGTCGCGGTGGTATAGTGCCTAAGGTACTTAGCTGATGATCCGCAGGTCGCGGGATCGAATCCCGGCTGCGGCGGCTGCATTTCCGCCTCCATCGAAAATGCTGTAGACCCATGTTCTCAGATTTGGTGCACTCTAAAGAACCCCAGGTGGTCGAAATTTCCGGAGTCCTCCTAAGTACGGCGTGTCTCGTAATCATATGGTGGTTTTGGGACGTCAAACCACACATATCAATCAATTAAACATGATCACGTAAACCTTAGATGCACAGGGGTGGTCAAAAGCTCCCAAGTTGCTATCCAATGTATAGGCCCTATAGTAACGCGGCGTGGGAGCTCTTGATCACCTCCGTGTGCACTGTGCAGCAGTTGATTTCTTGCAATACCAAGAAAAAATAATTTGGGAGCAGCTTCGTATATATGAGCCACAACTTGTCTTGACCAGTGTTATTACCGGGAAATTTGCATGGCGTGCGAGTGAGATGGTAGTGAGAAGAGCATGCTCGTAACTCGTTGCTGATGTGGGCACATTTGTGACCGAGCCAAAGTATCAAAACAAGAATCGATGGCTCGCTTCTTGTTTGACACCTTGGTTTGACACTTCTTGTTTGACACTTCTTGTTTGACACGCTCGTTTGACACTCTTGTTTGACACTTCTTGCTTGACACATTGGAAGAAGAAGAAGAAGAAGAAGAAGAAGAGAAGAAGAAGAAGAAGAAGAAGAAGAAGAGAAGAAGAAGAAGAAGAAGAAGAAGAAGAAGAGAAGAAGAAAGAACATTCACATCATATCCACGGAGTGAATGAGGATGAGTGGGGTGAAGCTTCGAAGGGTCTTATCGGTGAATCTCGAATCGTCCGGCCGTTCATCTGTCCATGATAGTCGTTATGGCAACAGAACTGCCACTTTTTCCGCTTCTTTTTTTCCCCGCGCCGTCAAGGATTGGAAAGACCTTCCCTGCTCCATTGCTTCAACCACCTGCCCATCATTCTTCGCGACAAATGTTACTAATCCCCTGTGCTGCGAAAACTAACGTGTTCAAATGTTCTCTTTTCCTGTAATACCCCCCAGTGGGGTCCTTATGGAAATAAAAATGAAATGAAATGAAATTCGTTTATCCATTCATCCGTCCGCACCTGCTGAGTGAGCCATCGAACTAGGTGGTCACGTATGAGCTAGGAGGGACATACGCACGGCTTTAGGAGCTTTGCACCTAAAAATCCAACAAAAGAAGTATCTTGATTGATTAGGATGATGCGAAAAGTACAGCACACAAGAAAAGGGTGGACGCACGACGACGCACTACTCGCAATTGAATTGTTTATGTCATGCCCTGCCGTTAAAAAATAAAAGCAAAAGGCACGCGCACTCTCTAAGTGCGCGCGGGCCGCTCCTCTAGCTCGGCCCTGCCTCAACTTACCCCAAAAGGATATAACTGAAAATTCCCAAGTTAACACGCACCAAAAGAACATCAGTTCAATACTACTAGCAAAGAGGAAACAGGGCGAATTTCACAAGGCTAGATCCGCCGGATACCTACAACTTCCTAATCAACTTCCTAACCCTAATCCTATACCCGAAGTTAAAACACCCAAGCATCTGTGCTCATAATTTGCATTAGACAGTATTGTCATCGCCAGTGAATATTTTCCGACATAGTTTTCACCAACGCTTCCCAGAAAAATTGTGCCTGGAACGTACCGCCTTACCCTCAGATTTTACCCTCCCTCTCTTGTACGAAGACGAACGCCTTTGACGATCGCCCCCGGTGAACACAGCAATACTCTTACAGTTGCCTCTGAGCAGCTGTGATGTCACGTGACAGATCGGTACGGAGGTGAGCGGTGCCACTCGGCGGACAATCGCAACACGCGGCAGGAGGCATGTCCTCCGAGATTTTCTGTTGACAGGAAGATTTCAATTGAATAGATAGCCACGTTCCAGACATAGTTTTTCTAGGGAGGCGTTGTTTTCACTAAGTATTTGCAAGCGTGCACGCGTGCCACTGCTCTAGCCCAGCCGTGGTTGAAGCAAATGCTTCTGTTTCGGTGGTGCGTACCTCTGGATTCTGGTCTCGGCGGCTCGGGCAGCTTGTTCAGCAGCAGCGGCAGCCGACGCACTTACACCAGTTACATCGCTCATTTTAAGGCGTAAGATGCAATATTGAATGTGACATTTGACCTATACGTCGTGCCGCGTCGGCGGTGGCCCACGTCCCGCGGCATCGGGGACGAGCTAGACGAAAAATCCCCGCCAGGAAATGACGTCACCGTATGACATCATGACAACGTCACAAATCACCCCAAATCTGCGACGTCAGCATGCATTCACAGTGACATAGGGTCTCATGACGACGTCGTAACATCGCATCTTAGTTTGGTCGAAGGGGCTCTAATCACGGAAAGAACAGGAAGGAAAGGAAAGGTGGGGATGTTAACAAATCTGAGAGGACGGCTGATATGCTACCCTACAGAGCGGAAAGGCCGCAGGAGTTTTAAAGGTGGAGAAAGAGAGAGAAAGAGAGAGTACATCACGGAGGAAGGCGACGAAGGTGGTGCTCAACTTCACAAAGGCAACAGACTTCCACCAACGAATATAAACTTACTGCGCTATGGTGGATGCGAAGTGCGACGTCATGGGCCTGCTCTGATCGCAGGGGCAACGTCAAACCATATGAGGTGCTTCCGGTCTTGGAGGCGGTGTTGCAGAACCACGTTAGGCACAGAAAGCTCTCGAAGGGTGCGAGGAGCAGTATATGCACATAAACTGAGAAAAAAGAGAAGATTGCTTTTACTTTCGAATCGTCTTAAGTATACGCATAAAGAACCCTCTAAGTACATTCCTTGACATTTTCGCTGAGTATTCATATCTGCCTGGTGCTCTTTTAAACACCACCAAATGTAAGACACTGCGCTTTGGAGGCCTCAGAGAACAATTGCCAGGAGACTGAGAATACGTTCAAGCTGTTAAGGTGTTAGGCGTTTATTTTGAGGAAGGAGATGTATCACAAAAGACCTGGGATGACGTGCTTAGGAGATCTACCGATGTCATAGCGGCAGCCACTCATTTTAACCTGTCACTAACGGCAAAAGCAACAGTCATCAAGACACACGCATGCGCTTTTGCGTTTTACATGGGTCCCCACCTCGCCTCTATGGTGGGGACCTTCCTCTGGGGAGGAAAACCAGCAAAGGTACGGAGGAAATTTTTACAGCTTCCCAGAAACCGTGGAGGCTTGAGCTTCCCAGATATACCAACGTTCACGAGAGCGCTGGCTGCAAAAACAACACAGAAGCTGTTCGATGACAGCAACTACCCCGGGTACAGGCTCATGATGTACTGGAGCAGTACACTAAAATGTACTTTCCCGGCCAATCCGTACATCGAACCACGAGCAGAAATTCCGCTTAAGTTTTACAGAGCTGCCAGTGGCTTAAAACGAACAGTGGAATCAATAGATCCATGCAGGCTGGAAGATGTTTCATCGCAAGAAATAAGCGAAATGGTGACAAGTAGCACACTGAGCAAAGAGGAAGAAACAGCATCCTGCACGAGAAAATGGAAACGATGGCGTTGCAATCGTGTACCTAATAGAAGCCTTCAGGTGCGTGTGACGCGCGCACATGAAGGCTCTCTAGTACCTAACAAGGTGCACGAACTTGATTGGTTGAGAAGATGGAGGGCATTGCCTACGCGTGACTGGTTAGCACATTGGGGAGTCATTCTAAATGATCACTGCCCAAACTGCGGCAAAAGAGAGACGGCCCAACATGCTCTGTTTCAGTGCTCGGTGGCGAGGGGCGTCTGGCACATGGTACAGCGCCTCTTTGGCTTTCGCACGGCGCGCATGGGAACATAACGTGGGCTGTTTGCAAGACTGGTCTTTACGTACTGTGGCGGCGACGCTGTTTAGCGGAAGTACGGCACAAGCCGTATAGAGGCGCCTATCCCGCACTACCGAAAATTCGGCTCATTGTGTGGAATAATATAGATCAGCAGCTAGAAAAGCACGGCGAAGAGGCCTTCCTTCGACGAAGGCACACACGTTTCTTCAAAGTAAGAGAGGGACAGCTGAGGTTTCCAGTTGTTCGACACTAGCCATGCGCCCACTCTAGTACGCATGCACAAGTGTTATCCTGTAAAATGTGATTAATTTGATTATTTTTAATTTTCCTTTCACTTGTAACATTAGAATACCGAGTGATCAATTAAATTTTGATGCTCATTTGTAATATGTATACATTGTCTTTACTTGTTTCCGATGTTTCGTTTGTGTACGTACAAGTTAAGTGTACAATACACTTTCCTTTTTGGCCCCTAAAACGTGGAGGAATTACCAGGTCTGGAACCATTGGGGACACAGTGAGCGTCTGGAGCAGCGTCACGATTGGTGCACCTTGGTCGTGGTCGATTACCACGGCTCGCTCGCGTTGACAAACTGTCGCACCTGTTCTTAGACAACGTTCCTGGCTGAAGTGGAGGGAAATCCTTGGATGCCGCCTCCAAGTACGACTGTTTCATCGAGCAAGCGACCGTGACATGTGGGTCACCACAGCAGCGGCACGGCCGTGAATAGTCCTTCCCGTCGTGGCCATTGACTCCACACCGACCACAAAAGGGAGCGGAGTCCCATTAGTCCTCTGATGATATGCAACACCTTCCCGTAGGGGGACAGTGCTTGTGCAAGGTCTTCACTGGGGATGCGGCATGACAGGAACGGGAAAGTTAGCTGGGTGACTTGGGGTCCTAGGAGTACGATGACGACGCGCTCTCTTTGGATGGTGAGGTGTGACGCGTCCACGATTTAAGCCAGGGTGGCTTCGCTGCTCACGGTGCCTTAATAATTCTGGCCTGCGAAGTGCTCGACACAGTATACTTCTTCGATTCTTACCATTGAAGACGTCGCGTCAACAACTTATTCAGGACTTGCCCCCTCAGTGACATTGAAGGCTAATGCCTTCATCGGTGGCTGGCTTGCCATGACGGGCGCCCACCAGCCTATGGATGCCATTAATATCGCTCATTAAATTCTGATGTAGATCGCTGAAGGAACAGGAGCGGCAGGACACACGTCTTTCGTTTAGACAGTGACTACGGCACAAGTTTCCTAGTTAACTTTTTTCGTCAGAGTATCCGTCTAGTATGAGAATGCTCTCGACCAGGACAAATGACGAAGCTTCTTTCCATTAGCAACACGAGTCCTTATTTCAATATCTCGATTATTGTGGGCAGGCGCCGCTGCAAGGCAAGGACTATATTTCTACTAGCGTTGTCAGGCCGTCCCCGACAATCGGCAGTTGGGGTCAAGGAAAATAAAAAAAATGGCAGCATATCCACGGAGTGAATGTTGGAGAGTGGGGCGCAGAATTCGTCCGTCCATTTGTTCTTGCTTCCGTCCGTTCATGCGTCCGTCAGTGTGACCGTCCATGCGTCCATCAGCCCGTCCGTGCGTGCGTCTGTTCGTGCGTCCGTCCCTGCGTTCGTCCATGCAGGCGCCCCTGCGTCCGTTCATGCGTCCATCCATGCATCTGTCTATGTGTCCGTTCGTCCATCTATTCAACACTCCAAGTACCACCATCTCGCATCTTTTCATCATATATTCCCCATATAGAAGCACCGCCATCCAGCGGACATTCCAAGGACTAAACGAGAGGTGGCACACGCACACTTTCTTACTTACGGCTTGCGCTTCGGGTCCACTTCCCACCTTTAACCACCTCGAGTTCATGGTATATACTAGTTCACTGTATTCATGGCACTGCGGCCGAACGCTCGCTAAACCTTTCGAAAACCAAGGAGGTTACGCCCAGCGAGTATGACGTAGCAAACTTTTTCAGTCAGATAGTGCTCAATGTACTTGACAATGGCTGCTAATGGGAAATGAGAGGCGGAGAATTCGGCTTTTACTTTCTTACGGCTTGCGCTTCGTATCTACTTCCCATTTTTAACCACCTCGAGTTCATTCATGGTATATACAAGTTCATTGTATTCATGGCACTGCGGCTCAACGCTCGCTAAACCTTTCAAAGCTAAGGAGGTTACACCCAGCGAGTATAACGTAGCAACCCTTTCTTGTCAGATAGTGCTCAATGTACATGCCAATGGCTGCTAATGGTGATTGCAGCCTGCGCGTTAACTAAAAGCCGAATGCTCCTGTCTCTCATTCCCCATTAGCAGCCATTGACATGTACATTGAGCCCTATTTTTTATTGTTCAACAACGAACAGAAGAAGTCTCTCACCGGCACAACCTTGGAGGTCGAAATGTTATACTTGTTACATACTACGGGGGACGAACGGGTGCCGCTATAAGGAGCTTCGCTCCTAAAAATCACAGCATATCCATGGAGTGAATTATGATGAGTGGGGCGAAGCTTCGAAGAGTTTTATCGGCAAACTATGGGCCATCCGCTGGCGTCCTCCATCCATCCGTCTGTCCGTCCGCCTGTCTCTCTGTCCGTCTGCCTGTCCATCCACCTGTCCACATGTCCATCTCTTTGTATGTCTGTCCATCCGTCCATCCGTCCATTCATATAGTGAACATTCCAACTACAGTCTCGCATCTTTTCCCCATACGTTCATCATATACATTAAACAAGTAGCGCCATCCAGCGGACGTTCGAATGAATAAAACAAGAGGTGGCTAGTCAGTCAGTCAAGGAACTTCATTCAGAAACCGTTCTGAGGAGCCCATGCCCTCGAAAGGGCGGGTCAGCTGCGCTCTGCACCTACGTTGTGACAGGAAGGGCACGTCCCTCCCTCAAACTGCGGGCCCTCTGGGTAGCCCAGATTTGGATCTCCCGGTCCGAGCTGGGGATTGCAGTCTTCCATGCGTCCTCTGTGTTGAGAGGCTCGCCATCGCCCAGCACCGTGCTTTGCCAGAGCATGTGGGTTAACGTACATCGTCTCTCATCGCAACGAGGGCGGCGAGGCTTTATGCTGTCAATAAACTTACTGTAAACTAAGGGCGACGGGTAAGTACTGGTTTGCAGCATTCGTAAAGTGATTGACTGAACCCACGAGAGTTGCGGATGTGGGAGCGGGAACCTCCGCCTGGACAATTGATAGTGCTTATATATTTCGTTAAAGGTGAGGAAGGAATCAAGCTGCTGGATTCCTTCCCCCCAATTAGTGGCCGAATGCCCGTTACGGTGAGACAGTGCGCGTGCACGGGCATGGGCAGACTCATTGGCATGAGAGATAACAGGGTAAACATCCTTGCCCATGTGACCAGGAAACCAGGTGATGTGATCATCGATTTCAGTGCAGATTGAAAGTTTGGTTAGAATATGGGCAGCCTGCTCACAAACTGACCCCGTCATGAATGCTCGCACAGCAGCCCAAGAGTCAGTAAAAGTGTACGTGCGCGCGGGAATAGCCACGGCCAGTGCTATAGCAGCGTGCTCAACCCTGGCCGGCGTGGTATCTCGAAGGGATAGAAGTAGCTACTACGAGCAGGAGGTGCATGACCTGTGCCTCAAGGAGCTTCGTCATAAAAGACATTAACACTCACACCATCTTCCCACATGGAAACCCAATAGGCAGCGAAGCAGCAGCGTTTCGTACGCGTGACGTCACCGTTTGAACGGTGCTGGAAGATTTGTTTGGGGCGAAGGCTGGCGTAGGTCTTGTGACACGTACAGACATGCTTCAACGCGTACGTGAGGCGCGCGCAAGGTTTATTGGGCGTAAACCGACGTGTCTGTGGTGAAGCAAGCGGCGCGAGTGGCATGTGTTGCGGGCGAATGAACTATGCGGCAGTTGCGGGCGCTGCGGCGAGCGCATCGCAGGTGACGAATAGAGTGACGTCAGCGTTCACTGCGAGGGGAGGTTGACGTCAACACGCCGCTGCAGCGTGACCTACTTGGCACCGCTCTAACAGCTGCAGTGAGGGGAATGCGTTGCGGCGCGTTCGTACAGACGCACATAGACTCGGCATTACACGCGTGTGTCGAAGAGCTGCCTCGCATCTAATAATGTGACTGTTCTTGCACGTGTCGATCCCTATCCGAAGAAATTGCATCACTATCCAAAGAAATTAAAGAACTAGTACTGAACTCTAGATGAAAACACGCCTCTTTCTATTTTTCGAGTTTTCTTTCTAGGTGTCGGACTTCTCTTGTTCTTCTGGTACACAACTTGCTTTCAGAGCGATTCACGAGTATCTTTAGTTTCTTTTCCCTTTTCCTAAGCACAGGATAGCCAGTGGGCCTGAGAACATAATATTATCTATATCTTTGCGTTTATTTTCTCCTCATGAATGGAGCGAGAACGTCTGTGTGCACAAATGTGGCCACGACATCACAGCCCTGAGCCGTTGCCTGAGCTGAAAGCAGACCACTGCTTACCAACGCTTAGAAAAGAACGCCGAGAAAGGGACACGAAGGAGACGTCCTGCTCTTGCGCTATAACTATCGTCATGTCATACCAACTAGCTCAAACCACCACACTTCTAAGTTAGAAAAGAAGTTCTCTCCCCTATTTCCACCATACCCTCTGTTTCCTTCTTACTCAATGTAACGCGTAATAAGTTTTTCCACATTGTGATGTCAGCGCAAGAAACACGCAACCCTTCCTTTTTCTAGGACAGCGTTTCATAACGTGTGGGTTGCAATCTCCGTCGGGAGCTATTATCAGGGTTCGCGGACAACTCGGAAGCAACGAACAACAACAAGAAAAGGAAGTGAGCGACGTCCTTGAACTACGCTTATGTCTGGAATTTTCTATTTTTATTGCTAGTTATGTCGGGCCGGCGGATCGCGGGATCTTCCAATGAAGAACATGGGCACTGCGCAAGCAGCTACTGAAAATGACCGTCGTGCACGATGGCCAGTGTGTTATGAGGACGATGCGCAATGACCTAATCCATGTTATTTGTTTTACGCTTACGCGAACAGTTTGCGACTTCTGTGTAAGCTATGCCCCTTAATACCGGGAAAGTGTAACGACAGATAACGCGGACGCCTGGGCTACAGTGGCGTCTGTGTGGGAAAATTTATTTAGAGACGCTTTGAGGATGGACCATTTTGGACTGATGCGGGCCGCGTCCGTGATGACAAAATCAGGTCGAGTCCTTCAGTAAGCTCGTAGGCATTCTGGACACCCCGTAATGTAGCCAAATGTCTGTGGACACTATTCTGTCAAGTGCCCGAGGGAAGACATTGCAACAGAAGGCGACAAAAGCTCTGTTGAAATGCCTACGCGACACCAACTTGAACAAGCGACTGTAACAGCAATGTCACACACCGCGGAAGACAAGACTGGACTATGACTGAGTGTGCGCGCGTGTGCTGCCAAATGTGCTGTTTCTCTCTTCCCTCTCTGCTCTCTTTCATCTCCCACATCCCTCTCCCATGCGCAGGGTAGCAAACCGGCTGCCTATAGGCTGGTCAACATCCTTGCCTTTCTTTTCCCTCTATTTTCCTTCTTTCCATAATGTAGCCACAAACATTTTTTTTGAGGGAGTGTGTGGGGAGGGGGTGAGCCATTCATTGCGTATGTAATGATAATAATTGTTGGGGTTTAACGTCCCAAAAACACCATATGATTATGAGAGACGGCGCAGTGAAGGGTTCCTGGAATTTGGTCTACCTGGGCTTTTTCATCGTGCACCTGAACCTATGTACACGGGCCTTAAGCATTTTCACCTCCATCGAAAACGTGGCTGTCACAGCCGGGATTTGATCCCGCGACCTGTATGTCAGCAGCCAAGTGCCTTAGCCACTAGAACACCGCGGCGGGTGATTACGTACGTCCGTACGTTCGTTTGTATGCCTGTATACTAGGTGTTCAAGCAATCGGGACAGCGCAGCTCCAGCCGACTGGCTCGCCCTACGCCCTCTCCTGACGCTGACAAGAGCTCTCGCTGAGTGGTGCCCCGTCCTCGGACTTCGGCGGCCGTGTCCATCTTTCCTATCTTCTCCTTACTTCCATATGTGGCTGTCCCTGTGCCTCTCTCTCCTCCTGCTGCTCTCTGTATCTCTATACCTTTAATTCATATAATTTTAATCCCTCCTTACCCCATCCCTCGTGAGCTACTGTTGAGATGTCCTCCTCCTGGGAAACAGTTACGGGGATCACTTTCATTTTCTTTTCGTTTAAGAATCACCTCCCAGCCAAAAAGAAAAATATTAAAAAATCAGGTAAGACCAGAGAAATGCCACAATTGCTCGATGCTTTCACAACTACTTCTGTAGCAACAGACATCTTAAGATGGCTAAAACAATTGAGACAGTAATTATGAAGGTTAAGTTCATCAATATGTAAATGAGTCGAGTATGTTTTGTCAAAATAAATCATTTGAAATCTTGATGCGAGGAACCCATTGCAGCTTGGAGATTTCAAAAACTTATGCACCATCTCCCAGAAAGGAACCGTGATGGGATGCGAAGCAGCAGCGGTGCTCACGCCGTAGACCCGGCTGAAACGGGCGTCAATGCGGGTGCTGGAAGAACGGTTTGAAGCGAAACTCGGCGTAGGCTTTACTCGAGTAAACGTTTTTTGAATAAAAAAGACAGGGGAGACGGGTCGAGTTTCGTGCAAGTTTCATCGTAGACAAACGAGCCGAGAGAGTGTTTCCACTCGACGTGCGGTCGAGCGTTTTGGGCAGTGGAGAGCGTGAAGCGAGAGAGAAGTGTGCTGCGAGCGGGCGGAGAAGCAACACCCCTAGGTGTATTGGGAGGAGCCGGCAGCTGCTGTGGGGGAGGTAGATGGTGACATCAACACGCAGCTACGATTTGACCTACTTGGCATCGTTTCAACAACTGCGGTAGGGGAAATGTGGTGTGGCGCGTTGACACGGAGACACGGATGGACAGCGTTACACAGGCTAATAAAAGAGCTGCTTCGCATCAAAAAAGCAGCGTCTAGCAACAGTTGCGAAGAAATAAAATTAACCCACAATCAGTGGTGAAAGTGAAACCAAAACGCGAAAAACCGACACTACCCTATTTCACTGAGACGTTCACTGATATGAGTGAGCGTCGTTCTATCAACCAATAAACTGACATGGTGATGTGGGTGTTTGGGCTGTCCTGGCAGTTATAGCACGCATGGTGCACATCCGTTGAACAACACAGATTAGCTGCGGCTTTGTAATCATTGTCTTAGCGTCATCATTCTGGTCGCGTTCTTGTTGCGCTGATAGGTTATTCGGCTTGTCCATTGAATTTGATTGAATTTCCTTACCCCGCATTAATTACTAGCAGGAGCTTTTTCTATATCTCAAAGATGCGATAGATTCCTCACATGAAGAACGTCCATCCTGCCATTCAACATAACTACCTAACTTCACTAATTAACAAGCTCATTATTTAACTATCGTTGCGCTCCAAATTACGTTTTAACTATCCTAATGCCCCCACCGCTACAAAAAAAGATACAACTCTTAAAGCAGCGAGCAGTTATAGCAGTTTTTATGAATTTTTGAGAATTCTGGACACATTTTTTCAGACACCCTGTGTATGCACGTGCAAGAATTAACAATTTTGTGGGTGGGGAAAATAGCGTTCTCGCCCTTCCCTCCCCAGCCTCGCAATTTCTTTCCGGAGGGGGCAAGGGCTTAGACATCCGCGTATCCGACCTCCTTCCCTGTCTACTCCAGCTTTGGTCGAGTTGGTTTTTACTCAGGAAAAATAAAACAGAGCGAAAAAGATAAGGACATTCACTGTGAAAGCCGCTGATCGAGCACTTTATCTGTGCGTCTTTCCGTGTGTGCTGTCTTTTTCGCTCTCTTATATCTTTCTTGAGTTCACGACGGGCCTCAGAGGTACGCGATACGCTTACACTTTATAGTAGCGTGAACGGTCAGGAAACATCAGCAGTAAGTCTCTAATCTGATGAAATATTATTGTACACATCCCGCATTGCCTAAATCCTGCAGCGCTCCACTGAATATCGAAGACTGCCTTTCACATGGCAACTGTGAAAAAAAGAACGGTAAGGAAAGGATTTGAAGCACCATTGCCTTGATTGCGGTAGAAACTAGACGACACAATACGTAAAGTTTCAGTAGTCGGCAAGCACGGACAGTTTGCATATGTTGTAAGGGCCTCTTTGGCATCCATGCATGCTTTCCGAGTGAAAAAAGAGAGGGACTCTTTGCACACCTCATAATAACCATAGCTGTGTGAAGGGGGAGAGGGGTGAAATTCAAGGGGGAGAGGGGTGAAAGTTCTTGGCAGCGCCCCCGCTATACGCCAAAGTATGGGGCCATCTTTGTGTCCCCTCCCCCGAGTCGCAGCGCCCCTTTCCTCATTTTATAAATAGCTGTGTGAAGGGGGAGAGGGGTGAAAGTTCTTGGCAGCGCCCCCGCTATACGCCAAAGTATGGGGCCATCTTTGTGTCCCCTCCCCCGAGTCGCAGCGCCCCTTTCCTCATTTTATAAATGTGTGGGGCTGACTTTGCGCCCCCTCTTAGGTGACTAGAGGGTTGGCGCCCCCATTCCCCCCTGCCCCCCCCCCCCCTCCGCGTGGTCGCCTAGGATACTAATTGCGTTTATGACGCTATGGCTAGATACCTAATAATACACGAAGGTTGACCGCTGGGGATGCAAACACAATTGGCCCAAAGTATCACCATCACGCGATGATCTACTATATGACGTCATCATGATGTCACATATTGCCGAAATACGTGATGTCATCATACCGCCTTCAAGTGTCATCGTTGCTTGTTAAAAGGTGGGCCGATGACGCAGGCTGTGCAACACCAGGTGAAGTGCAGAAATTTTGCGATGCGTTCAGTCCTAAATGATGATGATGATGATGATGATGAATGTTTATTTTCCCGAAATAGTGTTACCAAGTTCGAGAGGTCAGCGTCACGCCACCTGGGAGGCTCCCTCATGCAACGAATCCTCAGGCCGCGATCCCTTCCTGCAGGCTCTTGCGACGAGTTAGAGAGATAAATAAACGTCTATAGTTTTGAAACTGTGTTCCCAGCGATGCCTGCTCACGTGGGAGGACTCCCTGTAGTCCAGGAACCCTCTGGCTTTGACGGCCCTCTTGCCTGAAGGCAGTGCGAAATTGTATCAGGTTCGGAAAGAGCTTTCGGAAGGAGACGGAGAAGGGTCAGTGCGTCGACTCTTAAGCGAAGACGCAAGGAACTGAGTTTTTGACGTTTTAATGGTGTCACCGCTGACAGCAGGAGGAAGAAAGTTTAAGCGGAAAGACAGGGAGGTTAGCCAGTTCTTAGACCGGCTGGCTACCCTGTGCTGGGGAAAGGGGTGAGGGGAATGATATATGTAAAAAAGAAATGTTGCGAAGAGAGGGAGAAATTACAAAAAAAAAATGCGACAGAGGAAAGGCAACATCAAAGAGTATAAGACACTAAAGTCTGTCTCTGAGGCCAGTTGTCCGCAAAAAGCGCAGCAAAGCTTTCAAAGCCTTCTGGGCTGAGGATGGGCTTGGCCAATGACCCAGAATCCTTTGTTCCGACAAAGGCCGATTGTCTAGTCTATCCAGAGCTGCAGTGAGTTCTTGTCTTTGCACGTTGAAATGGGTGCACTCACACAGAAGGTGCGCGATGGTTTCTTCGCAACTGCAGTAAGTGCATGTAGGAGAGCTGGCCATCCCGATGAGGTAAGAGTATGCGTTCGTGAAGGCCACTCCAAGCCACAGGCGGCTTAGAAGAGTCTCCTCAGCTCGAGATATCCTTGGGGGAAGACGAAGCTGCAGATCGGGATCCAAGTTATGCAGGCGCGCGTTTGTGAAGTCTGTCGAGTTCCACTGTGCTAGTGTGAGGTCACGTGCAAGCGAACGAAGTCTTGTAGCTGCGTCGGTTCTTGAGAACGGGATGTCTGTGTATTGGGTACCATCGTGTGCAGATCTAGCGGCCTCATCTGCGCGGTCATTGCCATATATACCGAAATGGCCTGGTATCCACTGATACACTATGCTGTGCTGTTTTTCGGTTGCTTGGTGATGAAGAAGCCTTATTTCAGCTACTAACTGTTCATTAGGTTCATGGCGAAAGGGTAATATAAGACATTGAAGAGATGCCTTCGAGTCCGAGAAGATCGACCAGCAGCAGGTAAAATAACTGACAGCAGGTAAAATAAAGGCGGCTGCCAGAAGACCCCGAAGCGATGGATGGCTTGCGTCAATGACGACGTCGCCGTAGATCAATGGAAGCGGCGAGCGCTTGGTTTCAGCGCGAGTTTCCGTCTCTGGAGTTTGGACACAGGCGTCGTGTCTGTGACTATTACTGGTTTAACCTGAGCCCCGCTGCACTGAGAGTCATTTTCAAAACAACCTAGCATCACCTAGTTAAAACCAGAGACAACCTTGTAGCGACCTGAAGCCTGCATAACCTAGCCAATGCCTAGAAAAAATCTAGAGGAAACTGGACTAGTCACGCCAGAATCGCCCAGTTTTACCGTTTTAAGCCTTGCGCAGCTTAGCCCCGCCGCGGTGGTATAGTAGCTAAGGTACACGGCTGCTGACCTACAGGTCGCGGGATCGAATCCCGGCTGTGGCGGCTGCATTTTCGATGTAGGCTGAAATGTTGTAGGCCCGTGTGCTCAGATTTGGTTGCACGTTAAAGAACCCCAGGTGGTCGAAATTTCCGGAGCCCTCCACTACGGTGTCTCTCATATTCATATGGTGGTTTTGGGACTTTAAACCCCACATATCAATCAATCAGCCTTGCGCAGCTTGGCTCAAGCTTCGGCTTTTTTTTCATCTCTTTTTCATAACGTTCTTTCTACATCTTTCTCACTGTTTCCGTGTTTTTATCTGTCTTCCTCTCTTTCTTGCTATAATCCCTTTCTTTTTTTCACGTGCTCCACTTCGTCGAGCTGAGTTTTCGTTTAACACTCGCACTTCCTTTACTCTGTAGTCAGGCTTGTTCGATTCCTGTGGCGAATACCACCGACCTGTATAATTTCTTGCAACACCGTAAAAACTACGTCGATCAACAACACTTATGCTTTTGGAATGCATGTGGCCTTCTGCTAAGGATGACTTCACATATAATGATGTCATCAGTTGGCATCGTCGATTGGTCGAAGGTAGGGCGATCCCGGAGGCCATGCAACACTACGTGGGTGCAGAAATGTACAGTGGAGTGCGGAAGAACATTGGAATAGACTGATACCTTCGATGTATTTGTTGCGTGTCCCTGATACGGCGGCTCATCATGTCTCGTGAGAAGTCTGGTTAGGGTCGTAACTGGGAAGGAGATAAAAGGGTTCTAACAACACCCGACGTTTTTTTTATTCTTGAACTTTTGGGGTCATGCTAATGTGTTAAGACGCCTTTTCATCAACTACCATTGGTCAAGGTTAGCCGTTATAGACGTACATTCTTTCCCGAAATAAATTCCTAAGTACGGATCGGAGTCTGATCGAGCCGATTCTATAACGCAGTGAACTATCAAGTGCGCAGCAGGCTTTCAACTTCAAGGGCAGCAGAGTGTGTAACATGCTGCCAAGTTACCGGATGTTTAGAGTCGATTGTACTTCCGGTGGTAACTTCACTCAAGAATCCCTGAAAAATACAACACTTGCTGCGTACTTGGAGAGGCGCTGCTATAAAGCCCCCTTTTCATTTCTTAAAGAACTCTCTCGGTCCCTCGAGTACTTGTCTGTAATCTCGAGATACGTATGCGGTGGAAAGTGACACGCAAAAAAAAAAAGGACGACTTTCCCGCTGCGCTAGTTTTCACTGACAGGAACTCTCAAGTTTCTCCACACCAAACGCGCTTGCTTTCTCGGAATTCGAGATACGAGGAGAACGCAGCGCAGACTGTATACTGGTAATCTGTCCTCTCGCGGCGGAAGGTGATTTGCAAAATCACAATTGCACTTTGCGTAGGACCTGGTAATTAGGCGGGAGTTTATTTCTTTGGATAAATGCAAAATGCCTTGCCTGCTCGAGGGCGCAGGGTAGTCTCACCACCGATCACAAGGACCGGCAGACTCTCGAGGGGCGGAGAAAGTGTTCGCGGAGTTTTGGTGGATCAAGAAGCCTGTAATGAAGAAGTTCATCTTGAGCGTCTCCGCAGCCGGACCGTTAATCAGTTAGTCGTTAAATGCTAGCTATATCCAGGAAACCACACGAAAAATGTCCAGCTTCCTGGCTATACCTAGCTGTTTAAGTGGGACCTGCTTAAGAGTGAAACGCAAGAGAGGCTCGTTTCGGACGTTGTTAGTGTTCACTCTGGCTGGGTATACGGTCATATATGGCCGAATGTTACGGTATCTGTTGACGATAACGTGTCTCAGCCGTTTATTTTAATTGGTGGAGGCGCTGAGTACGACAAGTAGCTGTTTGTGACCGTCAGATTGGTAGCTGCGGCGAGAAAAGATTCAGTCGTGGATGGCAAAGTGAGAGAGAGGCTTGATGAGGTATAGTTCATGGGAGAAGTTTGACGTAGGATGTGGTAGGGTCCAGGACACCTGCTGGCGAACTTCAATGATGTACCTGGCGCATAAATGGAAGGCACCCACGGCCAAACAAGAGACTGGTGAAAACTGGTTATGAGACCACTGGTCGTCATGTCGCAATTTCTGTTGCGTCTGTTCTTCTGCAGCTAAAAGGGAGCGCGCTGGTCGAGGACATTCTTCTGCATGTCGAGCGCCTTGAAAAACTCGTGTGCCTTCTAATGAGTTGGGTTGTTAAAGAGGAACAATGTCGGTAGGTGACGATAGTTCTCAGTCATTAAGTAAAAAGAAGAAAAAAAAACTAATGGCCAAGAGTAAGATTGAAACGCTCGGTCAAACCATTTGTTTGATGGTTATATGCGGTAGTACACACATGAAATTCAGCCAGAAGTTGCCTCAGTCGCTCAGGAGTTCAAAGGACACAAAGACACCAAAAGCAAAGGTGATCGCACCCGGGAGCCACACCTTCCCGGCACGGTCACTCTGTAGGTTGAGCTAGCCGGAGTGCTGAAAGGTCGTGAACCTTGAATCGTTGACAGCGTAGGGGGGGGGGGGGGGTATTTCCGGCAAATTGGGTGGAGTTGCTGATTATTTCCCGGTGCTGATAGTGGCTAGCTCAACTTCGCTTTCTTGTCGGTACCTGGTCAGATGCGTTCAAGATCTCGTGTTATTATATAGCAGCGGTGGTCAAATAGTTTTTGTTATAAGATATGCTATTGTGCTCTAGAAGCCATTACAATCCTAATGGTGTAGATTCTTAGATTTCGTCGACAATCACTATTTGAATTGTGGATGAGGCTTGTTGCACTGGCGGGTGAGTTTAGATATATAGAAAAATCAAGGCACTCCACAGCATGACAACCTATAGTTTCAATGTTGTTCATTTATCGTGAACAATTGGTGCATTTACAGCAGCGGAATACGGGCCAAGGCCTGGGGTTTGCTTTTTATCATTACAACCTTATCTTCGCTTTTCAGCCAGAAATGGTTCAGCGATGTTTTCATAGATTACAGCGAAGATAATTAGCCGTAAGCCGTGCTTTTGCAAAAATTAGTTTGTGCAGAGCTTACCTACTAAATCATGTCGGTGGTATTCAGTGCGCACACAGATGTAAGTCACACGTTAAACTAGTAATTTACCATCTAAGCCACATTGCCATTATTCCGCCCAAAGAGCCCCTGCTAAGTAATTCAATTCTTCAACACTTAAAACATAGAACCACAACAATGCACCATTTCTATTTCGACTTGCGGCTTCGATGAAAATTATTCAATTATTTGTTAACCGTTGGGCAAACGATGTTAAAAAAAAAGCGACGTCACGTATTCGACATTTTTTTTTTCTCGCGTGCTTCTAGGAGATAAGTAAATTCTAACACCCAGCAGTAGAGTGCATTGTCTTCATTACGCGTTAATTAAGGCTGACAGACGCTTTGTCCGTGGATGAGTCGTCATATCTACGATAGGAAACACGTCTGTCACAGCCCTTACTCACCGCTCCTAATGTTCCCTCTGTTTTGCCCGAAAACTACTTCGTGCTACATTGATGGCTCGCTTAGAATTCTTATTTAGCAAAACTGTCTTTGTACCGGAGGTCCAGATGGTACCGGGGTCCCCGCGCAGCGTGTTGGGGGTATCCAGGCAGAGTAAGCTTCACCACTGGGGCGACGCGTCACAGCCCCTCGAAGCCCGCCTGTACCCTGTTTAGCTACCGGTGGGTGGCCGGCCGGCACTGGGGATCGAACCCCGCACCTCCCGTAGCTGAAGCGGACGCGTACGTGCAATGCCACAGCTACGGTGGAGGTCCAGATGGAGCCTTTGACTAAGAAAATATAACGTGATTTTTGAGACGCAAAAGCATGACGTTTAATTATATCGCATTTATAATATTACTCTTTCTGTATGCTAATTACTTGGATGTAATAACGAACTTCTAATAATAAAATTCAGATTCTTATTTTGAAGACGCAATGCAGCTGCTCGGATTTGAAGATGCAAGTTGCGTTTTGTTTATTACTTCGGTCGCAATAATTCCTGATCTCTTTCAACTGGCTCGTCACAAAGTTAAACGTGATTGCCCACTCTTTGTCTATTTCAAGTGATAACTAGAATATGAGCACTTTGAAATGGGGTGATCAGGAAGAAAACTCATCATCGAGGCATTCGTTAGCAAGTTCTATATCAATCAACTAGTGTCCGTGTTCCAACTAGAGACAGTACAAAATTAAGTGAGAACGTTCTTGGCGAGCGTGTGAAGGCGTCGAAATGCATATAATCATGGTAAAAAAAAGTCACAGCAAAAAAAAAAGGGGGGGGGGAGGTAGAAGGCGCGTTTAGGAAGGCGGTGTAAATATAGCTCCACTTTCGTTAAAACGGCTCACCCGCAATCAGCTGGCGTCCGTTTTCCCAGCGAAAGTCAGACGCCCGCCGGGCGGCTTTCGGCTCGTAAACGTCCCCTTCTAGATTGGCACTTTTTTTTCTTTTCTTTTTGGGCTAACGTTATAACGGAACGAATGACGTAGTACGAGAAATCGTATAGCCGCGGTGACGAATGGCAGCAGACAGGCTGCTTCTCTAAAGAGAGGCAAACTGATCTGGTCTCGCGGCGCATGCTGTGGAGAAAACACGCCCGAGAGGAAGATGGTGAAAGGGGAGGGGTCTGTATTGAAGGACCCAGGGGGGGGGGGGGTATGGGGTGTGAGTGGTGAGGGTGACGTGGGGGTCCTAGTAACAAGCGGCCGTCTTCGCGGATAGGACGACCGGCCGGCCGGCGTAGTGCGCTGTTTGCCACGGCCGCCGACAACTTTCGAGAAACGACCGCAGCGCCTCCCGGGCTGCGGCGGCGGCATCTTCGTTCATCAAGAAGAAGCGGCCGGGCCGATCCGGTCGTGCAAAACAAGACGGTCGTGTTGACGCCTCGCTTATTCATTTATCTTCTTTTTTTCTCTGAGGGGCGAAAAAAAGCTTTCGGTCCCCATTGGGCCATTCGGCGCGCCTGGTAACAGCTCGGCTGCCGGGCGATGTCCAAATATGAGCATGGCGGGCCCGCCGGGGCTGGCGGGTCGCGCTTTTGTACCATCTGCGAGGAGCTCATGCGGAGCGGACGTCTACCGGCACTTCCTCGGCCCGCACGGCAGCTGGCTTCGGTGTACACCAAAAAGCGTCATTGCCTTCTTGCAGAGATGTCGCCGAAACACCACTACCTCGTGCGACTTCTCACTTTCGAGACATGCGATGCCAGCAACGAGCAGTGTCCTATGTCTTGACGTCGAATGTGGATGTCGTTGTACTTGCACGCTCTCGGTATAGAATTGACACGGACATCTTTTGATACGCGTGTCGCTTTATAACAGGCTCTAAGAATGCAGATTAAAGTTTCGCCGCTGAGCACGAGTGCCAACTTATACGCGAAACTTTGGCGTATGAGTGGTCAGTCGCGGCTCAGCGAAACGCGTAACTACTAATAGGGAGTTTTCAAACAGGGGCCCCAAAAGTTTAGGATCCCAAAGGCACTTGCATGTGTCCAGTTTGGCTCCAGCGGGAATTAAGAATTTTCGAATAGGGTCTGCGCCGCTTTAGACACTCGTCCTGTTCTAGGTAACTTTAGCATTGACCGAGATCTGTCACGTCAGTGGGTGCCGTCACGGTCTGACGCAAAGTTTTTGGGGCACGCTTTAGGGCTCCCTCTAAATTAGATAAATAGCGTCCCCAACGCAAAACGCAAACCCTGTTCAGGTATCGCGCATGCGCAGTGGGCCCGACGCAATTTCTTTGCGGCCCCTAAGCAATTGAGTCCCCCAACCGAAAACTTCTTAACGACCGCAGAGGATTTCGCCACAAGAAATGTTGTAGTCTCTGTGTTCCGAAACCGTGCCCGAAACAGCTGTACTAGCACTAAACGTAGACAAACAAGCCACTTCTGACCAATGAGGGTTTAAAAGCTTGGATCAAATTTGCTTGCATTGTTAGGACTTATCAGTTCAGTTATTCTGTGTGCAACCGAATTATAAAATCACCGCCTAAGCACTCCGTACAACTGGTTGACCAGCGAAAGCTGCAGCGATCGGCCCCGACTTAGCAGTGGGTTAAACCCGATGCTGCACTCAAACCTTTCACAATTATTGGTTACATGTTCGTGCTTCTTAATGAGGTTAGACACACGTTTGGCTTTGGCTTTCAACACTGTTTATTTCACTCGTCGCCCACTGTGTCTCGAATGACAACGGTCATGGAGGAGTCTAATGAGCGGTTAAATGCGTTTTGCAGTGCGTTAATCACATCGTTGTTCTCGAAGCACAAGTGATCACACACGTCGCAGCCGAAGCCAAAGTGCCGCTGGACAAACTGTTGCCGAAAGTGGGCGTTCACCTCGGTAAACGCACTCCCGCAATCACGACATAGACGCCGCAACGCCGCGTTGTGACAAGCGTTTGACATCGCGAACTAACTCACACGGCAGCCAATGGCGTGCGTGCTAGGTTACGGCGCTGCGAATGACGTTACTGATAACACAGCCGATGGAGACCGCTTCTGACACCGCTGCCGGATGGTTTTTTGTTTCTACTAGCCACATACACTTTTCGTTGTGAACCCCCCCCCCCCCATTTACCATTAACACTACCTCGATAAAACTTTAAGGATTCTAAATCGAATGGCAGCACTCGAAGTATTACGAGAGTCAAGTGTCTGCAGGAATACACGCGTCTCGAGAGCCATCTAGAATTTGTTATTTTGATATAACTAGTGATAAAACACGCATTCTTTCTGCACTAACCACCGCACATCGGTCTCGTTCTGAGCCATGGACGACATAGCAGAAATTGACTTCCTTGATTGTTGCCTTGCATTTCTACACGCACTTCTTCAGGGAAACAACCGCGAAGGCTCAGCGGTTATGACAGTGCACTGCAGCGCAGAAGGTTGTGGTTTCAGTCATGGCCAAGACAGATAAAACAAAATTGGGAAGAAAACAAAAAAAATTAGCAACAAAACTGACAGTCTCTAATCATTCGCCTAAAACCACCTGCCGGAATAGAGCCTTCTGGCGTGGCTGTTGTGCCATCGTGACATTCAATACCTGAGAGGTCACCTGACCAAGTGCACAGTGTATTTTCGCTATGGCTTATGATTATGAAGTGAAATATAGCTAAGCTCTTTGTAATGCGATTTTACGCTTCAGCCACGCAATGTTAACGCGAATAATATTATCTGCGGTTTTAAATCCCAGAATTACAATGTTTTTATGAGAGATGCCATAGCGGAGGGCTCCGGAAATATGGACCACCTGTCGTTCTTTAACATTCACTGACAACCCACAATACATGGGCCTCTGTACCATTTCGCCTTCATCATAGCGCGACTACCACAGCCGAAATCGAACGCGTGGCATTCGGGTCAGCAGACGAGTACCGTGACCCCTACACCACCGCGGGGGACGCAATATTACATCTGTCAACGCGACTCCTTGCCCGACGTGATTAAAGCATGCGCTTTTATTTCAAAATTGTTTCATGAATAGGCGTGGCTCTCTCTCCTATTCACGCTTTCGTGAACATTTACCCAAGGCGACTCGAAGGCTCAAGCCATCTCATTTTCCTTCTCAGTCAGGTGTATGGAACCCCCCCCCCCCTCCCCGCCCTAGTCTGAAAGTTTTAGGCCCACCAAGTGGTTTTCTTCTGCTTCCACTGAAAACTTCCTGGAGCACTTGTGGTCTTTCTGTGCATAAAGGAGTGGCCCACTTTTGACTGAGGCATGATTTAGTTAAAAAATGCTGCTTGGGAGAGTTGGTTGAGTTTTAATGTAGAGTTACCAGAGCGCCAAGATGGAACACTTAGGAAGAGACACACAAACACAGTGCCGATGGGTGTCTGTTTCTAGCTGTCCTAAAGGGTCGCTCCGGTGCATTTTCGACCATATTGAGATAATGCCGTTTTCAAATAGTATTGACAGTCCTTAAACAGCTAGGGTGGTTAGTTTTGCCCGGGTACTCGTGAATAATATTAATTAAGATACAAACGATGTGTCAAAAAATTAATCAGGGAGCTGCTCTGTTCTCTACGGTAGGTATACATTGGTTGACGTCACGAAATCTGCTACACACCGCCATGGCTGACCAGGGTGTAAACGTAGCTCATGTGCCTCTTCTGACGCGCGAAAAGGAAACTGGCGATATCTTCGAATGCAGAATAAAGCTGTGCCAGCTCTTCTGAACTGCTGTAGGCCGGTGTGCTTAGATTTGGGTGCAGGTTAAAGAATCCGAGGTGGCCGAAATTTCGAGAGGCCTCCACTGCGGCGTGTCTCATATTGATAGGATGGTTTTGGGACGTTAAACCCCACAGATCAATCTACCAACGAAGCTCGTCGGAACTTACCTGTAATAATTAGTTCAGAGATGATTGCAGCTATTATCTCCACACGCAAGCATTTTTTTTTTATTTCGATCAGCTGGTGCGTGAAGCATGTGACGTGCCCCAAATCGATCTCCTTGTTGCTCAATATTGTGCATGCTGAGTGTAAGACCTGATGTGAACGACGAATAGCACGATATGCAGCTGACAAACCCGAACGGTGCTCGCGTTGCTGTCACCTCGTAGAAAGAAGTGTAAGCTGCATCGGGATTTTGAAAATGACTAGGGTGGCCCGCGTTTACAAGTGTGACTCCACAATTCTCTATTAACATTATAATTTGTTCGCTAAGAAGCTAATTGACTAACCGTTGTTTAAAATGGCATTTATCAACACAATACCGCCGAGAACGCATGCAAAGGTTTGTCGAAATCGGTGTATATCAAAAAATACCCGGAGTTCTTTAGCAAGAGACGACGTCACGTGCGGACTTCATCACGTGACATCAGGTTATGTGACGTCGTGATTTAATCATAATTTTGGCCTCACTCGTGGGGACGCCGCCGAAGGCCACTTTTCGCGTTTGATAATGCGCCTATAGCACTTTCGCCATAAAATCACTGTACAAAAACTAAAGGTGCCACTCCAGCTGCGTAGGTCACTTTTTTGTACGTTGAGCCTAGAAGGTTGATTGATATGTGGGGTTTAACGTCCCAAAACCACTATATGATTATGAGAGACGCCGTAGTGGAGGGCTCCGGAAATTTAGACTACCTGGGGTTCTTTAACGTGCACCCAAATCTGAGCACACGGGCCTACAACATTTCCGCCTCCATCGGAAATGCAGCCGCCGCAGCCGGGATTCGAACCCGCACCCTGCGGGTCAGCAGCCGAGTACCTTAGCCACTAGACCACCGCGGCGGGGCGAGCCTAGAAGGTTGAGAAGCAGGAAGGAGCCTTGAAAAATAAAGAAACGGAATTAAAAACAAGTGCTTCAGCGGTATCCGTTAAGATCACGTTATCCGTTTTCCGGAACTAAATTGTCGGCCATTGAGAGGCGTGTACGCCACGAAATATAAGCCACAAACGATGGATTCTGCCGGCCTCTCCCAAAGAACGTCAGTTCCGTTTCCTTATTATAACGGCGACGTGTACATGGACGGCCAACTTTTTTACGGGCCTATGACGCATCCCATTAGGTTGCCATTCTGCTCGGCAATACTTGATGAGTGCAAGTTCCACGTGCTTTCCTGTAAGGCGTTCGCGGAACGGAGGAAAGTTGTGAAACTCGACATAAGAGCCCACTGCGTGAATGAACGGGCAAAAAAAAGTAAAGCCGTAAGAAATTATAGGCTTGCCTCCACGGCAGAAAAGACAAACGGCGCATGGTATACGCGCAGGCTCAGATCGTACATCATGTTACAACCCGTATAACCTGACGTCCTGCAAAGGCTCTTCCTGCAAGGAGGCATTCCTGTGCCGTGTATCAGCTCGCACGAACTTTACGTCGTCGTTGCGAGCACCCGCCGCAACTCTGCTGTGGCACTGTGAATTGAAGAGCGGCTTAGCTACGAGGAACTTTTCCGAGGAGCTTTTCTTCATCGGGCAGTCCGAGTTTCTGCGGCATTGGTCATGCCCTTTCGTCAAGGTGGAACACGACAGGATACAACTCATTTTTCGACCGACTTGGTGCTAAGCAGTGCCCGTTGAGTTGTTTTATATGATTTCATTTGTTACATATCGTGTTTCATTGCATCTGTTGTATCGTTATACCATTGTATCATGATATCGCATTGAGTTCTTGCGTACATATATGCCAACATTGTCATGTATATTAAAGCAAATGTCTTCACTGTAACGTAGTGATGTTAGTCGTGAAGCATAGATGTGCCGAAGTGCATGTGCCCTGTTACTGGAATGGTATGAAGGCTTTGTGTTCTGTACATGCTGTAAATAAATTTTTTTCTGAACAGCAACGAGGAAAGCGGAATGTCGCGCATGCGTGCCGTTTAACTATCGTGAGCCACTGCAGGATGACTAAGATCGAATCGCGATTCGAGCTTGTTCGGATTAGATGAGTCACACCTCGGTTTCTTGGGTGGGGCTGGGATGGCCAACAGTGCGATTGCGCAAGGTGTGTCAAACTTCAGCAAACTTTTGCCTCCCTTTTACGATTCGAGTCGTCCCATCGACTTCTATCTTCACCTTCGTCACATTACTTCTATTATTACTGGTGCTACTACTACTACTACTACTACTACTACTACTACTACTAGTACTACTAGTACTACGACAACTACTACTACTACCACCATTAATTTTGCTGCTAGTGCTACTAGTGCTACTAGCGGTACTATTACTACTACTACTACTACTATTACTACTACTGCTGCTGCTACTCTTGCTGTTGCTGCTGCTGCTATGACTAGCCATCTCAGTATCATCTACAAAAGGTCCCGCCACGGTGGTCTAGTGGCTGAAGTGCTCGGCTGCTGACCGGCATGTCGCGGGATCGAATCTCGGCTGCGGCGGCTGCATTTACGATGGAGGCAGAAATGTTGTAGGCCCGCGTGCGCAGATTTGGGTGCACGTTAAAGAACCCCAGGCGGTCGAAATTTCCGGAGCTCTCCACTACGGCGTCTCTCACAACCATATGGTAGTATTGGGACGTTAAACGCCATATATCAATCAATCAACATCCACAAAAAGGCGAGATTGCCGGATTAAAATCGGCTGATCCCCAATACGATTGAAATATCATCGATTATTGCCAAACGGCACATACAGATGTGAGCTGGGCATTTACGAGGATCAATTTTTCTCTACAGTCACCAGATTTTAATGCGATAGCGTTATTGAAGAGATAAATTCGAAAAGACTGCGGCGTCGGCGTCGGTGGTGTCGTCGGCACCGGCATCATTGGTTATGAGTGAAGAATCACCATCTTGTGCGGGATCAAAAAATTGAGAAAGAAGCAAATGAAATAAATAATAAAAATTCTGGGCCTGGTTGAGGATGAAAACCGGATAGTCTGCGTGACCAGCAGGTGTTCAACCGCACTGTCATGCGTCTGATCAGAAATACAGGGTAGATAACTTCCTCTGCTTGGCAATGCAGTGAAAGCAACTTTCATGCTTTACAAACACTCGCCTTCTGTATACATGCTTCACAATACAAAATGCAATATCGAAGCAATAATGCGTAGTACAAGCATATATGTATTTACATCGTGCGTCAGAACACGTGATTATCATAACTGCTTCGAGGTTTAAAGCCGGCCACCCATTACAAAAGGCACACACATTCCTGCGCGCGTATTTTCTACACAAAGACCAAGTTTTACTGGATTGACAAGTTCGAAACAATTTCACGTGCATAATTGCCCGCGTTTCAAAACTTGTTACCCATTACACAGAATGCCGCCATTAGCGAAATTCTCTCTGACACAAGCCACTTTCAACTTAATAGATTACATTGCAGTAATCCACATTTAAACTTCTCGAGTGACATCATACAATCCAAAGTATTCGCACTAAGTGTTTGAAGTAGGGAATACGGATAGGATATCGCTATCGTCTCAACATTTAAAGGTGAAGCTTAAGAGTCCCCCAATTTTTTAGTGTACTGTGGCCACCTCCATTGCCACCGAAAGTTGCAACTCGAGACAAGTTTTACTCGAGCGTGCAACGCGTTACTCAGCCTACGGTATGCTGACCCAGTGTTTCACTATTGTACAGAAGATAGGTAAGCTGAACGGCATTTAAGTTATGCTGGGATTCAGTGACGTATACGGCGCAGTCTTGCGGTACCTACTCAGTGAACGAGAATTTCGCGCACGCTGAGAAGGAATTTTCTGCCGTAACGTAATACTCGAAAATGTAAAGAGAAGGTCGGCAATACTGTTGAGACGGCCAGAACAGTATACAGCGAAAGTCCCTGTGTTTGAAAAGCCAGAAGCGTGTAAGCGACTAACGTGAAACACAAGTCGGGATATGCGTGCGTGTTTGGAATTCGCGAAGGGCGCAGTGAAACGCGACGTGTTACGCTTCGTGCGACGCGAGGCTCAACGAGTCTCGTCTCGCATACGTGCAGGCATTTCAAGCACGCCCTCGACGCAGATGCGCGTTCGCAGACTGAACGGCGACCCTTTGTGTGCAACGGAGAGAAGACGTGCGTGGCGCTGTGTCAGGCTCAAGTGCGTGCGCCGACGAAAACGCCTAATTTGTGTGTTTCTTTGTTCTTGATCTTTGTCCCTCTGGAATGAAAACAATCACACCATATCCACGGAGTGAATGATGAGTGGGACGAAGCTTCGAAGGGCTTTATCGGTAAACCGCGAATTACCCGTCTGTCTGTCTGTCTGTCTGTCTGTCTGTCTGTCTGTCTGTCTGTCTGTCTGTCTGTCTGTCTGGCTGGCTGGCTGGCTGGCTGGCTGGCTGGCTGGCTGGCTGGCTGGATGGCTGGCTACCTGGCTGGCTGGCTGGCTGGCTGGCTATTTGGCTGGCTGGCTACCTGTCTGTCTGCCTGTCTGTTTGTCTGTCTGTCTGTCTGTCTGTCTGTCTGTCTGTCTGTCTGGCTGGCTGGCTGGCTGGCTGGCTACCTGGCTGGCTACCTGGCTGGCTACCTGGCTGGCTGGCTACCTGTCTGTCCATCCGTCCGTCCGTCCGTCCGTCTATCTGTACGCCTGTCCGTCCGTCTGCCCATTTATTGAACACTCCAAGTACCGCCATCTCGCATCTTTTCATCATATATTCATAGTATACAAGTACCGCCGTCCAGCGGACATTCCAAGCACTTAAACGAGAGGCGGCTACTACATACAGGAGATGCACGACCCACGTCTCAAGAGGCTTCGCCCAGAAAAACCCATGCATCTTCACAAAGTGATTTAGGACGAGTGGGCGAAGCTCTGGGCATTGTACTGGTGAACAACCGCATACGTCACCCGAGCGTCCCCCAATAATGGTAATTGAATAACATGTAAGGTCCCCTCAATTATAGCTGCACTTTCGGCACTATAGTTGAAGAGTGCGGCACGTTCGCCGTCAATTTGGCGAGTGCAACTCGCGCCACCTGCACTTCTGCACTCGATTTGACGTCGTACTGCTCGAGTTCAGCGGCACTTTGGCACTAGATTAGAACTCGCGGGGAAGCTTTAGCTTTCCCACGAGTTCTCGTCTTGCGCAAGTAGCGCAAGGTATACAGCGTGGTGGCACTTTTTCCCCGTATTAGACAACTGCACCGAAACCACTAGCGTCAGGCTGCACTAGAGGGACTGGCTCGGCACTGGCACAATACTTTCGTGAATTAAGTCCAGAAAGTACAGCCCAATGGAGGAGACCTAAAAGGTATTTAAAGACGTAACTATATTTCGCCTTCCAGCTGTCCTATACGGCTCAAGGATGATTTAGAAAATCGCTGGAGCGGAGGCTATACCTCGAAAGTAAATCCAAGATCGCGCCAATTATCCGGTTGCAAGACACCATTTGATAGAAAATTGGTCGGGACATACACTGCTCGACGTGTGCCTTTGTGGTACAAATTTTCTTGACAAGCCTTAGCATCTAAGAAATTTTAGTGAAGATCAACTCATCAATACTCTTCCTGATAGGTATTTCCGTCGGGAACAGTGATCTCTTACCTTGAAATTAGCGTATGTATACGTTGACGCCTATTGCAAAGTATTTTTTTCTGCGTCTCTAACGTGTATTCCGACTATTGCAACAGTTCTCTACCATGACCACAACGAAAGGACAAGGATGACCTTCGCCCTTAAAACAAATCTTCGCGACTTTTCTTTCTTAGAAGCAGAACTTGAAGGACAGATGGTGGTGCCGCGGGGACAAAAAGTAGGCTATGGGGTCGCGAGCACCATGGAGCTTGCATACCGCATGTTGCCGCTTGTAATGTTCCTTCCAGTGCTCTGTTGACACTTCATAATGACTAGCGAACAACGCCTGCTTTTTTCCCCATTTATTTACCATAAGAGCCCAGCGTAGGCATTACATAGCGGGGAGCACAACAATTCATGTGAACATTGAAACAGTGTAATAGGTAAAGAATACAAGTAAAAAAGAAATATTGGAGAGAACTGGAAATAGCTTGTAGTAAACTTCTTATGAACTGACATCGTCGCACTGCATTTCTTACGTTATACAAAAAATGAACATACATTATAAGACTTTTACATACAGGCATCGCGACAATATGGCTATATATAAAATAGAAACACACATTGTTCCGACCTGACGTCGTTCTTTGTGTCGAATAATTTGTTATTGCACTAATAAATGTTTGGGACGAACATTCACAGCGAGGCTGCATACTTCACGTTGGTCGGTAAATTTCGTGGCGTAAACACAAAAGGCCAGGTTAAACGGCCCCTTAACTATCAACAGACGCTCGTGTGCTCTTCTGATACAGCAGATGCGCGGCTCTTTGCGTTTTCACCTCGGGTTCTGTGACAGGTAGCTAGGTGGACCATTTTGTGGAGTGCCTTTGGTGTGGGCTTTCTTTTCTGGTTCCGTGTCGCTCATTAACGCTCAAGGTTACACTTAATCATGAAGAAGGGCTTTTGGAAAGGTGAACAGAAGAGCCGATGAGCGCGTTCTATGTATACTTGTTCACAACAGCAACGCCAGAAGTCTATTTTGACTTCTAGGTGGTTTAGGGGCCCTTTAACGAATGAAGACAAACAAGGCGCCAAGGCGGACACCTGGGCACGTTAGTATTCTACGTCTATGAAGGATAAGAAGGCACCGAAAACGAAGACACAAAGAAACACACACACACACACAATCATGCACACACATACACGCACGCGCACACACACACACAATCATGCACACACATACACACACGCGCACACACACATACACACACACAAGCACACACACAAATAGACAGAGCGCTGCTTTCAAGTTTTATTTTGTGATTCCAAGGCTACATATTTGGCAAAAGCATGAGCACATCGTGTGCGCAATAGACCAAGATATTTACTAGGCACCATAACGGACCCCGAGAAAATCAAGTTATTTTCGCGTCGGCGCGATAGATGGGACGTGGTATACATTTCTCACTAGAGCGCCTTCATGCGCGCGTGCACATTCAGCCTCTGCTTCTCACCTATCTTTTCAATCGCTCTGCTTCTACGATTTCACGTGGAAGCTGATTTTGATATCTTGTCAGAATTAAGGAAAAAATAGAAAGAGAAAACGGCGCAGACATTCCTGCGTAATCGGCGCTGAGACAGAGCTGATTGTTTACGCATCCAAAAACGGCGCAGTGGTGCCCGCACTTCTTGTAAGCGGGAGGAGCGTGAATAGGCACTTTCTCGTTTCTTAAAGACGACGCTTTCCGTGTTAACTTGGCGCAGCAGACACAGACCTTGGCAGTTGGGAACAAAATGGGCGACTTAATGCCACAGTATGAGACGGGAGCATGGGCGCCGAGGTGGGAGATTGGCGTGCCCGGTTTGTCTTCTGAATGGCAGACCTCAAGCGTCGTCCATTATTTTTTTTGCTCAATTGACACCGCAGATTAGACGTTGGCGAAATGGTCGTGCAGCTCGTGTGCTGACGCGGATTTCATTTTTTTTACCATATTTCTGGAACCTCACACGAGCGACCGCGCCTAAACATAGGCATCTCAACTTTTCTCTTGAAAAATACTTCTGCCGTCGTATTGTTCAACTCGAACATACTTCACTTACAAGTCGTCTGTATAGACAATAGTTATAGCGCGAGAACAGAACGACGACGCCAAGACTCTTAAGAAGGACACGAAGAACACGAGCGCTCGTGTCCTTCTGGTCTCGGTGTCGTCGTTCTGTTCTTGCGCTATAACTATCGTCATGTCAGACCAACTAGCCCAAGCTGCCACACGTCTGTATAAAGTTTGGCACGTGGAATATGCTGGACGCCAAAAATATTTAGAAATGCTATTTTGATTATCTCTCAAGGTAGACTCGACATTGTTGCGAAGTGGCTAATACCTGGCCCACACGGGCACAGGAAATGACAATCGATATATAGTGAAGGAATTCAGTTCCCGAATGACATTTTTTGGGGGTAGAGTTGATACTCTTCCAAAATGAATGACATTTGACTCGCATGATGTCGATCACAACATCTTCTGTAGTAAGAAATTGCAGAGTAGTAACAGAAAAATAAACGTGTGTTTCCAAGCTTCATATACCACCAAGAATAATTAAATTTTGGAATAATCATATTACACTGCCGTTAGATTTAGTTCGTTACTTTGTTTGACGACGTTGCAACCGACTGTTCAGCAACTTAAGCCAAAGCTAGTTTGATCCAGAGCATAAAAATAAATTGGCGCCTGTCGCCCTTATTTTACAGCGTCTACCAGCTGAGGATCAGTTTTGAATTACTTGTTCAAGCGATTAGACTAAATAAAAAAATTGGCAGCATATCCACGGAGTGAATGATGGAGAGTGGGGCTAAGCATTCGTCCGTCCATTCGTTCTTGCTTCCACCTGTCCATGCGTCCGTCTGTGTAACCGTCCATGTGTCCATCCACCCGTTCATGCGTGCGTCTGTTCGTGCGTCCGTATCTGCGTTCGTCCATGCATCTGCCCCTGCGTCCGTTCATGCGCCCATATATGCATCTGTCTGTGTGTCCATTCGTCCATATATTCAACACTCCAAGTACCACCATCTCGCATCTTTTCATCATATATTCCTCATATAGAAGCACCGCCATCCAGCGGACCTTCCGAGGACTAAACGAGAAGTGGCCCACGCACACTTTCTTACGGCTTGCGCTTCGGGTCTACTTCCTACCTTTAAGCACCTTGAGTTCATGGTATATACTATAGTTTATTGTATTCATGGCACTGCGGCTCAACGCTCGCTAAACCTTTCTAAAACTAAGGAGGTTACACTCAGCGAGTATAACGTAGCAACCCTTTCTTGTCAGATAGTGCTCAATGTAAATGCCAATGTGGTTCAATAAAACTTGTAGCTGGGCGAGTTGGTTCATAATTCAGGGTAAATTGGTGTGCGCAAAAAACAGACAAACGACGGCAGAGAAGAGACAGGGACAAGCGCAGACTTTCAACTAAATTTAATTCTTCGTCAACCTTCATATTTACAGTCGCAGAACATAGTCAAGTGGTCACGAGGACAGAACCTAATAGTTTACAACAGGCCACGCAAAAAATGACGCTCACTATCAAATAGCGATATGGATGTATCACTAACACAGGTATTGCCTCTAGCAGAAATATAAAACGCTTCCATCAGTTCCCGGGCTGTGGTATCAGCACTCCGACCCAAAATCCTAATCTCCGAGAAAATCGGTGAGCACATGCAAGCTTTACAATGCGCGGGCAAATGCGTGATCCCGTTATTTTTAAGTGACAGCTCATGTTCCCTTGCACGGTCGTTCACGCAACGCCCCGTATGACCCACGTAAAATTTCCCACAAGACAGCGGTATTTCGTAGACGACACCCGTCGCACATTTCACATACACAAACGCGTGCTTCTTTCCGCAACCACAGGATCTCTTCTCGCCAGGGAAGATTCTGGGACAAAGACCAGCCAACTTACGTGGGGCGGAGAACACGATCGGCACACCGTGTCTACTCGCTATCTTTTTGAGGTTGTGGGAAATGCGATGCATATAAGGCATCACCTCCGGACGCCACCTGCGACGCAGGCCAGGGTTCCCGCTGGAACGGACTGCTTTGGCATCACGCAGAAGGACTTCAGCGATTGCCGAGACTACCGTGCAAGGATACCCAGCGGCAATTAAACGCCGCACCTGATCATTAAAGCTTTCTTGCATTGCATGTGAGCATGACTTCTCAAGAGCGGACCGTAAACACAGTTTGGCAATCCCCCTTTTTACTAGTTTAGAATGCGCAGAATCATAGGACAAAAGGGCCTTCTGCGCACGGGGACAATAACGCCAACATAGGTGGTCATATAAAACGAGACGTAAATCTAAAAACTGCAACGAGTTGTCAGAAGGAAATTCATAGGTGAAGGTCCGCAACCGTTCAAGATATCTTTCGTTCTGTTTAAGGAAAGGCCTGGTACCGGCAGAAGTTTTGGGGCTGTTCGGTTTAGCGTTACCGACGCCAGGTCATGCCAATCGCGTGTGTCGTCTGATACGCTCTGAACTTTGGAGGCAAACTCGGCTTCTCCAGGATTTTCTGCGTGTCTTGTGCTATGCTAGTGACCCGCCCTGGAAGGCAGAAGTGGAGTTGCGTTCCCTGAGGGCTTACACTGCTCGCATGGTTGAGTTTTGGTGGGCCTCCTGCCTGAGTAATGTGCTTCACGTTATCCGAAAGAAAGCCGACAAACGAAGAGGTGAGTCACCTGTTCTCGTCTTAGGAGATGATGTGGAAATCCCGGAACACGTGGAGCGCATTCTCAAGAAGGGTCCCAAGTTTAGCTATGAACCAGTTGTGCCGCCTCAAGAATTGCTTGCTTTTAACAGACGTGTTGCAACCAGAGCACCTCAAGATCAGTATGTGCGTTGTTTGCTTGAGGGCGTCGACGCATTGTCAAGGACTGTGCATAGGGCAAACTGCCATCAGCGGCGGGATCCCACAGAACAGGTGGTGAAGTATTTCAGAGAAAATGACCTTTGCCTTCTTCAAGCGGATAAAGAGGGCGGTTTTGTTGTTCTAGGATCTGGATCGTATGCTGAGAAGGCAATGAAGGCAATTTCTAAGAACTTTGTTTCTGTTAAAAGCAGTGCTGTTCGTGTTAAAACTAAAGCAGTTAACATGTGCAAGGACTTTGAACTCGTTCGGTTGGCAAGAGATATTAGCACAAGCAAAGGTAATGCACTCAAAGTTTTCTTCACTGCAAAGACGCACAAGCCTGGAGTTCCTTTGCGAACGATAGTTAATGAGCAGGGTTCTTGGCAGCATTCAGTTAGCCAGTTCTTGCTCAAAGAACTGAATGGGCTGAATGTCGTGGATCCTTTCGCTACAAAGAGTTCAGAGGATGTTGTGCGGTTTCTGCAGGTCGGAAATTTTACGGACTTTATGTTTTCTGTGGATGTAGAGGATCTATTTTATTCCGTACCTCATGCGCAGTTGTTTGCGTCTGTTCGTGCCTGCATTGAATCGAATGGAGTCATAGCTTTTCAAAATGCTTCCGGCTTATCGGTCGATAATTTCATGTCGTTACTAGAATTTTATCTTCGATCTACCTTTGTTTCATTTAAAGATGGTTTTTATCTGCAGCGAGAAGGTATTTGTATTGGATCGTGTGTGGCGCCTGTTTTATGTAACATTTTCTTGGCGGAAATTGATCGGTGTTTAGTTAGCATTCTTGACGATAGATGCGTTGTTAAAGTTTTTAGGTATGTGGACGATTTTTTTAATTCTTTTAAAGAGACCCCATTTTACTTCTTTGGACAACTCTGTCGACGCTATTCTTAATGCATTTAAACGGTGCGGAAAGGGCTTGACCTTCACCTATGAATTTCCTTCTGACAACTCGTTGCAGTTTTTAGATTTACGTCTCGTTTTATATGACCACCTATGTTGGCGTTATTGTCCCCGTGCGCAGAAGGCCCTTTTGTCCTATGATTCTGCGCATTCTAAACTAGTAAAAAGGGGGATTGCCAAACTGTGTTTACGGTCCGCTCTTGAGAAGTCATGCTCACATGCAATGCAAGAAAGCTTTAATGATCAGGTGCGGCGTTTAATTGCCGCTGGGTATCCTTGCACGGTAGTCTCGGCAATCGCTGAAGTCCTTCTGCGTGATGCCAAAGCAGTCCGTTCCAGCGGGAACCCTGGCCTGCGTCGCAGGTGGCGTCCGGAGGTGATGCCTTATATGCATCGCATTTCCCACAACCTCAAAAAGATAGCGAGTAGACACGGTGTGCCGATCGTGTTCTCCGCCCCACGTAAGTTGGCTGGTCTTTGTCCCAGAATCTTCCCTGGCGAGAAGAGATCCTGTGGTTGCGGAAAGAAGCACGCGTTTGTGTATGTGAAATGTGCGACGGGTGTCGTCTACGAAATACCGCTGTCTTGTGGGAAATTTTACGTGGGTCATACGGGGCGTTGCGTGAACGACCGTGCAAGGGAACATGAGCTGTCACTTAAAAATAACGGGATCACGCATTTGCCCGCGCATTGTAAAGCTTGCATGTGCTCACCGATTTTCTCGGAGATTAGGATTTTGGGTCGGAGTGCTGATACCACAGCCCGGGAACTGATGGAAGCGTTTTATATTTCTGCTAGAGGCAATACCTGTGTTAGTGATACATCCATATCGCTATTTGATAGTGAGCGTCATTTTTTTTTGCGTGGCCTGTTGTAAACTATTAGGTTCTGTCCTCGTGACCACTTGACTATGTTCTGCGACTGTAAATATGAAGGTTGACGAAGAATTAAATTTAGTTGAAAGTCTGCGCTTGTCCCTGTCTCTTCTCTGCCGTCGTTTGTCTGTTTTTTGCGCACACCAATTTACCCTGAAGTAAATGCCAATGGCTGCTGGATATGGATATGAGAGACAGGAGAATTCGGCTTTTACTTTCTTACGGCTTGCACTTCGTATCTACTTCCCACCCTTAACCACCTCGAGTTCATGGTATATACTATAGTTCATTGTATTCATGGCACTGCGGTCCAACGCTCGCTAAACCTTTCTAAAACTAAGGAGGTTACACCCAGCAAGTATAACGTAGCAACCCTTTCTTGTCAGATAGTGCTCAATGTACATGCCAATGGCTGCTAATAGGTATCGCAGCGTGCGCGTTAACTAAAAGCCGAATGTTCCTGTCTCTCATTCCCCATTAGCAGCTATTGGCATGTACATCGAGCACTATTTTTCATTGTTCAGCAACGCGCAGAAAAAATCTCTCACCAACACCACCTTGGAGGTCAAAATGTTATACTTGTTACACACACACGGACGAACAGCTGCCGCTATAAGGAGCTTCGCCCCTAAAAAGGGAGAGGTTTCCTTCCAGCCGAATAAAATGGCGCTTCATATACTTGCTTCATCAGCTGTGCTGTCGAGAGTACGCATTTCTCAGTCGAATGAGTTCTGCCGATGGCATTCGGTAATGAATGACATTTGGACGAATGCCAGTTTGTTCGTCTGTATGGCACCGTGCGAATGGCAATAAATCTGAAAGAATTAGAAGGTAAAATGCCATTTTCTTCGCCCGTGTGGCACAGGTATAAGGCACGCGGATGTTGACCCGCAGGTCGTGGCGGCCACGTTCTCGATAGAAGCGAAAATGCTTGAAGCGCGTGTACTTGGACTCAGGTGCACGTTAAAGAACTTCAGGGGGCCGAATTTCCAGAGCCCTTTACTACGGCGTCTCTCACAATCATAAGGTGGTTCAATGAAAGTTTGGGATGTTAAAACCCAATATCAATTATTATTATTATTTCCCAAAACACTTTCATATGGTTTGGCACAAAGAAGGACGTCGGCTTTGAATATCAATCAACATCTTCAGAGCGGACGGTCAATTTCACAATCCTCTGGCCTAGTAGTTTTGAAGTTTATTGAAGCACCTGCGCCGCTGTTGTGGCTTGCATGTAAGAGGTATACGAAGGATTTCTAGTTGTAAAGACGTTTAAACAGCAGCGAAATGTTGTGCATTGTTAGTTCGCGACTGCCTGACCGAACTTCTGCCCTCTCCATGGGACGGCTTTATGTTTTGTTAGAGTAGAGTACCCAGTACTCTATATGGTTAATCACTTTTATTACCCCCATCCACCTTATAAGAACACGTTCAGTACTCAGGTACGAAGGATCCTACTTATTAAATGCGAAGCATTTCTTAGCGAACTTCGGCGACTGTGAGCGTATCTATCTATCTATCTATCTATCTATCTATCTATCTATCTATCTATCTATCTATCTATCTATCTATCTATCTATCTATCTATCTATCTATCTATCTATCTATCTATCTATCTATCTATCTATCTATCTATCTATCTATCTATCTATCTATCTATCTATCTATCTATCTATCTATCTATCTATCTATCTATCTATCTATCTATCTATCTATCTATCTATCTATCTATCTATCTATCTATCTATCTGTCTGTCTGTCTGTCTGTCTGTCTGTCTGTCTGTCTATCTATCTATCTATCTATCTATCTATCTATCTATCTATCTATCTATCTATCTATCTATCTATCTATCTATCTATCTATCTATCTATCTATCTATCTATCTATCTATCTATCTATCTATCTAGCCGCCTACGACTTTTAGCTCGCCTGGCCGTTTCGATAATGGTATCAATCAATCAATCAATCAATCAATGTTTCCTTATTAGCATCAGAAGTGTACATTGTGAGTAAGTATGGAGGAGGAGGTCCCAAGGTAGTAAACCGCAGGCGGGACCTTCTATGTTATTACAATGAAAAAGCTAAAATATTAATAACGAAAGAGCAAGTCACGGAACACACTCGATACCAAACTTGGTATGACATAACATGACTGTATGAAGAACATACTTGACCAGTCTTTACATGAAAATCATGACATGCATGTCATGAATGTGATGATTTACTTTTCATGGTCCTGCAGCTCTTGCGGTGGTTTCGTTCACAAGGCATGTTGCAAAACTGGTATGGTATGGCATGATTGCATGGCGAACACAAGCGACAGGCCCTAACATAAAAATCATGACATGCTTGTCATGTAACAACATGCCTACATGCCACGCTAATGATGCTCTAGCGGCCGTTTCTCTAGTATCACATATACCAAATGTGGTATTACAGTACGTGAATGGATGACGAAGGTATGTGACTGGTGCAAACGCGATGATCATGAGATGCGTGTCATGTAACAACATGACTACAAGCTACGCTCATGATGCACTCGAGGCCGTTTCGCTAGCTTCACATATATACCAAACTCGGTGTTACGCGACGCGAATGGACGACATAGGCAAATGACGCATCCAAACATGATAATCACGACATGCTTGTCATGTGACAACATGACTACATTCCACACTGATAATGCGCTCGTAGCCGTTTCGCTAGCTTCACATGTGCCAAATTCGGTATTACGTGACGCCAATGGATGCCGAAGGTATGTGACTAGTGCAAACATGATAATCATAAGATGCGTGTCATGTGAGAACATGGCTACATGCCACAGTCAAGGCGCCAATACATTTCGACGTGACGCGGTGCGTGTGCTCGCCGGCGTTTATTTCGTCGTATCACGCCGGCTTTGCCACGCCAGGCGTCGGTCCTGTCATATACTCGCAGGAGCACGCCGCGCTGCGTTGCTTTGACGCATGCGCGTCTCAGCGCGTCCGGCGTCTCTTCGTCACGTGAAGAGGGAGACGCAGTGTTGTCTGGGTAACGCATCGGTGCGAAATGCAGCATGTCGCATTTCGCGCCGATTGCCGTCGGGCTGCGCCGACGGACGCTGGTCGCGCCTGGCGTCAGACTATTGAGTGCTCGCGTTTTGCTCACTGGGAACAGCCGGCGTGCGCTTGAACGCTACATTGGGCCCTTCATGATGCGCTTGCGGCCGTTTTGCGAGCTCCACATATACCAAATTTGGTGTTACGTCACGTCAATGAATGACAAAACATATGACTGGTGCAAACATGATAATCCTGACACGTGTGTGATGTAAGAACATAACAACATACCATGCTCACAGCGTGCTCGCAACAGTTTCGCTAGCTCCACATATACGAAATTCAGCGTCACTTGACGTGAATATACGACGAGGGTAAACGACGCATCCAAACATGAGAATCATGACACGGAAGTCATGTACTGCATCATTTACCTCCACCTCGTAATGGTGTGCTGATCTTGAGGTGACGTATCAACACTTCTCATTCGTGCTTCGCATATCATCGATTACCACTGTACGTGAAATCCGCCAAGTTTTTATTTGTTTCGCTCAAGCGACGCCGCAAAGAAGGCGTGGGTGAAATAGATGTGCAGTTGGCGCATCCTAACGCGGATTTTATCTTGAGGAGCTTGCTCCTTAAGCTCGAGTCTGCAGCCATTCATCCCACCGCGTTCCAGTCAGACAGGGTCAAATTGGAACGCTACGCTAGCGAAACGTGAGCTCCTACGCGAATAGCGACCGACGCAACCGGCGTCAGTTGGCGCGTCCATATTTGGGATCGTTTCAAAGCACGGGGCGCTTGCGACTTCTGGTGGAATCCACCGATTTTCGTGGAGAAGGGGGAGGGGGGCTGCAACGAACCTTTGCTCTAATAATAATAATAATAATAATAATAATAATAATAATAATAATAATAATAATAATAATAATAATAATAATAATAATAATAATAATAATAATAATAATAATAATAATAATAATAATATTTTCAAACATGATAATCATAAGATGCGTGTTATGTGAGAACATGATTGATTTGTGGGGTTTAACGTTACAAAACCACCATATGATTGTGAGAGATGCCGTAGGGGAGGGCTCCGGAAATTTGGACCACCTGGGGTTCTTTAACGTGCACCCAAATCTGAGCACACGGGCCTACAACATTTCCGCCTCCATCGGAAATGCAGCCGCCGCAGCCGGGATTCGATCCCGCGACCTGCGGGTCAGCAGCCGAGTACTGTTATGTGAGAGCATGGCTACATGCCACAGTCAAGGCGCCAATACATTTCGACGTGACGTGGTGCGTGTGCTCGCCGGCGTTCATTTCGTCGCGTCACGCCGGCTTTGCCACGCCAGGCGTCGGTCCTGTCATATACTCGCAGGAGCGCTACGTGCTGCATTGCTTTGACGCATCCGCGTTTCAGCCCGTCTGGCGTCCCTTCGTCACGTGAAGAGGGAGACGCAGTGTTGTCTCACCCCAATCTTTCGCTGCCCCTGATGGGGCACGTCTTTGTATGATGGTCGAGTGGATGTACGGTAGATTCACGGTTCAGCAGCTTTACCCTCCACAGCCAGCTCTTTCGTCATCATTCACTTCTTGGATATCGCGGCACTTTTTTTTGCCATATTTATTGAAACTCACACGAGTGACCGCACTTCATTATATCAGCATTTCACCTGAAAACTGCTTCTGCCGTCGTATTGGTTTTCTCTCCAGTGATCTGTACCGTGGTGTTCAAATACTTGTCCACGTCGTCTACGTAGTTCAGTACACGGCACTTCATAGATGCCAAAAACATATAGAAATTCCGTTTTAATCATTTGCCCCTAGTAAATTTAGATGGTACAAAATAAAGAACAGAATGACGTCCGGTCTAAATTTATGTCAACACTTTCAGAGGACATGGTCAAGATCCTCACTCTCCGGCCAAACGATTTCGAAGTTTGTTCGAGTACTTGCGCCATTGTTGTGGCTTGCGTGTAAGAGGTATACGAAGAAATTCATGAGAACTTGACTGGCTGCGCAAGCTTTAGGAAATTTTTTCAAATTACGTGGACGTCTCGTTTGCTCGGCTCTGGATAGAGCTGTTTCGCGCAACGGGACGGCTTTATGCTCTCCCATAGTAGAGTACTAAGTACTCTACATCGTTAACCACTTTTTCTAAACACACGTGACAATTTTTTTTTGATTTCTGCACTACACGGGACGGCTTTCTGCTCTCCCATAGTTGAGTACATCGTACTCTATATCGTTAACAAGTTTTTCTAAACACACGTGACAATTTCTGATTTCTTCTCCTCACGGGACGGCTTTACGTTCTCCCATAGTAGAGTACCTATAGTACTCGAAATCGTAACACTCACTTTTTCTAAACACTCGTATGCCTGCACAAGCTAGACACTCTAATAATGTTTTCGAGGTGTGGATGTTTTTTCTAGGCAGTCGTCACGTAATTCTAATTGGAGAATTGAACTGCGTGCTTAATACGTGAAGTCATGTACAAGGTTCTGGCTGGGGCCGGTCTGCTTGCAATTGACGTGAGCACCTTGTCCAGCATTTTTCGTTGCTGGATGCGCACATTGCCGTGCATGGGAATAAGTTTGTTTGGACATGGCGCCGCGGGCCATCCTCCAGTAGACTCGACGGGGCCTATATTCTACATGATTTAGAGGCATTTGTCTCCGACTTACGTGTTCCGCCCATCTTACCTTCACCTGTGTACATCTCCGACCATCGTCCTATTTTCGTAGGACTCGAAATTCCCCTTCCTTTTTCGGAGAAACCATGGCGTCTTGATGTACGCGTCCTCCAGGACGCGTGCTCTATAGGTCAAATTTGTACCATGAAATACGGGTGTCACTCGCTGCGTCTGATTCATTTGATTGGGGTGCGCTTAAAACGCAGTGGCACCTACACTGCTCAATTGAAGGGCGTTCGCTTCGTCGTCGTGTTTCTGAGGAGCTGGCCGAAACTGCAGCGAAGTTACGCATAGCCTTGCGCGCCGAAACGCCACCTCCCCTGATGCGAGCTTGGCAACAAGAACTAGGTGAACGTTTCCAGCGTTTGAGGGCCGCCTCGTCTCTGGCGGCGGCTGCATGGCGTTGTAGGAACAACCCTTGTGCACACACTGAGGTGCTACGCTATGCAAGGCTATCCTGTTTTGGGAAGTCATATTCACCAGTTTTCATGACCACGCAGACGCCACCTGCACAGCCGCTTCCTACGCGTGATCGATCGGACTTCTTGGCGCATTTCGAAGATATGTCATGTTGGGCCATGCGGACAAACTGTGATATAACACCGCCTACGCTTAGAAGTTTGCCTCGCGGTCCTCAAAAAGCTGCTGATTCTCTGCATCTACTACCTACATCACCCGAAGAGGTAAAGGCAGCACTACAACCTACGAAACAGGGAACGGCCCCTGGGTCAGATGGTCCTCCTTTTGAATTTTTTCTTGTCTTTTTGGAATGAGCTTGGTACTGCCTTAACCGCGGTTTTCCGGCGATGTTTCGAGGATTGTGTCTTTCTATCAAGTTTTCGAGATGGCCGCATTGTACTAATCCGAAAAGCTGACGCTTCTTCTGTTAGTCCTGAAGGTTGGAGACATATCGCTCTTCTTAACGCTGACTGTAATATATTGTAACGCGCAGACGAGAACGACGAAGAGGACATCATCACTAGTTGAGCTGAAGCCTTTCTCGAAGATATAGCTCAGGGCCTAAAAAGTCGCTTTACGACAATTCTCTCATACCAAGCCCAGTCCCCCCATAGGGCTGATGATTTTGAAGAGGTCACACCTGCAGAACTAACAAACGTAGTCAAAACACTACCCCAATATGCTCCTGGTTCTGATGGCATGACGAAGTTGGTGATAAAATCAGTACATAAAATATACCCACTTAGCCTACTCCAAATTATTAATCACTCACTTAGAAGCTCTTGGATTCCACCCGATTGGAGAATGGCAAAAGTGATTTCATTATTAAAAAAAGCAAGGCGCTGGGTTTCCCTTAGATAATATCAGGCCAATATCACTTACATCGAACATAGCAAAGCTCGTCGAAAGAATTTTATATAGACTTACAGATCTACGGATGTCGGAAAAAATGACACTGAGCGCATGTCAAATTGAATTCAGACGTGGTTGCTCCATTTGGCGTGCGCACGTTGATCTCGAAAGCAGAATTCAGCTTGCCCGATATCAGAAATAATATTCCGTTTTGGTAACCTTAGATATCGCGAAAGCTTATAATAGCGTGAAGCACGTGAAACTGCTAGATTCGCTTCAAAAATTAGCACTGCCTCAACACTTTGTGGCCTGGATCTATGCTTTCATAAGTGATAGAGAATTTTACTGCTCGCAGTCTGGTGTCAGTTCTGCAATATATAGGCAAATGAGAGGTCTACTGCAAGGGTCCGTACTATCGCCCTTATTATTTAATGTACTACTATGTACCATTCCCATACAGCAAGATGTACAGGTCTATGTGTGTGCCTGTGATATCGCATTTCTTGCTGCGTCGGTGGAAATTCACACTCTGTACCTGATTCTGCAGCCATACATGAATAGTCTAGAAACATGGCTAGATGATATGAACTTATCCCTCAATAATAACAAAATCACAATCATAGTCTTCGCACAAAATGCCCCAGTGCAAATTTCACTACTGCACCAACAAGACGTCATTTTTCAGGTCGAGTCAGGTACTGGGGTGTAACCTACACTGAAACATTTAACTAGAGTCCCCACATGAAAAACATGGCTGCTAAAGGAGCACGTGCCGTAGGGATGCTGCGCAGGCTCAGTAATTATTGTGCCGGTTTGCGTAGAGACGTGCTCGTTATGATATACTGCATGTACATTTCACCGATGTTATAATTTGGCTGTGTTTTGTTTTCTGCCGCTCCTGCTTATAAAGTTCGACCACTGATTATGTTATAACGCGAATCACTACGCTTGTGCCTAGAGCTACCTAAATATGTGGCGAACAATATCCTATATGACGAAACCCGCCTGCCTTCTTTAATTAAAAAATACCATATTATAACAGTACAAACATTCCTAAAATTTATGCATCACCTCAGAGGAGGTCACATTATGCGTTCATCAACCAGCAGGCCTCATTTTTCAACCACCAATGGTCTAAATTACGGTGCCCTCAAGTTTTTTTACACAGAAACTTGTGAACCCCTCAAAAGTTAACCTTTGGGAAATGCTTGTACTGATCAATGTAGATGCAGTTAGAATTGAATTTGATAATATATATATATACTAAGAATGCAAAAAATACCATATCAGCATATAAATGGCATTTCGGAAGATCATTTGGCCAATCTAAAAACATCCATTGTGATATTGACTGACGCTTCCGTTTACGAAGAGAAACCAGGCGTAGGAATCGTATCATTCTCTCTAGATTGGGCTTTCTCCATTCGATCACCCGACTTTGCCCCTATTTACCAAGCTGAGCAGCTGGTAATAGTTCTAGCATTGCGTGAGTTGCCCCAAAGTCTATCAGCGGTGGTTGTTCTAGCAGGCTGTGATTCTGTCTCTGCTGCCTAAAGCGCACCAACTTTTTCGCCTACCTTAGAGACATTCTACTCGCTCATTCCTAGACATGTGCGACTCGTTCTACTAGTTGGGGTACCAGGCCATAGAAGTAAATCTCTCAATGAGCAGGCAGATGCACTGGCTGTATGCTCCCTTGGTGGTCCCGTTCTACCTATTTTCCCTACAACTGAATATATCACAGCAGCACGCTTTGAAAAACGTACAACGGCCAATAACTTCGAAAAATCTCTTTTGTTTTTATCAGACTATCCACAGCTAAAGTTCTCTTGGAAGAACAAGTTGTGTTCATCAAGAAAGGAGGAAATAATGATTACAAGGCTGCGTTGTCGAGTTCCTTCATTGAACTACTCGTTGTTCCCTTTCAAATGCGTACACTGTTCTCGCCCAGCTTCATGATGCACCGATAGCCAGTCATCTCGGCGTGTCATGGACCTACGACAGAGTTCGCCGGCGCTGCTGGCCTGGCATGTATACCGCAATGTCTGCCGTCATGTTGCAGCCTGCGACCCTTTTCAATGACGAAAAAAACCAAATGCCCCTCCTGCCGGACGTCTTCAGCCACTGGACGTCCCACGAGACCCATTCTACCATGTTGGCGTGGACCTGCTTGGCCATTTTCCTACGCCAGCAGCGGGTAATCGGTGGATTGCAGCTATAGCAACCGATTATGCAACCCGATATGCAATCACACGGGTCCTTCCAAACAGCTGTGCAACTGTTGTGGCCGATATCCTTTTGCAGGACGTCGTCCTACACTCGGCACCCCTCAACAACTCCTTACCGATCGAGGCAGCTACCTCCTTTCCAAAGTGGTTGATGACCCTCTCCGCTGCTGCGCAACTAAACACAAGCTTTCGACTGCTTAGCATCCACGAACAAATGGTCTAATGGAGCGCCTAAATCGCACTCTCACCGACATCCTCTCCCTGCATGTCTCCACCGATCATTGCGACTGGGGCACTACGTTACCGTTTGTAACATTCGCGTAAAATTCCTCTAGACATGGCACCGCTGAGTTCTCTCCTTTTTTTCTGTTGTTCGGCCATGACCCTGCGCTACCTTTCGACACGCTTCTGCCGACCGGACTAGATGATACGTCTCAGTACGCTCGCGATGCAATAATGAAAGCCCAAGCGGCACGCCAAGTTGCTCGACAACGACTACTATAGACTCCCAGGACATTCAAAAGAGCGTAAACGACGCCCACCATCGTGACGCCCACTTCACACCCGGCAATCTAGTTCTGCTGTGGTCACCCTCGCGCGCGCGTTGGACTTTCGGAGAAGTTACTCCCACGCTATTCAAGTACCTACCGCATCTTACGCCATGTGACTGACGTCACCTTCGAAATCAACCCTACGGACCCCGCCATTATTCACCCTCACACTGACATAGTAAATGTTACGCGACTTAAGCCATATCACTCCAGTGCCTCCTGATTAGCAACGGGTCGGTGCTCCAGCCGCCGGGGAAGTCATGTAACGGGCGGAAGAAAACGGCGAAGAGGACAGGGAGGAAGACGATGTGCACAGACTCTGAGAACCAACTGGGCGCCATCTTGTCCACCCCCAACGTTATTCTGTGTTTTGTAAATTATTGTAAGTTATTGTAAAGATTTTCTCCCCGTAACAATATTCGCGACGGTGATCGTTCAACGTTTGAGGATTCTGTTAAACACCCTGGTGGGTCATCACCAGGCTTCATCAATGTTGGGACGAGATATACACAGCTTGTACTTTGCCACCCGGAATATCATAGCCTATACTCTGTCACGATCTGCGCGTGGTCTCCTTGGGTCTTTGGACCAAAAGAAAACATTTTACCGACTAGAGCACACGTATATATTTAAAGTGCTCACAACGTTTGGTTTTCCTTGTTCCATCGTGGAATTAATTATAAATACCTACTTTGGTATGAAAAGCACACTAGTTCTAGATGGTTGGGAGAGTGCTCATTTTTCTATTACACGTGAGGTGCGTCAGGGATTTCTATTGTCTCCTGTTATATTTGTCCTCAGCCTTGAGCCATTTTCGTATGCTCTATAGAAGCGGATTCACGTGTCTGGGGTCTTGCGCTTCCGAGCAGCAGTGCCGTGAAAGTCACAGCTTTTGCTGACGACATAACTCTGTAACTTTTAGATGAATATAGTCTTTCACATAGCCGGCGTGTATTCTTTCAATATGGTGACATTTCAGGTGACACGCTAAACTTCTCTAAATCCCGGTATTTGTTCATCAGCTGTCCTAACTCCAGACTTAGCTCCGCATCTCTTCTTCGGCCGGCTTCGTCTTTTCGCATGTTAGGAATCATATACAACCACTACGGCATTTTAAAAACGTTTGGTCAAACGCCCTTGACGAAGTAAAACAAAAAAAATTGAGAACGCACGTGATTTCGACTTCCCGCTTTTTGAGTGGAGGTACCTTAATTGCGCAAATTGTGATCTGCGGTCGCATTTGGTGCCTTTCTCACATGGAGCAGCCGCCTTTACGCATCGTGAGGTCATTGCGGTTTGCTTTGTGTTCCTTCTTTTGGCCGGTGGCACCGAGTTTGTTTATCGTGCGGCGTTAGGACAGCAGCGTTCCCAGGAAGGCTTTGCTTTCCCTTGGGTGTCGCTACGCTGCCGGCTTCTGGCCCTGCGCTTTCTGTTGCGCCTCGTACAAGGAGAGGAATTCCCCGCGTGAACTCTGGGATACTATTTTCTGGGCACTCACCTTCGGTATTTAATGTCTATTGTGCACCTTAATCGGGGCCCAAAATCAGTAACACTTCTTTCGTTTTATGCAACAGCTGTCGCATTTTTTCGCCATATCCAGTCGACTTGTCCTGAGGTAGACGCGATGGACAATCCAATTGTTGACACAACAGCCACTTTGTTGCTCCCCTTAGTTCCTCTGGCACACCGCACCTACTGTAGTCGTGTGTCTTAGAGCACGCTGACGGAATTATTCCTGCCTGGTGACCTCCGGGACTTCATGCGGCGGCTGGGGTGGGACGTTCTTCCTATCCTTGACCGCCTCGAAAGATGGAGAATGGTTCAGTCAGCAACATGCCCGAACTGCTTCCTACAGGAGACAAATCAGCATGTTTTAAGTCAATGCGTCGTTGGTCGTGCTTTTTGGAGGGCCGTGCATACTGGATTTCGTGGCCTCGGAGTAAATCGCTTTGTTTCTTCTGGGCGTTGTTCTAGAAGCCGCTTCGCCTGCCTTCTCATTGTTGCTGACGCCTACTGTTTTTGGCGCAATCGCTGTGAGGTGGTTGCAGCAGGTCGCCGTCGCGCTCTCTTCCCAATTTTGGAGTGACTGTACAGAGAAATACTATCTGTTTTGTCGGAGGGATTCTTCTTTCTGGGTGAGGAGGAATTCCTTCGACACTGGTCCTACCCTTTTATGTTCGTTTGCGAGAGACGTGTAAAGCTTGTTAGGTTAATGTTTGTTTAGTAGTCGCACAAATTCCTTGTATATACTATGTAAATACTTTACATATAAATCTTTACGTTTCATTTGTGTCTTCTTCGTTTGCCATGTAATGCACATATGTAAACATATTGTTTTTTAGCAATTGTTGTGTGTCTGTGTATGTTGTGTTTCGTGTACTTATGTAAATCTATCTTTTTGTAACAATTTTTGGTGTGCCTGTGATTGTTGTGTTCCGTCGCGATGTTCTGTTGGATTATAATTGATGATAATAAATTTCTCTAAACACACGCCATTAGGATGTTTTCATATCGAAAGAATTCAAGATGGCTTTGAGCTCTCCCGTATTGAAGTACCGATCACTTCAAATTGTCCCACACTTTTAAACAACACACATTTCAAGTTGTTAGGTAGTTCCTACAGAAGACACAAAAGGGAATTGCTTATTCCTCGTACATTTTTTTTTCCGAACAGGAAGGTCCTCGCACAGTGGAGGACTCAATACTATACACCGTTGGCAACCGCTTCCTTCCCAGCTAGCACAAAATTCATACAACACGGCTTCGAATTAAATTGGCCAATTAGAAACGAACGTGTTGTAACGTTCGTCTTTGGGTGCTTAAAATCTGTTTATCCAACTGTAGCGCTCGTGTGTCTTCACTAATGTCTGGCCAGGAGAAAATAGAAAGAGGTTTCACAATCCTTCTTTTAAGAAGTCGCAGAAATCTGTTCTTCTAAAGAGATACTCGACGACCACCGTAAGCCTTGAGAAGTAGGGATAGAAACCTTCTTCAACCTGAATGGTAACGTCCGTTTTCCTTTTCTTTTTTATGTCCCTCCCCTCTCACCTGGTTTCCCTTTTCCGTGCTTCTATAGCTTTGTCGTTTCCCTCTCCCGAATATCTTTTTGGTATATATTCGGGGTAAGTGAACGAGTGACTGCCGCCAGGTTATTGGCACTTAAATAATGCAAATTTGCAAGAAATTAAACTATGCAAGAGGCACAAGTACAACGACAATATCTTCATTACATCACAAGCGAAATCACACGATTGCCCATGAGAAACCCCAAAGTGTTGTGGGTCAACTTTTCGCAGCAGGAAAAGTACAGCTGATCTGCCTGGATTTGTGCATACTGTAACGACCTCTTGTGCAGAATATTGTACAAAAGTGATACAACTCGAGTAGCATGCAGGGGAGAAGGAACTTACGCAGGGTGTCCCACATAACTTGAGCCAAGAGTTTGAAAACGAAAGACACTTAAGTGGCGAATTGAACCAAATGCATACTACTCGCACTAGCCCGTAGGTACTGAGGCGATTTTATATTTCTCCCCATACTAATAAATTATATTTTTAATTACCTATTTTGATTTAGTGGCTGGAGACCCAAAATATAAACAATGAGATGAAGAGCACTTTTATAAACCACTGACTAATTTGTCTCCTGTACCCTACGTCTAGCGCTGTTATTTTTTCCGCGTTGTAAAGAAAGCCAATAGGAGCACTATAGCAGTGCGCTTGCGGTGCGTCACACGGCTTCTTTTCATATTTCGCGGGATTTCTTTACAACGTGAAAAAAATAACAGCGCGAGACGTATCGTACAGGAAACAATTTACTCGGTGGTTTCCAAAAGTGCTCTACATCTCAGTGTTCATATTTTGGGCTTCCAGCGCACAATATAAAAAATAGGTAATTATTAATTCTAAATAATTAGTATGGGGAGAAATAAAATTGCCTGAATACCTACACACTAGTGCGAGTAGTATGCGTTTGGTTCAGTTAACCTCCCAACTGCCTTTCGTTTTCACAATCTTGGCTGAAGTTATGTAGCGCACCCTTTTTATAAGCTCAGTGGCTACGGACGTTCATCTCAATAATTCTTCACACACACTAAATGCTGAAGTGACAATCAATGAAAAAAAAGTGCTGCACAAGCGCTGATCCCATAATCTATTCTAATTTGATAGAACATTACCACAGAACTGAGTATTGAAGAAAAATACCGAGATGCAGGTAGTAGATCCCCGAGAACACGATTATCAATGGTGGCAGTAGAAACCTAGCAATATATAAACATACAGCAAAAGAACAGTGGCAATGGTTCAAATCAGGCGCTAACTTAAGTGAGAAACTCTTTAATGTATGCGCGAACTACACAAACGATAGCCGTAAAGCGCATGTCCTATGCTAACATTTAACAGAAGAAATTTTTCACAGCTTGAATTGAGGTGCATAGTTAAGCGGGCACTGATATGGCCCCCTCACCGGCACCCTGCATGGATGACGTGACGTGAGTACCTCCTAATTAATGGCGCTTAGGATTTACGACAAATTCTAACGGCTTACCAGGGTGCTTCGCAGTGCGATTCGTCGACATTGCCAGCACACACAGACACCCAAATAATTTCTCACCTGAAGGAGACTATTATCATAGAAAACACAACTTATTAATGTATAGTGACCTTTCGTTTCCTTGAAGATCCCCTAAAAATGTAAAAAAAAGGCTGAAATGGTTTGTTATTTTTCTTTATTCATACAAAAAACAGCAAATGAGCTCAGCAAAGACCTCATCAATAGAGCTGTCACAATTTCGTTGCTGTAGTGCTTGTTCATAAACATATAGGGTAACTACAGACTGTGAAAAATAGAAGAAAGGAGAATGTCGCTATTTCTATCATTACCTTATAGACGATCGTGTCAAGAGGCGAAACTATAGATTACACTGTACGACGCCAGAGAGTGGGCAAATTAAAGCTACACAGGCGTGAGGCTTGTGTTAGAAAATGTTTCGATTCTGTATGAGGTGCCAGGTTTAAAGAGATTGATTGATTGATGTGTGGGGTTTAACATCCAGGTTTAAAGAGAAAGGAGGAGGCTAACAGAGAAGGAAAAGTATAAGCCACAAGACTCAACGAGCACGTCGAGACGGTCAAGGCGAAGTGTCATCGCAACACCAAGAAAAAAAAAATAACCAACTTCCCGTAAAATTGATTTCGATCATCATGCCCTGAAATTTTCGCAATAGAAAAGCGCATTCAGGTCTTCGTCTCATGCATACCTGTGCGAGGAACGTCGTTAGCAAGGTTACATATGCACAAATCTGTTGCATGGGCACGAAAAGTACGTGGCACTGATGTGTATTTTCAAATATCTTAGGTGGCACAAACAGCTAAAGCTAATTTACTTATCTAAAGTGGCTCTATAAAGCGGCTAATGAAGATTGTATGCGGTCAGTTTAGCGAATGCAGGGGAATTATAGTAAAAATAGTTCGGTTCAAGTGCATTCAAACATGAATGGAAACCATGACCTACATTTATGTTTCAACAGCTAAATAATTTATTTTCACTGGCGAGACATGCCATGCGAGGAATTCGGGATACAACGCAACACATTTATTTCTTTATTTTATCATTTTTGGCGACTTGAACTTAGAGAGTAAAACGCAATAAAAATTACCTATCTTTAGATACGACACTATAACGTGTCATGCATACCGAATCCATAAATCCAAAGAAAAGTGATCGCACATTACGATATTGTGTATATTTCTCCAGTATAGAAGAAAAAAGTTCTGAGAGCACATCCACTCGCAAGAAGAGCCGTGCATTTCTCCGTTGGGAATCTAACGGCACTAGGCCTAGCCGTCATTCAGCGTACCCGTCACTCCACAGAAACGTACTTGCATTCTTCTATCGGTACAAGTTGTAGTACATGCAGTGAAGTCTTTTTCGCAGCTGCCTCTGTAGTCTTAACAATCACGACACAAACACATCACAAAGTAAGGCAAAACAAAATATGACTGACAAGCGCGACCGCACATGCCGAATCAACGAACTTAAGTGGCATTGCAGAAGTCGAAGGAGGAGTGCGGATGGATATAAGATCAATGCTGACGAGTTTCGGAGGAATTAAGTTGTATGGTTATCGCTGCTAGTAAGTTACGTAAAGCTTTGGTAGCTCTCGAGATTGCTGAAACAATGTCAACACCTCACGCATTTATCCTTTCGTGCGTTACTTTTTATTGCAGTGAGCGATGGTATGCGCAGACTCGACTTCAAATTCCCGTTTATGGCGGTTCATGCATGTCCGTGCATTCATTGACCAAATGACGCCAATCTGCTGGTGCTTGGCGAAAAAAAACGGATCTTTAAAAAACTGTATTATAGCGGTACTTGAAATTCTAGTTATAATCTTGCTGAAGTCGACTTCTAATATCAATATTGCTGACGGCCTAAAAGATATATTCGTAAAAACGCAAGCTATAAATAAGAAGATGCGTGTAAGCGTCTTTAAAAGTATGTCTAATAGTAGAGTTTTTCGTCTTCATTAAATTCTTCCTGATGTTGACTTCTTTAGTCAGGCATGCATGTCAGTATAGATGATACACCCTCTAATAAGACAAATTATATCTATTTTGTGCTACCTGGGCTATAGTGGTAGCGATGTGGTTTTCTGTGAATCGATTTACCATTTTAGAGTTCGTACCCATTTAGGCCGAGCTTTCCGTTACCTCTTAGTAAAGACATAGTGCTTTGCATCGACAAGTACTTTGGATCGCATCACTTAGGCCGCCTTGCGTGCGTTGAGGGTCGTCGTTGGCGGCTGGCGTCGATGTGACCGATAGAGCGAACGAGGACGAAAGTAAGTGAACGCGAGGTCTGTCGTATCACGAGCCACTGGCAGGCTCTAACCTCGCTTTCTTCCTCCGTTACACTCACTGGCCCCTCTGTCAGAGCTCTCGCGCATTCAGGGCTGTCAGGGGCACTGTGCGGCTCGCTCCGCTTGTCCTAACGGAGCGGTCGGCCATTTCGCTTGTTTCGTGATGCCTGTAATGCACAGAGTGGTGTGCGAAGTGCTCGAGTGCTGGCAGTTTTTAGGGGCGAAGCTCCTCTTAGTCTAACCTTCTCATGCGACATGCGTAACCGAGAGAAGAAGAGACGAGAAAGAAGGCAGTATCTCCCGAACAGCCCAATAGATGGCGCTGTCTCATAGAAGTACATACACACTGCAGTTGAGTGAGGATGTTCTAGATACCGCTGTACCACTACTCTCCGATTGGCTGCTGCACGGGCTGTGCCTGGGTACGCGGAGAACGAGTGCCTCTCTCCGTGTCCTGGATAGTTGCCGCACGTGGCGGAGCATTGGTTGGGCATGGACGAAGCAGGTGGTGGGTGCGTTGAAGACACTTGCGCTCGGCTTCCTTGGCTCGCGTCTCGTCGGTGTCACCCGCGTGCCGCCTGCATTCTGGAACGCGATCGGGCGCATGCACGGATGGACGGACACACGGAAGGATGGAAAGACGGATGGACGCTTCGCCCCACTCATCATTACTCGCTCCATGGATATGCAGTGATTTTTTGTGGCAGTATGTAACGAATCTCATGTTGCTACAACTACAGATAGCAAGAACTTCAAATGCAGTTGGTGCGGCCCCAACGCGAGGATGCGCTCAGAATTCGCATTACAATTCGCATCGTCGGTTAATTTTGTGGGCGAAGCTCATTAAGACCTGGCAATGTTCCGCCATCCATAAACCGCCGTTCAGCGTGTGCAGCAGATGTAGCGCACGTGCACATGAACAAACTAGAACGTCTGTGAACAACAGGAAGGTTAACGAAAAGCTGGTAATCAGAACAAGCAAAATAATTCGTACGAACCCCGTAAAACGCCGACATTTAACCACCCATCCATGAAAGCACATGACAAAAAAGAAAGGTTACAACAAGGACAAAACGAAAGGCTGTTAACCAGAACAAAATAGAATGCCACAACAGCGTCAGAGCAGTAAAGTGGCAACGCCACCAACAAGATACTCTGAAGTTGAAAGCGCATGAATCGGCAGCTGAACGCAGGATTCTCACAGTGTGAAATGATGCTTCACTTTCCTGCGGGACAGCTTGTGGCTCTCTCATAGTACAGTGCGTATTCAGAAATAATTCTAAACACGCACACGCAATTTATTCTAAACGCGCACTTTTTAAACACGCACTTTTTAAACACGCACAACATTCGAAATTTATTCTAAACACGCACATGATGCTGTCCTGCAACTTCGCGCTACCAGATATGATAGTTTCAGTTAGTCTATTAAATTAGAAATTAACTAGTGTACGCGCAGTCTGCACATTTAGCGTCTGACAGCATGTGATGAGGTCAGAGTCGGAGTACTTTCCATTCTTAGCATTTTTTTAAATTTTTGGCGGGTTTCTAAACCTAGTGTATCACCAAATTGGAGAATTTTTAAGCTTCTACTTTGAGAACAGAACGCGATAGCGAATTCCCTGTCATTAGCTCATACTTGAGCAATTTAGTGAATACTTTTTATTAATATGATGCTACTCGAGAAGCTTAAAGTGTGGATTACCACTATGTAATCAGTACAGCTGAATGTGAAAGTGACTTGGGCCAGTAAAGAGTTATATGGCTGCCTGCTATGTAATGGGTAGCATGCTTCGAACTGCGAGCTGTTATGCGCTTATAATCTTTTCAAACTTGCGAGGCACCAACTACGTGGTCCTAAGGGAACACGCGCAGTAACGTAGGGGAACTTCGTTCTGTGAGGCCGGCTTTAAATCATGATGTCGTTACGATAATCACAAGACCTAATGCCCGATGGCAATGAACGCATGTACCACGCAAAATTACTGCGATATCTCATGTTGTATTGTGAAGCCTGCAGACAGGACGCGTCTGTTTGTGAAGCATGAACGTTATTTTAACTGCATTTTTAAGCATTCGAAGTTATTTTCCCCACAATTCAAAGCATTGGAAGTTATTTTGACTACATTTTAAAGCATTGGAAGTTATTTTCACTGTATTTCCAAGCATAAGAAGTTATTTTCACTGTGTTTCCAAGCATTGGAAGTTATTTCCACTGTGTTTCCAAGCATTGGAAGTTATTTTCACTGCATTTTCAAGCATTGGAAGTTGTTTTCACAGCATTTCCAAGCAGGCGCGTGATTGTGTGGTAAAACATCTACTTTCCAGGCAGACGGCCTGTGTTCGATCCTCGGGGGGACACAGAAGTTTCCATAATTTATCTTATTATTTGCATCTTTCTCGAACTTGCAGCCGTGGACATGATGGCTTTTCGCTCACAACGACGCCGATGCCAGAATTTCGGTGAAGTGAGCTCTTTAATGCGCTCGCGTTATAAGTTCGTGAGCTGCGCAAAGCTTTCTTACTGAGCAGGGGCAGTAAATAGACTCGGAACAAAATGCGAAGATGGCTCATGCTTGCGAGTCGTCTTAGGCACATGAGAAGTGACACCCTTTGAAACTTCATAATGGTTTCGCTCAAGCGACGCCGCAGAGTAGATGCCGACGATGGGCAGCTCATGCGCTAACGCTGACGTTATTTTTTAACCACATTTCTTGAACATCACACGAGTGACATGACTTTAGGCATTTTTCTTGCAAACTGCTTCTGCAGTCGTATGATTTTCACTATGGTGAGCTCGAACATAGTTTTGACTTACAAGTCGTCAATACAGAGATCAGACGTGGCAGTTTCTAGACACCAGACACACATAAAAGTTATGTTCAAATATTTCCTTACGTAATGGAGACAGTTCGACAAAATACGGTCGTCGGATGATGGTTTCAGCCAACATCTTCAGAGCCGAACGGTCTCGGATCTTAATTACTCTAATCTAACTATTCAGAAGTTTGATCATCCGACTTGTGCCATTATTACTGACTTGCGGATAAGATGTATACGTAAGCATTTCAAGTTCTAAGGTGCCACTGACAGCACTATAGCTCGTATGCTCAGGACAATTTGTGAAGGGCGCTTAGCTGATTCATTCTCTCGGTAAATAGGAACGGTTTTCGGCTCTTTCATAATAGAGTACAAAGTACTCTGAATCGTTAAAGACTTTTTCTAACCGTAGCCCAGTAATGGCGTAATTTTTGTCCGTGCGACCTCATCAAATGTGAGACCCGAGGGTGGCTTTCAGCTCTCCCATAGTGTATACTTACAGAGTACCGAGTACTCTAAATCGTTAACCACTTTTTCTAAAGAACTCAACTCACCTTCCATCGTTGCCGTAGCGCTGTTCACGCGGTAAGTTTTGTCAACAGAACCTCATCAAGTGTGAAGTCCATGGGGCGGCTTTATGCTCTCCCAGTAGAGTGTCAAGTACTCAAAATCGTAAACCACCTTTTTGTAAACAAACTGCTGCAATTGTTAAACGCTCTTTCTATGCACACGGCTTAAATCCCACACATATAGAGTAGTCCAAATTATTCACTATTTGTTCTAATGACACGACGGAGTTCATCCCTATTACGCGAAGGCTATACAACTCCCTAATATAGGTAGACAACTGTATAGTGCTTTGAAATGACGAGTATTTCAGAATTATACTGAAGACTTCAATTGGTCGTGTGGCTTCTCCAACACTAGCAAGGCGCCGCGTGGCAAAATTAACCCCAACGATCGTACTCATTAGCGGCATCTTTCCGCTTCCTCGTAGTATAGATACAGCGTTTTACGTCGACAAGTATTTTGGAGCGCACCGCGTAGTGGGTGCATAGGAAGCCCAAAGAAATTTCACGCGCATAATTGCTCGTGGTTTAAAGGATGCTACCAATTACGAAGAATGCAACTTAATGCGGATGGTTCAATGACACCAATTCGTAAATTATCGGCTACATTGTAGCGGTCCACAATTTAATCTTTTCACGTACTAGGAACAGAATATATCTATTGCGTTCAACTCTTGAAGGTGAAAGTTAAGGGTCCCCCAATTTTTTCAGGGCCCCACACTCATCTCGGCTAGCGGGCCGCATTCACGAAACGTGGTCCCCGCAGGGCCGGACAGTGAATGTTTAAGCGGGCAGGATGGGCAGGATTTTGAACAACATGTCAGATAACAGCGGTCATTCGAAATATGGACTTACTTTTTATATGAGTCATTTATGAATGGGATCGGTCATGACGATTCGAGAGACATATCGATACCGATCTCCTGAATGACGAAAATATTATCGCCTATTTTGAGGTGTAGAGATTTAGGGATGAAGCTTCTTGATGTCGAGGCTTGTACGATGGTGGTGTTGGCGTGCGCCATAGCCGTGATGATGATGAAGATGAACACGATGATGATCTCGGACAGCGACTGGCTTGTGCAGTATATTACGTGTTGATATGCTCTACGATGCATTTTGTTATGAGTGGGAACAACCAACAGGGGAACGTGCGCGGACCTCATATTTGCCAACTTCAGGCTAAATCCGATACTACAAAGCAGTGATAATGATTGCGAAATGAAATTCACAAGTGAAAACAACATGCCCGTTTTGACCAATAAACTTTGTATATAACTGAACACCGCTTTCTCATTCGTTTACCCGTGTGAGTGGTCCATGCCATGAGGGACTTACGGTAACACCGAACTATCCCACTGCTTCGCCCACTCTTCATCATATCCTTCGTAGATATGCCAATTTTTGTTTGTCTCATAGTCATGTTTCAACACATAGTGACGACATGCAGTGTCTGACAAAAAATAAAGAAAAATAAAGTAAAATAATATAAAATGCTTGACAACGTTCACACCTGTGTAGATAATAAACGTACTTAATAAGCAAGTAAGAAAACTTGGTCGAAGGTAGTCGTGTACATGTGGGCCGTGTCCTTATCTTTGAGAGCCTTGCGGCATGTGATATTGAAAAACAACGCCAACGTTTGAGCCGACGTTATCGGGGGATCCACCGATAAACGAGTAGCAACACCTGCGATTAAAAAGTTTGAGTAGTTGATTAGATCGATACCGTAATTTCGGGCCCTACCTGCCCCAAGCTTCTTCGGCATTAAACCTGTTTCTCTGGCGAAAATCACATAAAAATGAAAACGGAAAACTTCCCCGTGTGTTTCTGCAATCAGGCTTTTTTGTATCAGTGAAAAAAAAAACTGCCATGAAACCACCTTGCGCAAAAAAAAAAGGGACTCTTGCTGCATCTGATATTGAAAAAAAGCGTCAACAATGGAGCCGAGGCCGTTGGTTATTCCGGCACTCAACTAATACCCACAGCTGAAATTGAATATGTAGAGTCACTGATTAGGCCGATACCCTATTTTCTAACGTCCAATTCCCTCCCCCCGCCTCCACACCTCCGGTAAAAAACCTGAACGTCTGGCTGAAACTACGAAAAAATAAAAACTCAAAAATGTGCCCGTGTGCCGCAAACCGGCTTCGTTGCATTAATATGAATAAGTGCGGTAAAGCTAAAATGCGCACCAGAACTGATACGATAAATACGGTAAGTAATTTAAATATTTTTTATCAAGAAATAAGATAAAGCCGAGTGTTCCGCATTTTTGAGCTCGATGAATGAGGGTTTGATGGCATTGCATAGTTCGATATAAAACCTTAAAGCATTTGCTGTGTCTTCTTATTTTGGTGCGCAAGTTTGCTTCACGGCACTGTGCTGCGATATTGTAAGGAAGGTGATACCGCGGCAATACGCGCAGAAGTGTAGTCTTCTTTACTTATCCATTTCATTATTGGCTTAAAGTGCGCATAACTTTCACGAACAACGCTGTCGTATACTGCCCTATGCTATGTCATGTTGCGTGGTGACATGTACGTAGTCGAACACGGTTTTTCCTGCCCATGTACAGTATAGTATAGCAAAGGGGCAAAAAGGAAAATTAGAGTGAGCAAGGGAAGATCAGAAAAATAAGAAGAATAGGAGAAGGGAGAACATAGCAAAGCTATATATGGCGCCACGCAGGCAATATTGTCACATTACTCTCGACAAACCTGATAAAAATGGGCTCGTTAGTCGACTACTCAAGCAGCGGCTCAGAGAGATCGTCTTTGTCTTCTTTCACTCTTCGATCTCACCCAAGCAAACCATGTGGCAATAGTCCCTCCCTTTGAAAGCATCGACTCGATGCTCGTAAATAAAAAAATGAAGGTATACACACGCAGATATAGATAACCAAAAGAGGGAGAGTGCCACTACTCGCAGCGCAAATGAGGAAGTTTCGCCAACGCTTTCGCCAAGCGCAAAAAGAAAAGGCATAAAAACACAGGAGAACACAAACAGCAGCAGCAACGCAATGTCACGGCATGTCGTAGCACGTGAAACCACAAGGGTTACTGTGTGAAGTAGGGCTTCAGCCGAACGACATGCACGGTTTCGGGTCGAAGCTGTCGACGAGAAGACGCTGCGCCATCCGGAAATACCTCGTAGGTAAGATCTGTGATTCGTCTAAGAACCTTGTACGGTCCAAAATAACGACTTAGGAGCTTTTCGGATAAGCCTGGTTGCCGGACAGGAATCCACACCCACACTCGGTCCCCAGGGTGGTAGGTGACATTTCGATGGCGGAGGTTGTAACGTCGTGCGTCTGCATCTTGTTGGTGACTGGTGTTTATGCGAGCTAGCTGACGAGCTTCTTCGGCGTATTGAGTGTATTGCTCAGCATCTTCAGCAAGTTCATTGCTTTGGTCGCACGGAAGCATAGCATCGAGCATGGTTCGCACGTTGCGTCCGTAAACAAGTCGGAAAGGCAGAAATCGCGTTGTTTCTTGCGTTGCCGTATTATAAGCAAACGTGATGTATGGAAGAATCTCGTCCCAGGTTTTATGTTGTACGTCCACGTACATTGACAGCATGTCCGCTATGGTCTTGTTAAGCCTCTCTGTCAGTCCATTGGATTGCGGATGATGAGCCGTTGTTTTTCGATGACTTGTGCAGCTCAGTTTAAAAATGTCCTCCATCATTCGTGCTGTAAACGACGTCCCTCTGTCCGTAATCACGCATGACGGGGCACCATGCCGTAGGACGATTTGGTGCACGAAGAACTGCGCGACTTCAGAGGCCGTGCCACGGGGTAACGCTTTTGTTTCAGCATAACGCGTAAGATAATCTTTCGCAACTATAATCCATTTGTTCCCAGAGGACGACAAAGGGAAGGGCCCGAGAAGGTCCATTCCCACGAGGTCAAATGGTGTCCGTGGTGGTGCGATCGGCTGGAGCAGGCCCGCGGGTCTCACAGGCGGAGTCTTGCGGCGCTGGCACTCATGGCAGTCTTTCACATATCGATGTACACTAGTTGATAGTCGCGGCCAGTAATACTGTTGGCGTACTCGGGCGAGAGTTCGCGAATAGCCCAAATGTCCTGACGTGGGCTCGTCATGGCACGCAAGGAGGATTTCATCACGCATGTCGGTAGGAACAACGAGTAGGAAGGCTTTGTCGCTACCATGGGCGTTTTTCTTGTAAAGAATGCCTCTTCTTAGACAAAAAGAGGGCAGTTCGCGAGCAATGTGTTGAGGGACCTGAGAGTTGCGGCCTTCCAGGGAATCAATTACTGGGCGTAATTCATCGTCTGCCCGCTGCTTTGACATAAATTCGGAGTCACTAACTGCTCCGAGAAAGGCATCTTCATCTTCGGAGCCCCTGACAGCGTTCCCCACGGGTGCTCGAGAAAGCGCGTCGGCATCTTCGTGTTTGCGTCCTGACCTGTACACAATCGTAATATCAAACTCCTGCAAACGCAAACTCCACCGTGCGAGACGGCCGGATGGATCTCTGAGATTTGCCAGCCAGCAGAGCGAGTGGTGGTCAGTCACCACTTTGAAGGGATGACCATAGAGGTAAGGCCGAAATTTGGTCGTCGCCCACACGACTGCGAGGCATTCTTTTTCCGACGTAGAATAGTTGGTTTCAGCTCGAGAAAGAGTACGACTGGCGTAAGCTATCACATGCTCAACGCCGCCGTGTCGTTGTACAAGGACAGCGCCAAGTCCGACGTTGCTGGCATATGTATGAATTTCTGTAGCAGCGTCCTCATCAAAATGGGCAAGAACAGGGGCTGTTTGCATTCTCTGCCGTAGCTCTGTGAACGCTGCATCTTGTTCTGCGCTCCAAGTAAAGGGTGCGTCAGCTCGGTTGAGTCGCGTAAGAGGTTCAGCTATCTTAGAGAAGTTGGCGATAAATCGGCGATAATACGCGCACAAGCCGAGGAAACGGCGTACTGCTCTTTTATATGATGGAACAGGGAAGGCGGCGACAGCAGCAGTTTTGTCTGCATCAGGTCGCACTCCATCCGCACTAATGACATGTCCCAGAAATTTCAGCTCTTCATAGCCGAAATGCAATTTTTGGGGTTTCAGCGTGAGTTCAGTTGTGCGAATGGTTTTTAGAACCTTTCTGAGACGCTTCAGATGTTCTTCAAAGCTCTCGGAAAAGATGACCACATCATCGAGGTAGACAAGGCAGCTTTGCCACTTCAAGCCAGCGAGAACTGTGTCCATCATCCTCTGAAAAGTGGCTGGTGCAGAACAGAGGACGAAGGGAAGAACTCGGAATTCGTAAAGTCCGCCTGGAGTCACAAACGCGGTTTTTTCTCGGTCTCGTTCATCCACTTCAATTTGCCAATAGCCACTCTTTAGATAGATGGACGAAAAATACTTCGCACGTCGTAATCTGTCGAGGGAGTCGTCGACCCGTGGAAGCGGGTAGACGTCCTTTTTTGTGACGCTATTAAGCTTCCTGTAGTCAATACAGAATCGCAGCGTTCCGTCTTTTTTCTGCACTAGAACGACTGGCGAGGACCAAGCGCTGCTGGATGGTTGAATAATCCCGTCATCGAGCATGTCTTTTACTTGTGTCTGAATAGCCTCGCGTTCTTTGGCAGAAACGCGATAAGGCTGCTGCCGGATGGGGCGGACGTTATCGTCGGTAATAATTCGATGCTTCGTGAGGTGTGTTTGACGGACTTTAGAAGAAGAGGCGAAGCAAGATCTAAACTCCCTTAAAAGGTCGTGAAGTGCAGCCTTTCTCTCGTCTGACAGCGTCGAATTAATGTCGATGTGGTCTAGAGATTCCTCATCCTCATGCGTTTCCTCGGACGCGAAGCACTCCGTGACGTCGGCAACAGGTTCTCCATAAGCTAGGGTGGTTCCGCGGAAAAGATGCCGGTGCTCGTAATTGAAGTTCGTAGCTAGTATCGTTGACTGTCCATCACGGACGCGCACAACACTTCGGGCGGCGCATACACCTTGGAGCAGCAGAAGTGATAAGTTGCTTTCAGCCACCACGTCGCCGTCTTGGAAGTCTTCACAAGTGACTTCGATGGGAAAAGTTGCTCGAGGTGGCAGCGTCACACTGTCGTCAGCAACACGCAGCGCAAGTCTACGGCAGTTATCAGCGTCTCGATCTGTTGCGCAAGATCGCGTATAATATACAGTGATGCCTTCTCATCGACGGGACGTACGTCAAGTACTGGCTGGCGTTGCACGGAATAGCTACGAATCAAGCTCTCAAAATCTTGCATTGCCACACTGACACTATATATACGAGCAAAGGACTGCTAATCAGCCCGTAGATCGGGAAATCTGGCTAAGAAAAAAAAAACCTAACGGCGAGCAGAACGCGTAAGTCACTGCCGGGTGAGTTCGAATACGATGATTCAGGGGCTAAATTATTTCGATTACGACACGTACCGGTGCTTTCTGTGCTGTTGCACAAGAACACTCTACGAAGTAATTCAGCACGCCGTACTCGGGCCTGCCACGCACAAACAGTCTGGGGAAGGTGTGCTCGCAACGTTTTACTGCATGCAAATTATACAATACGCGTTAGGTTTACGCCGGGACTATAAGTCCACGCAGAAGCGAACCAGCGCTGAGAGCACGCCGCGGAGCGTCTGCTGTTTTGTTTGGCCTATAAATTTGACGTCACTTCCGCCACTTTTCTCGCAATGCATTGGGATACGATAGGGGCTCTGCTCTGTTTTTCCTTCCTTCATGTTAGGTGCACTGCTTTACCGCTCCTTTTTTTCGCCGTTCGCTCTCACTCCTTCCTGCACGTGCTATCCTGTACGCTCACTCGTACGTATAGAGTGAAGCCCGCGCCTCACTCTCGACCGTTAGCTGGCAGATGAATGATTAAATAAATGATTACCGTACAAATCTTTGTCTCGTCATTAATTTACGCCAATAAAATTACTACGCCGTGTACTTTCGGCGCAAGAAATGCATTCGCAGTTCCTCACGGTTGCCTTTGGAGAGGGTGGGGGTGAGGGGCAATATTGTGGTAAAGACCCGTGTACTCAAATTTGAGGGCGCGGTAAAGGACTCCAGATAGACGAAATTTCTGAAACCCTCCAATACAGCGTCTCTCACAATCACAGCATAGTTTTGAGGCGTTAAACCGAGATACTTATTGTAATAGTGAGGTTGCGGGAAAGGGAAATGTCGAGGAGGGAAATGAGGAGTAGAGGGAATACACATAGCGTACCCACGCATGGCGTCACACCTTGTGCAATACCGTGCACAGCACAGTTTTGTATAACACTAGCTATGCAAAGAGGAGAGAAAGGTAAGGGGGTAAGGAGGAGGTAAATCGGGAAGGGAGGAGCTAAAGCGTAACTTTCCCAACAGTGCATAAAACAGCCGTGTGTAGTATGGAATAGCAAGGATAAAATGGAAGTGGTGTTGAGGAGGAAGAAAAGAAGAAGGGTCGAGAACAGCATAGAAAGTCCTGTGGTGCAGCTTCCTAAGAAAGTGGGAAAAGGGGAGTGAATGGTGAGTAGGAGAGTTGTGAGGTTGAGAACGGTGGAAAAAAGGAGGGGTATTGTAATGCACAACATAAGAATTCATAGTAAGAGGGTGTAAACGGGATGTGAGGGCGAGGATAAGTGAAAATAAGAGGGTAGGATAGAGCATAGCATTGCTGGGCATAATACAGTATAGCAAGGATGTGGAAAACTGAACCTATAGTGAGGAGGAAAGAGGGCGCCACCACAAAAGAGTTACTTTTCCTGCCAACTATGCCGAGGCGGAGCAGAAACCTGGAGACTTACAAAGAGGGTTCAGCTTAAATTGAGGACGACGCAGCGAGCAATGGAAAGAAAAATGGTAGGTGTAACCTTAAGAGACAAAAAAAAGAGCAGAGTGGATTAGGGAATAAACGGGGGTTAAGGATATCATAGCTGAAATCAAGAAGAAATGGACATGGGCAGGGCATGTAGCGCGTAGACAGGATAACTGCTGGTCAATAAGGGTCACTGACTGGATTCCCAGAGAAGGGAAGTGGGTTAGGGGGAGACAGAAGGTTAGGTGGGCAGATGAGATTAAGAAGTTTGCGGGTATAAATTGGCAGCAGCAAGCACAGGACCGGGTTAACTGGCGGAACATGGGAGAGGCCTTTGTCCTGCAGTGGACGTAGTCAGGCTGATGATGATGATGATGATGATGATGATGATGATGATGATGATGATGATGATGCCGAGGCGGCTCCACGTTTGGAACGCCAGTGACTGCTTTCTCGTGAATGCAAGAGTCTCTGAAGCGCGAGCAAGTAGCTGCTGCTAACATCATACAGCTTTCACGTTGAGTGTAACTACCGAAATTATTGCATTACGGCGGTTTGTAGGTGGGGGGCGGGGTTAGATTATGTTTAAGGATGCGTTACACTCGAGAAAATACGGTATGAGTGTAATCAGACCTTCGACACCACCATATAGCTGGGCGGACTCGTCGACCGCAGGAGACCTCTAGTTCACCTCGGTCCTACCATCGGCCTTGTTTTTCGATATTATGTTTGGGGTGGCTTTTTGAGAAGCACACTCGGTGGCCAGGTCCGGCTTTCTTCTTCGCCGCATTTAACGGTATTGAATATCGTCTGCTTTTAAGACAACACCAGGTTCTTCCGTTTCAAGGCAGTCAACGCATTAGCAATGAGAATGGAGAATCGGCAGAACAGTGACCAGGCTGACGTCTGAGACGGCAGAAAGCCGCGGAGTAAAGTGCGGGATTGGGCTAGTGAACAATTCATTATTAGGCTTTGCAGCGTGGAAATTTCCGACAAATAACACAAAAGATGAGGACGAGCGCAGATTTTGAACTAATTTATTACTACTACAACGCACATATATATGTTACAAAAAAAGACGATAAGATCACTTGCTTAAGCAGAAACAAAAAAAACACGCAAAACAAAAAGTCAAAACAGACTGCAAGGAACAACGTGCTCATCCCAGACCCCCACGTGCCGAACTTGAAAACTCCAATTCTTTTTCAGCTAACGCTATTGATTGAAAAGCGTTATCTGAAAAAGAATTGGTGTTTTAGGGGCGAAGCTACTTATGGCGTGGCTTGTGCGTCCCTCGTAGTACGTAACCACCAGTGGCACACACCCGAAATAGCGGTCCTTACAATGTCTGCTGGATGGGGGCACTTGTATATGATGAATACATGTTGAAAAGATGTGAGATGGCTGTGCTTGGAGTTTTCTCTAGACATATGGACGGACGAATGGATTGACACACGCACGGACGGACAGACAGAGGGGCGCACGAACGGATGGACAGACAGAGGGATGGCCGCAAAAAGAGATGGACGGACAGACAGACGAATGAACAAACGGACGGATGCACCAAGGATGACACAGATAGGCGGACGCAAGAACGAATGGACAGAGAGACTGACAAAATCTGCGCCCCACCAATCATCATTCACTCCGTGGATATGCTGCGATTTTTTTTTAAAATTCGGCACGTGAGGGCCCGCGGTGAGCACGTGGTTTCTTGCAGTCTATTTTGACTTTTTTATTATGTGTGTTTTTGTGGTTTATGTTATTTTAGGAGCGAAGTTCCTTATAGCAGCACTCGTTCGTCCCTCGTAGCCGTTGTAGTATGTAACGAGGATTACATTTTTGACTTAGAAATTGGTGCCAGTGAGAGATTCTTCTGTGCGTTGTTAAACAATAAAAAATAGTGCTCAATGTACCTGACAATGGCTTCTAATGGGAAATGAGAGACAGGAGCATTTGGCTTTTGGTTAACGTGCCCGCTGCGATCCCCATTAGCAGCCAATGGCATGTACATTGAGCACTATATGACAAGGAAGTGTTGTTACGTTATACTCGCTGGGTGTAACCTCCATAGTTTTAAAAAGGTTTAGCGAGCGTCGAGCCGCAGTGCCATGAATGCAATGAACTAGTATATACCATGAATGAACTCGAGGTGGTTAAAGGTGGGAAGTAGATACTAAGCGCAAGCCGTAAGAAAGTGAAAGCCGAATTCCCCTGTCTCTAATTTCCCAGTAGCAGCCATTGGCATGTACATTTAGCACTATCTGAATGGAAAAGGTTGCTACGTTATACTCGCTGGGCGTAACCTCCTTGGTTTCAGAAAGGTTTAGCGAGCGATGGGCCGCAGTGCTAGAATAGAGTGAACTAGTATATACCACGAACTCGAGCTGGTTAAAGGTGGGAAGTAGACCCGAAGCGCAAGCCGTAAGAAAGTGTGCGTGCCCCACCTCTCGTTTAGTTCGTGGAATGTCCGCTGGAGGGCGGTGCTTCTATATGGAGAATATATGATGAAAAGATGCGAGATGGTGGTACTTGGAGTGTTGAATATATGGACGAACGGACACACAGACAGAGGCATGGATGGACGCATGAACGGACGCAAGGGCGGATGCATGGACGAACGCAGGGACGGACACATGAACAGACGCATTTGTGCATGTCTTTTTTTCGCTCTATTTATTATACTTGTTTATTTCTCCTCCGTTTACAATTTTCGCTCTTCGTGGATTTCTTTCTATTTCTTTTTCTCCTTTATGTGGCATGCCTTCTTCTCTCCTCCTTTCTCTTCTCACCATAGCATCTCTGCAACTCACGCTCACTTCTTTTTCTCACCTCCTTGCTGTACTATTACCAGGGTTCCGACTATACAAGGCTATACACCACTATACAAGGCTATACTACACTGTGCTAGCATGGCTATATGACCAACAGTTTAGGACGTTCGCTTTGTGGACAAGGGCACGCCAAACTCGAATGTCACCTCGTGAAGGATTTTGTTTTTCCGCCAACAATTGCTTTTTTCGGTACATGTCCTCCTTCCTGCCCCCCGCTGTTCTTTCTCGCTCTTTCTCTCACCCGTCAGGGTTGCTGCAGGCCACGCCGGAGAAATCGGCGCACGTGTTCTGAGAACGAAGCGGAAGGGTATACGAAAATTAAGAAGACGTAGAGTGTATTCGGGCTCATTATAATTTTTTTGTTTACGACAGGCAAATCACGGTGAGCAAGCTTGAACAGTCTCGCCTTTATAATGAAATTCGGGAGTACATACTGTGACACGTGCTTCTTTCTTTTTATCTTGATGTTACCGGCCCATCGCAATGTAACTGCTACCTTGCGAAAAGAGCGCCCGGTCAACTGGGAACTTATCTGGATAATCTTGAAACCTCCTATGCGATCAAGTGCACAACCAGAACTCTACAGTTAGTTCTGAAACTTAGGTGGCCACTAGCGATAACGCTGGACTTTTCGATAAAACATGTAAAAAAAGCTAATGCGCTTGACCGCTGGTCAGTTTTTCGGCAGCCTACGCTCGGTTCAGCGATATCACTGTACGGCGCGCACTGCTTGCCATTTTCTTGCTTGCTTTGCATCGCTTGCCAGTTCCCATTTTTTCGGTCACAAGTTCAGCCAAGTAAAGAGTTTCCATTTGGGCACGCCATCTCTGCCTTCGTCATCGTCACGACCACGTGACAATACGAACATGCGCATCTTTATGAGCGTGGAAGCTATGTTGAGACACAATTTTTGTTTTATCTAGCGGAGATCTCTAGCGCGTCACGTCAATTCCAGCGCGTGTCTGACGAGATGCGCCACCAGTCCAAAGCTGTGCTGGAACGCGTGCGAGCACATCAAGCACTGGTAATGCTCGCCACCGATGTGCGTGTTCAAGGTGTCACGGTGCTCGCAACGCAGGCCGCACACGGGGCACACGTAGACCGGCCGCGGGAACGCCACCGCCGTGCAGTGGTGCTGTAGGAGAAGCGACCTTCTCGGGAAAGTGAGGTGGCAGCCACGACAGACGCTGGGTGCTTCGAGTTGGTGGAGCGTCCCGCCTTCTCTGCAGTGGTGAGGTTCTTCGTGCTTGTGAGTGGCGTAGTGGACTTGCAAGTCCCACGCGTTCGAGAAATGCGCGGCGCACACGTGGCAGGCGTGTTGAGATTGTTCTCGGAGATCCGCTGTTCTGTCGGTCCTCCTGAAAGCGAAAAAGAGAAAATAACGAAAGGTCTCAAAATCTTGTCCTCTCTCGGCAAAATCACATCAGGGCGTATTTCTCAGCTGGCTAGTTAAACGTGCGAAGCGTCGGTTTCGGCGTCTACACGAGGGATGTAAAAACCATCAGAACGAAAGGATGTCACTGCACGGCACCGTGACATCGAATAACGTGACGTCAGACGATGACGTCATCTCATGACATCATCGTTTAGTGCAAGTTCGGCTGATCCTGGAGGCACTGGCAAAATCGCATGAGGTGAAAAAAAAAGGCGTTGAATACCTCCGATCTCGGAGGTTGTGCTTAACAACGTAAAGTCTAGAAAGCTTTCGGAGATAGACCAGTGGTCAATACACTCGACAGAGAAGAGAATCAGGTGGATTTTGCTTTCCCTTGCTTCGTTCTAAGCATAATGTCATAGAATATTTGCGTGAACTGATGAAGGCACAGAAAAGGTCCCTTAAAGAAAGTTGCAGTTGAAAAGTTATGGTCCTTTAGTAAAACTGAGCTGTTAACCGGACTGCCAACCAATTTCGTTTTATTTGGTTCAATGAAAAGCTTCCCTGTGACAATCTGTATTCGTGAAACGGTAACTGAGAAAACCTCCATAGTCGTATTGAATTAGTTATTGTTTGTTGTTGTAGTGTGTAATAAGCCCATATCATTACTCGAGAGTATGATTCCTAGCACTGCAAACTCAACCAACTAATGGTGGCCCCTGTTGTGATTCAGGCGGAGATCAGGTTCTAATCGCATGCGTGTTTATGTAATCCGTGTTTATGATACGAGAGTTGCGTATACATTTTCCGCATCGTAGCGTAATCAACTTACACTTCAAACTGTCATTAAGTGGGTTAACCGCATCGCAGGACAGGTAGCTTTAAAATTTTGCAAAGTGTCTATTGCGCAATGACCTGAGCCCGAAAGGCAATTAACCTTAAAGGCTGTTGAAATGTAAATGTAGTCTCAAACTCTATCTGTAAAAACTTGCGGTGCATGTTTATGTTACGGCTGGTTAAAAAAAACTGCTTTGTTTATTGTACTCATTTTTGCCCTTGATAAGACAGCATTGTGGTCATTATAGTGTGTGTCACCGACTTGCCGCGTGGGTTTGTGCGTAAAGATAGGGATGTTTCCATGTTGTTCATACCCATAGTGTTTTGTTATCGATGGTGTGTTGTGACGGTATAAAAAGATAGATTGCTGGATAAACCTCAGTGGTTGACTCACCATTGGTCTTGTGTGTTTGCGTTTTCCTGAAGTGTACAGTATTTGGGCTGTTTATCAATCTTTGAAATCTTAACACATGTACTGATACTTGTCTCTCTCAAGCTCTCATGGCGTAGATAATACGCCTAGCTAGAAAAATATAGGCGTACAAACATGAGGCGACAATGGCTAAGAAAAGTTCCTAGCGATAGAGTCAAACCTGAACCAAATTTTCAGCGCAAAGAAAAAAAAAGCACTGGCATTTTTTTTCTGGTTCAAATTACACTTTTTTCAAAGTGGGGAACTTTCAAAGCTGAACTTGATCACTAAATGGCAGATGGTGATTTAAATTCTTACCGTTCAAAGTATAGAGTAGAACGCATTCCTAATAGGTAAAATACGGGGAAATTTTATTTAGTAGAAAAAAAAACAATTGACGCCTGTAAGTATATCATAAGGGTCGATTGGTCTCCGAATGCACCAGGCTTCAACGCCCGTTGAGCTCGTTTTGCGCTCTTGGGTAGGCAGTCAGAATTTCAAATCGAATTTGGCGCCTTTTACCGATCAGAGTCAGTGAGATCTTGATACAAGCTGTAACACGAAATTACAAAACAAGTACACGATCTTGAGTTCTGCGACTAGAATCTCGGTAGGCGGGAATTTCGATTCGCCCCGCATAGAAATGCGGCCTGTTGAGGTCGGCCAACAAATACTCTCGCCTAGCAGCAAAACTCGTTTGCTCTGAAGCTTCATTGGGAACTGCGCAGTCACAGTTATATCCACGCAACACATTTGTCCTTGTGGAAAAGTAGTTCCTCGATTTGTCGGCAAATATTTCGGGGAACGTCGAAAGGGTCTAGGAATGGGCACGTTAACTACGACGTGAGTGCGAGACAAGCAAGTATTTGTATTTTTATACCGTTTTTGAGGCAGACGTGACAACCCGGAAAATATATTTTAGTGCCAAATGCACCAAAACACCGTTTAGAAATAAAGTCGCCTTTCTGGTGAAACTAATCGCTATGGATGACGCACAGGGCATAAGGTCGTCTCTTTTGGCAATTTAGATCAATGTATAGTGAAGAGAAGGCGACGATGAAACGCACGAGGATGCAAGCATCGTTGCCAATTGCAGTAAAGAACACGATCTCGCGCTAGTCCTGCCGCTTGACACCCGCCACTCTTCGACACTGTACTACAAACGACGTCTCTTGACGTTCTCTGGTCCACACGCTGTTAAACCGTAACCTTTAAAATAAAAAAGAGCAATATAATACCTCGTTTTGTCAGCCATAGTGAAAGAAGGTCGTCGATGCTTTTGCGGGTCCCGTATATTCCAGCTATGCGTGCATGCCGCTGCTGCCGCTCTACCAAGACAAACTGGCAACCAGTGATTTCTTTTTCGGTGTTTGACAAGCGCGGAAACGCAGAACCAGTTAAAACGGAGCGTCATGTACTATCGAGCACGAGATATCAAGCATGCACCAGTATGACCGACTCCACCGCCTATCTATGGGTTGTCTGACTGTATCTTGGGCCCTTGAATTTAACGAGCGGTGTCCCGTGCTTAAAAACATGACGAACTATCCTTTCCTCGCTATAGGCCCGGGAGATTATCGTGATGCCGACGTAATCAGATAATTGTAAAACGTGATCAGATGCGTAATCAAATATTGGTACAAACTGAAACACTTCAATGCTTCTAACGTTTCGATGTTGGTCCCGTACGATGTCTGTAAACAACTGAAAATTTAAAGAAAAAGTGCGTGGTTCCCTTCTGACGTCTCCTGTCTTTAGGACACAATTCGTAACGACAGCAGTCTGTTTTGTTGCGTAGAAATTAGCTCTCGACTTGTCCGCATACGCAGTCGTAGATTGTCTCCTGTCCTGATCTGTCATGCAGTCGCACACTCGCACTGCCTTGTTCTCGCATAGTAATCGATTGTGATTAACTAGTTTTGTTCTGTGTTGGGGGTGCCAACAATTCGGGTCTTTTCGCTAACGGCACACACCAAATCGGCAAGATTTCAAGATTTCTCTCACTGATATTCACAAAAGGTTATCGGACCCTATATTGAGAGCTTCTCCCGAATATAAGCCCCTCTTATTTCCCTGACGCAGGAAACTATCTAAGTCGAGAATAATGGAGGTGGCCGTGACTAAACTTCGTTGCTGCGTTGCCTTCCTCATTTTTTATTTGCATAGAGCAAGTTTGTCGCTTTCCTCTCTGTGCCTGTTCTGCAATTAGGAGAAAATCATTAGTCATTTCTTTCTATACTGTCGCCGGTTCACCTCATTGAGGAAATAGTACCACCTCTTCGAAATCTGGGTCTAGAAGTACCAGAATCTGTTATTCTTTCTTCAGGCCCCTCTACTTTGTTCTGCAGTCACATGTGTTCTTTTCTTTACCATTGAGAAATGAATCAGTCAGTCTAAAAGAATGTATAGCAAAATTATTCTGCTCTAAAAAATTCATTATCAATATTTGGTACCTCAATATATTAGTTAACAATAGCTTCTACAACTAATCCACAAAAAATAGTGGAAGTTTCACCCGTTACTGGGCTTTCTCCTGCAATCTACGATATGAGGAAAAGACGAAGAAGAACACGGACGCTCTACAAATACACCCACAGTGGGCATGAGCCACAAGAGAAGGTCAACAAGAACAAGAACAGATGCTTTAAGGGCAAACGAGTGGCGTAATGAAGATACAGTCTGAAGGAAGGGTAGTGAAGGCGAGAAATAACGTGCTCTCTTGCCTTTTAGCTCGGAGTGGTTTAGGAGCGCTTTGGACATAACGGCAATATACTCTTGCCCACTTAAAAAATATTTGAGCTCACGATCCATAATTGTGATGATTGCAAGGACCAACAGCGAAGAAAAATATTCAGGCGTGTGTCGAAGGCTAAAGTACCCTTGAAAGCTAATCGAAAAAAAGAGAAAGAAGAAACATTCCCTCTATGTTATTGGCCATTACAATGAATAAAAACTAGAATTGACCTAAAAATTATTGCGTTTTGTGCACGTGAATGCATGTGATCAACAAACGTGTAGTATAATGGGTACGTTGTATCTTAAAGTAAACAAGCAACTGCAGCTAGCGAAAAATCACGATAAACTTTTTAAAACAGGTGACACTGCACTTCCTTGCACGAGGACAGCTGCAATAAATATTTAAGCTTATTCGGGGATTACATCATTTTTTGACTTAGCCCTGAAAAGAATTTTGATGTTTCGCAAATTTTGACAGCTCCAAAAATGCTTATCTAGTCTGATATTGTATTAACATTTCGAATCATTTTGAATAATAAACTACAGAACAAAAACCAGTGGGCCATATTTATGGCATATGTTCATCTGCCATAGACATTGTAATATGCGGTGTACTAATAAGCAGGCTGTATTGAAAAAGTACATAAAATCTTTAGAGCGTGTGATCGTATGTCGAGCTGCTTCTGGGGACAACTTTACCCCGAGAGCACCCCAAAGACCACCAATATGGGTCCCGTTACTGCTTGAGAGAAACATTTTTCACAATTACGTAGAATTCAGGACTGATGGGTTGTTTTGCGTCGTCCAAAATTTCCACCAGAGTTTCGGCCTGCCGATGTTGGGTCGGAACAACGAACGTGTGCACCATGCCCGGTTTGTCATCGAGCTCCACATGGTTTGACCTGTACGCGTAGACTTTCGAGCAGCCCGGACAGTCATAGTTCACCACCATCCGCACTTTCCCCAACTCCGCGTCCTGCACAACCACGTCGGTAGTCACAAGCACCATCTCTGCAACGCTGCTAAACAATGACAAGACCCATTCACGTTCCTCTTTGTCCCTCTTGCCGTGAAGGCCTATGGCGGGCCAGCCACGTTGTCGCAGTTGGAAGGCAATCTCCTCGACCTTCCACCTCCTCTCAGTGAACACCACGGCTCTGTCTGTCTTCTTCTTGAGGACGTCCTCCAATAGTTCGGCCAATTTCGCCTCTTTCTCTTCTTCTTGGCACACGTCGACTGTTATTTCCACGCTGTTCTGAACAGGCAGCGGCGTCGCACTAATCTTTACTTCCACGTATAGTCGTCGAGCAAATTCTCCACGAGTGGCTTTAGGTGCTTTTGCCAGGAACTGATCCAAATTATCGTTTGGTGGTCTGGCCGACAAAGCTCGGCAATTTTGAGGACGTGCTGCTTGTATCCCATAGCATGCGGTCCACATTGACGAGGACGAGGTAAGTGCAGTGGTGCAGATTCGCCTTGCTCTCATCGAGGAACTCAATGAGGTGTCCAGGCGTGGCCACGAGGATATGACAGCCCTTCTGAAGCTCTGCGTACTGGCCTCTTCTGCAGTCGCCACTCACGGCGCACACGCTGCCCAACCCGGCGTGCTCGCCGAGCTCTGAGGCCACGGTGTGAATCTGCTTGGCCAGCTCGCGCGTCGGAGCTACGACTAAGGCGATGGGGCCTTCGTGCCGTTGCCGGGGAGGCTGGCGGCTGACGTGTATGACGGCCGGAAGGACGTAGGCGAGCGCCTTGTGTGATCCCGTCTCCGCTATGCCAAGAAAGTTCCTGCAAGAGAGTGCGATGGGCCAACAGTGGGCCTCGATGCACGTTGGTGACGTGTAGTCGCGTTGTGCCTCTATTGCCTTGATGACGTAGTCCAGAAAGTTGGACTCTTCCAAGGCGAGTGTGGGTTTCGGCACGTCGTTCTCTTTCACCGATACACCGTTGGCATTTCTGTAGTCTACCACTTCGGCCATCGAACGGCCTGCCGTGTGCGGGTGTTCCTGGTACAGGTTCTTCTCGAACTGCTGCAGCTGTATGTTCTTCCAGTTGGGCTTGCGAAAGAACCATCCCACCTTGCTGTTCCGATACATGTCGGACCCATGCAACTTGCCCATTGGAAATCTGTTACCGATGAATTCACCCCTGATTCGTTTCTGTTGCTGTACCATGTTGTTCGCTTGGACAGGACGTTGTCCGTGCTGCTCTGTGGAAGAAAAGCGATTGCTGCGGACATATATATGCGGCGTAGCTGTTCGGTTGTCGGTATGGGAACTTCCTTGCTGATAATGATTGCATCATATACTGTGGCGCATGCCCACTGAGAGGCCATGTGCGAAAATTTTGGGGACACAAGCATTCATAAGTGACTCTCACCTGGATAGGATGGTCAAAAATACAAGTGCTATAAAAATAACAGTGATCAGTGTTATAAAAATAACAGTGATCAGAAAATAAGTGCTTATGGTATTTCTACAAAACGTTAGCAAAAAAAAAAGAGTTCTCCGTCATCATGTCATCGGAGACATCGATTCTTTTTGCAACATTGCACACGTGAGCACCTTGACTTGTTCGGAGTTTGTTGCACTGTGCAATGTCATCGACTATAGAAACCAGCAGCAGCCGACCATTCAATGGGCAGTATTCTGCGACTAGTAGGTGGCTCTAGAATGTCTTGCGTCAGAAAGTTCTTGCACATTCTATGAGCAACTTGTGTCAGAGAAACGAGAAACTTTTTAAAATTTTTATTTATTCATACACGAAATATTTGGCCTTGGCGTTTTACACGATGGATGGGCTGGTATGAGGTGACAATTACTCAGCTCCTTGCGGGTCGGATTTGATTTCAGCGTCTCTGGGTGGTGCGTTTTAGTCCCTGGCTGTTTTCACGAAGAAGGAGAAGAGTAGGTGCGCAGTGGTCCGTGCACTTTGGTGGGTGCACTGCTTTGGTGTGGCAAGGCGGACGATGAGCAGAAAAACTTATTGAAGTGCTAGAACAGGAATAGTAAAATTAGTGAAAAAGACACAGCGTAGATTTAAGGCGTCCTAGTTTCAAGTTATAAAGATGTGCTTCGGATTTTAGTTTTTTGTGACAGTCTACCGTGGAATGAATACTCTGAATAGATGTAACGATCTGTATGAATTTAACTGCTTGAATTGCTTTAATCAGCTTCGATTGATGCAATTTTCAAGAAGAGCATGCCTACTCTAACTTAGGCGTGATGCATGTTAGATAAGATAACAGTTTGACTCATGGGGTAGCGAGGTGCAAGCGTGGTCGAAAGTATCCAAATGTTCGGTTAGTCTTGGTTGATGGTTGATGATGCGCGTGATGTGAGATGAGTAGAAATAATCGTTTTATATAGTAACCCCTAGGTACTTGCATGAGTTGACAGGAGAAATCGCAGTGTTGCCCAGGACGAACTGCGTTGGAGAAACTTCGAAATGTAAGGTAAAAGAAACTAGCAGTGTTTAGATAATGCTTATCAAGATAACCCATTCACTGCACCAAGCAGTGATCTTATCCAGGCCCTTTTGTAGGGATCGTAAGTCACGATCGCTATGAATAGGGCGATAAACGACGAAGTCATATGATTTGATTGATATGTGGGGTTTAACGTCCCAAAACCACCATATGATTATGAGAGACGCCGTAGTGGAGGGCTCCGGAAATTTTGACCACCTGGGGTTCTTTAACGTGCACCCAAATCTGAGCACACGGGCCTACAACATTTCCGCCTCCATCGGAAATGCAGCCGAGATTCGAACCCGCGACGTGCGGGTCAGCAGCCGAGTACCTTAGCCACTAGACCACCGCGGCGGGGCACGCAGTCATATGTGAACCGACGTCTGTTAGGTGCAATCTTGGCGGAGAGATCCCCAATATATATTTGAAAAATTAGTCAGTCTAAGACGATTTCTTGGGGTACTCCACACCAAACAGGGCTTCTGCTTGAAGAACGCTTGTTAACATCAACAAAGTTCTCCCGACTAGTAAAACAAAACTAGGAATCCAGTCCAAAAGAAAAGAGGTAAGGTTTAACCATGGAAGTCTCAAAAATAGTCGCCGATGTGGCCCCTTGTTGACACCTTTTCAAAATCTAAAAACAGAGCGTCATCTGGAATGTTCAGATCGAGGTGACAAATATTGTAATTCATGAACAACGCGAGTTGTTTGTCTCCAGAAAGAACCTTTGTGAAATCCATGTTGACTCAGGGTGAAAAAAAAATAGCAGACTATCAAAAATGAACTGTGTGTGAGTGTACGGTGTATCATTAGTTGCGAACAAACACTGGTGAGTGAGATAGGGCGGCACCTATACGGTGTGAAGACGACACAATTTTCTTTGGTGAGGGCAATCTTGCCCACTTTCTGTCACTCAGTATCAGTCATGAGGTTTCACCGACAAGAGTGCACAAACGGTAAAAATTAAAGGCAGCCGTGAAGAAGCTTAAGAAGATATCTGTCCCCTGTGCTACGGAAGTTGTAGAATAAGATACCACTCACTTGTAAATCTTACATTGTCCAAACGGGCCGAGGCCTTAATGAGAAACTCAGAGAGCACGCAGGTACAGAGAATGCCCCAAATGATGGGGCGCACTTTCCTGCGCATTGCAGTGCATGGGACTGGAATGCAATTTTCGAAGGTGGTGACGTAACGAGTAGAGCAAATGGCAGGCACGAAAGAAAGAGCACAGAGGCAGAGCAGATTAGGATTGCCGCAGAAGCGTGCAACAGTGCACCGTTGGTGCATCTGACAGTGAGTGAAAGAACTTTATTTACCGCAGTTAAGTATATAAACTAAATAAACGTACCCCTTTCATGTTATCGTAGATTTTTAACCCGTTTTTACCCAGATATTTCTTTTTTTACGAGTGACAATCTAGAGTGACTGCGCCTGCGCATTTGTTTTTGTCGCGAGTCAATTGTCATAATAAACTCAATTCCAAGTTGAGCGTCTTTCTTCTAAGTAATCTTCACTTCCTTTCAAGCTTAGCTCTTCTATGCCAGATGTCAAACCAACCAACCCAATAATTCGCTATTTTGGTGTACTTTTTTATTGTTGTCATTTGTTGCTTGCATTCTTTTCTGGTGTTTTGTTTTAAGTATGCCCCGCCGCGGTGATCTAGTGGCTAAGGTACTCGGCTGCTGACCCGCAGGTCGCGGGATTGAATCCCGGCTGCGGCGGCATTTCCGATGGAGGCGGAAATGTTGTGGGCCCGTGTGCTCAGATTTGGGTGCATGTTAAAGAACCCCAGGTGGTCGAAATCACCGGAGCCTTTCACTACGGCGTCTCTCATAATCACATGGTGGTTTTGGGACGTTAAACCCCACATATCAATCAATAAATCAAGCTATCAATCAATAAATCAATCAAGCTATCAATCAATCAATCAATCAATCAGTGGAGATAGGTGTACCATGCAACGTTTTATTGTGAAACATCTCTTCGTGAGCAGTAAATTCGCCAGCTTAACCACTTGATGCCGTATTGAGTTGTCATTAAATACAGTGAAACCGTTGCATCACGTGCGCGGTCACGCTCAGACACTGATCGGCAAGTTTTCCGACTGGATACCAAACTATGCAACTCTTCCGAACTATTAGCTGTAATCACGCTTCTTCGGAGCTTGCGATATCCTCTATAGAGAGAGCATGTAAATCACAACGCGTTTCACGTAGCTGCAGAAACTTACGAAAACATGTGAGAGCAGTGATAAGTTGGACAGCTGAAAAGAACAAAAACGTGTTGAAGAATGAGTAGACGTTCCCTGCTTCTCTGTACTCTAAGTGTTAGCTCTTCAAACCACGATAAAACGAGAAGGACGAGAGTAGAAAACGAGAACCTGATCGAGATAACTTGGCATCGCCTTTTCCATAATTAGCCTCAACGTGCCCTGAGGAAAAGAAAGCCTGTGAGCGTAACATTGAAGACATTTTTGCCACGCAGAACGCGCTGATTTTTCGCCTACTATTAACGAAGCTTACGTGGACACTGATGCCGGGCCGGAATTTCTGCGAAAGGAGCTTTTAACACCAGCGCGTTAAACGAAAAAGTTCGGCTGGTCTGCGTTGCCTGTGAAGCGAGCCGCGTACACTTCAACGCCACCCTGCGCCAGTTGAACTGAGCGCGTCACGGAATGAATAAAGCGATGCCTAGCACGAAACACTATATGTAATCCCTGGTACGTTGCAAGAAAGTAAAAAGATATGGCTGTGAAATCGAAAGGATGCGCACGCTCACTCCCAAAGTCAGATGGCATGGCGATGCAGTTTAGCTAAGGTCCCTAGATGAAACAAGTGACCTTAGTTTTATCAAATTGCGGTCGGCGCTCGCACGTCCCGACTTGATTTGTCAGCGGGTGTACAATCTCTAGCAATCACAATACAACACCACAGGCTTGTTAAAAAAACGAGCAAACGAGTGCGTCTAGTAACTAACGAATAATGTTAGTTTACTTGCTAAACAAATAGGCATTGAAGGTGAGTGTTCATGCTTGTCGATGCATGTGCCACCGAGCCCATGGGAGGCTGTGCGACATACGTCAGTGCTGAAAAGGCAGTGATGCAGCGAGAGGATGGTTGATGGTAGGAACGCTTTGCAGCTTTCGCGAGTGTGAGAAACAACTCTTCTCTGTGTCTGACATGTCGCACGGATGCGAACTCGTGAACTCTTGGTTTTAACCGACCCGAAGGTCATCCACGTGGAGTCCACGTCAAGAGCCACCTTTGCAGGCTAGGTTTGCGTTCGAAACTGGGTTTTCTCCCCGAGGGGTTTAGCGGGGTTTGCGAAGCTTCCCCCAAGCGCAACACCCTGAAAAAGCCGGGCGCCTGGCCGGGCGTACCCAATTATACCGGTGGGTATCCGGCGGTGGGTTTCGAACATGCCACCTACCGCAGCCGAGTCGGACGCCCTAACCGTTAGTCCTCGGCTGCGGTGGTTGATTGCCGATAAGTTATCGCCACTTTTACGAAGGGTGGCCATAACCACTGCGCTTGCGCAGTTGCACAGGTAACCATGCATCAATGCCGCTGCGACATACGAAGGAAGTCGGTCGTGTGACGCCCACTCCGGCTGCGCATGCGCCAAGGTCAGGTGAACAGGAATGCCCAGTATGCAGGAAGAGCGTCACCGTTACGGGTTGCCGGAAGGGATGCCAGCGCTAAACAGCAGCTGCTTAATACCATCGAAGCCGATAGTTGTTTGCTGTGGCTGAGGCGTCGAAAGCGAACTGCGATCGGTTGGCTTTGCAAGAAGACCGAAAGCCATCCATTCCTTGCCAGCGCATCTGTCGTCATCCGGCAGTAGCTACGGGAACACGAGCACCTGCAAAACAATTTGGCATTGAAGGTAAGCGTTCATGCTTTTCACTGCAGTGTCACCTAGCCTGTCAAGTGCTGCACTTTGTGATTAAAAAAGAGACATAACGTGTTAGTTTTCTCAATAGAGTGCATGTCGGGGCGCATGATCTTTTCACGAGGTGGCGGCTGACTAATAAACCCTCGCGTACTAGTCCCGGCATCAAGCCTGCCGGGACGAAGCCTCCGCCATGAAGGTACGAAAGAATGAGAACTTTCCGAGTGGCTAGTTTTTCTGTAATGAAATCGACCAACATCTCGGCCAAAGAACGCATTGGGAATATCGTGCGATTTATCAACTGTAGTGTAATTATTTAAACCTAAGTTGAAAGGAATGGACGTGGACGAGAAATCAAGCCTCCAGTCGGTCGGATCGAAATTCGCCACCTTCGAATTATAATGTGTCTTTAGTGCTTTCTTAGAGAAGGCTGCGTCGCGGCATACTTGACCCCTTAAGTATTATTCAAGTGTTCATTGGCGAGCCGCCTCCCCATACGAAGATCACGTGCCGCCCATGACGCCCTCTGGTAAAAAAAAAGTGTGTTCCACAAAATCGCCGCCATGGCTACGATTGGCGCTTACATAACATTACCAGGTAATAACCACGCATAAATACCCTACAAAAAAGGCAGATGCAGGATCGATCTCCATATTAGCTCAAAATTTCGAGTATTAGACGCGTAATCCGAAAGTTATGCATGCGTTGGGGCTCACGGACGGAAAGTGGGATTTTTATACACGTAAATTCCTTTGAACTTAACTGAGAGTAATTACACTAGAGAGTTAAGACACCACGAAAGTGGCTGCCCTATATTTTTTTTGGCTTGTTTTCTGTCGACTTCAACAGTTGTGTTCGGAAACACAACAGTCGACTTAACTGTCATTGGTTCAATAATAGAGGAGAAAACGAAGCTTAAATTCTCATCTTTCACTGTAGCGCCGAAGTCTGGCCACACGCACGTCAGCGTGACATGAAAAAGTTTAACGGGTTTTTTTCGTGTCCTGGCCGCATTCTGTTTCCTAAATATTTTAAAACTTGGTGGTTTATGTCTCCGGCTTCCTTCTTGTTCAACTTATTTCGTTTTAACCAATCCCACTGAGACAATGTTGCTCCTATTTCTTGTTCAACCTATTTCGTTTTAACCAATCCCACTGAGACAATGTTGGTCCTATTAAACGGCACGACAATATGTGACGTCACAGTGAGATCAAACTTGAATGCGATCACCACCCGTCCTTTTTTTTTTTCGTGTGTTCCGTCGCGTGCGAAGAGCTTTCTTTCCACGTCAGGAAGGGTGATCCCACTAACGTGAAAGAAGACTCATTTACTAATCATTTGCGTTCACTTTCATTTAACACCGTGAACCTCTGCTCTCGTATCAGGATCCACTCGACACGTTAGCATAAACAGAACCATTGCGAGCAGCGCGTTTTTCAAGAAGAGTACTCAATTGTCACCCTTACGTGACAAAAAGACTCCCAGGAGGGTGCAGATTGTTCATATTGCGATGCGTGTTTTATTTCGATCTATTTGAATTTCACGAGCAAAGGCTGTTAGCAACGCTCGGAGCAGACCACGTCGTAATGTTTGAGAAACTTCGTGGCTGTTTGAGATAATTTTGCCGAATTTTGCGCGCAGGACACGAACGGTCAAGTTCATTTGATAGCATACGCGGCCGTGATTGAGAGCGCTGGTATCTTCTATAGCACATGTATGAAAGCCGACGTGCTTTACCGCTTGGAAGATGACCGACGACTGCCCCAACGTGGTGGTCTAGTGGCTAAGGTACTCGACTGCTGACCCACAGGTCGCGGGATCGAATCGCGGCTGCGGCGGCGGTATTTTCAATGGAGGCGGAAATGTTACAAGCCCGTGTGCTCAGATTTGGGTGCATGTTCAAGAAACTCAGGTAGTCGAAATTTCCGGAGTCTTCCACTACGGCATCTCTTATAATTGTATGGTGGTTTTGGGACGTTAAGCCCCACGTATCTGTAAATCACGACCGACGACTCCTCTCACCCTAACAGTACGCAGCGCGCATCGCTGTTTTGTTTTGATCTTTCGTTTTTGGGCACAAATTCACGCGAACGAACAGTTCCGTATACTGTATTTCCCAGCCTTGCTTCAGCTTCTTCCTATGACGGTCGCGATACCGCGTGGGGCAGAGGTGCACGTTCGGGGGAAGAATTTTTGAGAGTTAAATTCCGCAGACCCCGCCGTGGTCGACTTACTCTCCCCTACAATCCCATGATTTCGGCAAAGTTTCAACTTTTTCCTTCGAAGAAATAATGGGTAGCTAATGGTGGAGGGTCTAGAACTGCAAGTTTGGCAACTGCTACGGTGAGACTTGACCACTTCAAGCTTCTTGTGATCCATGAGCCTTTTAAAAATGCGGAGAAATTTTCGGCAAAATGAAACGTGACAAATGGCGAACACGACGAACTTTTCAGTACAAGATAAGCGTGAGAGACTAACGCGTACGTCATAATATTTTTTTGAAGACTTTTAGGTGCGCACACAAGCACGGGCACTAGAAGAAAAGGCTATCACCGTATAGGCGCCCACTTTCCAAAAATAGTGAAGGCTTTCAGCAAGTTACCGCTGCCCCCATTGTCCCGAAAAAAAGTTCTGCGGGACTGGCCAGTAGATAATATATTCATAGCTTCTCGAAACACAAAGTTGGTCCAACTCGAACTGCTTGACTCAAAACAATAACCAGAAAAAAACATTCACTGTAGCCCACTAATTTCCTGCTGCTTGCCATGACATTTTCTCAGAATGAATGGGATCAGCCTTTTGATAGGAATAGTTACAACTCAATATAACAGATGACAGAGGGCTCAGTGTTGTCATTGACCCGAATTCTTTCTAACAAAATAAGTTGTCCCCTAACCCAAATGGACAAGTTTCTTGAATAAATAAGTGAGTAAAACAAAGGCGATTTTTTTACCATTGTTAACACAAACTTGCTTTCTTTTGGACTCACTATTGCTGCCATACTATCGCATAAAACTATCTAACCATAACAATCATACTTTGTCTCGTGAAATGGTCTGACAAGCTCACCAGAAAAATGTGGCCTTCAATCTTCTCAAAATGAAATGCTCATCTTGTCATGCCAGTCACCAGTTTTACTTTCTGGGTAGATTAGATTTTTATTTTTCCCTTTCTTGTTTGTTTCATTTGCGCTATATTGCATATATGCATGATCACGTGTAATGAACACTTGAGCTTGTTATTTGGCCCTATGTTTCGTCTTGTTCCTTCTCCATTCATGTGGCTCTTCGTGCTACAGCGAGAATCGTGCCCGCTCTACTAGAACATCAGTCTTTGATTTAGATCCACATACTGACGTACAGGCGTGAGCATAAGTGTGCAGACTACGCAATCGCGTGGCCAAAGGCATCGATGTGCCATCTAGTGACGAGACGCCTACTGCGGTGCGCATGCGCATCTCGTCGCATCAGTTGGCCTCCCATGTCGCTCTCTCCGACACACTCATAGGCAAAACGGCAACTGTGTGTCGCTGTCTTTAGTCCATCAAATTTGTTCCATTTTTAAAGACGATAGTCTTTCTGGGGCCTCCCGACGTAAAAATTTTCGTCTGTCCGTCTGTCTGTCCGTCTGTCTGTCCGTCTGTCTGTCCGTCTGTCCGCCTGTCTGTCCGCCTGTCTGTCCGCCTGTCTGTCCGCCTGTCTGTCCGCCTGTCTGTCCGCCTGTCTGTCCGCCTGTCTGTCCGTCTGTCTGTCCGTCTGTCTGTCCGTCTGTCTGTCCGTCTGTCTGTCCGCCTGTCTGTCGTCTGTCTGTCTGTCCACCCTTAACGGTACCATAAACAGCACTAAAGTGATCAAATGATACTCCAAATGGCCGACTCCATCCGCAGCGCCCACCAATTCAAATCAAGCTTCAGCGTTCATACTTGTGCGATTGTCTATTGAAAAGCAAATATTGCGCATATCTGAGGTACCATAACAACACGTCAATATTATGTATGTGTATTTTTACTACAAAAGGCATACATAAGTAATTTTAGGGATCGCAGCCTTTATAACGCTGCGCTGGTCATGCAACGCTTGCACGAAACGGCAAGTGTTTCCAACGCTTTGCTAAGACGACATGGTGGTGGCACCTACCCGTCGCCTTGCGTTCTACAACTTATCACCTCTGAGACGGGCACGCACGACGCGCGCCCCGTTTTCGAGGATAACTGCCAGATAGCGCTCATGTCTCACGTGTGACGTAACTTAATGCGCTCGTTCGCCTCCCCTGCACGCTGGAGACACTCGCTGCGCCTCCAGAATACCACTCACCGATTTTCTTGCGCAGAAGATCAAATAAATCTTTCATTCACTCTCTCCAGACGCAAGACTATCGTCTTTCGACATTTGCGGAGTAACATGCAGATACAGGGCCATTTTTTTTAACGTAGAGGTGGCGATGGTGCCGCTTCCAGCGCCGGGATCGCGTAGTTATTCATGCCGGTTGATTCACGGATAAGCTTAGCTAGCCTGGCAAAACTTGATGAAGCCAAGCACAGAAAATAAATTTTATCCTCGTGTACTTGTGATCACGTGTACCCGTGGCCAAGTGATCCCGTGTTCTGCACACTTATGCTCACGCCTCTACCTGGCACGTGACATTAAAAGAAATGATTTTTGAACTTTGACTTGGCCCAGTGACGGGCTTTTGGTGCCAAATTGAACGCGAGCAAAGATCGTAAAGAATAATTTACCAGTCTATAGTGGACCGATGCTGCACTTGAGTTTCGTTTTAATGAAGGAGACAGCGCTTTGTTTCCAACATCACATTTTAATTTTTTTCTCGCGCTAAACATAAGCACTGCATGTGGCCACCTCTTTGGAGAGATAAAAGGTCATCGATCTATCGCAAAGCGAGTACTGACGTCTCCCCATTGTTGTGGATGATTTCTTATTCCTCTGTACGTCGTCACGCAACTGGTTTCCGCATTACCGCTCGACCATTTTTGTTACATTGTGTGCAAACGCGCCTTGTAAACTCGTCATTTCTAATGAGTGACTTGAAAGCCTGTTGGTGTGAGCCGCAGAGCATATAAAAAGGGCGGTTTTTCAATTCAGTGCTTGCACGGCGTACGTGACGATGTCTTCTGACATTGGGTATAGTGTATCAATGGATGCTAGTCCACACGCGTCGACCAATCTTCGGTCAGTTTGCCGTGCGATTCACTCCCGTCTTAAGTGGAACGGGAGATGGGCCACATTGCACGCGAGTTCAATTGATTGATTGATTGATTGATTGATTGATTGACATGTGGGGTTTAACGTCCCAAAACCACCATATGATTATTAGAGACGCCGTAGTGGAGGGCTCCGGAAATTTTGACCACCTGGGGTTCTTAACGTGCGCCCAAATCTGAGCACACGGGTCTACAACGTTTCCGCCTCCATCGGAAACGCAGCCGCCGTAGCCGGGATTTGATCCCGCGACCTGCGGGTCAGCAGCCGAGTACCTTAGCCACTAGACCACCGTGGCGGGGCACGCGAGTTAAAGGAGCAGGAAAATACATGCTACATCTGCCACATGCAGGGACACATCTCCAGGGACTGCAAGCCGGACGAGAGAAGGAGTGGTGCTGGCCTGTCTCTCCAGTGCTACCTGTGCGGCAAGCTGGGCCACATCTCGCGGGACTGCTCAAACAGCGAGCGGGATGACCGCAAGTGCTACAACTGCGGACACCTGGGACACATCAGCTGGGACTGCCCAGAGGCCGGAGGAAACGACGCAGTGGCCAACGTCTGCTACCGCTGCAATGAACGTGGGCATATAGCACGCAACTTCCGGTCCACACGCTCCAAAAAACCGCTGCTAACACTGCGATGAGGTGGTCCAGCTGGCACGAGAGTGCGAGATGAAGTTCCGAGAGACGCTCCACCATCCGTTGGAGCCGCTACCCAGAACCTCAACCACTTGAGACGACTTCAGGTACGAAGGAGTGACCGTTGTATCTTCAACGCAAACGAGCGAGCCAGCAACTGAGCACGCGGCGAGAGACTACGATGATGGTGATCACGATTACTTGTATGCACAGGTGTAGGTGATGAACCGCACAGTCAATGCTCACAATATATATATATATATATATATATATATATATATATATATAAATATATATATATATATATATATGAGATATAACAGACAGTAATGCCAAGGAATGTACAGGGGAAGTTATTAAAACCAATGGAATGTAAATAAGAAGAAAGAAAAGTGGATGAAAAAATTACCAACTGTGAGCAGGAATCGAACCTACGACCTTCGAATTACGCGTTCGATGTTGTATCTTGGCACGCATCGAACGCGTAATTCGAAGGTCGTAGGTTCGATTCCTGCTCACAGTTGGTAATTTTTTCATCCACTTTTCCTTCTTCTTATTTACATTCCATTGGTTTTAATAACTTCCCCTGTACATTCCTTGGCATTACTGTCTGTTATATCTCAATAATATTGTGTTAAAACACGGAAAAACGAGCCCTTAGGTATACACTTCTTTCCCTTATATATATATATATATATATATATATATATATATATATATATATATATATATATATATATATATATATATCTTAATGGATGGCGGGCGCGTCATAGGAAGTTCTAATCCCTAGAAATTGTGTAGACAAATGTAAGTGCACCCAGAAAATTTATTTACATGATCATGACCCTCGTACGACCGATCCTTGAGTACGGAGCCACTGTATGGTACCCTTATAAAATCACTGACATAAAACGCGTTGAATCCATCCAGAAAAAAGCTATTCGATTTATTTACATACGCTATGATCGTAATTTTTCACCATCATGCCATATAGCGCAGCTTGGTCTATCATCACTTTCTAAAAGACGAGACATCGAGTCTCCGAAACTTTGTCACTCTTTATTTAATTCACCGCAATAATTACCACACAACAACTACATAACACCTGCCAAACCATCTTCCACCAGAAACAGCCACGCACTTGATGTATCTGCGTTTCATTCTCGTACTGATTTCTTCAAATACACCTTTTTTTCTCGATGTATTGAAATGTGGAACCTCATACCATGTCACATTCGGTCTCTGCAGAAAGATGAATTTTTGAAGGCATTAAAAAACGGTATGCTGTAAACCTTTCATTGTTTGTATAACTCTGTATTTCTATGATCTGCCAATGTACTCGTGTATTCAGCTGTTTTGTTTTGTACCTTTTTATTATTTCTTGCTGTGTACCCACTCCTGCGATAGCCCCATAACGGGGCTGCAGTATTTGAAAATAAATAAATAAATAAATATTAAAGGCTATATTGTCACGATGAATCACAAGTAGTGGGGGGTTTATTAAACCACCGAGTAGCTAGCTCTAGGACGATGCGACAGTCGTGGCTGGCTCTCGAGTCGAGAAGAAGCGCGCGATCTTCTTTTTCCTCCAGATTGAGAGCTGCTCTTGTAGTCGACCCACTACGTGTGGGTGGCATTATCACCCCTTTGGAAAAGAAAAAAAAAGTCCCAAAAGAGGGAAGAAAAGTACATAGCATCACCCCAATGTTACGACATAGGCACGTAAAGAATATTGGAAATTCAGATAAAGTAAAAGTAGAAGTTAAAGAGCGTGCCAATATAAGAAAAGTCAATGAACGAAAAGCAAGTTCACAAAAATAAATAAATAACACAAAGAACAGTGTACGGCAAAGAAAAAAGTTACCAACAACGCGCAATAAATGGTTTCATGCGCAAGACATGAACGACGTCCGACCTCGGTCGTGTCCTACTCCGTGCCTGCGGTGTTGAGTCCGGAACCACTTCGTAGTTCACGTCACTGACGCGACGTAACACTTTATATGGGCCAATGTACCGGCTCAGTAACGTTCCACTAAGGCCACGGCGGCGGACGGGCGTCCACACCCAAACTCGGTCTGCGGGGTTGTAAAATACTTCACTGTGGCGGATGTTATAGCGCTGTGCGTCTGCGTGCTGTTGCTGGCCGATGTGCTAGCCGCGCGAGCTGCCGGGCTTCTTCAGCACGCTCTGCGAATTCATCGGCGTCAGCTGCCAACTCGTCTTCCCCGCAGGGGCGCCTGCGCAAGTAGGCGTTTGGTGTGTAGCGACACCACGGACCCGAGCTAACGGGGGAGTTTCTACTCCCTCCCACGCCTAGCCGTGCGTGGCTTTGCCGTGTCCGGGGAAAAGGGGATCCTGGGGGTTGAGCCGACGCTGGGTGATTGGACCTTTAAGGCCCCCCGGCAGAGGCAACACACCTCTTTGGCCCCGGCTTCACGTAGACGGCACCCCTGGGCTGACCCACCCAGGGGAAATCGGCAGTCGCCTTTTCCTATCTCTCTCTTCCTACATCTTAGTCTTTTCTCATCTTTAAATCGGTCCTGTCTTCTTCTCTCTTCCATTTACTTCCGATTTTTCCTGGCGGCAAGGGTTAACCTTGTGTAATTACTCAACCTTGAGTAGTTATATTTGGTTATAGTGGCAATGTACGGCTGGCGTCTGCAGCCTTATGTTATTAAGTGCTTCAGCGTCCCCTAGTGGGACTCCATGGTGGGTGGTCGCCATTGCTGCCGAAAAAAAGTACACTACTATGGGAACACCTGCATTTCCCCATCTCCTAGATCGTCTTCCGCTTAAGAGGGGACGCACCGATGAATCAATAATTTTCAACCAACCCAGACAATGCTATCCGAAATTTCATGTAGTGCACAGCGAAAAGCCAACAAAACAAGCCAGAGCCATATCTACATTTCTCGTTGCTAAATCTCTGACTGAGCTTTTTGGCCCAGGATACAAGGTTACAAAGATGGCTAGCGGAGACCTTCTCCTTGAGCTGACAGAAAAACACCACTACGAAAAACTTGGCAGTCTCAAAGCATTTGGTAATATCCCAGTATCTGTCTCACCTCATAGATCAATGAACACCTCACGCGGAGTTGTTTCAGACACAGACCTTCTTGAAATGTCTGAACAGGAACTGCTTGAAGGGTGGAAAGAGCAAAATGTCACGGATGTGAAACGAATCGTCATCAGACGCGAAAACAAAGAAATACCTACCAAACATATAATACTCACTTTTGCATCTAGCACACTGCCTTCATCTATAGACACAGGATACATCAAACTCTCTGTCCGTCCCTACATTCCCAATCCAAGACGGTGTTATAAATGTCAACGATTTGGTCATGGCTCGCAGAACTGCCGGGGTCAGGAAACTTGTGCAAGATGTGGTAGCCACGGCCACCCATCTGATAACTGTGTTACTACGCCTCACTGCGTGAATTGTGACGGAGAACACGCTGCGTATTCGCGTTCGTGTCCTAACTGGAAGAAAGAAAAAGAAATAATCACTCTTAAAGTCAAAGAAAACATCACATTCAAAGAAGCAAGACGAAGAGTGTCGCCATTTTACGGCGCAACATATGCTGATGCGGCGCGTCAGGGGGCAACGCCGCACCAGCCCTCGCCACCCCTTCGGCCTGCGCAGAGCGAGCCGTCGGCTGTGGCACCTGCCCCCAAGGCGGCTGTAGCCCAGGCTACACCGCCTACTCCCAAACAGAGACCGGAGACTCCAGAGTCTTCGGGTCTCAAGGCCTCCCCTCACCAGGCGAGGCCCAAAATCCAAACTAACAGCCCGCACGTGCGGGCATCCAGTGCCTCCGAGGAGGCAATGGATACGTCGGCACCCTTGGTGCCGAAAGAGCGGCGTGGCTCCTTGGAGCGCGCCAAGAAAACAAAAAAGCAAATAACAGGGCCTGGTGACGGCCCGGTTAAGTGAACTCAAACTTCCCGTTAAACAGCCACTCGCTTTTCGTACACACAGCATTATTTTACATTCACCATGAACACTCAAATTATACAATGGAACGTCAGGGGCCTTCTCAGAAACCTTGACGACATCCAAGAACTCCTACACGAACACTCACCAAAAGTGCTGTGTGTACAAGAAACACACCTTAATTCAAAACACACAAATTTCCTTCGCAAATACGTTATTTTTCGAAAGGACCGTGATGATGCCATGACATCATCCGGAGGTGTTGCCATCATAGTGAATCAAGGAATTGCATGCACACACTTACAACTCCAAACATCCCTTGAGGCAGTGGCTGTTCGAGCGGTTCTTTTTGATAAACTGATCACAATCTGCACTATTTACATTCCTCCTAGCTATCAGCTGCAGAAAAGTGATTTACACTCTCTAATTGATGAACTTCCGGAGCCTTATGTTCTCCTTGGAGACTTTAACGCGCATAGTAGGCTATGGGGTGACTCTCGGTATGACGCACGAGGTCGACTGATCGAACAGTTTCTTCTCTCGTCGAGCGCGTGTCTCCTGAATCGAAAAGAACCAACCTATTATAATATCGCCAATAACACCTACTCCTCCATAGACCTAAGCATAGCATCTCCATCTCTCGTCCCTCTACTCCAGTGGAATGTCGTCACTAATCTGTACGGAAGTGACCACTTCCCCGTAGTCTTGAGCACAACTACAGTAACCGAGTGCCCACCACGTGTTTCCAAGTGGCTAATAAACAGAGCCGACTGGGAACAGTTTTATACTATCGCTAGTCTAGGTTGGAATGACATCTGTACTTCGAACATTGATGTTGCTGTGAACTACTTCACAGCGTTTTTGATTGATGCTGCTACGAAATGCATCCCACAAACAAATGGACAACCTGGAAAACGACGTGTGCCATGGTGGAACTCTGAATGCCGAAACGCGCGCAAACAGCAAAACAGAGCTTGGAGGCTGCTTCGGAACTCACCGACAGCCGAAAATCTTGAAACCTTCAAGAAAATAAAGTCTCAAGGCAGGAGAACGCGTCGGCAGGCCAGAAGAGAAAGCTGGCAGAAGTTTTTATCAGGGGTTAATTCATACACACAGGAGGCTAAAGTCTGGAACATGGTCGGTAGGATAGCAGGAAAACAAGTACACACACTTCCCCTCGTAAACACTCAGGGTGATACCTTGGAAGATCAGGCAAACTTCCTCGGTGCACACTTCGAACAGGTATCCAGCTCGTGCCACTATACTGACACTTTCCAAAAATACAGAACAAGAATAGAAAAGCAGAAACCCGAACACAAATCCACTAGATACGAGGCATATAACCAAGCTTTAGGTCTAGCTGAGCTCCAAACATCTCTAAACTCCTGCAGTACTTCCGCCCCAGGTTCAGACCGTGTGATGTATGAAATGTTAAAAAACCTACCAAACGAAACCCGAAAAACCTTACTTTGTTTGTACAATGCTATTTGGTCTTCTGGCACTATTCCTACCTCCTGGAAAGAGGCGATTGTTATTCCCATTTTGAATGAAGGCAAGGACCCATCTTTAGCTTCGAGTTACAGGCCGATTGCACTTACAAGCTGCTTGTGCAAAGTCTTCGAAAAAATGATAAACGGCCGACTTGTACACTTTCTTGAAACAAACAATTTGCTCGACCTATTTCAGTGCGGGTTTCGAGAGAGTAGATCCACGACAGACCACCTTGTTCGTATCGAGGCACAGATCAGAGACGCTTTCGTTCATAAACAATATTTTCTCTCTGTATTCCTCGATATCGAAAAGGCTTATGATACAACATGGCGTTTCGGAATTCTAAGAGACCTGTCCCACCTTGGCGTACGCGGAAGAATGTTTCACATAATCGAAAGTTACCTGTCAAACCGGACATTCCGTGTCCGAGTAGGCACGGTTCTTTCCCAAACTTTCGTTCAGGAAACAGGCGTGCCACAAGGTGGTGTACTTAGCTGCACACTTTTTCTCATCAAGATGAATTCCTTGCACTTGTCCATCCCTCGCAATATGTTCTATTGTACATATGTCGACGACGTTCAGCTTGGCTTCAAGTCATGCAACTTGGCCATGTGTGAGCGGCAGGTTCAGCTTGGTTTAAATAAGGTCTCCAAATGGGCAGATGAAAACGGGTTTCGACCTAACCCACAAAAAAGCACGTGTGTCTTGTTCTCTCGAAAGAGAGGCATGCACTCGGAACCCGACATTCAACTGAACGGGCAACAACTGTCCGTCAAAGCCGAGCATAAATTCTTAGGCTTAATCTTGGACAACAAGTTGACCTTCGTACCCCACATAAAGTATTTAAAAACAAAATGTTTAAAAGCCATGAATGTTATAAAAGTGTTGTCACGTACTACGTGGGGTAGTGACAGGAAATGCCTCATGAACCTGTATAGAAGCCTTATTCGCACCCGCTTAGATTATGGGGCCATTGTTTATCAGTCAGCGACTCAAAGTGCTTTGAAGATGCTGGATCCCGTGCACCATTCGGGCATCCGCCTTTCTACGGGTGCTTTTCGCACCAGCCCCGTAGAAAGCCTTTACGTTGAGTCAAATGAGTGGTCCCTTCATCTGCAAAGAACCTACATGTCCTTTGTATATTTCCTTAAGGTGAAAGCAGACAAGAGGCACCCCTCATACTCTACTATTAATGACTTATCGAGCTCCATTCTTTTTCAAAACAGGCCTTCAATGAGGCAGCCCTTCTCAGTTCGCCTGAAGGGTCTAGCTGAGGACACTGGAGTGTCACTCGAACACAGTTTAATGGCTCCTGTTGCATACCCGCCACCGTGGCAGTGGCAGAATATAGATTGCGATGTGTCTTTTTTAGAAGTTACAAAACATGCGCCTATTGCCCATATTCGAACATACTTCTTGGAACTTCAACACAAATACACACGTCCTGAGTTTTTTACAGATGCCTTCAAGTCTAACTCTTCTGTGTCCTACGCTGCTGTTGGCCCTTCCTTTTCGGATGCTGGCCCTCTACATCCAGGCACAAGTATCTTCACAGCGGAAGCTTACGCGATACTTGTGGCAGCTAAACACATCAAACAATTACAAATACAAAAAGCAGTAATTTATACAGACTCCCTAAGTGTGGTAACGGCTCTGCACAGTCTTAAAAAACAAAAAAACCTAGTCCTTGTCTCACTTTACTCCATTTTATGCACACTTTACACACTCAAACAACATGTTGTAGTGTGCTGGGTGCCAGGGCACCGTGAGATTCAAGGCAACGTGAGGGCGGATCAGCTCGCTGCATCCGTGCACAAAAGCACTGCCCCTACACCTATATCAATCCCGGCCCTCGATCTTAAACCATCTCTCAAACGAAACCTCAGAGTATACTGGCAGAGCAAGTGGGATACACAAACACAAAACAAACTACACGTTATTAAGCCACACCTTGGTCATTGGCTGCCCGTATCGAAATCGCGTCATACAGAGGTAACACTAACGAGACTCAGGATAGGACACACATACACGACACACAAATATCTGTTGTCTGGTGGCGATCCACCATTATGTGACAGATGTGGTGAACCCTTAACCGTCCTTCACATGTTAATTCAGTGTAAACACCTAGAAACTCTAAGAAAACAACATTTTCCAATACTCTACCGACAACATATACCTTTACACCCTGCAAAGTTTGTCGGTAGGGAACCACTTTTTAGTCATAATTCATTGTTAGCGTTTTTTAAAGAAATTCACAGCTTTCATGTCATATACCCGGGCATACCGTAGCATGACCTCTCCAGAGAGGTTTTTGCTGCGGTGGCTACACAAGAAAGCACATGCCTCACGGCCCTTGGACGCAAGGGTTTGAACGAGTGAGGCACTTGTGCTAATGCCATACTTATCCACCATCGTCTTTTATTATCACCAACTTTTGTCATCTGTTCACATCACACACACCTTTCATGGCATGGTCATGATTTTATTACTTGTATGTTTTTACCCGCCTTACTGCGAGGAGTTTTATGGCCCTTATACAGCCGCTTATCACAATCATTGTCCATATTTTTAGTAAGATGAACTGGCGCTCTTTGGCCGTGAATCGGCCCTTGCGCCATAAAACATCAAACATCATCATGCCAACTCGTCTTCGTCTTGACACGGTAGCATAGAGTCCAGCATGGTCTGCACTTCGCGGCCGTAGAGAAGCCGAAATGGCATGAATCGCGTGGTCTCTTCGACGCCGGTATTATACGCGAAGGTCACGTAAGGTAAGATCCGGTCCCATGTTTTGTGCTGTACGTCGATGTACATTGATATCATGTCTGCGATGATCTTATTCAGTCGCTCGGTAAGTCCGTTGGTTTGCGGGTGGTACGCAGTTGTCTTTCGGTGTCTGGTGTTGCTCAGTTTGAAGACCTCGTCCGTAAGCTGCGCCGTGAATGCCGTCCCTCTGTCCGTTATTACACTGGAAGGAGCTCCGTGTCGTAACACGATGTGGCGCATGAAAAATTATATACCTCAGAAGCCGTGGCTCGTCGGACCTGTTTATACCAAACTCAAACATCATGACACGGTATTAATATATTTTAACGTGTTCTCTGCTATTATCAGGGTGTATGTTTCTACGACATCTCCGCTCCTTGAATCCGTTGGTGATGCTCGTGCAAGAGGCCATTTTGAATGTCTTGGTGCCTGGCGTCATCTAGAACAGCTATGCTGGCGTCTCAAGCCACCAGAATTGATACTGTAGCCTGACGCCACGATAGCGTCATTGTGAGCTAGTGCACCATAAGAAAACGGACCCTAACGCCAAAATAAACGAGCAGCATTTAATTAGATCCGCACTTTTTTTAGAGCCATCTGTGGATACTGGAGATTTCTATGGTAAACTTGTGTAGAAACACAGGCTGCGAGAGGTTTGGTCAACTGCAAGGGCGATAAAGTTAACGCGGTTAGCAAGTCGCTATTGGGGATCAAACAAAAAATGAAAATCCATAATTTGTGTGCCGGTAATTGACCCTGATAAAGACGACAGACAATGTTATCAATAACACTTGTAAAAAACTTTGAGGACGCTTGGTATTTGCTTCTATTCCCGTAAAGCATAATTCTCGGTTTTCTGCGTAAACATTGTTTATCTGACCATAGAGCAGCGCTATTATTATAATATACCCAGTAGAGATGCGGTCAGTTACTTTAGAAATGTTCCCACTAGTAAACGTTTTGCAACGGCACTGATAAAACATGATTTACTTCAATGGGCCCGATTGGACTTTCGTATATTGGCCCAGAGGTCGAGGGGACCTCCTTAGCTGCTGGCCGGGTTACCCTGGCTGCTGCAAGAGCTTGCAGCAGCCACTGGTGTAGCCGTGCGGACGAGATGCAGGTCAGCCTTGGGGAACGCCAATAACAGGAGCTCAGCAAAAATGTCAAATGGTCATTTTGTTTATGTAGGCTTAGAATACCATCTGGTTGGGTTGTATTCCAAGGCACAGTGTGAAGTTCAAGATGTCGACAGCGCGTCTCCATCGACTCCTTAACATCGCTGGACTCCAACCGTGAGAAGTCACGACTCTGGGTTCGGAACATGGTTGATCGTATTGTTCGTATTTGTAGGAGAAGCCAGCCAACGCTAAACGACTTACTTGCGCTCTTTCGGCGATGATACCAGTCATGTAAATGTCTTCGAGGGTAAAGAAGCACTCGTCGTGAGTAACGTTCTCTAGTGCGGAGATGGCGTCACTCGAAATCAGATATCCCGTGCCCGAAAGGAAGTCCGGATACGTATCTGGCTCGTATTTATCCCTAGACACGTACCACTTGGAAGCGACGTTCCGATGGGGTTGGAAGCCGCGATACAGATAACCCCACATTGAGCGCTTGACGCCTCCCAAACTGTTCGCTACAACAGCGAGGTCCCACACACTGAGCAGCACGTCGTCGTCTATCTTGAGCACAAAGTCAGTATTTGAGCACATTTCTCGGGCCAAGCGGAGCCGCATCACACTCTTATAAGTAAGGTTCTCGTAGCTGTCGACGAAGTCTCCTTGGACGACGTCGCCGTGAATGTCGTGTTCTGCCGACACTTTCCTCTGTACTTCTTGGTATGGTGTCGCTCCCAACAGAAAAACTACGACGAAGCCCATCTTGAGGGCCGTTCTTCCCCAGGTATCCCGTATCGCCGCTCGACTCTCGAAGTTGTCAGCGCTCGAAACAACGCCTATAAGTGTGGTGGTTCGGTTGGCAGTTCGTTCACAAAATTTTACTTTCGTCTGGTACTGAAACGATACTTCTCTATCATGATCGCCACATCTCGTTGATGAAGAGGGTAGCACAAACTGATATAGGAAATAGAGGATGCACACAATGGTAAGAAACGGTAGCGCCTGCAGTGGTATAAAGTGCCGTCGTGTTCGAAGAAATGGTGCTTTCATGGCAAGATCAACGTACTGCCGATGGAAGCAGCGAAAAACTTGGAAAACTATGCGTGTTACTCTTCTATTGCTCTTTTGCTGGCAAATCTTACTAAATGTAAGCTTTTTGAACTTTTGATTGTAGCAGGTGCTAGCTGAGTGACGTCACTGTGACGTCTTTTAGTTTGTTTTCTTGCCTCAGTGAGTGGTATGAGCTGACAATGCTTCGATCTTTCCGTTCTGTGAGTAACTTTTAAGCCGCAGGGTGTTTGGAATGGTAATAGATGTTTGTCATCGTTTTCATACGATAGCGTTTGAGGAATTGACACCGATTGACGAATTCAAGGGGCACCTAATTGTATCTATATATCCTACCAAGATTCTACGGTATAACAGCTCAAATCACGTTCCAACAAGCCACGATCTGCACGTTCCAGAGCTGCTTACGCCACAGCAGCGTCGGTGTAGTGCCGAAAAAATCGCCGCTTGGCGCGGCCACTAACGATGATGATGGTGTGCCAGTCAAAGCATATGAAAAGAATGCAGAAGCGTATACTTTCTACAAAATTGTACGCCTAGACGTTGAAAGGAAGAAACTGCAGCGCTGTTTGACTACTCCAGTGTTGCTCGGTAGGACATGGTTTGGCAATGCCCAGATGTTTATACACCACAACGCGAAGCTTACGGTGTGTCCACCGCACCGGTGTAGAGGCTAAGATGCCTGGTTGCAGGCCCAAAGTTCGCGGGTTCAGTCCCGCTTACGGCAGTCGCAATTCTGGGGAGGCGAATTGAATCCTAGAGATCCGTGTCCTGTGTGATATTAGCACGCATTAGAGAACACCAGACGGCCAATATTTCCGGAGTCTTCTACAATGTTTTCTCATTTTCATGTCAAAAGTTTAGGATGTAAAACTTCAGATATTATGATACTAGCGAAAGTTGATAGAACGCACACCGACGGCAATTGAAAGTTGTTACGGCTTTTTAAACGTCCCGAATTCCGGTTACCAAGCGGCCTAGTATAAGTCTGAGCACCGGGTTTAGTTGCGCTGTTCAATTTTCTTATGATCATAAACCAGCTATGGCTGGCCGGCCAGCGTACCTTAATACGTTACCAACATTTTGTCGACTCTTGGCCACCCATAACTAATTGAAATTTCTTCTATATCATTCAAGGACACCAACTGAAGAGAAGCGTAAATTTAAGGGCTCGCTTCCTTTGTTAGACATGATAATATTGAGAACAAACAGGAAGAAAAATATAGGGGATGTTATTAGAGGTAATTGTAATATATACGGGAAGCAAGAAAAGTGAACGAAAAGATAACTTGCCGCAGGGCAGTTTTTCTTCAACCTCTCTTCATTCAGAGTTATGTTAAAATCACTGCTAATAACATACCCTATAATTTCTTAATTTCTTGGGCACCATTGTCGGGTAGTTCTTATTATTAGATGCTAAAGTAACATTTATTGTTTTCAAACCGTTTTTAACGTCGTAAATATCAGGTATCAGGTTCATTATCACAAGAAGACTAAACAGCGTATTTAGTTGTGTTGTTGAAGCTTACAGTAATAATTCACAAAGGCCAAATTTTTAGACATTTTTGAAGCACCTTTTAAGCGTGGGAATAGGCAGGCAAAAGACGCTTCAAGCCTCAAATGTCCGTAATATTAGGCATAGTAAGTGTTGACATCTATGCAATTTGCAAAATGAAACTGTGCGCCTCATTTATCTGTGACAGGGCAGCGAGAGAGAGAGAAGTAAACGTTTATTTTCAAAACAGTGCCCAGAGCAATGCCCGGTGTCACCCTGAGGTGGGAGGGCTCCTTAGTCCAGGAATCCTCTGGCTTCTACTGCCCTCTTGGCCCTGACGACGAGTTGTTGTTTGTCTGCAGGTCCTCGACGGTGAGCTTCGCCTCCCACGTTTTAGCGATTTTTTTCTTAATTTCTTTATAGTAGCGCAAAGGAGCCAACAGTTCAACATAGCCATGCAATTGTCCTTCTTCAGGCACAATCAGCAGAATGCGATCTCTCCACTATAGCAATGCCGTGAAAGAGCTTGTTTCGCCGCAGTTCGTGTCAGCGTTGTCCGTGAGCGATAATTCTGAATAGACTGAAAAAAAGCGGTGAAACATATTTTGTTCAAGAGGGCATTAAACCGAGGACATCTGCGTCGAAAGCAAGTTTTCTCTCACATATCCACGTCTGAGCTCAATATTTCTGAACGAAAAAAAAAAAACAATATGAATATTATGTAGTGCAAGGAGGGGTCTTTAATACATGTTAAGGGGCAGAAGCGCAGTCATACAAACCGTCAGAACATGTCAATTTCGCAACGGGTGGTTTGATTAAAGGCCTACTAATTACAAAGCACGCAGGCGTAACTATTTTCAACTATCAATAACCGTATCAGCAACGTGTGCCATTGTTGCGTTGTTACGCTTCCTGTCTTACGAACACGTGGTGGGCACTTTGTCGACTCGCAAAAGGATGCGTGATGTTGTAAGCGTACTTTCCAACTGTACTTACAATAGATTTTCAAGGATGAGGTCGATGGTTTGACAAATGATTATCTGATCGGGAAGAAGCCTGAATAACTAACAAAAATAATGAGCACTGACCAAAATAAAAAACGGCAGAATATCCACGTAGTGAATAATGGAGAGTGGGACAAAGCATCCGTCTGTCTATTCGTTCTTGCTTCCATCCGTCCATGCGTCCGTCTGTGTGACCGTCCGTGCGTGCATTTGCCCGTCCGTGCGTGCGTCTGTTCGTGCGTCCAACGTTCATCTGTGCGTCCGTCCCTGCGTTAGTCCATGCATCCGCTCCTGCGCCCGTCCATGCGTCCATCCGTTCGTGCAGCCATCCGGCGAGTCCGTCCATGCATCTGTCTGTGTGTCCGTTCTTCCATCTATTCACCACTCCAAGTACCACCATCTCGCATCTTTTCATCATATATTCCGCCCAGGCACCGCCATCCAGCGGACATTCCAAGGGCTAAATGAGAGGTGGCACACGCACACTTTCTTACTGCTTGCGCTTCGAGTCTACTTCCCACCTTTAACCACGTCGAGTTCATTCATGGTATATACTAGTTCATTGTCTTCATGGCACTGCGGCCCAACGCTCGCTAAACCTTTCTAAAACCAAAGAGGTTACGCCCAGCGAGTAGAACGTAGCAACCCTTTCTTGTCAGATAGTGCTCAATGTACATGCCAGTGGCTGCTGATGGGAAATGAGAGACAAAAGAATGCGGCTTTTAGTGAACGCGCACGCTGCCTATTTATTATTGTTGAACAACGCGCAGAAGAAATATGTCACCAGCACCACCTTGGAGGTCAAAAGGTAAGACTGGTTACACACTACTACAACGGCTAAGAGGGACGAACGGGTGCCGCTATAAGGAGCTACACCCCTAAAGTGTGAAAAGAACAAAAGTTACGTTTCAGCTACCGTACAGCTGACGAAACGTCATTTTTATTGCATTAAAGGGTCCCAAATTGCCCAGAGGTAGAAATTTTGTTGTAGTGTTTCTGTTGTACACGAGTCTACGAAGAATGCTGGCGAAGTTCCACGCGTTTGCTCGTTTCGCTGTTTCCTTCGCTAGGTTTCGTTTGTCCGCTCGCTTGTACATCTCTCCGAGTGGCGTTCCTCTACGTCCGAGGTGAAGACGCAAAAAGCGCGCGCATCTGCTAGCAGAAAACAGGCCCTCATTCACCCATTAACCCCGTCTGTTGCTTGCGACGTCACCTAATCTTACCGGTGACGTCATCACGGCTGTTGTCAATAAAGGAAAGGCACGGAGAGCATCAAGCGAGCGTCTGTTCGTGGTTTAGGAGCCCGTTAAACCTTTTACTTTTGGTCGGCACTCATTAATTCTGTTTCATTTTTCAGGTTACAAGAATAGCTTTAAAGGTCCAATTTATAAGTGCACGAACTCTGTTTCTTGCGGCACGGTTCAGGTGTTTACCGAGAAGTGGAGTGAGGCAAGCGATGTCGTATAGGTGATGTGAGCAGGATTCGTTTTGTGAGCAGAGCTCAAGCGATCTCCAAGTTTTTAACACGAAAGTGTTTTATGCCGGGTTGCCACCATGGCCGACGGACGTATTTCCGTCACGGATATGACGTCGTATAATAAATTTCAACATATTGCGAAAAAAAACTAGCAGTATAGGATATGCCCGGTGGCGTCAAACCAGCGACCACTTTATCTTAAGCGCGTGACGCTGACCACTACGCCACGAAACATATTTGGTCAAGAATGCTAAGGGCAGGCCACTTATATACACCATATACTGTTTAATGGTCCTCAGAGTTTCGTAACTTCACGCGTTTTTGCCATCAGTTGCCAGATGCCGCGAAGGTCTCGCGTTGGATGTGCTCTCAGGGTCATCGCGTTTGCGTTTCTATTCCTGCTGCTTGCACGGCGCGCGGTCTCTCCTGAACACGTGCTTATGAGACTCGACTCGTCCTTCGGGAGAGCGCGAAGGTCACTTCACTCGCTGCCGCGGCCGCGTTGTCGAAAGTAGCACGCTTCACATACAGGAAGAAGTAAGAATTGTGGCAGTTGCTCGCGTTGTCCTGTGCATACTTGGGTGTTCGTTTCGTGAGTAATTCTGTTTGAATAGCGCGCTTTCAGTGTCCAGCTGTGACAGTTGCTAGTCCGCACACGCCCTGTTTATGCTCAATTCATGCGTGCTTTCTGCTTGAGGTGTGCGCTTGAAGTTTCGAGCTGCAGGTTGGTCGTTCTTCGCGTAAAATTGCAATTTGTTGCTGTACCATTCATTCCTTCGTTCTTTTGGCGAAACTTTGCACAATGAATGCTCATCTACCTTTGTGAAGGCCCATTCCACTATTGTGTTATACCAGTTCCAAGAAGAGGTATCAACCTGATTTTTCCCTCTGATTTGTAGCGCGGTGTTCGAAGTGTCCGCTGTCAAATCAACACTCTCCTGGGTCTCTCGTTCACATTATTGAGGAGGGCAGCACAGGAGTAGATAGCCACACTGCTACAAGACCTGAAGGGAGAGAAACCTCGTGTTGGCCGAGTCTAATCACGTAGGGTAAGTTTCTACCCAATCGAGGAGCACCTTAAGAAGTAGATTAAAACAAAATTTGGAGGGCGCTTCAACTTCACCTTCAAGTGCAGAACACACACACACACGCACACACGCACACGCACGCGCGCACACGCACACGCACACGCGCGCACGCGCACGCGCACACGCACACGCGCGCACGCGCACGCGCACACACGCGCGCACGCGCACGCGCACGCACATGCGCGCACAAGCGCGCACGCGCACGCGCACGCACGCGCACACGCACACGCGCACACGCACGCGCGCACACATATACGCGCGCACGCGCGCACACACACGCGCGCACGCGCACACACACACGCGCGCACGCGCGCACGCGCACACACACGCGCACACGTATATATATGTGTATATATGTATATATATATGTATATATATAGGTGTATATATAGGTGTATTTATATACACACAAAAATAATTCGTGTGTGTTTTGAATTCAAATCAGCCTCAGTTATGTTTTTTCGAACCTAACCTAAGTTACCGGAGTGTAAGTCTAAATTGAAACCCCAGAGTTTCCAACAGTATGGTTTGGCCAATAGTGTTAATAGTGGTCTCAATTAAACTGTCCTCAAAAGCAAAATTTGAGGTTCAATAGAGTGTATTTAGGCGTTTATTTACAAATTAGGAATTAATATGCACTTACAAGCATTTAGGCGCAAGGGTAAAAATATAAAATTTTTTAGGCATCATCAATGCTCTATACAAGGCAATTTGAACCTCTATACGTGTTCATAATTCGTAACCTTTTTTTGTGCCCATTTTAACTTTTAATTTGTGATCAAAGGGGGGTGATAAAAACACAAGGAACGAAATGAGCGTTTTCTCAAACTTAGGTCGCTAATCATGAACCCTATAAGCTATCCTGACAGCACGCTTTAAAAGATGACGGAGTGCGAAATCGACAAAAAATGCAATTTTCCAATTTTGATAGCATGATGTTTCGGCATTACTGACAAGCGCTTCATCGAAGTGGTGCAATATTACGCGCAGTGGAAAGCATTTAAAGATGGCCTCAAATGCGCCTGATTCCGTGACCGCACTGCGACAACTCGAACTTTACGTGGCATTTTCTTCAAACACTACTTTTCGCCAGGAGAGGAACAATTTATATATAAGCACTGCAGCTTTCAAGTTCAAACTTTCGTTACTACTTTTACGTAACATGTGCCCTTACTGAAGAAAAATAATGGCCTTCTGAGCAAGATTGCATTTTTGCGAAAGTTATTCTGAAGAAAGAAGCCCTAAAACTCTAATCATCACACGTCCGAATTTTTCATTGAAGGATGGTCATGCCTGTAAGTAGATTTGTTCAGGTGGATACCCTTGGCCACAGTGTTGTTTGTATCTTACATCGTTCCCTAGGCATGTGTAATAACAAGAAGAGATTTCACCGTTCCACTGGCAAGCAAAATAACTTTCACAAATATTTGATTAACAATAAATACAGTAGAATGTTTAATTTTTCAATATTTTTAGAATGACTGTTGTCATGCCATATTCACAAAACATCTAGTAAAATTTTTAATTCAAGCAATTTGCAAAATGCTGTGGAGCTTGCTTGAAAAATAACAGAGCGATGCCCAGTAGTAGTTGCACAACTGCCTTCGCTATCCATCCCCCTTTAAATAGTTGCCAATATTCGGTCGACTATTGGCCACCTATGTTCGCCGCGGTGGAGCTGTCGTTTGAATGCTCGGCTGCTGACCTGGGGGTCAAGATTGGCAAGTTTACGGGGATAAATTGACCACCAAAATAGAGCACCCGGTCGATTTCCAATTTACGGGTTCGGTTTTGGCCCTGATATGGACGCAGTGAGAAAAATTAATATTCTGATGATTATTATGAACATAGTGGTGCATGTAGCCGAAACATGCTGCGGGACAAAAACACGCGAATCAGATTGAGGTCAGGGAAGATTTACATGTGTGTAAAAGATGAAGAATATGTCATTAATTCTCAAATGCGGAAATGCCTCCTAACGCTCCCCTCCTAACGCTTCAGAAGGCTGGCTTGCTGGGGAAAATAGTTCAGTATCAAAGTATACTTTAGCGCAAAAAAAAACAGGAAAAAATGGACCACGTGAGCATTCCCACTATGTTCATGTGGTCCTTTTCTTGTCCCTGTTTATTGCGCTAAACTCCACTTTAAGATCCCAAATAGTGCTGAGGCTGGCGCAGTATGCACATTTGTACAGTTCGTAATATCGAGAATTTTTATTTCAAAACAGGTGCAATGGGTATGCTATCCCCAGGTGATGAAAATGAACGTAGTCTTCACATTTACTGCACTTCAATCAACGTTAAGGCAAAACTTCAAGCCGATAGAAAGTTCTCATGGTGGGCAACATTTTGGTGGCAGACAGCATGAATCCTCCGAACACCACAACACTGCAATATATTGCTTGGTCTCAGAGTTTTCGTAAAAACTATCGGTTTATAAAAAATCCGATTAAAATTTCGAGCACGTTACGAGTCAGAGGGTTCTAAGTTTATGGCATAAAAACGCTGAGTCCGAGTTTTAGAAAAATTTCGTAGCTTATCGTGACGTAACCATCCATGTCGGTGTCGTAACTCTTGAAGGCGCTGGTGAACGTCTGAAGAGTGACGCAGCACAGGATGTAGTCGTCGAAGGTGATTGATCCTTTCCTCTCACGGTCGTATTTCATGAGCAGGAGATCGATCGTTACGTCGTCCAGACGGTATCCGAAGCTTCTGAGCGCGTCGCGAAGCTCGTTTTTGTCGATGGAACCCGAGCGGTCCTTGTCGTAGTCCTGGAAGCACCGAAGCCAGCCGTTGATGTAGTTCCAAAGGGACACGAAGTCGTCGAAGCTCAGCGTGCCCGTGCGGCTGCGGTCGAAAATGTTGATCATCATGCGCACCGTTTCAGAATTGAAGGGCTTCCAGGTGCCGTTGGAGAGACATTGCTGCAACTCGACCGCGTCTACACGCCCACTGCGATCCTTGTCGACCTTGTTGAAGATATCGCGCAGGTAGTTGACGTCGGCCCTTGGCGTCGGAGGCCTGTAGGATCCGTACGACCCGTACGAAGACATCGCTGGCCACGGGACGACGCTGATGGTATTTCTTAGCTTGGACGTAAGTCACATAGAACTGCGCCGTGGGTTAAAGGCCGGAGGCTGACGTACGTATGCCTAGTTCAATTTTGGATGCCGCGTGCCGAATTAGTGCTCCGAATAAGATATCAATAATGCCTACCCGGCTGGTTTGACCTATCCCCACTATTAATAAGCTTATGATGATGATGTTGATGATGAAAATCTTATTTGGGTCCATAGACGGCGCAGGCTAGACCGCGCATCACCCGTATAGTCCCACATAGGGCCTGCCAAGCCGAGCCAAACCACCAAGCCAATAATTTTTCTATAGTATTTCTACAGAAGACAAAATTTGGGAGGACACTTGAGCTTCATCTTCAAGAGCAGTAGGCGGCAGTGTATCGGGTGCCATGCTTATCACATTCTAAATTGCTAGCACGGCTCCCATTCTTGATTCAGGCCTCTATTAGAACAACTGTTCACGTAAGATTAGTCGCTTCAAACTGTCTTAGAAGATCTACTGCAAGTGCATCTGTTAAATGCCACTACGCCATAATTGTTCCTTTTGCGAACCATCGAAGGGCCCAATCATAGTTTCCTAAAACTACCTAGAAAGCACTCTGGCGCTGCGATCGTTCAGCGACCATTGGAATGATGGGCAGCAAACACATTTGCCTAGTCTTCGTACATGTGGGTGGCGAATCGTACTTGCGGCTTCGTTTATTGCTGTGTTTCGGTTTTGTTATGAAATAAAGATTGAACCCTTTTCAACTTAGTGAGCCGTTTTAGAAAGTAAGTCTAAAGAAATAAATGGTAAAGCGCAACCGCTGAACATTTGCTAATATTTGTTTTGTAAGGAAACAGCTCCAAGCCACACTAACACACATGGAGCCAAAAGCAGGCCAGAAGTACGAATATGAGACAAATGTGTGTACTACCCATCATTCCCATGCACACTGAAGCGCCAAGCGTTGCAGCTCTTATAGACACTAGCGCCAGCGTTCCCTGTAGTGTAAATTAGGAAACTCTATGGGCCCAATACGTGTCTCTAAAACAACATGCATGCATCGATGATTTGTAATGGATGGGCTTTTAAAACAACCACTCTTTGCACAGTTCCCATCTTTTGACGCCTGGCGCGATTCCGCGCTTCTGCTACGAAATATTGCGTGCGTTGCGGCGACTTCTTTCGCTATACATGACATTCATGTTGTGTTTTGCTCTAAATAAGTTTCGAGCTATATTGCGGCTCTGTGGCATACTTGTTTGCCACGCAGACGGCCCTGGTTGGATGCTTACTCGGACAAAAGTTTTGTATTATTCATATTATTTTCATCTTTTTTAAATTTTTCTACCATTAAAAACACGGTAATTTCTCACTCAGAAACAACGACACCGACGCCAACACTGGAATTTCTGCGAAACGAGCTCGTTAAGGATATCGCGTCAAAAAGGTAAACGTCAGTTTGGGTATAACTGAAAGCGCACACATGCATAGCGAACAGTTGATGCATTAGAGGAAGCATTGTAAGACGGACTGGTTATTACCATGCGCCTTCCATCAGCTTTTACGAGGCGGCTGTATTTCTGAAGCGGATGAGGACGCAAGAATTCTGTGTACAGTCTCTTTTGCTCTCTCATCCACTCCAGGACCCCCCTGCTCATTTCTCCCTTTCCATTAAACAGGAATTTATGTACAGCTGTTCATTCGTTTTCTCTGTACAGCCTGTAGAAAAGGGCTTGTACATTGGGCCAATGTTGATAGCCTCAAAAACATTGTGCCATAGTACACGATGGAGTTGTGATCGCTAAGTTACGCTGTCAAAAAGCATCATGTGATATTTTCTCCCCCAAACGTGGTTTGCCACGCTCCCTACTTCGTTCTTGTCGTGCAGAAGACAGAACAGTGAACCATTTCTTGTCCCCTGTCGAACATTTTCAACACAAAGAAAGCCCTCCGCAGAAACACTCTTCCACATAACTGGAATATGTATAGCTCCTTCGAATTTCTCATACTTTGGTCCTATGACCCTTGGGCTGGGATACGGTAAGGTAAATCGACAGTTTTTGTAGCATAGTGAATGTTATTTACAGTGCACTGATACAACCGAATATAATTTTCCAATTTATGTAGACCTCATCAAATATTCTGTAGTGTTGACTCCTTATTACACGGAAAAAATGAATTTGATCCCTACTTTTTATTCAGCTTTTTATCCCTACTATTTATCCTTACTTTTATTTCATATTTTTTATTGAAAAAAATTGGCAGCATATCCACGGAGTAAATTATGGAGAGTGGGGCGAAGCGTTCGTCCGTCCATTCGTTCTTGCTTCCGTCCGTCCATGCGTCCGTCTGTGTGACCGTCCATGCGTCTGTTTGTGCGCCCGTCCCTGCGTTCTTTCATGCATCCGCCCCTGCGTCCGTTCATGCGTCCATCCATGCATCTGTTTGTGTGTCCGTTCGTTTATCTATTCAACACTCCAAGTCCCACCATCTCGCATCTTTTTATTATATATTCCCCATATAGAAGCACCGCCATCCAGCGGACATTCCAAGGACTGAACGAGAGATGGCACACGCACACTTTTTTACGGCTTGCGCTTCGGGTCTACTTCCCACCTTTAACCACATCGAGTTCATCGTATAGTTATAGACTAGTTCACTGTATTCATGGCACTGCGGCCCAACGCTCACTAAACCTTTCTAAAACCAAGGAGGTTACGCCCAGCGAGTATAATGTAGCAACCTTTTCCTGTCAGATAGTGCTCAATGTGCATGCCAATGGCTGCCATTGGAAAATGAGAGACAGGAGAATTCAGCTTTTACTTTCTTACGGCTTGCGCTTCGTATCTACTTCCCACCTTTAGCCACCTCGAGTTCATGGTATATACTAGTTCATTGTATTCATGGAACTGCGGCTCAACGCTCGCTAAACCTTTCTAAAACTAAGGAGGTTACACCCAGCGAGTATAACGCAGCAACCCTTTCTTGTCAGATAGTGCTCAATGTACATGCCAATGGCTGCTAATGGGGATCGCAGCGTGCGCGTTAACTAAAAGCCGAACGCTCCTGTCTCTCATTCGCCATTATAAGCCATTGGCATGTACGCTGAGCTCTATTATTTTATTGTTCAACAACGCACAGAAGAAATCTCTCACCAGCACCACCATGGAGGTCAAAATGTTATACTTGTTACACCTTATACAACGGCTACGAGGGACGAACGGGTGCCGCTGTAAAAAGCTTTACCCCTAAAAATTATGAAATGTAAAAATAACGCGTTGCAGTCAGCCCCATAGCATTACTCAGACTTGTTCCGTTATTATCTGAATAGCAGTGCTTTGACCACACAAGTTTCTGACAATTATGCAGAGGGCACTGCTTATATTTTCATAGTAACTCCTGCAAATCCATCGATTAAGTGAAAAGCTCTGTGAGAAACAGGCCATCACTTCAGTTCCAATATGAAAGTGTTTTATGTAGGGGTGCAAAAAGACTTCACTGACGTTGTTCCGTCATGGACGCGACGTTGCTGAAATTCGCACAAACCTATTACAAAAACTGAGGCTAGCAACAGCTACAACCGAAATGTTTTGCAGCTAGTCACATTGCAACAACATTCACCGCAAAGATTTGCTAAGTATAACTTATTTCTTAAGTGGCGAAATTTCGCCCAAACCTAAAAAGTAGCGCAGCAGTTCTGAAAGAAGCAAAGAAGGTTGTACAAGCGAGAGTCCCCTTCGAACATCTTGGTTGAACAGCACACACGAGATGATGACGAAGTAAAAGAACTTAGACAGGCTCTAATTCGAAGCTAACATTTTGGTCATTCCATGCCAAGTCATCCGGTATTTTTCCGACAATCACAAATATGGCTGATAAAAATTTACATTTTTCTCGAAGTTTGAAACTACGAATGTTTTATGATACCTTTTTGTATATTTCTCTATCTTTTCCATCCATTACTCTTCTTTTCCCAGCGTAGGATAGAAAACCAGAAACGTGTCTGGTTGACCTTGCTTCTTTTCTATCCTTCCTTCTTCCTTCCTTCCCTCTTGAATTCGAAACAGATTCTGTGACGAAAGAATTGCATATGCGTCGCCACGCTTCCTATCCACGATTTGCGTTTGGGTGGAATTTACAGCGATTGCTGTGAACAATAACCTACATATGGTCTTTGAGATGCAGCAACGTGAACGAAAACCGGCGCTTTCCTCGTCATCTTCGAAGGTAATACGCAGCTACAGTACGATCACTCCTTAGCCTAAACAATTTATTAAAATTAAGGCGTACTCTTGCGTGCAATATCTAGTTGTAACTGAAGTCTTGCTCATGAGGTCTTCAAACGAATGTTAAAAAAAAACCTTCAGACAAGTCTTATGAACAATTAGCAAAAACAGTGAATGATGATTCCTCCAGAGGTGACGAGGCTTCAACGCTCGTAAAAAGATTTGTATCACGTAGAGGTCACAAATCACATTAACTTAAATACTGTGTCTGGGCCGAGATAGGCAAGGAGCCGGAGGTAAGTCTACGGCAGGTTCAGTTCTCATAGAGTGAGTGTAATATACCGATATGAAAGGAGAAATTGCGAGAAAAGACAGTGAAGACAATGAGACCGTTATACATAATGCATTCCGATCCCAAAAACAACACAAGGGGAAGCAGCCTGTGTGCTCCGCACGTTCGAAAATGTTCGATCTCTACTTCGTGATCTTGCTCGATGAGGCATGCAAATCCGGTGGCCCAAGGGTAAAGTACCTATCGCCGGAAGTCGGCTGTGCTGTTCCAACGACGTAGAGACTACGTGATTTGAATTCCTGTAGAACGTCGTGATGCTATCTGGAGGTTAATGCGAGCTTGAATGCGCAGCCGCTGCTGCCGATGGCTGCACAGTCGACTATATAGTTGAGCTGCGCTAGCTTCTTTGTGGCTTTTGCAATCAACTCCGGCGGCACGCCGTCGTGCTGTTGAGACGAAGCAGCTCTAGTTAGTTGAGATATGCTTAACCTGTTGCCACAACGCATCTAGCCTTTCCCATTTTATTTTCATGTATTTCTAGGCTCCAAAAGGCCACCGATGAAGAAAATCGTGAAGTATTTAAGTACTATAAGTGATAAGCGTAAAGTTAGCTAATTTGGTCTTGTCGTGAGGTGCAAAGTTACCTCATCAGAGGAGTAAATCCTCACGCTAATTGGATCTATAGCGTGAGCCCGACGCTCAGAGCACCACCGAAATAGAGGATTGCGCTCGCCAGTTACCTGAAATGGCTCCCACGATTTCACGCTTTTGCGAGTGAATGGTCACTAGGTTGGCAGCACACAACGTAGCTCTTGGGCGGCTCATGATCGCCGTGAAAAGGAATGCTACGATCAACACGATCGCGAAGCGCCGGTCTGCACGTTGTAAAACAGGCAGATGACGCTCACTGTTTACCGGAGCTCCAGAGACGTACGCTGGACATACAGATGTCTCGCAGTGACGTCCCTAAAGCTTGTCGTGTTGTAGCACCAGCATTGAAGGACGTGACTTTTTCGGTCACCTCAGTATTATCAAAACATCATATGAAGGTTATTCGCGCTCAGAGGCGTTCTTTTAACGTTGTTATCACATTGCATCAGGTTAACCACAGCAGCTCGTTTGTCACCGAAGCCGCCACCGTGGAGAGCCGGCACGTTCACAAGCTGTGTTCATGACGTCCCGTGCAAACTATTCAATTTTGCTGATTGCTCGTCTTTTCTACGTACAATGAAACAATGCTACATAGAATGAACGCCGGAAGTCAAAAACTCGTCCGTCTGGATCACTGTGTGAGCATGTTTATATTGGTGTAATGCAAATAACACTGAAATCATAAAGCTTAACTCGGCCTGCAAATTATGCACAGGACTTGATTACCATCCGAATGCTCTTGTACGAAATCATCAAAACCGTTTCAAGGCCCTTTTATACAAAGGATTTTTGCTCTATACCCACAGTAGTAACGTTAGGCGGTTTTTGATATTTTATTACGAAAACAGCGGTCGCTGTTCGATTGGTGTGTAAAGCAAAAAAAGCCTTCTTACTTCAATTTAAACAGACGTCAGAGAACCCCAGCTCGTCAAAATAATTTTGGAGTTTACAACTACAGCAGAATTCACAAACATACCTCGGTGATCACACGCGAAAGCACAGAATTCGCATTACATACGCTTGTATTATTGAGGATAAGTTCATTTTTTCCTGAGACGTTTTGGCGTGCGACGGGCTTCGATGGATCGCCAGGCTTTCATCTCATGGGTATTCGCGACTATAATCGCAGCCTATGTATGACCTTTGATATGTATGTATGACTATGTATGACCTATGTATGACCTTTTAAATCGTTAACTACTTTTTCTAAACACATATGCTGCGGAAAAATAAACATTCCTACGCATGCCTCATAATCATGGAGACAATATACAGCTATTTTACAGCTGTTCTGCACTGTTAACAGTTCGAAAATTTAGGTATCCTCATCAGCCCAACAGAATACTATAAGTGATGTCTGGCTGTCGAAGGGTCACGGCGCAAAGAAAGGTCATATACAAGCCTGTGTCACTTTTAAAATATTTTATTCGTTATACTGTGAACCTCATATGAGATCAAAGCTGTAAAAGTGGGTTGCAGCGGGAACAACAGCAAGAAAAAATTATTTACAAATGCTAACAAAGCACCATAGAATGTCGGCTTAAGGGGGACGGATAGCACAGACAGCTGTGTAACTACTACTGCCCATCGCTGTGTCATTTTTAAAGCAAGCTTTACAAAATATTGCATGTTTTTTAAATGAGGATTTTACTGCAGTTCATTTGGCAGCAAAATTCAAAATTGTTGCAAAAGTGATAAACAAATTATCTGACCAATTAAATAAAAAACTTTTGTTAAACAAATTTTGCATGAAAAATGATGAAGTCTGGCGGTTATTACATGTCTACGGGGTATCTTTCTGAATTGGACCTAATAATTGTTGGCATGACCGCTCTTTACGTCAAAATATAAATGTTTTATGACTAGAATTTTAGAACATTTTTAAAAGAAGTTTTGTAAAAATACAATTCTGGTGGCAACAACATTCTCTTGCTTCAAAAAGGGTGCGTGATAGATGTTTAGAAAGAAGTCACAAAAGTTTGCATTTGATAGCTTCAGCGGTCACAGAGGAAATGTTCGTTTTCTGACGAAAAGTAGTGTACGGAGAAAACGTCATTTAAAAGTCGAGTTGCCGCGGTGCAGTCACGGGTCAGACAGGTTTGGGGTGATATTCAAATGCTTTCCACTGCGCGTAAACACACGCCACTTTGTGGACACACATGCCAGTAATGCCGGAATATTGTGCCACGACAATTTAAAAATCACATTTTAGTCATCTTTGCGCTCCGTCTCCCCTCAAAAAACGCTGCATGAAATCTTCTAAAGATTATTCATGGTTGTACAATGCTGAACAAGCAACTGTGCCAAAAGTTTTTAAAAATAAGACAGATTCCACGAGTTGTCTGAATCGATCTCATGCAAGGAAGTCAGCAAGTAGCTGTCTGTGTCGGAATTTCTCGCTTTGAGCTAAGCATTAATAAGTAAATCGACGTGATCGTGTAAGGTGAGTAGCTGTGCTCATGTGCGCAAATTCAATAGTTGTATGCATGGCCTTACTAGGCACTTCGAGTACGATAAAAACATTCCAGGAACAAAAAAACCAAAACAAAAACATCTGACAAGTTGCATGATCGTAAAAGAGGCATGAGGTATCTCATTTCTTTTTCAGAGAGTTCTACTTAAAGCGAGCTATTACGGGTTCTTCCCTTCTTATGCCTTACGTGTATCTGATGGTAGCTATAGCGCGAGAACAGAACGATGGCAAAGAGACATGAAGAAGACGAGTGCTCTTGCCCCTCTGTCGTCGTTCTGTTTTCGCGCTATATCCGCCGTTATGTCATACCAACTAGCCCAAACCACCACACATTTATTGTACGTTTAGTGAATTATCAACTTGGGTTAGCGTGCCATCGGCAGCACTTTGAAAAAGTAATAGCGACATTGAGACTCAATTGAAATCTCTTAGTTTGCTGTAACACGGTTTTGTTGTCGTTAAGTTGTTCCTGGTGGCAGATTTTCAGACATGTCCTTTGTTTACAAACCTTTTTTTTACATTTTGCTTCTTCGCTTTTGTTGACTTTTGACTTCCCGGTTCGAGCAGTTATTATTCAGTGTTGTACAAATGGCCAAGTCATGGTCTTTTTTCTGGTTTTCGGTTGTAAATACAATTCCGTGAAATTTGCTTTTGTGTGCATCATGTAAACCTTTATCAAAAATAGTTGGAGCAGTCGGAATTGCCAGTGAATACATAATGGGTCGTTTAGTTCTTTTTTTATTGGTCAATGTTCAGCTGCTTTCATTTTCTCTGCCTTTCTTCAAAAAAGGCGTTTGATTCTTCGTGCCGAGACTCATTTCGGAACTTGCCACAATGTTCGTAAACCAACTATCCCTCTTAAGAACAAAATTATCTGACGCCGATTCCTATAGGACACCGTCTGGTGCTCATTTATTCCCACGCAAAGTGTGAAGTTGAAGCGGCCGACAGCAAGCCTCCATTGTTTTCTCATGGCATTTGGGCTCCAGCCATGCGATGTCACAACTCTCGGGATTCGAACATGGCTGGTAGTACCAGTTGTGTTCGTTCGAGAAGCCATTCAAACGTAAACGACTTACTTGCGCCCTCTCAGCTACAATGGCGGTCAAATAGATGTCTTCCAAAGGAAAGAAGCACTAATGGGTAGATAACGTCATCTAGTGCTGAAATGGCATCGCCGGAAATCAGATACCCCGTCCCAGAGAAGTCTGGATATGTATCTGGCGCGTATTCCTCTTGAGACCCATACAACTTGCAATCTACGTTGCGATTGGGTCCGTGATCACGGTAGAAGTAACTCCAAATTGAGCGCTTGAATCTTTCCAAACCATTCACGACGACGGCAAAGTTATACACACTGAGGATCATGTCGCCATCGATCTTGAGCCCGAATTCAGCCTTTGAGCATTTCGCTCGAGTCCAACGAATCAGCATCGCGGTCTTGTAGGTGAGATTCTCGTAGCTGTCGATGAAGTCTCCCTGGACGACATCCTCGTAAATATCGTGTTCTGCCAGCACTTTTCTTTGTACTTCCTGGCCCCTAACAGGAAGACTACGGCGAAGCTCATCTTGAGGGCCATGCCTCCCCAGGTGTCCCGTATCGCCGCTCGTCTCTCGAAGAGATTTGCAATTGAAGCGACGCCGATGAGTACAGTGGTCTGATTTGTGGTTAGTTCACAATGCCTCCGGGTTGGCGTTACATATCCAAACTTTACCGCCTTACTCGTGGCTGCGCATCTCGTTGACGAAGAGCGAAACTCAACTTGATAGACGTAAAAACATAACACCCACAATGATCAGAAAAAATGCTAGCACTAGTATAGAACGTTTTTGCGTTAGAATCACTGAAGCTTTCGTGACAAGATGAAAGCATGGTCAAGACGAGTGGCGAAAAAGGTTCACAAAATGCATTCGTGAGTGTGACTCAGCTGTTTCGCTGGCGTTTCGTACGAACCTTGACCTCTCCAATACATTGTTTGAAGCAAGAGCACATTGGTTACCCACCATCTGTCTAATGTTCTACGACTGTTCTGCGCAGTTAGGCCTTTAATGAAAGCAGCTGCGGATTGCTTTAGTCGTGCCGTGCCAAGCCCTAGTTTGCGGCAAACATTTCATTCGGAGAATTCAGAAGAGTTCTGATGGAAGAAAACACCTGTTTTTCGTGGAATTTGCTTGCAATGTTCTTCGTTAGAATCCAAACTGTGCCATGCCTCTCATGCAGTGCCATTATTTCTCTGAAAATCTTTGGATATTCTGAGAGAAAGAAGTTACGTGCTACGTTCGGGAACAGACGGGGGAGCCCATTATATTCTATACATACATGAGATAAATATATTATACATGAGATAAAAATTCGGTTTGAGTGGAGGGGGGGGGCGTGTGTGGGAAGGGGGCTAGGTCTACTGCTTCCGTAGCTATAGGTCTACTGCTCAGTGCAACAAGATGTCTAGTGAATCACAAACACATCTTCTTGCCTGTTCCTATAAATGTGATTTAATAACGCAGGTTGTTCGTCCTTTATTTATACATGCGAGGGTTAGAAAAAAGATAACACTGATGGTTTGCTTGGAATAGATTGCATATATGTTATCTTTGCGTTCAATTTTTCGAAGCGGCTGGTATTACTGTTAGAGCGAACTTTACAATGTCGACTACCTACCTACCTACCTACCTACCTACCTACCTACCTACCTACCTACCTACCTACCTACCTACCTACCTACCTACCTACCTACCTACCTACCTACCTACCTACCTACCTACCTACCTACCTACCTACCTACCTACCTACCTACCTACCTACCTACCTACCTACCTACCTACCTACCTACCTACCTACCTACCTACCTACCTACCTACCTACCTACCTACCTACCTACCTACCTACCTACCTACCTAACTAACTAACTAACTAACTAACTAACTAACTAACTAACTAACTAACTAACTAACTAACTGAGTGAGTGAGTGAGTGAGTGAGTGAGTGAGTGAGTGAGTGAGTGAGTAAGTGAGTAAGTGAGTGGGTAAGTAGGTAGGTAAAGTAGGTAAAGTAGGTAAAGTAGGTAAAGTAGGTAAAGTAGGTAAAGTAGGTAAAGTAGGTAAAGTAGGTAAAGTAGGTAAAGTAGGTAAAGTAGGTAAGTAGGTAAAGTAGGTAAGTAGGTAAAGTAGGTAAAGTAGGTAAGTAGGTAAAGTAAGTAAGTAAGTAAGTAGGTAAAGTAAGTAAGTAGGTAAAGTAAGTAAGTAGGTAAAGTAAGTAAGTAGCTAAAGTAAGTAAGTAGGTAAAGTAAGTAAGTAGGTAAAGTAAGTAAAGTAAGTAAGTAAAAGGTTTGTAATATGATGTATTTACCTTGCGGTGGAGCACGGTAAACGTTGCAATGAAGCCATTAACCTGCGAGGCATATCGCCAAGGAAATAAGCCTGAGGAAAACGCGGCTTTTGATGCATGCGTCATTATTTATTATTTGGTTTGTATACACAAAATACAAGGTGACACAAAGGAAATACGGAGGGATCAGCCGACAACTGCCGCCTATAGGAAAACAACGTCTTCTTGCTCGTTCGAGAAGGGGAGAATAGAAGAAAGGAACTTAGGAGGGGAGAAAAAGACTGAGGAGAGAAAAAAAATAAAGAAAACAAGTACCGCATATGTAAATACAAATAACCACATGAAAAATGCATTTAAATGCGAGGCGAAATCCGTTTTCCTTAAACAGGTTAGAAGTGATCGATGGACCTGATCACGCCTAGTAACACATCCTTCCGGGAAGAGGCTATTCTCGAGGGCATTGCACTGAAGCAGAAGTCCATAATCCTTCGTGAGCAGTGCTCACTACGCAATAAATGGGGAACACTCTAAAACGATGCGTTTTATAAGGTGGCTCGCAGAATCAATGTAGCGGCCTAAACCCCACTGCTGTCCCCTTTACCTTTTTAAGAAATCCTCGTTTGGTGCATTGAAATGTATATGTGTCCAAACATGCCGATGTGCAAGCACGCAGGACACCGTTGAAACAGAGAAGATGGCGTTGTGCCCTTCGGTAGGCTAACAAATTTCTCTGTTTTGCTAGCCTTTCAGATATGTTTTATCGCTGCTCTTTACTAAACGCTCTTTGTTAAGCTTTGAAGGGTTAGTATCGCAGCTGACGTTTATAACTACAAAGTAACACGTTATAGCAAATATGTGTTTATGACAATTGTTTTCTGATAGGTCACAGAGACTTCTGTGGCACATAACCAGTTGTTGAGCTAACTGTTGCATTCATGTTTAGTTCACTGGGTGTCGATTGTGGGATTAAGCAATTGTCTCTGGCGCATACCACTTATAATGCACCACAGAGTTACCATGAATCCTGGAAATGAAAGGCTCGGTGAGAAAGGCTTTGCTGTTAAAAATAAATAGGATCAGCTATCTGTAATTTAACCACTCTGTGCTGACAAGTTGTGACATGTGCATGTAGATTACAATGTTGCTTTCAACTTGTAATCAAATTCAATTGTGGTGGTGTGTAGCAAACGACGGGCAGCGTTTGCCAAAAAGGAAGGCAGCATTGTCACACGTTGCATGACTTATCATGGTGCAAATGATCTGTAATTTATCAAAGAAGGTTTGCCGCAGTGATTGCGTAAAACTGTGTCGTATTATCTTGAAGGAGTGTGTTGAGCTACAAAAATTATTGGTCAGCCCAATTGGCATTTTTAGGTAAGTAGCTGCTCTCATATTCATTCGCCTGATAATTTTTTGTCTTGTGTTTGTATTTTTTGCGACGAAACGGCAGTGAGCACCTAATAGTTTTTTTATCAAAAAAGTATTAGGAGTTGTTCCTTGTTGGGGAAATTGTGTTGTCTTGTTTTAATTTTGCGTCAAATGCTTTGGCAGTTGTGCTCTTCTAAAATGAACGTATTTTGTGATTTTATAATGAGAGCTGTGATGCTCTGTGTGCAGAATACGTACTTTGTTTGTTTCTTTTTGTTACACGTACACCGGACAAACACACGTGCTTCGTATTTGCAGCTGACGTTTTACAAGAACAACTGCCTTGGGCGAGGGCCAAGGCATTTATGATGATGAAGAAAAGTCGTCTCTTTTAGTAGCCACGTCAGATGTCTCCTTCATCAATCAAGGGAGCTTGACAATAAACTGAACAGTTTTCTAGAAGTTTCAGTACAATCGGGTTTTGATTGCGTGTTCCTGCTTTTAGTCTCGCTGAAAAACTTTATGCTGTAAAGTTCTAAGATAGTACGACACCGATTGCAGAGCATACGTTTCTGAAGCCGGCTTGCACAGCAGACTCGTTACAGGCAAACGTTTCTCTCAGCCCATTCGAAATTGCAATTGTGATTATTTTTATTGGTTACTATATATTAGGCTTATAGGCCTGTTTTTTTACAGTCTTTAGTTCCTTCAATATTAGGGGAACCTCGACATTTTCACAGCTGAATCGCATCAATTATGTGTTTAGGAACTAAATGTAAAGTGACAAAAGTTTATTCCATGTTTTTAGCACCACCCGTGATGAAATCAGCTACGTGCCGTCTTTGTCGCTGGAATCATGTATGGCTTTTTTAACCTCATGGAACCTCTGCACCATTACGGTGAATTCGGAGAATTTTATCCTCCTTAAACATTTTTATAGCTGTATTGATGGTGTCATATTTTTTTACTTGCATAACGGACTTCACTTGCCCATTGTTAGTTCTCATACATAATATCTGATATCATGAGTAAGTTCAGATCGCTGTCATCTGTAAAATGTCTTATGTTCCTTGTAGTCTCGTTGACTTTGGTTACTTTTTTTGCAGTTGTTCTTCATATTCAGCTAAAGTAACTGCTTCATAATTATATCTAAACACTCTTGTGTTCATTTCGTGCGTGTCGGCATTTTCTCTGTGTTCTGAAAAGTGGTATTTCTTCTAAAGGACGATCGCGAATAGCGTAACTCCCACCCGGATTTTACCAAGGTCTACTCACTTCTACTAGTTAATATTGCTCCTGCTGTTCTCATTAGAGGCTATTATCGCCTACACTAGCCATACAACAATACTTGTTATACCTTACTTCGCACCTAATTGCATCATTATTATAGCAACAAGTTACAGCCGTCTTAACTGTCAGTCGGGCTCCTCGAATTGGCTACCGTTTCTGCACTTCTTCAATGGTGGCGTACTTACGTTAGATATGGCAGCAGGCGCCACCTGCACTTTTCTCTCGGTTTGATGTCATGCCTCAAAAGTTCACATGCGCTGCAGCAGTGATTTCTCTGTGAGTACTCGCCTCATGCAAGCACCAGAAGGTACATGACACTCCTGCACCTTTGGCCTCCATTTGACCGCTGCACTGAAACCCAATGGCCTCTTTGTAACTATTTAATGGTTAGGAAGTGTAGCACCACCACCACAAACCACGTATGTAGTTCTGCGTGTACTCTCCAAGTACAGACGTGGCACCGGCAACCAGTGTTGCCACTAACTTTCGAGAAACATTCGCCAAACGACCAGTGGAAAGTCGCCAAATGTCGCCATTTTTCTTTAAACTTCGCCAAAAAAATGTCACCACTAGATATATGTGTGGCATGGCTAGTAATAAAAATGGTTAACTATTTATAGTCCCGTTCAGTGAAGTAGCATCCATAGCCCTTATATTATATTGACGTCTTTCAATGCCAGTCGCATCAACTGCTTCACTGAGGGAGGGCTTAGTGAGCTTGTAGTGATATGACCAGCTTCAGCATGAGAGCACTGAGAAGGGGCATACATGCGCCAGTAGCGTCCCTGAATGCTAGTGCCCCAGAATTTGTGATAGTTTCAGTTGTAGCGATTACAAGGCGAAGCAGTCGCTACAACAAAACAGGAACAGTGTGAGAACTTTCCTGCAAACTTAGAGTATTTAATTTGGGTGGAAACATGGGTACCTATAGTCAAATAGGTTATTTGCAAAACAACGAAAATAAATTTGAAAATTCTACTTCACCACCGCCATTCCCGCTCCCCACTTTTTGTGCGGTCATGCTTACGCTACACATTAGCCTCAGCGCACTTTCTGAAGGCTGCCAAAAGAAGCCGAGGCGGGAGAAGTATGCTAATAATAAACTTAAGTTCTACACACCAAATGAAAGAGTACTACAGCAGTGAAGAAATTGAGAAGCCATTCAGGACAGCTGGAGCTGTGGTCAGAATACACGGCCTAACCATCACCTAGCCACTTAAAAAGTGAAACACTAAAGAAGCTTAAAGCTCCTAAAGCACCTAAAAAACTTAGTATAATACCACCGCCTTGCGACATGCGAAGCAGGCTGCTGACAGGAACTTTGCTGGAATGTTGCTGGCGGACGCAGCAGGGATTTAATGCCTTCAGGATCCATATTGATTCAGGAAACATACACGAAAAACAGTGGAGACTTACTGAATTGCGCGTAACGTGCGTTTACTACCACGGGTTACCACTAAAAGTAATAAAAATAGCAAAAATAACAGCGTATCCACGGAGCGAACGGTGATGAGTGGGGCGAAGCTTCGCAAGGTTTTGTCGGCCAACCGTGAATCATTCGCTGGCCGTTGCCATCCATCCATCCGCGCGTCCGTCCATCTGTCTGTCTGTCTGTCTGTCTGTCTCTGTCTGTCTGTCTGTCTGTCTGTCTGTCTGTCTGTCTGTCTGTTTGTCTGTCTGTCTGTCTGTCTGTCTGTCTGTCTGTCTGTCTGTCTGTCTGTCTGTCTGTCTGTCTGTCCGCGTGTCCATCGTCTGTGTGTCTGTCTCTCTGTCTGTCCATCCATCCACCTAGCTAGTACCACCATCTCGCATCTTTTCGTCATACATTTATCATATACAAGTACCGCCATCTAGCGGAAATTACAAGGGCTAAAACGAGAAATGACAACTACATACAGGAGACGCACGACCTACGCCTTAGGAGCTTCGCCTCTAAAAATTTGCTACCAATTCGTATCCAAGACACGGAGTTTTCAATGAATAACTTAGGCGACACCGGAGCCTAAAATTACCGAAAACTCGCCATGTCGCAATTCATTATTTCCGGTCGTCACGGGCTATAGATTTGTACATTTAGCGAACTGTAGTCATCAGTGACAACCCTACTGGCTCCACACTTTAGTGAAAAACGTCTAGAAAGTACAACCGAAACAAAAAGACATAGGAGCAGAGACTTAGTGACAGAAACATAAACAGGTCCAAGCAAAGCAATTTCCTTATCTAGTAGTCGCTTGTTTAAAAGATCAAGTGCGAAGTTCACTGCTACTATTGCAGTGGTTTTCAATCCGCAAGTTCTAGAAAGGCACTTGGATAGGCAGCTAAACTATTCAGCCCAACCAAATTCACCACGGAGGCTTTTCAAAATCACACACTCGGAGGTCCTTCTAAACTTGGCTCCATGGAAGGGCAATAACAGGTGTGCAATCCACCCAACTGCGAGGCTGAGCGAATATTTCAGCATTGTAAACTTTAATAGGGACGGCTTTATGCTCTCCCATAGTAGAGTACCTGTAATACTGGAAATCGTTAACCACTTTTGCTAAACAAACTGCGACGCGTATCGTCAAGGAAATAAGCCTCAGGGCAGCGCGGCTTTTGATGCAGGCGTCCTTATTTAGCATTTGGTTTGTATACATAAAAAACAAGATAACGCAATCGAAATATGGATGGGTCAGCTGACAAGTGCTGCCTAGAGGAAAACAATGCCTGTTTGCTCGTTCGAGAAGGGGAGCATAGAAGAAAGGAACTGAGGAAGGGGACCCTGAAACACTTTTTTAAATAACCACGGAATGAATTCCCTGGAAAAGCTTATTGCCTCACGAATGCAACGCCGCAAAAATTTTAAGAATCCGTTCCGTGAGCGTGAAGTTACAAAGGTTTGTCGCATACTGCAATTGCATCCTCTCCTTTTATGTCCCGAGGAAAGCGCTGGTAGACAGGCAGGAAAGGATGGCAGGGCCACAGAAAAACGTCACACGTGCCTCGTAGCCTTCAGGAATTATTTAGGGGCGAAGCTTCTTAAAGAGGCACTCGTTCGTCTCTCGTCGTAGTTTCTAACATGTCTTACGCTCTGACCTGTAAGGTGTTGCCAATGGGAGATTTCTCCTGTGCGTTGTTGAACAATAAAAAAAATCGCAGCATGCGCGTTAACTAAAAGCCGAATTCCCCTGTCTCTCATTCCCCATTAGCAGCCATTGGCATGTACATTGAGCACTAACAAGAAAGGGTCCCTATACGTTATATTCCCTGGGCGTAACATCCTTGGTTTTAGAAAAAATTAGCGAGCGTTGGGCCGTAGGGCCATGAGTACATAGTATGAATTCGAGATGGTTAAAAGTGGGAAATAGACACGAAGCGCAAGCCATAAGAACGTGATTGTGTCCACCTCTTGTTTAGTCCTCAGAATGTCTGCTGGATGGCGGCGCTTCTATATGAGGAATATATGATGAAAAGAGGCGAGATGGTGGTACTTGGAGTGTTGACTAGATGGACGAACGGACACACAGACAGATGCATGGACGGACGCACGGATGGCTGCAGAGATGCATGGACGCATGAACAGACGCAGGGGCAAACGCATAGAGGGACGCACGGATGGACTTGCGGATGTACGAACAGACGCACGCACGGACTGGGGAATGGACGCACGGACGGTCACACAGACAGACGCATGGACGGACGGAAACGAGATCGAATGGACGGACGAATGCTTCGCCTCACTCTCCATCATTCACCCCGTGGATATGCTGAAAATTTTATTAAATGTGTGGCAATTCTTGACTAACTTCAGTGACTTTGAATCTATCTATCTATCTATCTATCTATCTATCTATCTATCTATCTATCTATCTATCTATCTATCTATCTATCTATCTATCTATCTATCTATCTATCTATCTATCTATCTATCTATCTATCTATCTATCTATCTATCTTTCTATTTATCTATCTATCTTTCTATTTATCTTATCTATCTTTCTATTTATCTTATCTATCTATCTATTTATCTTATCTGTCTATCAATTTTATCTTATCTATCTATCTATCTATCTATTTATTTATTTATCTTATCTATCTATCTATCTATCTATCTATCTATTTATTTATTTATCTTATCTATCTATCAATTTATCTTATCTATCTTATCTATCTACTTACGTTTGGGTGCTGTCTTGGTCCCCCCCCTTAGCTTGGCGTGAACCAAAATTAGCATGGGAGGGTAAGATGGTTTGGCGATAACTACGCGCTGGTCAAGACATGAATAATGTCACAATCTTGTCACCTACGTCGTCAAACACTTCCAGCCAGACAGTGGCACATACGCATGGGTGGGGGGGGGGGGTTGTACCGCTGGTAAGTGGGTATGTGCCACAGGTGATTGACACTACGTATCTACCCAGGACCGACGACAACACACATAGGCAATTCGAACGCGTGAGCGTTAAGACATACCCGACAACAGTAGCGTCCACCAAACGAAGGCATAGAATAAATATCAGTCTTAAAAAAAACTGTCATATGTAGCGTTGACCACGGACGATTGCAAATTATAAATTTTAGGGTCCCAGCAAAAATCGAATGCGAGCATTTTGCGTGGCAGTTAAGCATTCTACCACAAAGCTACGCCAGGTCTCGGAACTACTTGTCAAATAGACGCTAATCTTCGGGAAGCGTTAATAGTGGTTGCAGTGCTACCTACTCAAAAAGAGTACGTATGTACTACTTTGATGCAGCCGTCGCGTCATGTTAACGTCAATTGTTTAGGTACCATGCACTGAGGTTGATTTATGTAGCAGTGTACAAGGCCAGCATCTTCACCAGAACGAGGGCTTCATATCACCTTCTGGTGTTGCTGTTATACTCATGTTCCGGTTAACATCATTGGGCAAGTGCAAGGAGTGGTTATAATGATTGATATGTGGGGTTTAACGTCCCAAAACCACTATATGATTATGAGAGACGCCGTAGTGGAGGGCTCCGGAAATTTAGACCACCTGGGGTTCTTTAACGTGCACGCGAATCTGAGCACACGGGCCTGCAACATTTCCGCCTCCATCGGAAATGCAGCCGCCGCAGCCGGGAATCGAACCCGTGACCTGCGGGTAAGGAGTGGTTATATAAACATATGCAACTCTTAAAAATATGTTTGTGCATGCAACGTTTGCACATATATTTAGCGCAATTCAATGACGTGTTGCTCAGTAAAAAAATGCAGGATGGTAACCTTCCCTCCGCATACTTCGCGTAACGTTGATTCTCATGTACGTGGAATCTGCCGATTCTTTTTTTTTTCTTCAAATACGCACTTTTTCAGGTGTGACCACGCACGCACGCGCGGACAAGTCGTAGCCTCCCGTGGCGATCTCTGCAACGAGCGAGTGTGCCATGTTCAAATTAGCCAATGGCGATAGATGGGTAATTCACGTGTGTTTTTTGGGCATATTCCGCCTTTCATCGAAAGAAGAGAAAGCAAGATTTAGCTGACTTCGATAATTTGTGAACTCCAGGCCATGTGCTGTGCTATAATATTTGGCTCGCGTGTTGTCGGGAGCCTCTACTACCGATCGGGGGCATTTTCTAACCGTACTCAAAAAGTATTGGGGGCCCCTTTAGGAGGGAAGACAACAACAGACGATAGGAAAAAAAATGGCAGCATATCCACGGAGTTAATTATGGAGAGTGGGGCGAAGCATTCGTCCGTCCATTCGTTCTTGCTTCCGTCCGTCCATGCGTCTATCTGTGTGACCGTCCATGCATCCATCCGTTTGCCCATGCGTGTGTCTGTTCGTGCGTCCGTCCTTGCGTTCGTCCATGCATCCGCCCCTGCGTCCGTCCATGCGTCCATCCATGCATCTGTCTGGATGTCCGTTTTTCCATCTATTCAACCCTCCACGTACCACCATCTCGCATCTTTTCATCATATATTACCCATATAGAAGCACCGCTATCGAACGGACATTCCAAGGACTAAACGAGAAGCTCCACACACCCACTTTCTTATGGGTTGCGCTTCGGGTCTACTTCCCACCTTTAACCACCTCGTGTTCATGGTATATACTAGTCCACTGTATTCATGGCACTGCGGCCCAACGCTCGCTAAACTTTTCTAAAACCAAGAAGGTTACGCCCAGCGAGTATAACGTAGCAACTCCGTCTTGTCAGATATGGCTCAATGTACATGCTAATGGCTGTTAAAGGGGATCGCAGCGTGGGCGTTAACTGAAAGCCGAATGCTCCTGTTTTTCATTCTTTCTTAGCAGTCATGGACATTTACATTGAGCATTTATTTTTTTTGTTCAACAACGCACAGAAGGAATCTCTCACCGGCACCACCTTGGAGGTCAAAATGTTACACTTGTTACACATTACCACGGCTATGAGGGACGAACAGGTATCGCTATAAAAAGCTTCGCCCCTAAAAGAAAACAAAGGAAACGAACACCGCATATGTAAATTCAAATAACCACATGAAAAATGCCTATAAGGGTGAGGTGAACTCTGTTTTCCTTAAGTGCTTGGTGGGCCTGATCACGCCTAGGAGCACATCTTTGCGGGAAGAGGCAAATGTCGAGGGTAGTGCACTGAAGCACAAGTCCATATTCCTTCGTGAGCAGTGCTCGCTACGCAATGAATGGGGAACACTATAAAACGGTGCGTTTTATATGGTGCCTTGCAGGGTCAATGTAGCGGCGTAAACCCCACTGCTGTCACATTTACGTGTTTAAGAAACCGCCGTTTGGTGTATGGACGCAAACATGCCAACCTTCAAGCACGCAGAACAGCGTTGAAACAAAGAAGATGGAGGTGTTCCCTTCGGTAGGCTAACAAACTTCCATGCTTTGCGAGTCTTTCAGACATGTTTTATAACTGCTCTTTATTAAACGCTCTTTGTTAAGCTTTAAGGTTTTAGTACAGCAGCCGCTTTTTATAACCACAAAGTATCACGCTATTTCAAATATGCGTTTTTGGCGATTTTTTTGATAGGTTACAGAGACTTCCGTGACACATAACTAATTGTTTAGCTAACTGTTGCATTAATGTTTAGTTCACTAGAGATTGATAGCAGGATTTACAAATTGTCTGTGGTGCATTGCTACTTATATTGCACAACAGAGTTACCATAAATCAGGGACATCAAAGGCTTGATGAGGAAGGCTTCGCTGTTAAAAACAAATAGGATCAGCTGTTTGTAATTTAACCACTCTCAACTGACAAGTTGTGATATGTGCATATAGTTTACGATGTTGCTTTTAACGTGTAATCAAATTCAATCTTGGTGGTGCGTATGAAACTACAGGCAGCGTTTGCTGAAAAGGAGGGCAGCAATGTCACACGTTCCATGACTCAACATGGTGCAAACGATCTGTAATTTATCAATAAAGTTTTGCCGCTGCGATTGCGTAAAAGTGTGTCGTATTGCCTTGAAGGAGTGTGTTGAGCTACAAAAATTATCGGCCGAGCCAACTGGCATTATTATGTAGATAGTTGTTCTTATATTCTTTCGCCTGATAACTTTTTGTCTAGTTTTTTATTTTTTGTGACAGAACGGCAGTGGGCACCCACTATTCATTTTATTGAAAAATTATTTGGAGTTCTTTGTTGGGGAAATTGTATTGTCCTGTTTTATTTTTGCGTCAAATGTTTTGGCAGTTGTGCTCTCCAACTTATTTTGGCATTTTAAAATAAGAGCTGCGATGCTTTGTGTGCAGAGTAGGTACTTTGTTTGTTTGTATATTTACACGTGAATCAGACAAACACACGCGCTTTTACGCGCACACATATGCACGTGCACACACCTATGGAAACGTGTTCTTTTTCCTCGAATGAACGAGCGCTTCATACTTGCAGCTGACGTGTACAAGATCAACTGCCTTGGCGAGGGTCGAGGAATTTACGATCATGAAGAAAAGCTGTCTCTTATAGCCACGCCAGATCACTCCTTAGTCGCTCAAAAGAGCTTAACAATAAACTTAACAACTTTGTAGGCGTTTCAGTACAATCGGGTCATGATTGCATGTTCCTGCTTTTAGTCTTGCTGAAAAACTTTATGCTGTAAAGTTTTTAGATAGTAGGACATCGATTGCGGAGCATACGTTTCTGAAGCTGGCTTGCACAGCAGACTCGTTATACCCAAACGTTTCTCTCAGCCCATTTGAAATTATGGTCATGATTTTTTGTATTACATTCTAAAAAATAGGCTTGTAGGACTGTTTTTCTTACACTCTTTTGTTTCTTCATTATTAGGGAAACCTTGGCATGTTGACAGCTGACTCCCATCGTTGATGTGTTTAGGGACTCAGTGTAAAGTACCAAGAGTTTATTTCATGCATGTCTAGCGCCACCAGTTATGAAATCAACTATATGCCGTCTTTGTCGCAGGAATCACGTATGGCATTTCTAACCTCGTAGGCATTTACACATGAAACCTCTGTGCCGTGACGATGAATTCGGACAATTTTATCCTTTCTAAGCATTATTTATTTTTAGGTGTATTGATGGTGTCACCTTTTTTTACTTGCATAAGTGACTTTATTTGCTGATTGTTAGTTTTCATACATAATATCTGAAATCATGAGTAAGTTGTAGTCTCGTTGAGTTTGGTTAATTTTTACTTTTGTGCTTCATATCTAGCTGAAATAACTGCTTCTCAAATATATGTAGTTACTGTTGTGTTCATTTCCAGCATGTCGGCATATTTTTCGTGTTCTGGAGCATGGTATCTCTTCTCAAGGACGATCGCAAATAGCATAATTTCCACCCGAATTTTATCAAGGTTTACTTACTTCTATTGGTTAATATTGCTCTTGCGCTTCTTAGTAGGGACTATTATCGCCTACACTAGCATAACAACAGTACTTGTTATACCTTAATTAGCACTTATTTGTGTCATTATTATAGCCATAAGTAGCGGCCATCTTATGTCTGTCAGTCGGTCTCCTCGAATTGGCTACCCTTTCTGCACTTCTTCAATGATCCCGCACTGACAATTGATATGGCAGGCGGCGCCACCTGTACTTCTGCTCTCGATTTGATGCCATGCCTCATGAGTTCGCATGCGTTGCAGCAGTGGTTTCTTAGCGAGTACTCACCTTATGCTAGCACCACAAGGTACACGACACTCCTGCACCTTTGACCTCCATTTGACAACTGAACTGAAACCCAATGACCTCTTTGTAATTATTTAATGGTTAAGAAGTGTACCACGACCACAAACCGCGCATGTATTCCTGCGTGTACTCTCCAAGTACGGACATGGCACAGGCAACCAGTGTTGCCACTGACTTTAGAGAAACATTCGCCAAACGACCAATGGAAAGTCGCCGAATGCCGCCATTTTTTCTTTATATTTCGCCAAAAAATGTCACCACTTGATATATGTGTGGCATGCCTAGTAATAAAAATTGTTAAATATTTATGGCCCCGTGCAGTACACTATCATTCATAGCCCTTAAATTATATTTTAACGTGCTTGCTCAAGAAAGACGATGGCAGTTGTGCATGTGCCACGAAGGTTTACGAAATGGACGAAAAAGAAGAACTCGTTTGCGCGTTCAAATTAAACGATTGACCTGCTTCTGGTGTCTCACTCTCTGTGGCAAGACCTATGTTTTGACGTCGTGACACCAGAGAAGGTGCTGGAGCCTACAACCTGATGCAGGACAGTCTTGCTCGGACCCGTTCACCTAGTCCAGAGACTCAGCCCCTCGTCACAACCACCGTGCACCGATTCAGTCGGCGCCTACTAGGCCTAAGTCCTGAGTCTGCACCTGTTCCGCCTCTTACCAGCACGGCAGCTCCTACCACACCCACGGTTACCGTTCCAAAACAGACCACTCCTTTTTTGCAGGTGACTCTTGAACATCCTCGCGTTCCTGAAGTTTTCTGTTGGGAAGAGTACGAGGATGTCGAGGACTGGCTCAAACAGTTCGAACGGGTCATTGTATCTAACCACTGGAGCGAACACCACAAACTTGACCATGCATATTTCGCACTGGAAGATAGCGCTCGCACGTGGTACGAGAACCGCGAGGCTACTTTCCAATATTGGGAAGATTTCCGACGAAAGATCCTCGCCACATTTTTGAACTCGGACCGACGAGATCGCGCACAGCAACTGATTGAGGCTCGCGTGCAAAAACCCAACGAAACAGCCGCCATGTAAGCAGAGGGTATGATCTGTTTCTTTCGACGAGCTGACCCTGACATGCCCGAGGCGAAGAAGGTGCGTCACCTAATGCAGGGTGTTAAGGAACCAGTGTTTGCAGGCCTTGTACGAAATAAATTTACAACAGTAGATGAATTCATAAGAGAGGCGACTGTCATCGAGGGCGCACTACGACAACGATGCCGACACACTGACCGCCTGCCGAACCACATGGCAGTAAGTGCTGCAGCTCAGAACAGTGCCATCTGCGAAAGTTCCCTGCGACAAATGATTAGGGAAATATTGCGTGAGGAACTTCGGGCCCTCTGCGTTCCTCCTACTCAACCGCCTGTCGCATCTGTTGCCGAAATCGTCCGCCAGGTGTTGAGGCAAGCTGTTACACCACCCGCATCAAGTCCTGAGCCACATCCAGCGAGGTACGCTGATTCGGTCCGTCATCCTCCACCGTAATTTGTGGCGACGCTCTTCCAGCCCCGACCGCGCCGTACCTTGGTGGCAACGGGACTGTACGAGATGACCACCAGTTCGCCGAACTGACTTATGGCTCATGGCCGACCATTGACCTATTAGCTTCCACTGCAGAGAACCAGGTCACATCGCCCGCTATTGCCGTCATGGCGATTCCGTGTTCGGGAACTTTTCTTGTCCCGCTTCTTTCCACTCTGAAGACCATCGCGCCCACGATGCCGATAAACTGTCGACTGGCCAAGCAACTACACCGCGCCACTGGTGATCTCCATCTCCTGCTCGTCAGCGTGACTTCCCCCAGAGCTACGCGGACGTCACCAGAGGCCGTTCGCCTAGCCCGCGCCGGGGAAACTAACTGCTGCGACCTCCGGGGGCAAGGTTGCCAATCTTCGAGACACCGAAAAGATCCCCCTATCATCTCAAGAAGATTGGACGACAACGACGACGATTACGACGACGATTACGACGACGAATACGACGACGAATACGACGACGAATACTGATGCCGATGAAGTTGTACGTGCTGATCTTGGCGTTCTTATTGACGGACATCATGTTACAGCACTGATCGACACTGGCGACTTTTCTATCATGCGACAAGAGCTCCCCTACTGCCTTAGAAAGATCAAGGCATCGTGGACAGAGCCGCACATAAGGAGTGCAGGTGGTCAGCTGATGACTCCCACAGGTAAATGCACCACTCGACTTCGCATTGGGGATTCTAGCTTCGTGGCTACTTTCGTCCTATTGCCAGACGGCTGTAAAGAGCTAATTTTGGGTATGGATTTTCTTCAAGATCATGGCACTGTTATCAACATCCCTTAACGTATGATGTCGTTTTGCACAGATCCGTATGTCGACAACAGCAGCGACGAACTACGCGGCCGTTTGTGAATAGACGACGATGTGACGCTCCCACCGAGATCCTTCTGCCTTGTGTCGGCGTCCAGTGGGTGGCCTTGCTATAGAGATGTGATAGCGGAGCACAAAGTCACTCTTTTGCTCACGCAAGGCAATTCCATCGCGAGAGGCGTCCTGGCGCTTACTGATGGACAGGCAGAAGTGCTCCTCACGAACTTCAGCAACGAGCGCCGTCAAATCCAGAAGGGTACCGCAGTCGCCTACTACGACGATATAGACAAAGCCGGCGATTGCTTTGCTTTGCAGCCAGACGACGCGACTGTCCCTGCCTCGACAATTTTGCCGGTGGACATTTGCTCCACGTTCCCGCCCTCTGATAGGAAGCGCCTGCTTGAACTTGTACACCGATTCGAAGACTCATTCTTGCGCACGTCAAAGGTCTAGCAAACACCATTGACCAAGCACCGCATCATTACTGAAAACAACACGTGACCGATTCGGCAGAGCCCCTACCACGTGGCTCCGAAAGAACGCGAGGAGGTTCAGAAGCAAGTACAGAAGATGCTCGCGGATGACGTCATACAACCTTCGAAAAGTCTTTGGGCGTCCCCCGTGGTTTCGGTCAAGAAAAAAGATGGCAGCTTGCGCTTCTGTATTGATTATCGCAAGTTGAACCAAGTCACGCAGAAAGACGTCTATCCACGGCCTCGCATAGACGATTCACTCAATTGGCTGCGCCATGCGCGCTATTTCTCTTCAATGAACCTTCGAAGCGGCTACTGGCAGATATTAGTCGATGAGAGAGATCGTGACAAAACGGCCTTTGTGACGCCCGATGGCCTTTACGATTTTAAGGTGCTTTCTTTCGGGTTGTGCTCGGCGCCAGCCACTTTTTAGCGTCTCATGAACACCGTACTATCAGGCCTGAAGTGGCAAACTCTCTTGATCTATCTGGACAATGTTATTGTATTCTCAGCATCATTAGAGGAACACCTCAGCCGCCTATTCACCGTCCTCCAAGCCATACGCTCGGCCGGCCTTACTTTAAATCCGGAAAAATCTCATTTTGGTTTCAACGAACTCTGCTTCCTAGGCCACGTCGTCAGTCACGAGGGTGTTCGACCTGACCCGGCCAAAATAGACGCCATAGCGCAATTTCTTGCACCACGTGACAAAAAGGCTGTGAGACACTTCTTAGGATTGTGCGCTTATTACCGGAGATTTATCGAGGACTTTTCGTCTATTGCGGCGCCAATGATACGGCTCACACGTGGGGACGTCCCCTTATTTTGGGGTGAACAGGAGCAAATGGCATTCAATCAACTATGACAACGCCTGCTAACTCCTCCAGTACTTCCACACTTCAACCAGGACAACCCTACAGTACTTCACACTGACGCCAGAAGTGTAGGTCTGGGAGCCGTTCTGGTGCAGTGGCAAGACGGCTGGGAAAGAGTAATAGCCTACGCTAGCAGAACTCTCTCTTGCACGGAGGAGAACTACTCGACTACCGGGAAGGAATGTCTCGCCGTTGTGTGGGCAGTCATCAAACTTCATCCTTATTTGTACGGCCGCTCATTCAAGCTTGTTAGCGACCGTCACTCTTTGTGTTGGCTCACCAACCTTAAAGATCCATCTGGCCGTTTGGCGCACTGGAGCCTAAGGCTTCAACAGTACGACATGGCCATCGTCTATAAGTCTGGGAAGAGGCACACCGACGCTGACTGTCTCTCACGGTCGCCTGTGGAAACTATCGCTTCCGATGATGATGATGATATGTGGAGTTTAACGTTTCAAAACCACCATATGATTATTAGAGACGCCGTAGTGGAGGGCTCCGGAAATTTTGACCACCTGGGGTTCTTTAACGTGCGCCCAAATCTGAGCACACGGGCCTACAACATTTCCGCCTCCATCGGAAATGCAGCCGCCGCAGCCGGAATTTGATCCCGCGACCTGCGGGTCTGCAGCCGAGTACCTTAGCCACTAAACCACCGCTGCGGGGCGCTTCCAATGACGAAAACATCGACGCGGCATTCTTGGGAGTTATCAGCACGGCCACCATTGCAAGAGAGCAGTGCAGTGACCCTGAGCTCTTACCACTCATTGAATATTCAACAAGATGACGTAAAGACGTGCCATGGTTATTTGCTAGAGGACTGCCATCTTTTTGCTTGCGAAACGATGTTATCAAATCAATCAAATCAAATAAAACTTTATTTCAGGAATGCATACATATACATGAATAAAATTCTACAGTACAGAGTAGGTCCCGAAGTTAGAAAACTGTCGGGGGGACCTCCGTTATAGATTAAGTCAAGTGCGATAACAATGCAGCAAGCAGTGAACATCAGCAAGCATCTATAACAAGCACCAAGCATCTATAAGAAAAAGTTCTAACCAACCGGTAACCCCCACTTGCTCGTCGTGCCTGCTTCTCTTCGAGGAGCAATTATGTAATCGTGCTGATGAAGCAACTTCTGGTCATCTAGGCTACACCCGAAGTTTGAGCCGACTATGATGCAAGTACTATTGGCCAATGTTAAATGCTGCTGTTAACCATCACGTGTGAAATTGCACCGACTGCCAAAGACGCAAAGCGCCTCCCAGCAAGCCAGCCGGTCTTTTACATCCAGTCAAAGCACCAGAAAAGCCGTTCACCCAGATTGGAATGAATTTCCTGGGTCCCTTTCCAACTTCTACAACAGGGAACAGATGGATTGTTGTGGTCACTGATTACCTCTCCCGTTATGCAGAGACTAAATCTATGCAGTGCGGCACAGCAGCAGAAGCCGTTCAGTTCTTCATCGAAAACATCGTCCTTCGGCATGGCGCTCCGACAATAGTGATCACAGGCAGAGGACCCGCCTTCACCGCAGAGCTTTTGGAGTCGGTTCTCAGACTCAGCGGTACAGCTTACCGGAGAACAACTGCATACCATCCGTAGACAAACGGACTGACGGAGCGCTTCAATAGGACCCTCACATACATGATCAGCATGTACGTTGACACGGAGCATAAAAACTGGGATCAGATATTGCCGTACGTGACCTTTGCCTATAACACCGCTCGACGAGAAACCACTGAAATGACTCCGTTCAGTCTGATCTATGGTCGTGAAGTCACGACAGCGTTTGACGCCATGTTGCCGCATGAGTGTGAAGAACCATGCATACGGCGAAGAATTCCCTCAGTGCGCCGAAGAAGCCAGGCAGCTCGCGCGCGTGCGCATCTGTCATCAGCAGCAGCAAGATGCACAACGCTACGACACCCGACACAAATTTATTAGGTACACCCCAGGCGACAAAGTCTGGGTCTGGGTTCCGATATATACGTCAACGTGGACTGTCTGAAAAACTGCCACGACGGTACTTTGGCCCATACAGCGTCACGCGACGCTTGAACGACGTGAACTATGAAGTTGTTCCCGACACTGATTGTATTTCTAAGGGCCAAAAGCATTTGCCCGAAGTCATGCACGTCGTGCGAATGAAAGCGTATTTATCGGGTTAATTATCTCCCGGTTACCGTTTTGGTACGACCACTTCATGCGCCTGGCAGAGCACCTAAGGTGCGCATCGGGACGATGCCTCTTTTCGGGGGAGGCAAATGTCACGTGCTTGCTCAAGAAAGACGATGGCAGTTGTGCATGTGCCACGAAGGTTTACGAAATGGACGCAAAAAAAGAACTCGCTTAGGCGTTCTAATTGAAAGATCAACCTGCTTCTGGTGTCTCGATCTCTGCGGCAAGACCTCTGTTTTGGCGTCGTGACAATATTGACGTCTTTCAATGCATGTGGCGTCCGCATCTTCACCGTGGGAGGGCTTATTGGGCTTGTAGTGATATGACCCGCTTCAGCATGAGAGCACCGAGAAAGGGTATACATGCACCAGTAGCGTCCCTAAATGCTAGTGCCCCAGAGTTTGTGATAGTTTCAGTTGTAGCGAATACAAGGTGAAGCAGTCACTACAACAACAACAACAAAAAAAAGAACAGCGTGAGAAGCCTCCCTGCGAATTTAGAGTATTTAATTTGAGAGGAAACATGGGTACTGATAATAAAATGGGTTATTTACAAAGCAACGGAAATAAATTCGAAAATTCTACTTAACCCACACAATTCCCGCTCCCCACTTTTTATGCGCTCATGCTTACGGTACACGTTAGCCTTAGTGCACTTTCTGAAGGCCACCAAAAGAAGCCGAGGCCGCAAAAGTATGCTAATAACAAACTTAAATTCTACATACCAAATGAAGGAGTACTACAGCTGTGAAGAAATGGAGAAGCTATTCAGGACAGCTGGAGCTGTGGTATGGACACACGGCCTAACCGTCACCTGGCACCTTAAGGAGTGAAACACTTAAGAAGCTTAAAGCTCTTAAAGCACCTAAAGAAACTTAGTATAATACCACCGCCTTGCGACATGCGAAGCAGTCTGCTGACAGGAACTTTGCTGGAATGTTCCTGGCGGAGGCAGCAGTGATTTATTGCCTTCAAGATCCATATGGATTGAGAAGACATACACACGAAACAGTACAGACGTACTGAATTGCGCAAAACATTCAGCCTTATATCGGGGTTTAGTACTAAAAGTAATAAATTAGAAAAAATCACAGTGTATCCATGGAGTGAATGATGATGAAGGGGAGTGAAGCTTCGCAAGGTTTTGTCGGCAAACCATGAATCATCCGCTAGCCGCGTCCGTCCATCCATCCGAACGTCTTTGTCTGTCTGTCTGTCTGTTTGTCTGTTTGTCTGTCTGTCTGTCCGTCCGTCCGTCTGTCCGTCCGTCCGTCGGTCCGCACGTCCATCTGCCTTTATGTCTGTCCACGCGTCAATTTGTCTTTACGGGTGCCCATCCGTTCATCCATCTAGTACCGCCATCTCGCATCTTTTCATCATATATTTATCATATACAAGTAAAACCGTCTAGCTAAAATTCTAAGGATTAAAACGAGAAATGACAACTACATACAGGAGGCGCACGACCCACGCCTCAAGGAACTTTGCCCCTAAAAAGTTGTCGCACATTCATATTGAAGAAACGGAGTTTTAAATGCATAACTCAGACGATACTGGAGCCGAAAATCCCCTAAAATTCGCCATGTCGCGATTCATAAGTTTATAAGTTTAGGTCAACATGGGCCTCTAGGTTCCCAAGGTTGGCGAACCGTAGCCATCAGTGGCAACTCTGCTGGCCCCACATTTTAGTGAAAAACGTCTAGGAAGTACAACCGAAACAAAAAGACATAGTAGCAGAGACTTCGAGGCAGAGACACAAACAGGGCCAAGCAAAGCAATTTCCTTATCTGGTAGTCGCTTGTTTAGAAGATCAAGTGTTATGTTCACTGCTATTATTGCAGTGGTTTTCATTCTGCGAGTTCTAGAATTACACTCAGATAGGCGGCTAATCTCTACAGCATAACCAAATTCACCACCGAGGCTTTTCAAAATGACACCAACTGAGAGATCCTTCTGAACTTGGCTCCATGAAGGGAAGTTGATGGCCGTGTCACGAACCTCGATGTTCGTGAATGTTCTTTCCTGGTACAATTTTTGTAGTGTACATCACTGCATACATAAGTTATTTTCGCTGTATATAACAGCTTGTACTGTACATACACATAATCATCATTGTCTATCTTTCTGTGTGCACATAAGCTATGTAAGACATTTCTGGAAAGAAAATTCTCTTAAACTGCGAGGACATATCGCTGTGTACGCACATGGCGTAATTTTTGTCAACATGGCCCCTTCAAGTGTGAGGTGCCCTGGACGGCTCTAGGCTCTCCCTTAGTAGAGTACCTAGTACTCAATATTCTTCTTCTAAACATTTCTTCTAAACACTTCACGTCAGTTTGCTCGATGTCATTTGACGGGGATGGGTTTATGCCCACCCATAGTGAAGTACGAGGTACTCTAATCATTAAACACTTTTTCTAAATGCATATTCGCCATCACAACAATGCTCCTTAGCCCTTTGGGCATGAGCTCTTGTGCACTTCTCTGTTTTCGTTGGGACAAGTGTACGGGAATGCCTTATTTTGTTCGACACTGCGTGAACAAGTGTGAGGCCAATGGGGCGGCTTTATGCTCTCCCATACTAGTGTACCAAGTACTCTAAATTATTAAGCATTTAGTCTGAACACACACACACAGGTGATGATAATCCATGGGACAGCTAAACGCTCTCCCATAGTAGATGGCACCGTACATTTATTTGTCGAACATTTCTTTTTCTAAACATTAGTGAGATTGATTGATTGATATGTGGGGTTTAACGTCCCAAAACCACTACATGATTATGAGAGACGCCGTAGTGGAGGGCTCCGGAAATTTAGACCACCTGGGGTTCTTTAACGTGCACCCAAATCTGAGCACACGGACCTACAACATTTCCGCCTCCATCGGAAATGCAGCCGCCGCAGCCGGAATTCGAACCCGCGCCCTGCGGGTAAAAACATTAGTGATAGTCCGTCCCGTAGTAGAGTACTTATTGCTCTTAATCGTCAAGCATATTTATAGGCAACAGTCTTGCTTGAACGCAGAAATTGTGGTTTTTATGTCTGTCTGCCATACAGTTCATCCATCCGGCCAAAGTTTAAGCACTTGCCCAGCCATCATCCACTGGTGGCTGGGTTAATACTTCAGAGCTTTTTCGATCAAAAAGCGAATATTACGTGTATCTTGAAAACAGTGAAGCGTGTCACAGCCAACTTATGCATCAACCATTCCCTGAGCAGAAGCTGCCATCACTTGATGGAGCAAATATTGATTTGATTGATTGATTGATTGATATGTGGGGTTTAACGTCCCAAAACCACCATATGATTATGAGAGACGCCCTAGTGGAGGGCTCCGGAAATTTCGGCCTCCTGGGGTTCTTTAACGTGCGCCAAAATCTGAGCACACGGGCCTACGATTCCGCCTCCATCGAAAATGCAGCCGCCGCAGCCGGGATTCGATCCCACGACCTGCGGCACAGCAGCCGAGTACCTTAGTCACTAGACCACCGCGGTGGGGCTATGGAGCAAAGCTTTCACGAACAGGTAAGACAAAAAAAAAGTTGAAACAAGCAACTAAACAAGGACAAGTTAGCAGTGCTAACGATACTGATAATGATGACCGCAAGCGAGTAGAAGTAATGTGTAACATACATAAAGTATCGCATAACGTGAAAAAGGTTGCCGCACCGCATGGTGTTCGCGTTGTGTTTCCGGTGCCATGTAAGCTATCAAGTCTCTATTGTAAGATTGGTGGGTGGAAACCTAAGAATGTTTTCTGTACCGGCCATGAACCATCTTTCACTCAGTGCATATCAAATGTTATTTTTGCATTTCATTGTTGTGTAGTTGTGTCTATATATGACAGACGGGACGATACATTAATTTCCTATTGAAAGAACATAAATCGCTTATCAGGTCGGAAGGAGGAGCGAATAGGCCTGCTCATTGCCGGGTGTGTGGCTGTTGTCGCGATCTGAAAGGTACGCAATTAATAGGTAAGGGAATCACGCAATACGAACGTGAAGTGACTGAAGCGTATCATATTTGGCAAGATAGCACAAAAAAATGCATTAGTGCACCTTCGCTATCACTATCAAAGAAAGAGATTGCGTATTTAGAAAAATTGTGGGTACTGACATGGGCGCCACGACACATGGCGCCCAAGTCATGTTTTGCACGACACATGGGCGATTGGTTTTCCTTGGAACTTTGTGTGTGACGGTTTCATTAAACCTGTTGCAAGTTCCAGCGCATGTGTGTCGTTTTCTACTCTTGGGTACAAGTTTTTAAGCTAGTTTATCCGTTTCTTCTGATTGCAAATGCAGTAAACTTAGCTGTCATGATTTACAAACACGCGTCCTGTATACGTGCTTCACAATGCAACATGAAAGTATTGCTGTAATTATGCGTGGTAGAAGCGTCCATTGCCAACGAGCGTGAACTTGTCAAGCTGTTATAAAACAACTTTTCTTCTATGGCAGTGTACCCTGTGCTCTAAATCATTACCCCCTTTTTCTAACCCCCGCCCCCCACGAGATTCTGCGGCATTGGTCGTGCCCTTTCGTCAAGGTGGAACACGAAAGGATACCACTCATTTTTCGACCGACTTGGTGCTTAGCAGCGCCCGTTGAGTTGTTTTATATGATTTCATTTGTTACTTATCGTGTTTCATTGCATCTATTGTATCGTTATACCATTGTATCATGATATCGCTTTGAGTTCTTGTGTACATATATGCCAACATTGTCATGTATATTAGAGCAAATGTCTTCACTGTAACGTAGTGATGTTAGTCGTGAAATATAGATGTGCCGAGGTGTATATGCCCTGTTACTGGAATGGTATGAAGCCTTTGTGTTCTGTACATGCTGTAAATAATTTTTTTCTAAACAGTGAGTGCATAGCGAATTCGAAAAGGTTTCATACACTTAGTGTTTGAAGTGCGCACTAGGAACAGAATATTGCTATCGCGTTCAACTCCTAAAGGCGAAGCTTTAAGGTCGCCTGATTTTTTTACTCACCCGGACTGACTCAGCCTCACACTCGCGGCTCTGAGTCTGAATGAGTCCGAGTGAATCGACTCATGAGTGAGTTCGCCGACCATTTGACTGATAAAACTGGAATTGGCGAAACAACACAGCATTCATCTTCAGCGGTGCAGCTCACTCAGCGGCCTCTTTTTTAAATGCGAAGCATTTCTTAGCGAACTTCAGCGACTTTGAGCGTATCAATTTGTCTGTCTGTCTGTCTGTCTGTCTGTCTGTCTGTCTGTCTGTCTGTCTGTCTGTCTGTCTGTCTGTCTGTCTGTCTGTCTGTCTGTCTGTCCGTCCGTCCGTCCGTCCGTCCGTCCGCCCGTCCGCCTACGACCTTTAGGTCTCCTGGGCGTTTCGATAATGGTATCGATACCAAACTTGGTATAGCATAACATGACTGTACGAAGAACATATTTGACCTGTCACAACATGAAAATCATGACATGTTATGAATGTCATGATTAACATGTCATGGTCCTGTGGCTATTTTTTTCTTTAAGTGCCCATGAATCCGCAAAAATTTAGCGTCTGGAGTTGGAGATAAATGTTTGGTATGTATAGCGACGTACTTCGTGGATCTGTGTGCATAGAAATTTCTTGCCTTTATTTGCACCAGTCTAGAAAAAGAAACTTTCGAAGCGTGGAATCACAGCAACCGTTCTGCAAGGCCCTTTTTATGGTTAAAGGAACACATGATGCGGTGTCTACTTCTCGCCCTGGTTTGAGTTTTCGCGCATACGACAAAACCAAAAAGCAACGGGAAGCCATGTTCAATGAAGCCGAAAGTGGGGAAACAACCTAGAATTGATTTTCGTGTGTGCGGCAAGCACTGCCGCGAAAATATTTTGTGTACTGCGGTGAGGTTTATATCTGGTGAGTACGACGTGGAACTTTACGAGAGTGCACACATGGGAATAGAAGAAAGAGACGCCGGAAGGAACACAGATAGACAGGTGAGTGCAAACTAACAAAACTTAATTGGCTTGAAATGTGGCCTTATTGATATAAATAGGGCCAAATGTTGGTCCGCAAAGTCGATTTTTGGTAATTAAGGATTAGTGTTAGAATAATTAAGGCCCACATTTGTCGCTAATTATTTTTATCAGTTTGCGCTTCGCCTGTCAATCTGTGTTCCTTGCTGTGTTCTGGTCTTCTGTACGCATTAATCCCCATAAAGATAAATCACCGCTAGCCCCAAGTTGAAACACATATGATGCCCTTTTAGGTTGATTTTCGCAGTTAGCTGATTTTGATCGTGACCCTCAAACGTACCACTGAGCACATCGACAAGTACAAGATGAAAGACGCCCTCGGTGGAGGGGGAACGACCTCGTGCACGTGTGGGGATCCAGCCATTCGCTGCACGCTGATGGCTAACAGCATTTGCGAATTTCATAGATTGCTAAAACGCAAGTTCTAATCTGCGTTCAAGTTTTTTGGTTTTGTAAAACTAAGCAGTGCCAATAAAGACGCAATAAAATGGCACTTTGAGTGGGCTGATACATATTCATCATGCGTGTTGTGCAGCGCACATGGAAAAGACGGACGAAAAAAAATTTTGATTGAAAATGAAACAATAACTATCGGGACTCATCACAAACTTGTGGGGAAGAAAAGGCCGGACAACTAACGATACAGAAAATGCGGTCACATCGTTTCTTTTTTTTTAAGACGATAGTCTTTCTTGGGGACCTTCGACGGAAAAATTTTGGTCTGTCTGTCTGTCTGTCTGTCTGTCTGTCTGTCTGTCTGTCTGTCTGTCTGTCTGTCTGTCTGTCTGTCTGTCTGTCTGTCTGTACACTTGTCTGTTTGTTCACCCTAACGTTACCTCATGTTGCACTAAACGGCCAACCCCATCCACAGCGCCTACCAATATTGCTCAAGGTTTAGCGTTGATAGTCGTGCGATTGCGAATTAAAAAAGCAATTATTGCGCATATGTGAGGCGCCACAACAACGCTTCGATGTTCTGTATGTCTGCCTTTATACTAGAAGAGGCACACACAAGTAACTCTAAGAAATGTGGCGTTTAATTGCGCTGCGCTGACAGTGCAACGAGATGTTCAAAAAGGTGTATCTAACGCTTTTCTACGACGTCACGCTGGTGGAACCTGCCCGTCGCTTTGCGTTCTACACCTTACACCTCCGAGACTGGCGCGCTTCTTGCTCCGCAGGCTGCACGCCTTCGTTTTCGAAGATAACTTCTAGATGGCACTTGTGTCTAACGTGCCTCAATGTGCTCGTTCGCCTCCGCTACAAGCTCGAGGCATTCTAACGCAGCGCCTGCAGAATACCATTCACCGATTTTCTTGCGCAGAATATCAAATGTACGTTTTGTTCACTCTCTCCAGAGGCAAGACTATCGTCTTTCGACGACATTTGCGGTGTAATATGCAGATTTGGAACCAATTTTTTCTTCTTTCTTTTCTCTCGATACATCGTGTCTTGCAAGTGTTGGGTAATCAAATTCAATATCACTCAAGTGGAAGGGCGGCTGGTTTACGCGTGACTCTTCTTTCGTTCTGATATTGAAGGCTTCAACGGTTTGTGTGGCTACCGCCTGTCAGTGGTGTGTAGGTATCTTTGTGTCATTGAAATCGGGAGGAACAGCCGGAATGGTCTGCGAGCATAGATGGTGAAGAAGTGCATACCAGGACTGCCTAAGAGCGGCGCTCGATGTGAACTCTACTAAGCGCAAGAGCAACCAGCGTTAGAAGAAGCACCAAGAGTGCTTTCGTGTAGCTTGCGATACTAGGAAGTCCCTATCGCATGCTACCGCAGCATCCCCGAAGGACGAACTCCGCATGCAGAAAAGGAACAGCTCTAGTCCCTGGCGATGCTAGCTTTAGTTTACAACACAACTAGTGATGATGCCCGTGGACAAACTGACGTTTTCGAGAAGTTTGTCCACTTTGGTGACGGAAGAACACCTTCCTAGGCGCATGAATGACTGTGAACAAGAGATCACAAGGACTGATGTCGCCCAACGTAAGTCAGACAAAATTAATGACGTTGCTAGTTTCTTTATTGGCAGATACCCCAGGCTAGTTACGACTCATAAGGAAGGATTTTTCGCAGTTCTTCTGGAAGCGTTATACAAGGACAAAGCGCTAGCCGCTCTGGGAAATAATTTCAAATAGGTTCAGAGCACGTCGCCCACAGTCGAAAAAAAAACAACAACCCTGAACTTATTAAGCAACATGATGTTAGGTAGTCTGACATTAGCGTTCAAAGCACCACGAAACATGTTGTTTGCTGCCAAAACACATCTAAAATTACGTTCAAGGTGATTGTCGCAAAAAAGTGGCAAATGGCAACACGCTATATCAGGTTACTTGCAAAGGTAGTTAGCAACTCTGCAGGTTGACGAGCCTTTCAGAGCGAGAAAAATACTTTTTGCTTTGCTGAATTTTTTATGCAAGAGAACCTGGGCCCCTGTCCTACCATGAGAATTGACATTGAAGACTTGTTTTTGTTTTATTTACTTCCACCGACGATCTAATGCCATATCTTCAATAGCACGTCACAGAAAATTACGACATATGTATCTTCACGTTTACTCATGTACCCTAACAATCTTTCTTAAAACTGCTGTCAGTTTACCTTGAACGCTGTCAGTTTACCTTGAATTGTATGAAAAGTTGTTGGACATTAACAACTTTTCATACAATAAAGAGGTGTGTACACTCAGATAATTTTTTCTCAGTTCGGTTGACAGAAAGCTGGCTGAACAACTAAAGGGTGTTGCCCTGCATGCTTTCAGATATGTTGACGATATTCTGATACTCTTTAATTGGATGAATACTGCCGTCTTTTTGCACGTATCTTTAAGGTTTTTCCTGATTGTGGCGAAAGCCTCAGTAGCTGAATTGGTGAAAGAAACTTCGCTTCAGTTTCTTGACCTCAGAACAGAAACGCGTCCAGCTGCTGTATACTGGAGGAGACACCCGCGCTCGTTTTAAACCTTTGCGCAATTTCGTTACTAATCATTTAAAGCTAATAAAGCAAAGTATTTCCTTTTCATGCTTACGCGCAGCCCTGTGCAATACATACAAAGAGCACATGGCCCGGAGGTTTCAGGATCGTATTAAGTGCTTGCAACAAGCATCCTACTCTGATAAGGTTATCGTTCGGGTTTGCAAAAAAAATGCGCACACACGTGAATAACTGCAATCAAAACAAAAGAGAAGAACCAGAAATTAGGAAACGAAAAAAAGAAATGGCAGTGATGCGATAAATGCGTACGTCCGCCCATGGCATCAAGAATGTTGCAATGCGATATGATAATGATGTGTCCTGCTCTTGCCCGGAAGCTGCCTGATCTGTACTAAAAAATAAATAAATGCCTAAGCTCTCACGCGCGATATGTAGGATGCTGGATCAAGAATATGCTCAAGTTTTTTTTTCTGGGATGTAGAGCGATATATATATATATATATATATATATATATATATATATATATATATATATATATATATATATATATATATATATATATAAACAAGAAAGGCAGGAAGGTTCACCAAGCTTGGCTTGGTTGGGTACTCTACACTTGGGGTGGGGGAAAGGAAGTATAATAGAAAGGAAAGAGATAGAAAAGAAGAGGAGTAAGAAAGAGAAGGAAGAATAGTCAGTTCGAAACTACACAGCATGGTCTCACACTGTTCTTTCACAAGCGGTCAGGAAGTCTGGTGGTCGTTAAGAAGTACAAGAGGGCTTTCGTGGCTTTGCGTGTATGGGAAATTGTCGGCCAAGGTCCCAAAATTTTCTCTTCTGTAAACGGCCGTGAATCCCGCTGACGGAGCTTGGCTTCCATAATACGTCGTTCAGACTGATATGCTGGGCAATTGCATAGAATGCGCTCAAGCGTTTCCTCGCAGGCGCAGACGTTGCATGCCGAAGTGCTCGCCATTCCAAAGAGACGAGAGTACGCATTCGTAAATGCCGCGCCAAACCTCATGCGACACAGCAAAGTTTTAGTGCATCGTGGGAGCCCGGATGGCAAACTAAGTTACATGTTTGGGTCGATCGAATACAGGCGCGTGTTGGAAAAACCCGGCGTATTTTATTGTAGGAGAGTTATACCGCGAGTAAGTGATTGTAGTTGCCTTGCAGCGTCCGTTCTCAAGAGTGGTATGGGCGTACGCAGGTCTTAGTCATGTGCCGATCGAGCAGCTTCATCCGCACGGTCATTGCCGACAAATCCGCAATGACTCGGAAACCATTGAAATACAATATCATGACCTTCCTTGAGCGCTTCGTGGTAGTCGTGCCTTATCTGATATACTGATTGTTCGTGTAAACCGTGCTGCATTACAAACCGTAGTGTCTGTAAGGCTGACCTCGAGTCGCAAAAGATGGCCCATTGGTTAGGTTGCTGCCGAAGAATGTACTTTACTGCACCTTGAAGCGCTGGGAGCTCTGCTGCTGTTGACGTCGTGGTGTGAGAAAACTTGTATTGAAGCAACACATTATCAGATGGTACAACCACTGCTTCTTTAGATCTGTTGGAATTAGGGAAGCATCGGTGTAAACATGTATGCGGTTGAAGTACCTTTCGTACAACAGACGCAAAGCCAATTGCTTCAGGGCTAGCGTTGACATGCGTGTCTTCTTAAAGATTCCAGGAACTGATAAGCGCACGTCAGGTTGACGAAGACTCCATAACGCAGCTGCTGGATGCATCGCAAGTTTGAAGCCAGGCGGTAATATGTCCTGATGTTTTGTCACAATACCACAGAACGAAGAATGGGGCCTCCGCGCTGTCAAACGCGCTAAATGATGTGACGGTAGCCGTGATAAGTGCCGAATTTGCGCTCTCAGCATCTCGACAGTGATGTGCGTTGTGACCGCCTGTACTTGTGCGATAACAATAATTGCCACTGTTGTTGACGAAATTGAATACATTCTCAATGCCAATGAGCTTTTCCTTCAGATATGTGACATGCGGGCTCCTGGTTAGGACTTGATCTACGATGACACCTAAAAATCTATGACTACTCTTATATGCGATTGATCTTTCATCGATGCACAATGGGTAGAAAGACGTCGGTTTGCGTGTAAACGCCACCGCTGCGCATTTTTCTGTGGCGATAGTCAAACCTTGCTGGTGAAGGTATACCGGTGTTATTGTTGCCGTTTTATGTATCCTTGCGCGCACTTGAGGCCATGACACGCCAGACGCTCAAATGCAGATATCATCAGCGTAGAGAGATATATAAGCCGTCGGTGGCAGCATTTTGGTGAGCCCCACCAGAACCAGGTTGAAAAGAGTCGGACTCACAACGCCACCTCGTGGCACCCCACGAATTGTGAAATGCTTATTCGTAGGCCCGTCTTCAGTTAGAACAAACATGGATCTCTTTGTAAGGCAGCTTCTTACCCATAGAAAGACACGACCTCCGAGTTCAGCTGCTTCAAAACATTGAGAACAGCCGCATGGTTCACGTTGTCACAGGCACCTTTCACGTCTGAGAACAGAGCTACCGACAGCCGCTTCTTAGCTTTCTGTTGCTGAAGAGAGGTAACAAAGTAAATGACGCTATCGACTGATGACCGACCTCATTGAAAGCCAGCCATAGCATCAGGATAGATGGCACAATGTTCCAGGTACCATTCTGTGCGTGTAAGCAGCATCCTCTCTATGACCTTGCGGACGCAGCTTGCTAGTGCTCTAGGCCGGTATGATGCCAAAGCCAATGGAAACTTTCCGGGCTTCAACAAAGGCACCAGGCGACTGCACTTCCACTCATCAGGCACCGTTCAATCATGCCAAAACTTATTGAAAATGTCCAGGAGACAGTGCTGTGACTTCGAGCCTAGGTGACGTAGGTCACACCTAGGTGGTATAGGTCACCCCATCCGGACCTGGGGGCGATGAGTGTCTGCTTGTGTTCAATGCTGCATAATGTTCTTCCATAGTGAGTGCAACCTCCATTTGCTGATCTCGTGTGACTGGAACGCCCTGCGGGAATAGATCGAGTGGTATAGAGATGTCAGTGATCTCTGCAGAAAATTCATCAGAAACATCAAGCTCTGAGCGACGTTGATGGAGCGCCAGAGCAGTGAAGGGATAGTACTGTTGCTGATGTGAGTGAATACCTCCAAGAGTCCTCCATACGGGAGACAAAGGCTTTCGAGGGTCTATTGATTCACAAAAACACTTCCATCGTTGTTCCTTGAGTATGTGAATTCAACGCTGGTTTTTCTTCTGAATGCGTCTGGATTCTTTGATGTCATAAATAGATTTCGTGCGTCTGTATCGTCTTTCGGCACGTCAGTGGACCACTCGAAGTTGTTCCAACTCTTGGTCGAGTGCGGTACGTCTCGATTCTTTCGAACATACCTTCGTGGAAGTCTCCATCGCACAACAAATCACTTCTTCAATGGATTATGGCGGTTGGTGCATGCACTTGCTCTCCACTGATATCTGATACCCTTCCCAGTCAATAAGTCCTGAGTGCCCAGGGGAAGGAGAATCGTCCACACCTCTTACTGTCACGTACGTGGGGATATGGTCGCTGGCATGGGTTTCAATATTTTTGAACCATTGGGCTTTCGTTGCTGTGCGACACTAACGTCAAGTCCAGGCAACTGCTATAAGTTACTCCTCGGAAATAAGTAGGGCTGCTGGCGTTCAGTACCTGAAGCCCATGCTCTGATGCTAAATCAACTAGGTTCGTGCCTTTTCAATTTGCACCGATGCTTCCCCACAGTGGATGATGGGCGTTGAAGTCACCCAATCAATGTCCAAGGTGCTGGAGTCATTGCAAATATATCATTCAGCATCTGTTGATCCAGTTGACATGACGGCGCTATATATGCGTCTATCAGCGTAAACGACAACTTTTTGTTTTTAAATTATAGACACACGCAGTGATTTCCATTGTGAGACTCTACTCTTTGGCGAACATAAGTGAGTTCTTTACGGATGTACACAGCAACTTGAATTCGCTCAATGCACGATGAAGAAACGAACGATTCATAGCTCGACAGTCGAGGTATTTTTGAAAAATGCGTTTCACAAATGACAATGATGGGAAATTTATTCTCGAAAATGAACTGTCTGAACTCAGGCAATCTTGACTGTAGACTGCAGGCGTTCCACTGAATTATGGAAGCACGCTTGACTTTTTTTTTTCAAGAAGGCTGATGTGGCCTACGGTGCGCCTTGTTACTGAACTTCGGCAAGAATTGGTTCTAGTGTGTCTAAGACTTGCAGCGCGCATTTAGCGGCGGGGTTTTGTAGACTAGCCACGAGTGCGAATAATACTCATGAACGACCTCAATACAGAAAAAAATTTGTACCTCTTGGGCGGATAGACTGCGTGCTGGGGCATATCAGTGGTTGACAGTTGATGTTGTGGTTCCGTAGACACGTGTACCCGTGGTAAGGCAGTCCAGTCCGAGCCAGATGTTCTCTTTTGCGCCACACTGTCTTCCCACCTCTGGACGTACCCCACGTGGTGGTGGAGGTGGAGGAGGTCGCTGTGGTTGTGGCGGCGGTGGTAGTGGTGGTGGTGGCGGTGTAAGCTAAGGCATCTTCGGCAGAGGACTGCTTTCTCTTTTCTTCGAGCACCACCGCCAACGGGAACGCCGTCGTTGAACAACCATAACCACTTCCTTTTGTGAGGATTCGTCTTTCACCATTTGTCTCAGAATGGTCCTTTCCTTCTTGAGTACTGGGCAGTCTTTGGATGAGGTCTCATGGCTTTCGTTGTCGTTGCTGCATTTTAGGAGAGTTGCTTGGCAAGCCTCTGCTTTGTGGGGTCGGGCGCAACGTAGGCATGCTTGCTTGTTGTTACACACAGCACTAACATGACCCAGTTTTAGACAGTTGTGGCACTGTAGTGGCCTTGGGATGTATGGTCGTACAACGTGACGAAAGTGACCAACCTTTACATTTGATGGGATGCAATCACCTTTGAAGGTCACTTTGATGCAACGGGATTTGCCAAGCCGGCATACTTGCAATATGTCCGTTGCCTCAACAGCTGACTTTATCAGCACAGGAAGGTCTGTGTTCGGTATGGAAACATCAACGTCATAAACACGCCCGTCGTCATGTCACTATCCTGCTGAATGTAAGCCCTGAGATTGATGCCTCCAAGCTCCGTGCCAGTTTGCAAGGTATGTAGAAGAACCGGGTGCTCAACGTCTATGGCCAAGATATTCTCCCGTGGGTTGAGTCTGATATCCTTTATCTCATTAGGCACGATAGCTTCGAGACGCGCTGATATCCCTGGCCTGTTCATGTTCTTCAGGTTGATCGAAGAGTCGACAGGAACAAAAATGGCAGCATAACCACGGGGTGAATGATAGAGAGTGGGGTGAAGCATTAGTCTGTCCATTCGTTCTTGCCTCCATCCGTCCATGCGTCTGTCTGTGTGAACGTCCTTGCGTCCATCCACCCGTCCGTGCGTGCGTCTGTTCGTGCGTCCGCACGTCCATCCGTGCGTTCGTTTCTGCGTTCGTCCATGCATACGCTCCTGCGTCTGTCCATGCGTCCGTTAGTCCGTGCGGCAACCCGTGCGTCCATCCATGCATCTGTCTGGGTGTCCGTTCGTCCATCTAGTCAACACTCCAAGTACCACCATCTCGCATCTTTTCATCATATATTCCACATATAGATGCACCGCCATCCTGTGGACATTCCAAGGACTAAACAAGAGGTGGCACACGCACGCTTTCTTACGGCTTGCGCTTCGTGTCTACTTCCCACCTTTAACCACCTCAAGTTCATGGTATATACAAGTTCACTGTGTTTATGGCACTGCTGCCCAACGCTCGCTAAAGCTTTCTAAAACCAAGGAGGTTACGCTCATAGAGTATAACGTAGCAACCCTTTCATGTCAGATGGTGCTCATGTACATGCCATTGGCTGCTAATGGTGAATGAGAGACAGGAGAATTGGGCTTTTAGTTAACTCACACGCTGCAAATTTTTATTGTTGAAATCTCCCACCGGCACCACCTTGTGGGTCAAAGCGTAAGACATGCTACGTACAACGACGAGGGATCAACGGGTGCCGCTTTAAGAAGCTTCGCCCCTAAAAGTATGGTATGGCGTTTAGAACTGCACGCAGCCTTCAACGTAGAGAAGCTAGCTGGCGAAGACGCGCCTACTATTCTCCTTTTAGATTTACGCTTCGCCGCAGGGATGAAATCGTCGTCGCTGTATTCACTACTCGCCGTGTACAGTTCAGTGCTGTCTCTGGTGCTGTCATTTACCCGGCTGTGTCGCTTCCTTGAGGTTGACGTCGAAGGTGACGCCAAGTCCGGATTGCGTATTGCGGGGTCTGGATTCATCGCTGCCCACAGTATAGCGATGGTCCTCGGATATTGCGTAAATTCGTAAAAAAACACCAAACGAAATAAGCAGCGCTCGGCAGAGAAACACTTCGTCGTCGTCCTCCCTTTTTGATGTATAAATTGTCTACACAAGTCGTACGGGCACGAAACGACAACATACGATCACTGTAGACGACATCATAAGACATTCCGGCCACTAAAGTTTGGCGCACCTGAATTCCCGTGTTCCACAACCAATCATGAATGACATGTCATGAATCATACCTTCTATACTAAGCTTGAAATATTTGCACTGAATCGAAAATACAGAACCGCCGTAATTACCACGACGGAACTTCAGCGCACCATTTCAGAGCAAGTTAAGGTCGTCCAGGTGTAGAGGCGTCAACGTCTTCACAGCTGTGAACGAGCACCTTCGGTTGAACGAGAGAAAGAAAAGTTTTCGAATTATTGTCACATAGCAGGTGCTGGTAATTTTTGAAGGAAACTAACTACAATATAAACATCAATGAAGTTATTGTCAAAAAAGGCAGACATCTTTTTCTGCCGGATTTCGAAATGCCACTAAACAAATCTATAATTTCTTTGAATCATAGTTTTATTTTATTCAATCAAGAATGCAACTGTAACTTCTCTGCGCACTTTCAAATAACGCTGAAGGAATGAAGAGTATCTTGATGTCGCAATTTTCACTTATTCAAAAAGTGGTGGAATAGAGGAAAGGACATGAAAAAAGCGCACAGGTTAACCGAGACTGATCCCATTTGGCTACCCCACAATGAAGGAGAAAAATAGCAGTGAAGAATAGAAACATACAATAAACACCACTTTTCTTTCTTCCGACTCATTATCAGATCTGTGCTGGGCGTCGCAGGGGATGGAAATATAGCCTGGGTCATCTATGACGTCATAGGCATCACATGCATAAAAAGAACACATGTCACAGCCCCGTAGAAATAATGCACAGAATACCGATGTCGAAGATCATTTTACATTACTCATATGCAGTGAGAGGAAAACATAGCCATGTGCAGATATATAGCACGTGTGCTTGTAATGAACCGAGAGCACGAAACTTGTCCAACACCTTCAAGCAGTCGGATTTAGTGCGTCACAGCCTAAAGGTTAAAAGTGTTTGAAAGGAATGCAAGTGTTTCACTATAATGGTGACAAATGACCCATGACGTCGCTTTTGATGAACTGTTTATCACTTTTTAACCTCTGAAAGCCAACATAATGAAAATAATGAAGATACTAAAGTTCGTCACGCCGGTTCTGCGTGTCATGCGAGCAGGAATAGACAAAGAGACGGCATTGTAATACACACACCACGTTTATGACAGAACACGCGAAAAACATAAATCGCAGCATATACACGCCATGTATGATGATGAGTGGGGCGAATCGTTCGTCCGTCCGTTCTTTCTTGCTTTCGTTTGTCCGTGCGTCTACCTGTGCGACCATCCATGCATCCATCCGTTCGTGCGTCCGTTCGACTGTCTCTCCATCTATGCATCCGCCCGTGCGTCCATTCCTGCGTCCATCTGTCTGTTCATGCATCTGTATGTCTGTCCGCCGGTCCATTCGCCCATTCATCTAGTGAACACTCCAAGTACCGCAATCTCGCATTCTTTTCATCATTTATTCAGCATGTAGAAGTACCGCCATCCAGCGGACATTCCAAAGACTGAACAAGAGGTGGCATTCACGCTATTTTTTACAGCCTGCGCTTGTGTTTACTTCGCACCTTTCACCACCTCTAAGATATGGCTATATACTAGTTCCCTATATTCAAGGCACTGCGGCCAAATCCTCGCTAAACCTTGCTAACACCAAGGAGGTTACGTCCAGCGAGTTTAACGTGGCAGCCCTTTCTGTTCAGATAGTGCTCAGAGTTCAAAAAAGAACGTTCAAAACCTTACATCAAAGCGGGTGGTACGATGGACGCTGATGTGGTGCAGGACAGGAGGTGGTGGAAAGGCGCTGAGGAATGCGCTCACGTATCGACGTTCGACGATCTGGTGACGACGGAGCTTGACGGCATGGGACCGCCTACGCAGCAGTCAACCTGCATTGGAAACGCGATGCTTCATGCAAGGAATGGCCAGCCCACCCAGCGAACAGCTTGCGTCAAAACGCGATGCTCGGTGCAACCGTGACCGTTAGCCAGGACACGTCCATCGCTGTTCCGAACGGCTGACCGTGGAGGCGCCTCGCCGAGAGCCGTTGTGCCCTCGGCTAGAAACAGAACAGCCGGCCAGGCCGTGCCTCGAGATTCAGTACTTGTGCCGGAAATGCCACTCCAAATGGTGTTTAGACGGCAGTAGCGCTGACAGCCGCGTTCCCTTGGCCGGAACCTGGATCACCGGTGTCCGACGCTTCGGCCGACAAGGGCCAAACCTAACGTGGCCCAATTGTGGCACGCCACATCTATGGGCCACCACAGATCATCAGCTGATTGGCTGACCTCACGCGCACAGTTGGTACGAAATCACACGCACTCGCCACCGCACCATCGTCGTTGTCGTTTTTCTTGACTCATCACAGCCGGTAATGAAATGCAAGCCGTTGGGAAAGCAATAAGAAGTCAGTGAGGACTACGCTGCTTAATGGCAGCCAAATCTGGATGACCGGCTTCCGTAGAGACCGCTGCAAACATCCTTGCAATGTTGCAATTCTACCATAAATTGGGGTGTTTTTTTTTGCGAAAAGGCAGAGCTTCAACTACACCATTGTCAGAATGTAGAGGTGCGAAGTAGCCGCTACACATTTGTGAAGTGTTGTGCGCGCTTTGTTGATGCAGTGGCTACAACGATGCAGGCTTCTGCATAGCCTTTGTTATGAATGGCAAACTCTAAATCTCTTTCTTCTGATGTCATTCTCATTGTGTGGTTTCTGGTAGTCATTTTACGTTTCTCTCACGGTAAATTTTATCTGTGGACGGCTTTCTTGCCTGAGATGACGCTTGTATAGTTTATTTTCGCCAAGGAGCTTCAAAGAACGGCGTGGTTGTGGTAAAGTACTGGCCTGCCACAAAGAGCACCTGGAATCGAATGCCGCTTGGTTCCGGTTGTCTAAATTCGAAGCGTTTCTTAGCGAACTTCAGCAATATTGAATCTATCTATCTATCTATCTATCTATCTATCTATCTATCTATCTATCTATCTATCTATCTATCTATCTATCTATCTATCTATCTATCTATCTATCTATCTGTCTGTCTGTCTGTCTGTCTGTCTGTCTGTCTGTCTGTCTGTCTGTCTGTCTGTCTGTCTGTCTGTCTGTCTGTCTGTCTGTCTGTCTGTCTATCTATCTATCTATCTATCTATCTATCTATCTATCTATCTATCTATCTATCTATCTATCTATCTATCTATCTATCTATCTATCTATCTATCTGTCTATCTGTCTGTCTGTCTGTCTGTCTGTCTGTCTGTCTGTCTGTCTGTCTGTCTGTCTGTCTGTCTGTCTGTCTGTCTGTCTGTCTGTCTGTCTACCTTTAGCTCTCCTGGCCGTTTCGATGACGGGATTCATGCCAAAATTTATATGGCAGAACATGACTGTATGACGAGCACAACAGAATAGAACTAACATGAAAATAATTACATGCATGCCATGAATGACACGATGACTTACATTTCATGTTCTTGCTGGTGTTGCTGTGGTTTCGTTCACATGAAATATTGCAAAAATGGCATGGAATGGCATGACTGCATGGAGAACATATATATGTGACAGACCTTGACATCGAAATCATGACATGCATGTCATAAAAGTCAGGACTACACGCAACGCTAATAGGGTGCTTGTGGTCACTTCGTTAGGTTCACATATACCAAATTTGGTATTACGGGACGTGAATTGATGACGAAGGTATATCACTAGCGAAAACATAATAATCATCAGATGCGTATCATGTAAGAACATGACTAGATGCCTAGCTCATGATGTGCTCGCGGCCGCTTTGCTAGCTTCACATACACCAAATTTTCTATCACGGGACGCAAACGAATGACGGAAGCAAATGACGCGTGCAAACATAATTATCATTAGATGTTTGGCATGTAAAACATGACTACATGCTACGCTCATAGCGCACTCGTGGCTATTATGCTAACTCTAGATATACAAAATTTGGTATCATGCAACGTGGATGGATGAAAAATGTATATGACTGCTGGTAACATGATAAGCATGATATGCGTGCCATGTAAGAACACAACATCATACCCCGCTCATGATGCGCTCGCGGCCGTTTAGCTAGCTTCAAAAATACCAAATTTGGTAATGGGTGGCGTGAATGGACGACGAAGGCAAATGACACGTTCAGACATGATAATCGTGACATGCGTATCATGTAAAACATGACTACATGCTACGCTCATAGCACGGTCATGGCAGTTTCGCTGGCTCCAGTTATACCAAACTTGGTATCACTTGACGTGAATAGACGAGGAAGGTAAATGACACGTCTAAACATGATAATTATGATATGCGTGTCATGAAACATGACTATCTGCTACGCTCATAGCGCGCTCGCGGCCGTGTCGATAGCTCCATATATACCAAACTTTGTATCACGTGACGTGAATAGACGACAAGAGTAAATGACACGTCCAAATGAGATAATTATGACATGCGTGTCATGTAAAATATGACTTCATGTTACGCTCATTGCGTGCTTGCAGCCGTTTCGCTACATCCACATATATCGAATTTAGTATCACGCGAAGTGAACAGCCGACGAAGGTAAATGACTCGTCCGAACCTGATATTCATGTAGCATCTAGTCATGTAAAACATGACTACATGTTAAGCTTATTGCGTGATCGTGGCCCTTTCTCTAGCTCCAGATATACCAAATTGGTATCACGGGAAGTGAATAGACTATGAAGGTATATTACTCGTCCAAACAGGATAATCATGTAGCATGTAGCCATGTAAAACATGGCGACATGCTGCATTATACCAAATTTGGTATTACGTGACGTGAAATTACGACGAACACAAATAGCAGGCGCAAACATGATAATGATGATATGAAAGTGATGTATGGCATAAGTTATGTCAACCTCGTAACGTTGTGCTGATTTGAAAGTGACAAATCAAACTTTCTCACTCGTGCTTCGGATATCATTGATTGCCACTGCACTTGGGATCTGCCATTTTTTTCTTTTTATTTCTTCCCCTTTCTCTCATCCTGTACTTGTTCTCTCATTTGCCAGAGTTATTGCATCTTACACCGGATAATTCGGTGCTTGCTTTTTGGCAAGGAAGAAGAGAACAGAGGCATTGCGTGCCATTTTATGCTGATGGTAATTTTCATTCACGCTAACCAGCCTTTTGCGAGCGTAAACAGCTCCGCACATACAAATAGCTTAATGCAAGCTCATTTCACTCTTTCTGACCGCAACTTGCGTTGTCCATCCTCGGGCACATTCCGTGAAAATGTCATTGGTGGCCCTAAAACACCAATCCTTCCTTTTTGGGGACGTCTCAAATGAGACAGTGGTAGACCTGGCTTGCTATCAAGGATATCTAAAGCCAGCTGGCGTTGCTCGACCAAGGCCAGTGAGCCGCAAAGGCAGTGGAGCCCGGAACTGAGGACCCCACTCACCCTGTGCATAAACCTTCTATAGAGTAAAACGAAAGTTTTTTGTCATGGCCATCATCCTCTTACGATAATATGTTATGGCCTATACACGAAGTGGCTTACACCAAGATGTGTAGGCCGCCAACCGACCGACCGACCGACCGACCGACCGCTTAAACACTCCGCTGTAGACGCTAGGCACAGCGCCATCTCCAGCTTTGAATCCATTAAGTTTCTTTTCTCTCGGACCCAATCTTGGAGGGTTGGGAGGGAAAAAGAGCTAGTGCTACGCCATTGAGGATCTTACGCGGGCCCATGTGAAGAAGCATAGTGAATGGTCAAACGGGGCAGTGAAGTTTTGGCCATGAATACATCAAGATAACGCGCTAAGCATGGTTAGTTATTGCTTTAGTACACAGCTCATAGAAACAGCACGCTGAAAATTGAAGCGTAGCAGGAGTAGAGAGGACAGGAGCGACGAACTTTCATAAAGAACACCTAAGTTACACGTCATTTCTTGGTGAAGAGATGTACATAGCAAGTCACATGTTGGTAGTGAGACAAGTGCATGTTTCTGTTTCTTGCTATTTTTTGTGCTGCGCTCCATTCGGAGTGGCACTCAAGTTGCTGTACTGACCCTTACAAAGCAAAGCATCATATACTATACCAAAAATAGGCACTCCCTTTGAGTTTTTTTTTACGTCATTGAACAGGGGTTCTCAAGTATGTTGGTCCTACAGGAAGCTCTGCTAAGCTCCATCAACTGCCAATGAACCACCTTCATTTCTCCCCGCTTTTGTGCCAGCATTTCTCATTCTGTTCATGCTGCATTGGCTTCCTGTGCATTCAAAAACAAGTATGTTTAAAAACTAATTCACAAACAACCAAATGAACTCACTTTCCTTGTGCCAACTAATCACTTGGGGCAAGCTGCATGTCGGCTGTTAGATTCAGCCGATTCTTGGGCTTATTTTTTATTTAGGTAGTGTCGAGAACGTCGGCTGACAAGCATACGTTAATTGTTGCGCGTGGCGGCAATCAGTCTCGTGCCTTATCTTGGGCACCTGTCTTCAGGAGAAATGAGCCCAGGAAAAATGAGTCACGAGATAAATGATCACGGGGGTAATATGAGGCCTCTGTGATTCAAGTGCCGTAACTTGACCAAGCGGTTTATTTTAGGAATCAGGGTGGCTAAAAGCTCCTGGCAGGAATTTTCACGCAGCTTCGGCGTTTCTGTTACGCCCTGAAATGGGCTTACTCACACTCGGAATTGAGTAAAAGAGGTTCCTTTGATTCATTGCACCCACCACGGTGGTCTAGTGGCTAAAACACTCGGATGATGACCCGGAGGTCACGGGATCGAATCCAGGCAGCCGCATTTTTGATGGAGGCGAAAATGATTTAGAACCGTTTGCTTAGAATTGGGTGCTTGTTGAAGAACTCCCGGGGGTCAATATTTTCAGAGCAATCTAGTGCAGCGTCTCTCATAATCTTACGATAGTTTTGGGACGTTACACTCCAATATTTATTGTTATAGTTATACCTATTGCAACGCGCGACGTTTGCCATCTAAGTGACTAGGTGGGTGCAGAACCCAAGAAAATATATCACTGGCCCACGTAACTCAGGCGGGGCGTGCGGAACCCCTAGGTTGCACAAAAACAAAGTGGGTTCCGTAGAACCTACTTGTAGAAACCATGTCTTAGGACACCATTTGGCTTTTATTTATTCCAAAGCACTTCTGAAAGTCTAAGCGGGGAACAATTAGCGTCCACGCCCTCCTCAATTCATCGGGTGTCCATTTGTGCGAAGTCACGACCCTGGGAGTCGAGCATGGCCGATCGTACGGGACGTGCGTGGTGAAAAAACCTTCCAGGCTTAAACGACTCACATTAGCTCTTTCAGCCAGGATGGCGGTCAAATAGATGTCTTCGAGAGGGAAGAAGCCTTGGTCATGAGTGAGCTCCTGTAGGACAGAAATCACGACCCCTGAGATCAGATAACCCGTTCCCGATAAAAAATCCGGATAAGTGTCTGGCCCGTATTCCTGCCTAGACACGTACCACTTTGACTTGACGTCGCGAACGGGTACGTGGGGAAAGCCACTGTGGAGATAACCCCACATGCAACGCTCGCTCTTTCTTAAAGTGTTCAAAACAATGGCGAAGTCCCACACACTGAGGAGCATGTCATCATCGATTTTCAATACGAAGTCAACGTTGAAACAGTTCTGTCGAGCCCATCGGATTAACATGACTGTCTTGTAAGTGAGGTTTCTGTAGGTGTCCATGAAGTCTCCCTGGATGATGTCGCCATAAGCGTTTTGTTCCTCCGACACATTGCGCTGCACTCTTTGGTCCGACGGTGTTCCAAGCAAAAACACTACGAGGAAGCCCATCTTGACAGCAGTACCACCCCAAGTGTCCCGAATAGCCGCTCGGCTCTGGAAGTGATCGACGCTTGAAACAACGCCAATGAGCACACATGTTTTGTTTCCTCCGCACTCGCATGCTTTTGCCATCTGCGTCACGTAATCGTAGGTCAGTTCCGCGTGGTCACTGTCACGTCGGGACCATTAAGATAAGGCTCCGAGTTGGTGGCCATAATACTTGTAGACGTATGTGTAGAACAAGGCCCCAAATAACACGGACACCACCAAAATTGTTGTCAGCATTGCATTATTTGCGTATTTCATGGTCATTCTAAAAAAGACACATGCCATAGACAGATTAGACCTACCGTTTCGTAGTTCAGCGAGGCTGCTAATAAAAAGCGCACACCTTTGGGAACAAATCACACACGGCCAATAATATTTAAGTCACTTAGTCGGGGAAAAGCTAGTCAAAGAGCCACTTTGTTTACAAAGATCTAGTGACGCTTTTGCTGAAGGTGTAGTGAGTATTCTTGAAAAGCTGTGTTGAAGTTATGTTTCATTGTCAGAGCCCTCGCTGAATAAATTTGAATCGTATTAGACCATTATTGACGTGACACTTGGCGTGACCTTTCTAGAGTAAAAACAGAGAGACATTCACTCTCTTTTTTTTCGCGTACGGAAGGACAGGTGCTTGTATGGAGCATGCAAATATTTTTCATGAAATGGCTGAGGCTACACAAGTAGCAATATCAAGCGCTTATGAGGTAGTATTTACGCGTAGCTTTGTTTAGTAGATTATTGACATTTTCCTGTTCCTTTCGGGCACGGCATGTTTTGACAGCCGACCTTGCTTTTTTACTAGAGTCGCTTGCGGTGAAGTATAGGCACAAGAACTTGGAGCTTGTACCGCAGTAACTGTTGTGAAGTACATTCACTATGAAAGAAACCTTTCATTTGAAAGAAGTTTTCACTATGAAAGAGGCTTTCATTATGAAGTTTTCACTATGAAAAAGGCTTTCACAGTTAGCATTTTTGTTTGTTTTCACAAGCGTCGGTAGCTTATCTGCCTCTATGGAATTGCCCGTGCCCCCCATGATAATTTCAAGGACTAGTTTGGAGACCACCAGATCGCGTTTTCAAAAGAGGGGAGCCTGACTGAGAGATCTAGAAAGAACAAAAGAATGTGTCCTTCCATGGTTTCCTATAGACACCCTGCTTACAACGACACTACCTTTTAGCTTGACAACCTTAAAGTGATCTTAAAGAGTTCGTTTCACAAATGCTGGCATCACTCTGACTAGTTGTGAGTGATGAATCATCTTGTGCGTAATTCAAATATTGAAAAGGATGGAAACAGTAAAAAGTGCCGTGTCTGAGTCATGGTCGAACTTAGGCTGTCCGCGTGACAAACAGGTGTTCTACCACGGAGCCACGGCATTTGTTGAAATTGGTTTGAAAAAAAAATGGCAGATCCCATGTACCTTGGGAATTGACGTTATACGAAGCATGCGGATGGAAGGTCACCGTGTTTTAGTTTTGTTATTGAGCGATCCGTTATGAAATGACAGTAAATACTGTACAAATTGGGCATTCACAGACATATGTTGAACAGTAACCGATGTTCATATAGCCAGTTTTATGCACTTACGCAGCGATGCCAACAGGAACACGAGTGTTGGCAACACCAGAAGTAATAAGCTGATATGAAGCCCTGGGGCTCGCGGGGATGGTAGCCCTAGACACTGCTACATCAGTCAACGTCAGCGCATGTCACCTAAATACACTTGACATTAATCCGATATGACAGCTGCATTGTAGAAGTACATATGTAATGTTTATAAAATGGAACAGCCAGCTTTGCTACCCAACGGAAGTTTTACCAATATTTGAAAGGTATTGTTCTGAGACGTGCCGTGACTCTCTGGTAGAGTACTTGATGACCATGCAGAATACTTGGGATCAATTCCTGCTGGGGCCCTGACATTTATTCATTGCATTCGTTGAATCAACGCTGTCGATGTCAGGTTTTTTAAACAATCACGAGTTAAAATGGCTATGGTGAGTTGTCGTCTTTCCTGGGTAGACATTAGGTGTCAATCACTTGTGGCACATGCCCGCATACCAGTGGCACATACCCGCCCGTGCGTATGCGCCGCTGGTTGACGGTAAGTGTTTGATGACGTATGTGACCGGATTGGGATAATATTCATGTATTGACCAGTGCGTCATATTCGTCAAACTATCTTACCCTCCCATTTTCATCTTCTTTTTCGCCAAGTTAAGCAGGTAACCCCGAGAGCACCCAGACGTAAGCGCCTAGACAAAGATAGATAGATAGATAGATAGATAGATAGATAGATAGATAGATAGATAGATAGATAGATAGATGGATGGATAGATAGATAGATAGATAGATAGATAGATAGATAGATAGATAGATAGATAGATAGATAGATGGATGGATGGATGGATGGATGGATGGATGGATGGATGGATGGATGGATGGATGGATGGATGGATGGATGGATGGATGGATGGATGGATGGATGGATGGATGTGAATGATTGATGGATGAATGGATGGATGGATATGAATGATTCATGGATGAATAATTGATAGATTATATATAGATGGGTGATATATATATATGGATTATAGATAGATAATAGATAGATAGACGCCATAAGTGCTTGCATTACGCGAGGAAACGCTTCACATAAAAAAGAGCACTGTCAGTCTTATTTTTCGGAAGGGGCGTTCTTATGGAGGCTAAAATGCTGTAAGCCGGTGTTCTCAGGTTTTGGTGCACGTTAAAGAACCCCAGGTGGTCGAAATATCTGGATCCCTCCGCTATGGCGTCTCTCATAATAATATGGTAGTTTTAAGAAGTGAAACCCCACATATCAATTAATCTTCAAGGAGCATTCTTAACGCAGTGTATTCTGCGTGGCAGAAGCGTATTATCACGCCAAGCCTCAAAACATGTGAATTGAGCAACGAGTGTATGTTTGAAAGATCCACCCATTAGAAAGCGCTCAGAGATATTTAATCATCATCCGCAGCAAAATGATCAATAATGTGAGCAGCTGTGTAGAAAAAGCTTGTTGCTCGATAACGCCTAGTAGGCCCTTCGCTGATTCGCAAAATAAATAATGGTGGCGTAGCGCACAAAGAGTTTCCTAAAGTTAACTACAGGGGATTCTGGCGCAGCAATCCTTCAGTGATTTTGGGAATGATGGGTAGTACTCGGGTTTGCCTAGACTGTGTTCCAATTCTTAGACAGCATCATAGACTGTCTCTCCAGACAGCTTAGAAGACGGCATGGAGGCCATGCTGTCTGAAAAGATGAAACACGTCTGGACGGCTTCTGCGTCACAAGACGCCACCTAGGATCGATAAGAGAAAGCTAAAATAAAGAAAAGTAACTGTTATTTTTAGCCTATTTTGAGCTCAAACCTTCAAACAATCGAAATATTGCGACGTTTCATTCCTCAAGGTTTCTTATCAATCCAAATACACTAAACAATTCTCTGCGCAAACCGCACCCGCAGTTTTCGAGAAGCTTCAGGACTTCAGTAGATCATTTCGATAAGATCACCCCCACTCCGTGAACTGTACAGATTAATCTGAAACCTACGTCACCGCCAGCGATAACGCTAGAACATTCGATGGCAAGAGTATAAATGCCGACGCACTTCGCCTCTTGTCAGTAGTTGATTTACGGCCGACGCTCCGTTCGCGACTATCCTGCTACTGTAGTCCGACTTTCCGTTTACTGGGCACAGGTTCGTCCAAATAAACAACTTATTATTTGACTCGCAGTGTGCTCCCTTCGTCCACGTCACGACCCTGTGACAATATACTCACAATGAGCGGCTGGAGGAGCGTTTAATTGTGTGCAGGTGATCATTCTGGTGAGATCTGACTTGTCCGATAAATTTGTTGAGCCGCTATTTTGTTTGGACAGCAAAGTAGCCTGCATCGTATTTGTCTACGATGCGGTCTTCTCAGAGCTGTCTATTTTGCTGGCTACGAGAGAATTGAAATGGGACTTAAGATGGCCACTGTCCATTTAGCTGTCTATTTAGCCATCTTCGGTTACTATTGGGAAACACCCCTTGTCATCGTACTTGCGGGCCTCGACTCGCTCTTGTGGCTTGCTTTATTGCTGTTTCGGTTTTGTTTTAAAAGAAAAGATGAAGTATTTTTAACTTCGTGGCATGATTTGAATATGTGAGCCTAAAAGGTTAAGGTAGTGAAGTGTAATAGCGGAATATTTGCTGATTTTGTTTCGTACCAAAGCAACTTATAGCCACGCGAAGCCAACCGGAGCCCAGAGTGCGAAGATTAGACAAATAGGCGTACTACCAATAGTTCTCATGCGCGCTGAAGCACCGTGTGTGGCAGCTTCCATAGACACTAGCGCCAAAGTTCCCCCTAGTGTAAATATAGTAAACTCTATAGTGTTAACGGGTACTTAATGCGTGTGCGCTCAATACGAATGCAACAATACTTTCGTTTCTTTGCGGAAATGACCCATGATTTATGGGTCATGGGTTCGACTGCCGTCCACGTCACCATTAGGAGTGGAGCCCCTTGCTTGAACGCCCTAGTAGGCACCCTTAGTACGCGAAGTGTTCAGTAGATGGTGCTCGCATTACTAGTACTCGAATTGATCACTAGGTGGCAAGGAGGCACGCGCTGCGAGTAGCGAGGAAAACAACCAGGGCGACTCTGACAGGTGGTATAGACAGATACAATTCCAAAGTGGCACCAATATCTAAGACACCATTCTGTATGCAGGATAGCTAGTAACGATGAAAACAACCTGGGAAGGCTTTTTGACAGGTGGTATAGACATACGATTTCAAATTGGCACCAATACCTAAGACACCCTTCTGGGTGCAGGATAGCTAGTAAAAAGGAAAACGACCAGGGGGGCTTTTTGACAGGTGGTATAGACATACGATTCCAAAGTTGCACCAATATCTAAGACACGTAGAGTCCGGTGCAGAAATTGACATTACCACGAGGGCCGAGCCAATTCAGACGTATGGTATATTAACATGCAGGGTAGCAGGGATATGCTGAAGTGGATAGAACAGCTAAGGGAGGAGGTGCCGATGGTACATGGTTTTGTAGAAACACATATTAGGGACATGTAACAACCTCCTAACAATCCGGACTACGCGTGGGAATATTGTAATAGAACGGAAGGCAGCAGAAATGGGGGTGGTATTGGGGCATTCGTTAATAAAAGTACAGACTTGCAAAGGGTCAAGCAGGAGTGCAAGGAACATTTAAGGCTAAAAGGGAAAGTGGCAGGGCAAATGATGCTCCAGGGTTTTGTATACTTGTGGATAGAGGCAAAAGCCAGAGAGGAAAATCAACAAATGGTGCCGTGCATAGGAAATGACATTCACGAACTATGAGAAGAGTGCGAAGTAATTATATCAGGAGATAGGAGTGCGCACATAAAATGTATGGATGGATATACGGACCCAACAGGCAGAATGCTAATGTGTATATGTGAAAGGCATGATTTAATCATTTGCAACAGCACCGAGAAATTCGAAGGGCAGATAACATGAGAAGTGAAAAGGCTGCAGTCGACAATATATTACGCAATGATGTCGCATAAAATGTATGATCAGTTAAGCGTGATGAACATAGATGAATATGGGTCCAGAGGCTTGGATAGTGATCACAACCGTATCAAGCTGAGTTTTGGAAGAGAAATTAAATTGGAAAGGCGGTATTACGAGCAACCGCACGGTAATATTTATTCAGAAAGGCAAATAGAAATAGCAACTAAAGAGATTAAGAAAATAATCACCGAGGATACTAAACAGAGTAGATGTACACAAATCTAACTCGATTGTTTGAGTTCCAGCTTACTAAGGTACGAGTCAAATCAACCAGGAAAAGAAGACACAAACCCAAGAGCTGATGGGATGAGGAAGTTAAGAGAGCCATAGAAAGACGCCAGGAAGCCTCCAGGAAACACAGGTGTGCTAAACGGACGGGTGAACCGAAAGATGATGTCCAAAGATAATGTGATAGCTTTACTAACTGCAGAAGGGAAGCGTCTAATTTGATCAGTGAAAAGATTAGAAGGAAGCCCAATGGATGGCGGAAGTAAACAAAAAAGATAGAAAGGCAGCTGCAAAGTTTTGGAACCATCTCAATTCTCTGAGTAATAAGACGAACATGATACTGATGTTTAGAACTACAGTTCAAGGGGTCAGACTAGAAAGGGATGAGGCAACGGAATATATAAAAACAGTGATGACAGAACTATTACAACACAAAAAAATCCCTGCATGCACCGTGCCAGATGAGAATGGACCACTTAGCTCAGTGGTTCCACTGGGACAACGAGAGTGGGAAAGGGCAGAGAAAAGAGTTCCTAGTAGCACATCATCAGGCCCTGATGGCATCCCATTCATGCTAATAAACAAACTAGGACCAAGCTCTAAGCGAAGATTAAGAGATGCAGCGAGCAAAGCAATAATGAATAGTGAAGCTCCCAATGGGTGGAAACTAAGCAGGATGAGGATGATCTATAAAGGAAAGGTGTACAAAGCCGATATAAACAACTACCGTCCTATAACAGTGACAGTAGTTTACAGGCTGGTGATTAAGATAGTAAAGGAAAGACTACTGACATGGGTAGAGAAGGAGAAGTTGCTGGGAGAACTACAAAATGGGTTTCGTAAACAAAGGAGGTTGGAGGACAATCTGTTTTCATTGATGCAGTGTATTGAAAAAGCTAAAAAAACACAGGCCCCTGCGCCTGGTATTTCTGGATATCAAGGGAGCTTTGATAGTGTGATTCAAGAAGACTTGTGGTGAATACTGGGCCCACTAGATGTGGATGATGAAATAACTGATCTTTTAAAAGATACCTATAAATTTAACAAGGTAGTTATCAAATGGGAAGAACAGGTATCTGAACCTATCGAGATACAGCGTGGGCTTCGACAGGGATGTCCCTTGACACCTTCCTTATTTATGCTGTATCTCGAGGGGCTAGAAGCCAAGTTAGAGGGGAGTCGACTCGGAGTCAGCCTCTATTTTGCCAAGCTAGGAAAACACATTGAACAGTCATTGCCAGCATTTATGTAAGCAGATGATGTAGTAACAATAGGCGACCACAAGGAGGATCTGCAGGGATTGATAGACATCTGTGGTAATGAGAGATATAGGTTAAATTTGAAGTTCAGCAGGGAAAAATTGGCAATCATAATTTTTAATGATAACGAAGGCAGTGAGCATAAGATACAAAAAGTCACGCTAGAAATAGTGAGATAAATAACGGGGCTGAGTATCTAAGGGAGCACTAAAGATACGTAATGACTGAAAGCACCAGGAATGCAGCTGTAATGAAAAATAGGGCACTGTCAAACTACAATGGGTATTACGTTGTGAGAGGGATTTGGCAAGGTGTCATGGTCCCGGGTTTGACGTTCGGTTATGTGGTCTTGTGCATGAAATTAGATGTTCAAGCAAGCTTGGAAATTAAACAACGTGGCATAAGTAGATTGCATTGGAAGCACACGGGAATGTCCCAAATCAGGGGGTACAGAGAGACATGGGATGGACATCGTTTGAGTGCAGGGAAGCTAGCAGCTAGATAGAATTGGAGGAGCAATTGAGAAAAGTGGGAGAGGAGCATTGGGCTAGGAAAGTTTTCAGTTACTTGCACATGAAGAATGTCGATACTAAATGGAGGAAACGAACTAGAAAATTGTCGAGCAAGTATTCAGACAACAGCAGAATACCAAGCCAAAATAAAACATCGGTTAAGAAGAAAGTGAAGGTAACAGAGAGGAACATGTGGAAGATGAGAATGCTTATGAAATCATCACTGGAAATCTACCGAATTTTCAAGCAGAAAATTGCAAGGGGAAAGATTTACGATAATTCGCGGGGTAGTTCTCTGCTCTACGAGGCTGGAACGGGAGTATTGAGGACAAAGACGTACCGAGCGAAATACGAAGGCACAGACACGGTATGCAGTGCGTGTAGAGAGGAGGAAGAAACGGCTGAACATTTGATAATGTTTCGTAAAGGGCTCCACCTTATTGTCGAAGATAATGGCGCGGAATTTTTCAAAGCATTGAGGTTTAGGAACAGTGAAGGCAAAATAGACTTTAAACAAGTAGAAATAACCAGGCGGAGGCTAACTGATTGGTGGCTACAATCGAAGCGCGAGTGAAATTCAATCCTTAAACACACAGGGATAGTACTTATTTTTATGGCTTGGTGGCGTGAGCTACCACCCGATCTAAAGCGCACAGCTGGATACATCTATTTATCTATCTGTTGAGAATTCTCGCTAGACAGACAGACACAGACAGATACAGACAGACACAAACAGATAGACAAACACAAACAGACAGACAAACACACAGACAGAAAGATGCACAGCTTTACCTTCGGAGCTTCAACCTTTCATAATCATTCACTCGGTTCATTTGCTATGAGCTCTTTAAAGACGATAGTCTTTCTTGGGATATTTCAATGCAAAAATTTTGGTGCCTGCCTGCCTGCCTGCCTGCCTGCCTGCCTGTCTGTCTGTCTGTCTGTCTGTTGAGGCATGCACCGAGAACCGAAGCAAGTCAACAGGTGAGAAGGCCATGTGCACAAAGGCTCGATTGTGGGGCTACCCATAAAGGCGGAGTTCAAGATTGTCCATTTTTTTCTATATGCTCTAACGTGAGTGTTGAGTTATCTCAGACTATAGGCGTCTTTGTAGTCGACTTGCCTGTCTACTCACCGATGTGCACACAACCACTGTACTTACGAAAAAAATCGACGCATCTCCATGAAGTGAATCATGACGAGTGGGCGAAGCACTGTGTGTCGTGCCAGTATGTCACTGCACTTCATCCATGCGTCGCCACTGGTTATTTCCATGCCTAATAACCCGCGTTTATCTCTCCGTCATGAATATGGCTGAAATCGTTTTCACATGCATCTTGGAGTTTGAAAGTCATTCTGCTCATTTCTTTCTGTTGCCAGGTAATTTTCCTCCTATTTGTGAGAACGTATTTTTTTCGCTGACAGAGATAGAGAGCGTGAAACATCATTTTTTTTCAGAAGAGGATTCGAAGTGCGCTCGATGAAATTTTATTTTTGGCAAGGTAATGAAGTGATGCAAATGTGAAAGAATCTTTTGTGTATAGCAATTCTTTGAGGGCTTTTCGCACGAGCGATATTGAATAATGTTGCGGAAAATAGTTTTATTTTTTCGGGAACATACCACTATCAAAGGGCACAAATAAAAAAAGTGATGGCTTTGCCGCAAAGGTGAAGCAATGAACGTGATGGCAACAATTGGAAGTTCGCACGCAAAATGGTAAGCAGATCGAAACGTGCCCCGCGTTTCTCACGCACAGAAGACGCACGAAACGTACTCACAGGTACAGATTGGCGCGAATAAGCGTCGCAGTTGTTACTTCGCAGTGTGTGAAAATGGCACCATTTTCGCAAACGGAGGCTGTGCAACGATTGCAGTGACCTTTGTGCGCCCGGTAACTACAACAGAATAATTCCGGTGAAACCCCAAGGCCAGCCAAGACGTACAATTGTCTTCACCGCAAGATAAGAGCGAACGTTAGCGTCCACCCAGCTTCCTTTCCATGGGGCAAAGTCTACGTGGGAGATGAGAGCATGCGCCGCCGCGTCGTGATGATGTGGCGACGTGCGCTCATTGCGCCATCTTGCTGGTAATGCTGAAAACACAATAGTTCCCTTGGAGATGCCCCTCACCAGCGGTAAGTGGTAGATATAAATAGCTTGCCCTTTGAACGTTGGAAGTTCAAAGGGCAAGGGGTTCGAAACCACTGAACGATCTTCGTAATTCAGTAGTTAACACTTCGTACTCACATTTCATATGGCCCATGTTCAATACCACGCGCCAGAGTCTTTTCTGAATTATGTTTCTTGACTGTATATATATATAGATACGTATTCATATACGGTGAATGATGGCGACACCAATGTCGACTCCGACGACAAAATCCAGCCGAGAGTGTTCATGAAATTGCTATCGCAATAATGCTTTAATGCCGAGCATTCCTAAAAAGTCTGTAAGCCCACTTTAGTGAAGTTTCGCCAGATTTTTTGGTCGGTCTCCCACAACATATTTTTTGTACAAAAATCAAGCACAAGAACTGTATAGTTTTGAAGCATACCAGGTGAAATATGCTATTTGAAAATCTTACGATTTGTGCATGAAATGGAAGTTCGCGAACCTCATATAACAGGTTAAATGTGTGTGTGGTTGTGTAATACGAATGAAGATATGTTCGTCAAATGTAAGGCGTCACTGTTCAGTGGCGCTAAATATGAGTTGCAACACGATGGCTATGGTTAAAGCAGCCCAAAGCATGCACTGTAGCACCGGAAAACATGTAATTACATTTGCATATAGCAATTGTCGAAAGCGTCTTTAAATCTCTCATTGTAGTAACGACTGAAGAAGGCAAAGAGGAGACAAGAGTTCAGTTCTTGGAAGTGGAGGAAGAAGAAGAGCTGAAATAAGCAGTAATGGCGATAGTGTTGGATTTATGATTGTGTCCTTGTATTTATTTTTTATGTTTGAGCCACAGTACCATGTTGGTGCCTCGTTTAGCACGGCCAGCATGTTGCAACTTATATTGGCTGCGTCTGTACATTCCTTCCTTTGAGTCTTTGCATCCACATGCAACGTACTTTCACCTTCAAATGAAACCCGAACAGTGGCAAGCATTTGCAAAAGCACAGTGCGTTCTCTTCACTCCTTACCATTGACAGGCACATGCTCCCGTTTGGCAGCACTTAGATTAGGTGGGCTTGTTCATTCTGACGACTCCATGGTGTACACCATGCAGTCAAATCCCTTTATAAGTGACACTGGTGAAAGAGACAATTGGGTATAAAGTACACCAGTGTGCTCATGGTAAAATAGGTGTTGATAAAAATATATATGTAATTCCCTCCTTTTAAGAGGCACCTTATATAAAAGACAAGAGTTGCTCCACTGTGCACATCTCTTATAACGGGCTTCAAGTGTACCATAGCGAATGCTTGCCACTGTTCGCATTTCGTTTGGCGCTGATATAACATATGGGACCATTTCGTGAAGCGCTGCTCCATGGAACCATCCGAATCTACACAGACATTTTCGGTGCTTTGGTCAACCTTTACTTCTCATCTTCGAGTTACACAGGCTGTGTTGAGTAGTGCACTCGACATCTGCTTTTATAAACACACACTACTACGTAGGCGCTGTCGTAGGTTTGTCAGTGTAACTTTGCTTCCTGAAACGAGTAAGCTTTAACGAGATCGACGAAATGCGCGTACATACTTTGCTGCTGTGTCTTACCACAGAACACCATTCATTCTAATGCAGCGATACGCTAATTTAGTAATAGCGGACTGTTCACGTTGATATGTGCATTGAAGAAACGGTCTGAACGTGAACCACGCTCAATGGCCTCACGAAAGATGCAGTATGCGACAAAGGGCATCATACAACTAAGAAGCTTCATCTGTTACGTAAAATATCGTACATGTAAACCAAACGAGGTGAAAAGTTCAAGTTCTGGCAAATAAAGATATTGTTATATGCACTGCATGTGCGGAAATTTTCGCTGTTGCTGAACAGTATTAGTTCTGGTGCTTCCGCATTCATTAAAAACCAGGGAACACCAAACAATATCGTGTACGCTTGCTAGCGGTAGTGTCGCGAAAATTCACAACGCATTCTTGCACCCTACTCGTCCGTTCTTGCCAGCCTACACACATACGCACGCACGCAGACAGGGCAAAGTGCTGGGTCATATCACAATTGGAAGGTGCGTACGAAGAATCTCCGGAAATTTATAAGTACATGCAGAAGCACGCTGAGCGCAGCAACAACGGATGCAAGGTAATAAGAAGTGCTGAAGGCAATAACTTACGTTAAATGCATGGTGAAGTCTCGTACTTCTGCAGTCCACATACGGAATGTAACAATCCAGATCCGAGACCTCCCTTGCAGGTTTTACAGGAGAGTTTTATCCCTAAAGCACACTCTACTTCACAGATTTCAAGCAGAACATCATACCCTCGAGTCATGCCACAATTCACGTGGAGTCACGATCATCTCGCGAAGCTTGGAGCTGTGATACAAACACATGCGTGTTCTGTGGCTTGAACGTTAAAGCGTAGTCATCTGTTATACGTAAACGCTTCTGTGGCTGTTTGAACTAGAGGTATTACATAAGCAGGAGTGGTTGCTAGGAGGCATTTGTACAAGCACAATTGGGAAGCACAAATACATGTGCGTGCCTTGTTTCACATTTTCTGTGCTAGTAGCATGTGGTGCACGTTCGAAATGTGTTAATCAGCCTATTATAAGCCACAGTATGAATGGTTAATTAAGGAGTAAGTATCTTCTAGCGAATGCGTGCGCACACGTTGCCATTTGAGATTTTGTGAACAAAAGATATCAATCTTGCAGGGCTGAAATGCACTTGAGAGCATTACTGTTGCAGTGAATTACCATGTTCGGTGATTGTGCTGCATTGTACACCTACAGGAATGAGACAAGGTGCAGACACATCAGCTGTAACCGTACAAGGGTGATCAAGCATACACGACATCGTAACGCATGCTTCCATCTCTTCACACGCATTCACAGCACATTGCATGTATGACTACTCATTGTCCGACGAGCGCTGGTCGCAGTTCCTTGTTTGCATGCTTCAAGGCGTAGCAAAGCTGGCGGATGTCGTTGTTCTGTCCACGAATTCCGCATGGTTCGGCGAGGATAACTACGGCGGCACGAAATCCATTGGGGTAATTATAGCACTACACTCATCTATTCGGGCCACTCCAATCAACTTAACAAGAGTTCATACCACGACTGCGCGTCAGACGTCATTGTCACGTAGTGTCCGACTACTTGTGGCCATACTTTGTGATGTCACGGGTAGAGCACGTAAGGCGCGACGTTGGAGAGTAACATTTGGGTTAGAATGGTAGCATGGGCACTTGCGTAGTTTCTAGGCGTCGCAAAAGCTGTCACGGCAGAGTCCGTTGCAGGCAGATTCAGGATTTTCGCACGTGTTATCCATAGTTTCGGAGCTTCTGTTCTGTCTTCTTTCTCGCAGCCAGGGTAGCCCCAGCGTCACTTGTTAATGGTCCCCGGGGAATCTGGCAATGAAGACATTGCTCCTGGCGCGTTGTGCAATGAAAAGAAAGCTAGGTATGTCGACTAGCGGGTTTCTAAATTAGGCTATGACGGACAGTGTTGTCATAGCGTTCGACCTTTGGTGCATACTTTATTTCAGACAGAACAACCATGTCTTGCTTGATGGTTCAGCCTACTACTGTCACGGCACCCACCTGGAAAGCGCTCACATAATGCATCAGTTCTAGCGGCAAAACGAAAGTGTGGGCACAATGGATCTCTGGGGCTACCTGGTGCGCTGTTCACTGAGCCTGGTCATACTTATGCAGGAGGCTGTACGTGGGGTGCATCGTCTTGTGCTCAAAGGCAGGGTTGTACATTGATGCCTGTTGCAGCATGTGAGACCAGCCGGACGTGGTAGTTACTGGCGAGGGTAAGATTGGCAACGCAACCAACCAGGCCTGATTTGTAGCGCCCTCTGGTCACGTGGGCAACGTCGCCAATGCCACCTGCATTGACCACAAGAAATGACGTGACAAAATACAGCAATCTAAAATGCATCTTTCTGCTTCACTATTTAAAGCGAATCATCGTCACTTGATGGTTTCGATGAACACATTACAGCACTACAGACATCTCCCAAAGCTTCAAATACCACCCTGTTGTTCATGTTCACAAAAAATATATGCTCTGATCATGCCGTATACCTGCTTGAAATCCATCTGGTGGGAATAATTGCTGTTAGTTCATAATTGCAGTGTCGTTAATTGAGTCATCATAACTACGTATACCTCGACTACCTGGTCTGTTCCACAGAAATTTTCGTGTTCATCTGGTCATTATGTGGCAGTAGTGCAGCGCCTAAGCAATACTGATATACGCTGTCAGCCTAAATCAGCATGCATTCATACTTTGAAGGGACAGTGTTTGCCGGCCTCAATACATTCTGTTGGTAACAGAAACATGAATAACTGCCGTTGCATGATATCGTTGCCACTGGCTGTTTTTCATTTCATGAATATGCATCACAACATATATTGACAGCGTTCCTTGGGTTGTTCACAAATGACAGTGTGCAGCCTTCAGCACCTTTAACACGAACACATTGATGCGTGGCTAGGTCTAGTTTGATTGATGCCAGCAGCGAAGTGCTGGGCGCTTTTGCCTGGATGATACCTCGGTAGGCTTGGATAGTATGTCGGCATGTATAGTTAGAATCTTGGCAACAGAACCCAAACGTACGCGGTGTCAGCGTCAATCAAATTACTGCAGGACACGTGGCAGAGTGTTCTTGGTAAAGGTGCTGAACAATCTATCACCAATAGATTCTTGAATAAATGGCGTATATTTAATCCTTCACAACTAAACCGATCGATCTATATAATGAACGATTCAAGGTTCATAAAGCTGACAGTGTTCTTTAAATTGTTCATGCCCCCAAATATTGATTCACACTACAATCAAAGAGACATAGCGCTGTTGTCAATGGTAGTGTCTCGAATGTGCATCACAACTGTCGCAGCTGGTGATGTCTATTTAATCCTCCATAATGGCGTGTTTAATGGTGTATATTAAACTGTTCACCCCTACGCAAATGGACATTGTTCAGTGCACCATTCGCGATAATTAAAAATCTGGAAGCTGGTGGCATATATTGCACCGTTCACAACAGTGCAAACTGAGACTGTGCTCAGGGTGCAAAAAACTGAAAGGGTTGATGGCGCATGGTAGATCATTGGCGTGTGCTAGACAACAAGACGTCTAAAATCTCACGTTGTCGTCACTTTAAGCCTTATACACTGGTGTGTTATTTCGCGTGAACGTATTATGATCATGAGCAAGCTCACCAATGTAAAGTCCGCTGCGCACGTTCAGCTGCCTCAGTCGTCCTGGGGACGTCACCGCCACGGGTGATGTCCCGTCGAGACCCAGCGTAGCCAGCTGACGACTTCGGCTCAGAGCTGCACGATGCCAGCGGCCGTCGTCCACCCGCGTAGTGTTCCAGCAGAGCTGTGCCTCGCCAGAACCAAGGTTGAAGCGTAACGTCAGTAGACCTTTCTCCAACCCCAACGACAGATAGTCCGACGGCGAGTACAGGGTACCACGGTTCTGTTGGCTAGAGTCTCCGGCCCAAAACAGCAGGCCGTGACTTGAGAATGACCGGAAGGCCAGGACCACGTCCAACTGGTCGCCACGTATCCTGGAATTCGCAAGTGGGCACATGTCGTGCAGCTATGAATTGCTGTGCATGTACAAATATGCGAACGTAGCGGACCGCATCGCACGTACGTGCAACGTCCATACATCCCTTCCGTCGTACCGAACTCGCTGTTCAACGTGAATGCTCGCTCCACACTACTGAGCACTGTCCTACCTTCACTCACTACCGAAACCTTCGGTAACGTGCACTATCCACACTACACTTCACGTGGTCCATGCTGCAGACATTTCTTAGCAATACCATGGCTGAAAGTTTGCGCTGTAGTCCCACCCCTGAGGACGGTCAGTTGCATGCAACCAACACTACAAGCGCGAAAATGCTTGCAACTTCCCTCATATGACCTGCCTGTTAATATTGGTGGTTACGCCTTCAATATCCTAGCCTGTACGATAGCATTCCTAGTTTTTACTCTCAGTGGCATTGTGTAACAGTGAAGTTCCAGCAATGTATTTTACAAAGAGCCATACATAGTGCACTCGACGTGCTGCAAAATCAACTTTCGTCGCATTTGCGAGTTCCAGAGAGGCCGTGATCTCTGTCATCTCGGTGTCGTGTCCCTTCATGTATAAAAAATATCGTACTGTTTGTAAAGGTAAAAAAAAACTTCATTTGGGCCCAGTTACTACATAATCTTGTGGTAAAAGTTGCAGCGCAAACAACAAAGAAAAGAAAATGCTTCTGTTTGTCGTGTATTTTTTTTTGTGTGGGGCGTCTTCTCTATTTGCGTTGCTCCTTTTACCTGAGCTGTTCATAACAGTATCCAGTGAATGGTAAGCAGAACAAGTCATTCGCAATTGTGTCTTAGAAACGTACCTTCGCATGATGTCATCTGATGTGTAATGTAGGTAGCTGGCTCCACCCATCATTGGTTCTGCAATGGCCTCCTTCACCTCTGCAAAAATCCCACACGTATCACCTTTAGTACACTCATTTCTACCATAAACTGCGTGAACAGCAAATAACTGCACTGCGTCTGTTACAGCTACCGAACATATTAGCGATGTGTGTGTGCATGTAGACATTATGCGTGCGGCACATCTCACAGAAAAATATGGCCGAATGAAAGCGTCGCATTCTTTGCAATGACGCACCACAGGATCACTAACTACAAATGAATGACGCATAATTAACAGTCTCGAACACCCTGCATCTACATCCCACTGCCTTCTGTTTGGCAGCGTTACACATTCATACTATGAAGTCTCGGTAGTCTTGGTTGCGACAGCATTTATTTGAGGAAAGACCTCGCAAAACGAACAGGCAGAGCCAGTACATGGACGATGACGATGATGATGGCACAGAGTGACCATGAGGCAGAGGCGAGCGGATGATGGTGATTATGATTATGCAGGGATGAGAATGATGTAAGTAACAAACGACCACACTAATTCCCCCCACTTGGAAGCGGACACCTTGGCCGCCGTAAGTCAAAGTGACGGGGAACCTTGCGTGAAAGGTTTCATGCAAGAAAAGCGGACAATCGCGGTGCTGCGGTAACGGCGGTCTGTTAGGGTGACAAGTGGTGTCACTTGATAATTGACCGGTGAAGTGTGTTCTAAAACTATGCATGGCCCGATGAAGCGCAGTTGGAATTTGTTAGAGACCAGGAGTGCAAATAGGTGTCAAAAGCAGTACCTCGTCACCAGGTTGGAAAGACACAACGCGATGGGATGCGTCATAGATGATCTTCCGCACGTGCTGTCTTGATTCAGTATTGATGCGAGCCTGATGGTGAGACTGGGCCAGGCGGGAAATGTATTCTTGGCTAGAAGACTGACTTGAATTGCCATGGCTGTTAAGAAAGGAAACGTCGAGAAAGGTTGTCAATATGCGTCTGTACACGAGGTAAAACGGTGAGTAGCAAGTTGTTTGCTAAACGGTGGTGTTGTAGGCTAAAGTCAGGAATGGTAAAAGAGTATTCCAGTTTTCGTGGTCCGGTTGGATGTAAACGGCTATCATGTCAGCAAGGGTTCGATGAAATCTTTCTGTGAGACCATTTGTCTGAGGGTGGTAGCTTGAAGCTGTCTTGTGAGTAGTTCCAGAAGCGCGCAGTACTTCATTTACCATTTCTGACAGGAACACTTTGCCACTGTCGCTAAGCAGTACACGGGGAGCCCCATGACGCAGGATAATGGCGTGAAGAATAAAGTCGGCAACTTCTACAGCTCAGCCTGTAATAACAGAGGACGTCTCAGCGTATCTTGTCAGGTGGTCCACGGCAGTCACTATCTATCGTTTGCCAGCAGGTGTTACGGTGAGAGTCCCGTAAAGGTCGATACCTACAACCGCGAACGGCATTGAAGGGCACGGAAGTGGCTGTAGAGGTCCAGCAGGTGCACATGTCGGGAGTTTACGACGCTGGCATGGGTAGCAGGAACCGACGTACCGCGCTACGCTAGAAGAAAGGCCAGACCAGTAATAACGACATCAGATGCAGTCAAGAGTTTTTTTTAAACCAAGATGACCAGCCGCCAAGTCATTGTGGAAGGTTTCAAGCAATTGAAGTTGACGAAAGCGTTTTGGAACCCAGCGCTGATCATCAGGGTGGTAAATGTGGTGGTAAAGAAGTCCATTGTCTAGCTTAAAGTGCAGAAGTTGGTGATGAAGTCGCGCATTTGGTGGATGAGAAACTCCCGAAAGGTGGTCCATCATGCGCCTGCAGTATGGATCTGATGGCTGGCAGGAGATAAATGTTGGCTCGTCGTCCGAAAAGGTTTGCCCTATCGATGCGAGCGTATGAACTTTGGTAGATGTGGCGGTTTAGTTCTCACCATTGCTGATATGGATAGTTGGAAGCGGGCAACGAGAGAAATCATCGGCGTCTTGATGTTTTCTATCTGACTTGCAAGTTATGTCAAAGTCGTACTCCTGCAAGCGTTGTATCCACCTACCCAAGTGTCCGGAAAAGTTCTTCAGTGTAGAAAGCCAGCATAAGGCATGGTGGTCCGTAACAATTGTGAAGTGACGGCCATCGAGATAGGGACGGAACTTCTGCACCAACCAAACCACAGCCAAACGCTCTTGCTCAGTTATCGTGTAGTTCTTTTCTTCAGGGGCAAGTACGTCACTAGCATATGCAACAGCTTTCTCTAGGGAAGACTTGTCGCGTAATAAAAGAACTGCTTCTATACCAAGGCCGTTAGCGTCAGTATGGAGGATAGTCGATGCGGCTTCGTCAAAGTGGCAAAGCAGAGGTTGAGATGTGAGGGCCCGTTTCAACAGGTAGGTAGAATGCCGTTTGACATTCTTGAGACCACAGAAAGGTGACGTTGGAAGCAAGTAACTGTTGTAATGGAGCAGCGATAGAGGCGAAGTTCTGGATAAACCGGCGAAAATGGGAGGTGAGGCCAAGAAAACTGCAAAGCCCCTTTGGTCTTTCGGGACGCGGAAAGTGAAGTACTGCAGAAATTTTGTCACGGTCGGGCCGAATGCCATTTTTGCTAACGACGTATCCCAAGACATTGATAGGTTTGCTCGCGAAAGAGCATATTTTAGTGTTTATTTGGAGCTCTATGCCAGCAAGGCACATCAGAACTTGATCCAATCAATCTAGGTGCCCAGGAAACGTTGACGAAAAGATAATAATGTCGTCCAGGTAGCAAAGGCAACTTTTCCATTTTAGGCCGCGCAGAAGGGTGTCTATCATGCGCTCAAAAGTCGCGGGTGCGTTGCAGTGCCCGAAATACTCATGGCTCGACCACTCCTGAGCACCTGCGTTTATTATTATTAAGTTTGCGCCAGAGACCACAATCAATGGCAGCCGATACACCTCAACACATCAAAAGGCGCACGCATGGGGCTAGTTAGATCGTAATTTCAGGGATGAAACACTCTCATTACTGTTTATGTGTTCTCTTCTTCAGCGTTGTTTGCCAACGACAGTGCTCTGGTGACCGATATTCACTTGGTGCACTTCAGTCAGGTTCGTTTCCTTGTGAGCACAGCTGCTACAAAAACCTCGCAACTAGACGGCAAGTGATCATTCCACACAAACACACACACACACACATAATGTTCTGCTCATACATTACCAGATGAGAACTCTAAATGTCAGAACAATGTTTATTAGGCAGTAAATGAAAGATACCATTTGATTTTCAAATCTAGTCTGCTCGCAGGAAGTAATATAGACTATAAACTTTCCGTCGTAAGTGATCACTGTGCATTCCCAGAAACGCAACTCCAATATGCTATAGTTCTAGCTGTAAATTATTACAACGGGTTCTGCACTGACAGCTTCAGCATTAAATTTTCTCTACATTATGGATGTTTCCGACCATGTCTCCATACAGCATATGCTTACAAATGATACGATTCGTGGTTGAAAAGTTGTCACGTATGTGAGCTTAGAAGCAACCTTACGTGAACTATTTCATGCCATATGCCCTCACTGCACACGTAAACTTTGTTGTCGTCACTGTCCGTGCTTCAGCAACTTTTCCCAACAAAAGAGAGTCGTGTCCTTCCTCAGAGCCAGAAATGACTCAGATGCGACGCAATCAGCCTACGCATTAACCAAGCGGGTGTCAGTACTTCGTGACTTTTCCACCAACTAACAGTAGTTATTCGTGCAATAAGCTGCTGAATCAACATTATACACATCTGTTAGTAAAAGAGAAAAAAAAATGTCACAAAGCACGAAGCGAGGTGACGCACACAAGCACTACCTGAAGCTAGCGTGCAACCATAAACAGTCACAGTAACACAGTAAATAAACAGAAACGCGCACACGTAGACACAGCATGAACCTTCACCCCCACAATGAATACTGCCTCTTGACTCTTGCCCCTCTTTCTGAGGCACACAGCACAATAATGGGACAATTGAGAAAGGTAGATATACCAACCTTCAAACACATAAAAGCAAAGAGGAATTACGTGACTGTCGTGTTTTATTTTGCAGCACACTGCAGAACTCGCAATCTGCTCACGCCTTTCATAAGGTGCATGACCATTTGCTTCTTTGGAGATGGTTTTGAAGAAAGTGGCGCCGTTCATTTGCATATTACTGTTGTGTGCACTCCTCAGTACTTTTCAAAGACTTTTGTGGGGCCAACAGGACATACTTCTCTAATAAGTATTGTATAGTATCCGGCGATTTGTCACAACCGCCAAATGCCTTCGAAATGATTGCGCCGTGCAATCTCATCGGCCACATTTCGCAAATTAGGTTGCGTGCCTTGAGACGTTAGTGGTTTGGGGAGAAAGGAGGTCACCCTGTTGAACGAGATTGTGGAGAGTAATTTTCTTTCTTTTTTCTGCCTTTCCGAATTATGCAGACTAAATCAGCACCTCAATTTCCACTGGTTCTCAGCCTCATCATGAACCCAAGTGAAAGTAACAGCAACTGTTCTTTGCCGCATTAGCTACATCAATGGCAGCAACTTACAAAGCTGTACTAGAAAGAACACACACCATTCTGGCAATTGGATCCGGCATAGCCGAGTTTGCAGTGACAGGCGTACAGATCCATGCGTGGCTGACAAGCACCGCCGTTGTAACAAGGGCCCGTGACGCAAGGATGGACACAGTTGTCCACGTTCACCCCCGACAGGGCCTCTTGCATCAGCCGCACTGGCCGGTTGTTGATGGTCAGCTAGATAGGAAGTGAAGGTACACAAGGCATTTTAGAGGTGTGCCCGTCCTACCCTAATGCGACACAACAGAGACTTTTTGCATATATGTAATATTGCTGGACTACCACGAATATCTTTAGTGGCAAGTGAAGAGAAGCGTAATTACACGTAAACTACTTAATTTTTACAGTTCTCTATATTGTCTGTTCGTTTTACCGTTATTATTACTCTCTAGCAAATTTTCACTCTTATTAGTATTATCTAACGTTTTCATTCGTGTTGTATTCATAAATAGGGATCCAGTATGTGTAAGTCGAGAAATAAATGTTCCTTTATTTTCGAGTTACCCAAGATGCTTAAGGTGTTTGAGAGTGACAACGTGACTTCTACTGACGCGAGTACAGTTGAACAGTCATAAGCACACTACATGCAAACGAGCTTAATCAATACTGTGAAAAATTAAAGTGCTAGCGTAAGTTTCCTCACTGGTACGTGACACACGAAACTCTTTTCGTTTATGTTTGAGACGCACTACCTTTCAACCTCGAAATGTGGTAGGTCAGTGACAGAATGTAGAAAGCTTGTGTTTAAAACTCAATTATTGAAACAAGGATACAGCAGCACAATGTAGCGTTATCATTTATTAGTATACATAACAAAATTTGCGGGACAGCGGCCAAGGAACGAACCGCCTTCAAAGCACTGAGAAAGAAACTTTCTAATAACATGCACTTTTCACCAATTTTCTTTTTGCCACCTGTATCTCACTGTATGCTGTTGTGAGGATAAAATGTATTGCCATGACTTCCATCACCAAGAATCACACAGGTGTGACATCTGTCTTTAAAGAGTGCAGGATTGGGCGTGTGGGTACACCACGACTATGAAATCTCAGCCGCACAATAACCAAGAAAGCACAGAAGACAGGACAGAGTGTGCTAGCATGAAGATGAAGCGACAGGACCTAGACAAGGTCCCATTGCACCAAAATCAAAACTCTGAAAAGCATGAGATCGGGCGTGTTCGTATATGATGATTGAAAGTTTTTGAAAGTGCAACTACCAAAGGAAAACAGAAGAGAGAACACAAAGCTTATAGCACTTTGTGTCCCCTCATCTATCCCGTTTTTGTTATTGCGCTGCTAATAGTTCGTAATCTGCTATAAGCTCTTCGTTTTACTACGACCCCAAATCATGTTTCCTTCTTTTTTATCTCAGTCCGAAATCGTCGCTTACCCTTTGTACACAGCCAACGAAGGACTGCATAATGTCGGCACCGACTGCCGTCTCCTTAGGGTCCGGCACGCCGCCCAGGTAAAGGTTCAGAGGAAGCGAGAGCTGTGTGAATGCACCCGGCGAGTGGGCCTCCACCCTGGGTTGGCCGTCGATCTTCAGGGTTCCGAGTCGACCGGTGCGGGAGGCCTTCACCATGTGCCACTCACCGAGGGCCACCGAGAACGGACTCCTGCAGTGGTGTAAGCCCAATGCTCTCAACCAGTAGAAAAAAAGCATGGAAAGGGCAAGGCTCATGGAGATCCCGACCTTCTTTTGTTGACGTAGGGAGATGGGATGAGAGGGCAGCTGAGGTTAATGAAAAGCTGTACCGTTACAAGTTATAAGAAAGGAACTGGCAGTATTTTCCTTTGATGGTTCCACACGAATGACATTAGGTAGAAGTGCACTACAGCCTACTTGTAAGCGTCACTTCCTAACTTCGCCATGCAATGTATGCTTAGTATTGGATACTCAGTGCTTTTTAGTCGACGTCAATGCTTGTTTCTTGCTTTCCGTCAAGATGTGGCTTTATTTCAATTTAGTTAAAAAATACCATTTATAAAGACACAGAGGTCACCACGGCTAGATAGCTATCCTTGTTATGATATTTTTTTTAAAAACTGATGCGACTGTTCTCAACAGTTGAGCATAAAAGTCACAGCAAAAGAAGTTAATGGAGGAGGGGAACAGCAAACAAAGTGAATGCTGATGTCTTAATCGCTGACATCTGGGCTAGTTGTTTTTCGTAATAGCTACGTAACATCATGCTTATGAACAGGATACAAACAGCATTGCAACCCCAACTTGCCAGAGTTTCACCTAACTTTACTGCACACTAAATAACACCCTTACATTTTTTTGTTCACAACAAAATTTAGCCGGTGTATGTCATCGTTGGTGTCTCCAGTTGTCCGTGTCCTGTTCGCCAGTATCACGTGTGATTTCGCCCCACGTTTAGCCACGCGAGCTGAAAAGTGCAAGGAGTCTGAACGAGACAGAGTGCATGGCCCTAGCAAGATAGAGGAAAGCAGCACTATAAGGAATGGTATAAGCACTGGTAATGACCTGTTTGATCAAGTATTCATTTCATCTTCTCGGTACTTATTCATTCTGACACTACTGATAACTGCACTTCAACACTACTGATCACTCCAGTACACTCATCAGTAACGCCGTTGACTCTAGTGGAGTCATTACAAAGTGACTTGAAGTTATCAGTTATACATAAATGATCTGGTTAAGTAATAGCAATAGCATAAAATGTATGAAAACAAGAACTAAAGCAAGCACGTCACTACAACTCACTTACAGAAAATCGTAAAGAAAAGACACAATGTATGGACATGATAAACTTTAGGTAACCAGATTACAAGTGATAATTAAAAGATTTCTGAATGGTGTTTCAATGGTTGGTGCACTTATGGCATGCCAGCTTACAATCATTCGTCGAAACAGAAAAACTTCGAAACATTTTAGTTGACTGATGTGGAGCGATTGCGAACATTGCAGCATTGCCTTTATTTCACTGTGAGCGCATGGATTGGGAATATTGCAAGCATTGCAGTTGGACATTTTCATTTATAAACGTGAAATGTCCTCTCATCTGCTTCAATAAAGCATACGAATGCGGTGGTTTCTCCCTGAGTTAAGTATCATTGATTTTCATCTGGTAATTTGGCCTTTGTTGACTTAATATTAAGCCCCCAAGGCCTTCGCAACTTTACCTGAGTACTGCTGTGCCAGTAGAGAGGTCGAAGCGGAACTCGACGTGACCGTCGGCCATTTGAAGCGACGCAAAATCTCCCGTGCCGTCCATCTTGGCTCCGTTGTAGAAGAAGACGCCGTGCGGTGACAGAGGCTTCATGACCAGCTGGACGTCCAGGAATGACAGATGGTCATTGCCCAGTCCGGGAAACCGGAGGTAGGATGATCCATTAAAAGATGGCACCACAATCTCCACAGCTGCATGAATAAAAGAGCACACTTACCCCCTTATATTGGCACTTTTAGGGCAAGACATTACTTCAGCCCATATGTTATTCTTTCTTCCTTCCCGTACATTTACTCACGTATATACTCTGACCTCATTAGTCCCCATTGCTCATTATGCGAAGAAACAGCCGCCCTCTTCCATACTCTCTGGAACTGCAGGGAAGATCATTCCCTACCCAATCTCCTAGTCCCTCCCTCACTTGTTGGGCAAAATCATGATGTCTAACAGCCCGGTGGTACAGAATCGCGCCATGAACGAGCCCCAGAGGTGGCTTACAAGCACAATTTGGCTGAATATATTGCCTTATAGATGACATTAGGTTTCATAAATGTTTTTTTCTTTTTCTTCTTCTTTTGGGATGTGATTCTGACTTAGCTTTTGTGAAATTGTGCAGGCGTACAGTTAGGCCAGCTTCGCCAAGTCTGGTCAATAGGCCTCAGGACTGGCCGACCACCCGATATTGATTACTGAGTTCAAGAACCATCCTACCTTCTACTTTCCTCAGTTCAACTTCGCACATACAGAAAATGTACATGTGTATTTCTACACCACGCATTGCTACACCTAAAAGCAGGCTTAGCAGAGAAAGACTGAGGGGCCTGCGTTAAGAAGCATGGCCTAAAAACTCTTAAAAACTTAAAGCCACACTAATAAAGAACAGTTATGTAGCTTCTATTATTTTACTACACTACCCTTCCACAACACTCGGGAAGTGAGTTCGACCAATGACAAGTAGAAGTTTACTTATTTTATTCCTTTGTATTTACTGCCAGCCCACTGAGACTATTACAGGAGTAGGATACACAAATATACAAATATTTATAGGCCATCTCTGTTCAATTCTTTCAATAGTAGGGATCAGATCTTTTGATTTATTAGGTTCCAGGTTTCAATTTTAATGGGAAAGTCATTTATGTAAAGGAGTCAGTGCCATTGAAAAATGTTTACGATGATAATCGTTTTTACACCTCTTTAACAATGATAATCTGACTACCTAAGTGATCAACACAAGTGGACTTTAACTAACTCCGTCTTGCGCAAGCCAATTCCACCTTATTTTTAAATGAGGCGGTTCCTTGCTACCAAATTACCTGAGGGCAAGTGTCCTATCAAGTGGCTATGTACTTCGGTCTGTCGAGCACCAGGCCGGCAGTGCACTCGTATTTACTTTACCAGTAGGTACCCGGTCATTGCAGTTCTCTGTCTCCCACAGCAGTGACGCATGCTTGACTACTTCACTAAGCCTGTGGTGGATTAAGGTGTGCCCAGTGGCCTTTACAGAAAATAATGGGGCCACCTTCCCCGATTAGTACCCAAGAACAACACAGCACCAAACCGATGTATTCTCCACTTTGAAAAAACAAACAGCGAGTTCGGCATTGGAAATCAAACCCGGTACCTACCACACTAGAAACAAGCGCTCTACCAAGTAGCCATCGCTGTGGTTATTTTATGGCTGCAGCGTTCCTAATTTAAATTCTCCCGCTTAACCTTCTGCTAGTTTCAGCGCGTTTTTATCCACCCCTGTATGACATCTCCTATTCATTAAGCGCGACGAAATTGCAAATGCCGAAGGGTAAGAAATGATGGCCGAAACTGGTGCATGATAGAGTACCTGTGCCTATACTCACGTGTTTCACATGAGGCTCCCGCGAAGCCCAAGGCACAGAGGCATACACCCTGTTCCACTCCATTGGCGATGCACTGGCCGCCGTTTTGACAGCTCACTCCACTGCATCCGTCACCGCCACATTCATCTGCAATGGGAAAGCAGGCGAAAGTCACTCGACCTAGTGGCTTATAGTAACCAGTAAGGTAATGTGATTAGGTGCCGCCACTGCCTTCTCTGAAGGACATTGTCAAAGACAGAGAAAAAAACAGCAAAAAGAAAGTTACCCAGACAGGCACCCGATTTGCTACCTATGGAGGGGTTGTAGTGGTAGGCTCATGGAAAAATAAATAATGAGCATTGCCTCCAAGCATAGAAGAGGTCAAACTGCGAAATCCGTTAACCTCATTTGGATGTATGCAATCGCAACAACAACGCGGCCTGAGCAAAACAAAAATACCTTCAAAATGTACCACGATACTGCAGAAGATACTCGGGCACAAAGTAATTGGGATGCTGATACGAAATACAATCTAAAATATATTAGCTACATTGTATATACGTATAGCCTACGCACACGTCTATACGGAGAAATATTTGCTTCAATATTTGTTACTGTGAGTATTTTTTATATGAATGAACTGTATGACAGTATCTCAAAGTTTTTGTATTTCTCGCTCGAAGTATATTCGTTTTATTTCGAATGAGCTTATTGGGGTCACTTTATGTGCTTAATGTGCAGAACCCTTTAAACTCTCCGCTTTTTGCTGTTTTTGCTTGTCGTGTCAGTAAGTGACAGGAGCCGCTGCTCTTCTTACTTATCAGTTCGTCAACTGTCAATAAATTACAACAAATGTAATGAGTAGCCTCCAAACAATTTTTCGAAAGCCTCTGCAGTGTTATCTTGTCCGTAAATGTCTTACGCTTCCGCAACACTGAAGCATCAGACAGGAGTGCAGAAGCAAGAACACAGGCGACTACAACTTTCGTGATGCATCGTGCCCAGTCAATACGCGTAATACTGCAATTACTTTGCCCAATATACTTATCTGCTAGCGCAAACAGTTCATGGACGACAATCTCACAAACGGGTAATCATTTCACAACTTTGTGCTGCCCAAAAACTTCTATTTTCACAAGTATCGCAGGCAACCACCACTGTACACACTTTTCCCCTTAGAGGTCAGCTCGCATGATGATTTGTACCAGAAAAATTTAAGAAAGCGTAAAACGAATAAAATAAGATTATCCAAATAAAATGGAACAACCATTCCGTGCTGCACAGTCAAAGCGACTAAGTATAAAAACATAACACACGCAAATTTTATCACTAACATAATTAAGCATGAACTGTATCGTCAAATTGTTTTTAAGGTAAGGCAAAAAAAATTCAGTGCCTGTGGAAAATAGCCTAAAACAGCTCCTTGGGATGCTTCCTGGAGAAATGGAGCATTTGCTTGGGAATGTTTCTCAAAAACCCTCAATGACATATTCATGATGGCTTGTCATAATTTCCATTATTTTATTGCAAACTGAATTTCGTTATTTTACCAACTCGTGAGCAGATATTTAGGGCCGAAGCTCCTTAAGGCTGCGGTCTGTACAGCCGTCAGCACCTTTAACACGAACACTTAGACGTGTGGCCAGGGCTACTTTTATTGATGCCAGCCGGGAAGTGCTGGGCGCTTTTGCCGAATTAATACCTAGGTAGGCTTGGATAGTGTGTCGGCATGTATGGTTAGAATCTTCGCACCATAACCCAAACGTATGTGGCGTCAGCGTCAATCAAACTGCTGCAAGACACGCAGCGGGGCGTTCGTTTTAAAGGTGTTGACGGCTGTACATCCTCCGATGTATTAAGTAGTAGTAAATAACCACCAGTGGTACCTAGCCGCTCTAGAGTGGCTATGTGCCACAGGGGATGCGAGATGCGAGATGGCGGTACTTGAGGTGTGCACTATATAGGCGCACGGACGGACACCTGGACGGATGGATGCACGAACGTACGCACAGACGGACAGACGGATGGACGGACTCGCGAACGGGCGCACGGATGGTCGCGCGGATGGACGGAAGCAAGAATGAACGAACAGACAGAAGCACGGATGGGCTGACGGATGCTTTGCCCCTCTCATCATCATTCACTCCGTAGATATGCTGGGATTTTTTTGCTATACAGGGTGCTCATATACAGGGTGTTTCAGCTTAGCACCGAGTAGTAAAAAAATAAACACAGGGGCTACGCATCTCCACGTAGCGCAGTATTGCTCTGAGCAATATAGAGCACGTAAGAGTATTTTTTGGGGTGAAGCTCATTATGGAGTGGCTTGTGCATCCCCTGTTGTGGTTGTGCGTAACATGTGGCACATACCCGAACCAGCGGCACGTACCCGCCCTCGGGCACATATCCGCATCTCCACATGTTACGGAAAACGTAGCACGGCATCGGCGTCACGCTCTTGGTGTTAACAATGCGCTGACAGCAGGAATATGGTACCTACTCTAGTTTAGTTCTTGGATTGTCCGCTGAATGGCGGTACTTGTATATGAAGAATATATGATAAAAAGAAGCGAGATGGCGTTATTTGAAGTGTTCACTAGGTGGACCGACGCACAGACAGACAGACAGACAGACAGACAGACAGACAGACAGACAGACAGACAGACAGACAGACAGACAGACAGACAGACAGACAGACAGACAGACAGACAGACAGACAGATGGACGGGCGGGCGGGCGGGCGGGTGGGCGAACGGACGGACGGACGAACGAGCACACGCACCGACGGATGCCCGAACGGACGGACGGATGGGCGCACAGACGGATTGACAGGCGCTTCGCTGAACTCATAGTCATTCATTTCGTGGATATGGATGGATGGATGGATGGATGGATGGATGGATGGATGGATGGATGGATGGATGGATGGATGGATGGATGGATAGATGGATGGATGGATGGATGGATGTATGGATGGATGGATGGATGGATGGATGGATGGATGGATGGATGGATGGATGGATGGATGGATGGATGGATGAACTTTATTTGGTCCATCGGAAGCTGGTTTATCACTTTGCGGGCCGCTCCAACGTCGGAACAGAAAGACCAAGTCTCTCTGCTGCGTCGCGGGTCCGGTGGACTGCCCATAGCTGTTGTTCAAGTCCGGAACTTGCAGTAGCACCCCCCCCCCCCAATTGGACGGCATGATGTCTGCCCCACAGCGTAACGTGGGGCACCGCCAGAGCATATGTTTCAAGGTAGCTATAACGTGGCAGTAGGGAGATGAATTAGTTGGTTGTATTTCGGGATAAATTTTGTTCAATAGCGCGAGATTAGGGTACACCCCGACCTGAAGAAGCCTGAGTGTCAGAGCCCGAGGTCTGCTGAGTTTTCTGTGCGGTGGAGGGTATTGTCTCCGATTCATGTAAAAAATGTTTTGTCAATTCATTATACGAGTTGGGAGGGTCACGGTTCTCCAAGACATCAGCACCGCGCCCTCCGATAGTGGGCCGGTTTACTAGTCCTCGCGCAGCTATGTGGGCTGACTCGTTGAGATTGGGTGGGGCTCCCTCAATGCGTCCCATATGAGCTGGGAACCAAACAAGAGTGTGTGGCTCGATGTCTTTGTCCCGAAGAATTCCCAAAGCTGGTTCTGATATTGTTCCCGTGGCAAATGCCCAGACCGCTGATTTCGAGTCGCTGTAAATTGTAGACCTCCTGTCATCCAGCAAGACCAACGCAATCGCCACTTGCTCTGCTATTTCAGCCACCGTCGTTCGGAGTGTTGTCGAGTTCGTGATACCAACCTTGTGGTTGATGATCACTGCCGCATACGCCTTCCCCTCAGGATATCGGGGCGCTTCGACGAAGGAACAGTCCCCGGCATGTTCTTGAGCCCTTTGTAGTAGAGCCTTTGCCGTAGCCCATCTTCTACCCTCGTTATGCTGTTACTTTTTTACTCAGCCATACTTGGGAATTAGCAAAGATTGCTTAATGAAGTTTTAAAGAGTAATATAGAAAAATACAGCGAGAAAGTTGTAGCCCTTGTTCAGAAGCAGCACTATTTTTGGTAATTATGTGTGCATATTTTCGCCATGGTTAAGTACTGTCTTTGTTGTACTAGCCATAAGTCATTTCTCACAGGTTAAATTCCCTCAACTTTTTTTGGAATTGACATAAATTTCTTCCAGCATTACACTCAACTTGGCCAGTGTGCATCAGTGACAACGTACTATTTTATGTTATCTTTACTGAGCAACAAACATGACTAAGTGAAGTCAGTCAACTTATTCTATTGCAAGGGTGAAACGAAACTGAGCTTACACATTGACAGATTTTCATACGTTCACTTGATGGTCATGATACACAACAATATGTCATACATAACAATTACGCAACGGGCCTAAACGCTCTCATTTCCGAAATAGATCACCTGAAATCCGTTCTCCTGTAGTTTACGAGCAAACTCAGTTAATGGGTGCCTTTTGCAATGTTGCACTCACTTCAGTGTTGGACGTTGTGCGACGTTGTCTTCAGCGGTCTAAGTCATTGCCTTCAGTGGCCATCCCATTCATACTGGAGACTTTCAGGACTCGTAGGGTCTCGAAAACATCTTGCACTATCTCACCAACAGCACACGTGAGCTTCACTGAGCGGTGACGGCGCAAAATTGACAGTTTGGCGTCATGATGATCTCATGACACATTATGTTTGCTCGGTAAAACACCGGAGAATTACAGAGACATTGTTGTGGTGAAGGAGCAAGGTAATGGCCACTTGGACCAGTGGGAAAGTGAGTTTATTCACGACGTCTGGTAGCAGGCAGACAGGCAGTACAGCGAAAAACGGGCTCAGCGTCCAGAACTCGCGCTTTGCTCCAAGATTTGGTCCCACTCAATACCTTGCTCTTTCACCAGTACATCTAAAAGCAGGTTTTTGTTATCATGTCGTCTTAGGCAAATGTATATGAGAACACATTTCTTAGTCGGGCTATTCCAGGCAATCGGTGTTATTAATGTTGTCCGCGCACCGGCAGGTGTTATCTCTTCACTCTCACTCTCTCTCCGATAGCAACAGCTACGAGAGCGCCCGCTTATCCTCACCCCTAGCAACCGGAACATGTGGTGGTGGTGGTGGTGGTTGTGAATAGAAGAAAGCGCCTAATTTCTGCATACCGGTTGGGAGCACGACAAAGCGTGCTTCGCTGCTTCGCTGCTTCTTTTCCCACCGTTCACTCTCTATCCTTCCTGCGCCCCACTTTCCCGTTCGCTCGCGCCTCATTCTCGACCATTCGCTGGCTGGGCACCTCTCAAGAACATCGGTGTGCTCGAGACGCCGCTGTGAAATGCTAACGCCATGGAACGTTGTTTGTTTTGTTCACATATAGTATTAGGGGCGAAGCTCCTTATGGCGTGGCTTGTGCGTCCCTCGTAGTACGTAACCACCAGTGGCACATACCCGAAATAGGTATAACATTTGACCTCCAAGGTGGTGCCGGTGAGAGATTTCTTCTGTGCGTTGTTTAACAATAAAGAATAGTGCTCAATGTACATGCCAATGGCTGCTAAAAGGGAATGAGAGACAGAAGCATTCAGCTTTTAGTCAACGCGCACGCTGCGATCCCCATTAGCAGCTATTGGCATGTACATTGAGCCCTATCGGACAAGAAAGGGTTGCTACATTATACTCGCTGGGTGTCACCTCCTTAGTTTTAGAAAGGTTTAGCGAGCGTTGAGCCGCAGGGCCATGAATACAATGAACTAGTATATACCATGAATGAATTCGAGGTGGTTAAAGGGGGCAAGCAGATACGAAGCGCAAGCCGCAAGAAATTAAAAGCTGAATCTTCCTGTGTCTCATTTCACATTAGCTGCCACTGGCATGTACATTGAGCACTATCTGACAGGAAAAGGTTGCTACGTTATACTCGCTGGGCGTAACCTCCTTGGTTTTACAAAGGTTTAGCGAGCATTGGGCCGCAGTGCCATGAATACAGTGAACTAGTATATGCCATGAACTCAAGGTGGTTGAAGGTGGGAAGTAGACCCGAAGCGCAAGCCGTAAGAAAGTGTGCGTGTGCCACCTCTCGTTTAGTCCTTGGGATGTCCACTGAATGGCGGTGCTTCTATATGGGGAATATATGATAAAAGGATGCGAGATGGTGGGACTTGGAGTGTTGAATAGATGGACGAACGGACACACAGACAGATGCATGGATGGACGCATGAACGGACGCAGGGGTGGATGCATGAACGAACGCAGGGACGGGCGCACGAACAGACACATGGACGGTCACACATACGGACGCATGGACGGACGAATGCTTCGCCCACTCTCCATCATTCACTCCGTGGATATGCTGCCATTTTTTTTAACCGGAAACATATACCGCGTTTCTCGCGACAGAAAAATAGCGCCATTCGCCAGTGTGTGGTGAATGGCGCTATTGGCAATACGGCGTTAAAAAAAAAAGAAAACCCTATTTTTCTAACGCTGTTTTCTCACGTGCAAAACGGCGTTATGGGTGCTACGCGATTTATTCACATTTTCTCATGATTCCCATCGGGGACAAGGGGCATTTTAGGGGCGACGCTCCATAAGCCGTGGGTCGTGCATCCAAAATGTATGCAGTAGTAGTAGTAGGAGTAGTAGTAGTAGTAGGAGTAGTAGTTGTAGGAGTAGTTTTTGGAGTAGTAGTTGTTGTCGTTGTAGTAGTAGTAGTAGTATTAGTAGTCGTCGTAGTAGTAGGTAGCCACCTCTCGTTTAGCCCTTGGAGTGTACGCTGGATGGTGGTACTTCTATATGATGAAAAGATGCGAGATGGCCGTACTTGAAGTGTTCACTAGATAGACGGATGGATGGACATACAGACAGATGCACGGACGTATGGATGAACGGACGCATGGACCGACGCACCGACAGAGGCAAGGAGAAATGGATGGATGGACAGACGCACGCACGAATGCAGGGACGGGCGGCCGAACACACGGCCGAAACGCTGACGGACGCATGGGCGGATGCACGAACAGGCGTACAGACGGGCGGACGCACGGACGAACGGAAGCAAGAAGAGACGGAAATGTGGACGGACGCTTAGCCCCACTCATCACCATTCACTCCCCGTGGATATGCTGTGAACCTTTTTTTTTTCCCGCTTCTCCAGGCTCACATCACCTGGAAACGTTAACCACCAGGAGAAAGAAAGCAATGAGGTAAACACATACCAACGTCGAGGCCTTCAATGGCGTCGCCTCGTAGTGACGTGGACCGGAAGTCGTAGCGCCGCCCGTTAATCTCCAGATGTCGAATGCAGCCTACTAATCCTTCCCTGACGCCCAGCCTGCCGGCAGCGAGGCTAGCGTTGGGAGACCCGCCGAGGTAGACGTTCAGCCGCAGAGTTATCCTCGAGAACAGGCCCTGGCAACGCAAGGGAAACAATGTATACGTTATGGGGCTCACAGGTATCAGTAAAGAGGGACACTAGAGAGAAAGAACGGTAAACAAAAATGTCAGGAAGGTTAACCCGGGAAAGCCACCGATTTTCTAACAGTATTTGAGAGGGGGGAAAAGGGTGTAAAAGAGCAAAGGATATTGTAAGGCTTTATGTTCCACAACCAATTAGAAGGCTTGAGAAATATCGACCACTTTGTGTTCTTGAAACGGTAACTGCGGCTATTTTTCGATAATAACCTATTTCAATGAAACTTTAAACATGTGTTCTCGTAAGTACCGTGGTGATACCTGCCAAAATATACAAGCGTAAGTCATTTACAACTTTAGAAAACCAAATTTAAAATTTGGTAGCCAACTCGAGATTCCCACTTGCTAATGCAGGCCACTCCTTGTATGTGACGTACGTGCCTATACTCTTTCTTCGAAACCCCGCTTTGCCCAGCAGACGGATGCCGCACGCGATTTTTTTAAAGCGACAACGACGCGAGCAGAGTTTAGTTTTGTCAGCTGCATACAGCGTCTCATTCGTCGTCGACATTGGGTCTTACACTAGCATGCACAACTCTGAGCAACTAAGAGATCGATTCGGGTCACGTCAAATGCTTCACGCGACGCCGGGTCGAAATCAAAAAGCAATGCTTCCACCCTCAGGTAGTAGCTGCAATTATCACTGAAGTTGTCACAGGTAATTTCAGACGAGCTGGCACAGCTATATTTCGCTTCGACTGACATCCCCAGTTTGCTTATTGCGCGTCAAGAGGCACGCGAGCTAATTTTTTACCTAGGCCAGCCATGGCGGTGTGTAGCCGATTTAGTTACCACATCAGATACTGATTTCGTGACGTGAACCGATACCCACCATGGAGGACGGAGTAGCTCCCTGTTTCGGTTTCTGTTTTGACTCGTTGTTCATAGCTTACCTGTAATTATTGACGAGTGTCTGGGCAAAACAAACACCATAGCTGTTACAGTACTGTCAATACTATCTGAAAATAGCATTATCTCTTCATAGTGAAAAATGCACTAGAGTTACTTTTTAACGTGCACGGGCATCACACAGAACAGGAGACTCTGGCATTCTACCTCCCCCAAAGTGTGTGGAGAGGTACACTGGATATTGAGTTGATGGCAAGTACACAGCAGGGGTTCGCTAGACAAGTCAATGTCATTGATAAAGCCCAAGCAGTGATTGTAAGGTTACTCCTAAAGAATAAATTCAATCACATTACCAGGCACTATTTTCTAACATTTAAAAATATCTGAATAAACTATTTCTTTCGAAATGTAAATAAATTATGATGACAAAAGTCGGCAAGCATGCAGACATCATCTTGCCCTCCTGTCTGTAGTTGCAATGAGTGTAATCTTCAAGTAACGTTTGTTATTTCTTTAGGACGAGATGCTCCGCACGTTTTCTGTGTGCCCCTCTCGTTCCCAAGTATGAGGTTTTGCACTAATTACCTTTTATTTGTTACCTTGATTTCCCTAATTGGTCTATTTGCCATGCTATAAGACAAGCGGGCATGCCATATTACTGTCAACAGTATCTTGGAAACCGACGAATAATTTTCTTGAGTATACACACTTGAAATAATTTGTTGCATTACAAAATTGCCACACTAAGTCACGAAGATAATTCATCACTCAAAAAAGCAAGAAAAAATAATTTCATTACTGCTAAGTCTATACGACAGCATACGACGGGCTACACAATCCCTGGTTGTACTCACTTTGGAACGTCCTTGAACCTGGTGACCACTGTTCAGCTGCATCCAAGCGTCCCATCGGTCCCTGTACACTGTGAGCGTGTTCCAGGCGTTGAGCAGCACTGGCTGATCGCTGCGAAGTGTTCCAGGACCCATGCCACAGTCGAACCTGTTCACAAGCAAGCAGTAATGTTTCAGGGTAATGGCTAATTGATGAGCTCTTGATGTTCGAAGTCACTACAAGAGACGTGAAAATTCCAGATATCCACATTCCCCTACCATGACATTTGTTGCGGAACGCCGCCCTTATATAGGTAGCGCCACGAGAAAGATGCAGCCACCGGACACCCACCAAAACCTCTATTGGCAACAATCAAATGCACAACCATTCGTGATGACGATATTGGAGAATGCACCCCTTGGCACTAGCTGTTGAGACAGCAGCCCCAACCATTTTTCTTTATTCATCGTCTGATGATCTCCGAGAACATCATCACTTGAACCATAAAAAAGGCGTTGATCCCGGAAGTGCGGCGACACCAAGCGACATGCAGAAAGCTTTGATAGGGGAGGTGATTCAAGTGACTGAGTGAGTAAAAACAATACACTTCGCCTGTTTTAGTCTTTTCTGAAGAGAACGTCACTTTATTTATGCTTTTTTATGTATTTATAATGCGACAAAAATAAATAGACACTCTCGGCTGGATTTCGCTGACGGCATCCGCGTCGCCATCATTCACCATATATGTATATGTATCTATATATATGAAAACGCCAGAAAGAAAACTAATCTAGAAAAAGGCTCCAGCTTGCGGAATCGAACGTCCGACCTTCTGCTTGTACGAGCGAGGCGTTAGCCACTGAGCCACGAGGGATCACCTCCTTCAACGTTGAAACAGCAAGCTATTTATATCTACCACCTATGCTGGTGATGGCCATCCTGGGGCAAATTTTGTGTTTTCAGCATTACCAACGAGATGGCGCAATGAGCGCACGTTGCCAGATGAGCGCACGTTGTCACAATGCGGTGACACAAGCTGATTCGTTCATTTCGCACGTGTAATTTGCCCTGTGGAGGTGGGTGGGTAGACGGTCACGCGTGTACGCGCTTATCTCGCGGTGGGGAGAATCTTCCGCCTTGGGCTTTCACCAGAAAGATTCTGTTGCAGTTACTGGGCGCACAAAGGTCACTGCACTCACTGCACAGTCTCCGGTTTCAAAAAGCGCACCCTTTTCCAACATAGGAAAGTAATAGCGGAGACACTTATTCGCATTCATCTATATTTGTCAGTACGTTTAGTGCGTAATTTGTGCTTTAGCAAGGCGGGGCACGTTTGAGTGTGCTTGTCATTCTTCGCGTGATTTTCTCATTTGTTGCTATCGCATTCATTGCTTCGCCATTGCGGGAAAACTGTGACTTTTTTATTTGTGTATGTGTTTACTATTTTTTTATTTTTTTATTATTACTTTTTATTCGTTAAATAATTTCATTGATACTAGGTGCGTAGACATCCGACTATGTTCAATACCACTGAACATGAACGTAAGCTTAACTAGAGAGAAAAATACCACCTCGCCCGGCCTTATGCTTCAAATCACCAATTGGTGACTCAAACTGAGCACTCACCATCTATCAGCCACGCCGGGAAATGGCGCTAACAAGGTCAACTTTGAAAAAAGATGTGTTATCATGTTGCGCGCATTAAGAATTGGAGACCTAGTTCCTTTGTTTTCTCCATGCCGCACGCGCGAGCCTGTGAAAGAAGAAAGTGATATGTCGAGAGACTACTGCAGTGTGTCGTAATGCGTGAAATCGTGGTGGAAAGATGGCAACGTATCGTTTAATTACTTCCCAAATGATTCCTATGACGCACGACGGAGAACAGTGCAAATCAAACTTACTTATTAGGAAGGAAGTGACCAACAGTATGGTAGTTTGCTCCAATTAATTCGCATGCGACGACCTAATTATCTTTGGTGAGTGCACCAATATTTAGCGTGTGTGCATTATTATCAATACTCGGGCTTCTATAAGCGTAAAGTTTCGTTAATATAAGCAAGCGCTTGACGAAATTTGTTGCATTATGTGTGTGAGTGCACTTTTTGCATATGCTCGTTTTCTGCATAAGTCGTAGTGCTATACACATTCTATCACTCTAGAATTACAAGCATTGGTAATCCTTCCCCCAAACCTGTTTTTATTTGTATGTGTTTACTACACACGCACACAAACGCACACGCGAAGGTCGCACGCGCGTGTATGTTTGTTCGTGGGTTTATATGTCGTGTCCTTGCATTCGTAGCGGGAATAGTGTGCACACATAAATATCTGCTTTAAATATCAACTACTGCCAACACGAACAAATGAATGTCCAGAAGCACACGACCTTAATCGTTAGAAATTATTAGAATCAACCACAAATCTATATGCATTACCCTTAACGAAGATTGCTTGCCAGCGTACTGACTCACCTAGAACGTTGTCAATGCTGGCAGACAGTCGTACATTTTTTCTGTTCAAGTGAATGCTTTCTTTAGGAATAATCTAATCTTAACGTTTCAGAAATCATTTCCTCAACTACAAATTTGTATGCATCACCTGTGACAAATATCCTCACATTACTTACCAGTGTATTCAGTCACCTATGAAGGTGTTAAAAATATTGACAGACTGCTGTCGATTCAAGGCTGAAGTTAATGTTTATTTTAGGAATCAATTCATTACCACAATTCTGCATGCCTTACCTCAGGCAAACATCTTTACATTGCTTATGATTTTTCATCTCAATGAACAGTGCAAGAAACTCGACTACGCACACAGAAAGAGTTGACTAGAAAAAGTACAGGGGTGGGTTGTACTGTCATGGATGTTCATAGTTATACGTATCTTAGAGCCTCCTAGTTGTTCACTCTGTTCCCCTGTTGTGTAATGTGCATATGTGGGCCACTGAGAGCTATGCATCAGCGTGCGATTAAGTAAGCACCACAATTCCCAGGATGGCCTGGCAAGTTCAAAATTTTCTTTGCACTGCCGGCATTGTGGTTGTACCGCAGTTCTGGTGCCGTTTCTATTTTGTACAGCTACAGAAGCCATAGGGCCTATAAATTGTTTAGGTGGCACACATCTTCGAAGCTTCTCAAGAATGCGCGAGTCCGGCATTTGCAACATTTCATGACAAAGAAATGTAACTTCTTTAGGCAATGTGAAGCACGTGCTTTGAGTGCATTTTGGAACTCGTGAGGAACGGTCCGTAAAATTTTTTCAGCATGCTCTGCACGGTCATTCGCTTTAAGTATACGCCTGTTTTTTTATACAAGCTGATAGATGGCTTTGTATTGGCACGAACACTTATATTGGCGAGTACGGATGTACAGTCTGTTGCGTTCGCCTTGTGGCTCGTGTTACACGCTTGATAACATTATTTTAAAGTTGGCCATATTCGTTGCGCCTCGGGCACTATACATCAAGAAATACGGACGTACTAGACTTAAGAGCACACAATTCGCATTTCATATACCTGTTAAAGGGAGGACGCGTTGCTCGGCGCGGCCAGGCTTATTGATCACTGATACCTTGCATGAAGAAAACCTTCGCCTTTGAAGGTAATTTCGTATCTTACTGCTTTTTTCTGCGATGGTCTGTGTTATTTGTTTTACTTTCCTCTCTTTTCATATATATATTTTATACTAATTTTTACCATCTAGCTTTCCAAAGGCGCAGTAGCCATTGTGGATATTGCCACACGTATTTCTTATTTTTTGCTTGCAGCATTTGGTTCACGCCCACAAAGACTGCCGGGAATAATAATAATAATATTAATAATAATATTATATTATTATTATTATCAATAATAATAATAATAATAATAATAATAATATAATAATAATAATAATAATAATAATAATAATAATAATAATAATAATAATAATAATAATAATAATAATAATAATAATAATAATAATAATAATAATAATAATAATAATAATAATAATAATAATAATAATATCAATAATAATAGCAATAATAACAGTAATAATAATAATAATAGTAATAATATTAATACATATAATATATTACATATCCTTACTATTTTATTGCATTTAAATGCAGCAAACAAGAGAAGGCACAGGAAAATTATGAAGGAGCTCGAAATGGCCACCTAATATATTATTATTATTATTATTATTATTATTATTAGTAGTAGTAGTAGTAGTAGTAGTAGTAGTAGTAATAGTAGTACTCTTGATACTAGTACTATTTTTATTACTTTTAATAAAAAACTCTGTTGCTATCACCACTTTTTCTGGTCAATCCTTTCTGCGTGCCTCGTCCCGTCTTTTCCGCTGCTTACAACGATGAACTCGTGTCAACCAGCCGAGCTAACTACACTTCCAGCATTATTTTTCTCTCCCTCGGTGCTCCACTAACCTGAACTCGACGAAGCCCTTGGACAGCAGGATGGCGAAGTAGTCTCCCTGGAGCTCCGCCGTCTCTCCGGAGTAGAGGAGCAGGGCGTCGTGAGTCTCCGGCCGGAACTGGAGCGTGATCTGCATCGACTTGTGCGCGTCCCGCAGCGTCGGCAGGGCCAGGTACGACGAACCCGAAAAACGGGGACGTCGCAGGTCCACTTCTGCGCATGCGTCCCATCCAGTGAATATGCTTTATTGCCACAGGTCAATGCGAACATTCTTCTGACGCATACCGCAGCAAAACCCGCTAGCTCTTTATAGTGAGCGCGTCTAAGAGGACCACGAACCACTTTTCATGTAACAATGCAATGATCACAGTAAATGAGTTTCGAAGGCGAAGGCCTTGGATGCCTCATGAGACGGGTAATTTCACCATCGACGGTAACCTTCCCATGGTGTCGGGGACAAGTGATGCGAAAAAATCATCGTAACGAGATGACGTCACCATATGAAGTCATAGTAATGTCACGGATCGCCAAATACTGTGACGTAATCATGATGTCACACGTTCTGGCATGCTTCCATGTAGAGTAACGCCACGCTATGCCGTTTGTAGCACCCTTTTTTCGTTGGCGAACAAAACCAGAAAATGCACGGCCTCAGAGGGAACAAAATCAGCCTTTGGCAGTAGCCCACGTTCCTTCCTCCCGTATACATCGGTTGAGATGAAAAAAAGTTGCCTTTCACCTTCCAGTTACTTTTTTTTTAGTGCACAAGAGACCCTGTCTATTGTAGGGTTGCCACCAACCCGGGTTCAAAACTGGCCAGGGCGGTTTTTTGAGCGCATATTATCTCAAACATTTATTAACGGCGATGGTCTTTCTTGGTACACTTCGACGAAAAAGATGTGCTCTCTCAGACAACTTGTCTGTGCGTCACCCGAAATGGCTGAAATTCAACCGCCTTCACAGCATTGAACGATATTTATCTGGTTTCGGCGTTCACACTTGGGCATATTTTCGATTGAAGGAAAATATTTCACATATCTGGGCACAATTTGGACATGTCAATATCTGTGGCGTGTTTGTTTATACTGTACAAGTCATATACGCTAGTAATTATAAAGAACGTACCATTTATTACGCTGCGCTGACAATGCAACACAATGCACGAAAAGGCGGCTTTTCACTGCTATTCTTAAAAAAGATATATGGTGATATACGGTGATGTATTCTACAAGTGATGACCTCCAAGATTGCCCGCACACGCCGCCATAGCCCATTGGTGACATTCGGTTTTGTTCATCGATGTGCTCTAATAACATTGAAGGACCACAAAAGCTTTAGAAAACAGCCCGCTAATTTTCTAAAGTTTCCTTTCCTTTTAGGTAAAATATATTCAAATAAATGTTCTTTTTAGCTTCGGGAAAGTTATGAATCATTCCCTTGTATTTCACGCAGGTGTATTTTATGTGAAAAACGAGAGACTTTCCTTACTCGTCAAAATGATTTAAAAACGTGCATACAGTTTCAACGTTAGGAGCTTGTAAATGAGGTCACCGGAAGGTTTTTTTTGTGTACAACACTTGTTACCTTGAAACCATCTATATCGGAGGCCATCCTTTCGTTTTCAAAGATTACGGCCAGATGGCGCTCATATCTCACGCAGCACTTCCAGAACCCCACTCATGGATTTTCTCGCGCAAAACATCAAATAAACGTTTTATTTACTTCATCCAGACGCAAGACTATCGTCTTTCGATGACATTTGCAGTAAAACATGCAGATACAATGCCAATTTTTAAATACAGAGCATTTCTTAGTCGCACGTTGTCGCGCTTCCGTGGTGGCGGCGAGGCCGTCTACACCCCAACAGCGCATGCTCGCGTCTCGTGCCAAATGTCGCCCCCCCCTCCCCCTCTCTCGCCTCCCAAGGCCGACGCAAGCAGCGTCTGCGAGTAAAAACCAACTGCCATTTGAAAAAAAAATGTATTTCCCATATCGTATAGTTGGATCATTTCCCAAGCAGTTTAGGCGGCAGAATTTCAGAAACATATGTGTACTCATCACCAAAGCTACTTAAACCTGGACGGGTCATACATGTACAGATTCTTTCCACTCGGTTGTGTTTCCACCCACAGTGGTCTCTTGGGGTGCCTCACAAAAAGAAAGTATACTTGGTAACAGTCGCGGCTCTCTATCTTGCCCGAGCAACGTGCTACTGAGTACAACGGGTAAGTAAATAATGCGAGTATCATTAGCAATGTCACAAATATTTCCTTCTTTGTGAAGCCACGGGCCGCCTCGTGATTTAGACTCCTGTCCTAGGGAATTCAAGGCAAGTGAGATTTTCAAGAAACTATGCACTAATGCGAGAGATCTTTGCACTCGTACTGTGTGATCTTCACGTGATTAATTCGCATAAGGCGATAAGCGTTAATTTATCAGAAAACGTCGCAACATTTCAACAAGAGGTGCATGTCTGACAAGTCGTTTCAGAATGTTGTCTTCTCGTCGGTGACATTGACTCTAGGATAAATTCTCCTCACTCCACGAGATTGGGAAACATAAATAAGGAAGAAAAGGAAACATGGTAAGCACCACAATTGCAAAAAGAGGCGCACGCCTGGTTACAGTCGAGCAGTGGCACTGCCACCCTTTCAAAACTGCGTTATTGCATTAAACAATCTGAGAGAGAGAAAAAAAACATGTTACTTTTTTCGGTGATTCTTGATTTCCGAGGCTAAAAAGACATACTTTTTAAATACAATCTATTTAAAAACGCTGCCGAGATTCTTTCGGGTGTCACTACTCTTTTACAACAGTATATTGATATTGAAAAAAAGTGCAGGAAATGCCCTTCTTTGGCGCAACAAAAACACAACCTCAAGTCTTCAAACACTCTCAAGTTCCTAGAACGCTGGGGTATTGGGAGCGTTAGTATTTTGCGAGTTAGCGATATCAATAGTAGAAAAAAATAACTGTCCATCCAGGGCTGCAATCGTGTGAAAGCATGACGCACCTTGGTCGCAGAAGGCGCCCGTGTAGCCGAGTGCGCATGCGCATCGCACGCTGCCCGTTCGTTCGTCCTGGACGCAGCGGCCCGTCCTCGAGCAGGAGAGCTGCTGGCACGGTGACGTCATTCCCGGAGCCAGCACCGACTCCTGCTGGCAGAAGATCACAGATATGCACGTTTTACACTGAGAACGGATTCACGATTATATAGTTGACCTGCAGGACGCGGTATTTAATCGCGGCTGCGGCGGCTGCATTTTCGATGGAGGCCAAAATGCTGTAGGCCCGTGTGCTTAGCTTTCGGTGCACGTTAAAGAACCTCATGCAGGTAGTCGAAGCTTCAGGAGCTCTCCACTACGGCGTCTCTCACGATGATATGGTGGTTTTGGGACGTTAAAACCCCCATATCAACCATCAATTATAAAATAGTTGACACAACGGCAATTTCTAGATAAAACGGGCTGAAAAAGAAATGAGCGGGAGAGGAAATGGTTTCGCTTTTTAATTTGCTAGAGAGAGAGGAGGAGGAAAATTAAAGACAGAAAGTCAACCAAACGCGTGTCCGATTCGCTATACTATACTGTGGGGCAAAGGAAATTAGGACGACGAATAGACAGGGGGTGTATCGATTCATAACCACGGCCCCTCCCCTGCCATCAAATGTAAAAGTGAATCAGAGAGCCCACATCAGGGGTGTCAGACTCCCCCCCCCAGCTAGCGATAAACATACGCTAAATGTAGTATAGCGCAAGGCCTGGCCTCCCATATCTCGTATATCAATCGTGAATGAGAATTCTCGGGATCATTCTGGAAACGGAATTAGCGATGAACAGAATGGCTCAATTCTTGACGGTTATTCTGGATATAGAGTGTTTGTTCAACAGTTATGTTTGGCCACAAGGTGACCGCATGGAGTGCATAAGTAAAGGATAATGCTTGAGACCAGTGATGCCTGCGTAGCTCATTGACATGCTCATTAAGGGAAACAATTTGTGACGGAAACGGACGTGCACAGTCTGGACCACTAGCGAATAAAGCGCGGGAAGCGTGTTTGAAACCCCTGGTGTAGATTACCTCTATTCAGAAAGCGTATGAAAAAAAAAAAAGGATGGAAAATTATCCACACGACACCTCAATTTTGTTTCATCAAATTGGTTCATCGACTTCTTTTTTTTATCAAGTGTTAAACAGAAGTTGCTGCCTACGTATGGCTTGGGCTGTTCCTGTTCTCTTCCGATAATATTTGGATTATGAAGCTTTCAGAAATCATAAAGCAATACAAAAATTGTGCGTGAAAATATCCATTCACAACAGCAAAGTTCAGCCGTCAATAACAATGTTCCCGCACAATAACCTAACGAGCGACTTAGCTGAACCAGCGATCAAGACAAAGAGTTAACATCGGTTACTACGATCGTTTGTTTGGTTAACGTAGTCGTTAGGCGAGAATGTTTTGTATAAGCTCACACCGTGTTATGGGCAAAAATGAGTGAATAATGTCGTCTCTACCATTAACGTTGATTCAAACAAACGACCAGGCAGAATCAATTCCCGCATTCTGTTCACATGCCATGGAAGGATGACTCCTGCGTGCGACGTGGTTTAGCAGCCAACATTAATCCAGTTTCGCTTTACTACCTCTGATACGAGCAGAAGCAGCGTGAGGCTGAAATTGGAAGTACACTAGACTTATATTCTCTTCTAGTCACCCTAATCTAACTCTGGTCGTTCACTTCATTGGTATCAGTACAGTACTTTAGCAGATAATAAAATAAACGCTAAAAGGTAGGGGTGATTATTTCATTAAAAACAGCAATCACTGATATGAGAAATACCGTACAACAAAGGCTCACACAGGCACGAATACGACAAAATACATGCTGCGCGTTACACCGGCAATATGTAGAGCTACTCAGTGCCAGTATGCCGTTATGATGGCACTGTGAGCAGTAACTGTGAATTGCTCTTTTAGGAGTCATGCACACTATACACTTTACCAGTATGCCACATATATATGGCTCTTTTAGGACCTATATATAAGCTACCTATAGTTAGTATATACACTAACTCTAGTACACTGTTCAACCAAGAGCGCCACCACTGCTCAATACCACGGCTTTACAGTTTCAGAGTTCCTTATCATCATACAGCATTTAACCAAGAAATACTGAGAAAGTACGTAAAACGTTATACGCCATATTCGCGTAATGAACTGCATTTTAAGCTAGCATGGCCATATTGAAGGGGACCGCTGTTGTCAAAGTACTCCTATCAGTAGATATTAGTGGTAACCCTGATCAGATTTCGTATGGGCGAATTTGACGCGATTGCACGGGACTTTCGCAACGCAAGCGGGCATGCCGAAAGTCGGAGTGTCGTAAACCATCGGCACAAAGCATACGGGAATCCGGTAACGAATCCGTGTAATAGCTGACCCACGGTTTATCGACGAGACAAAGTACGTAATGCTAACCAAAACCTCTTTTTTTTCGCTACTAGAGATGAAAGTCAGCGCGGCCCGTCTTTATGGGTGCCCCCGAGATATTGTAGCATTTCGGACCGAGATACGGGTCTTTAAAGCGCGGTGGCTTTATCCGGGACGGTGTCGTAAACTGTTTGTCCTTCCTTGCGTAACGCGGCAAAAACGAATCGCGAGCGACTCGCACGCCGTTGCGATGGCACAAGCGATAAGCACGAACGGTGCAAGCCACATGGAAAACTTTGCGATGCTGGCACTCTGGAACTTGGCGATATAAATATCTGTTTCATTTAGAGCTGTTCCATTTTGCAACTCTTTCCAACCACTTAAGCGCCCTTTTCCGTGAATGCGTAGTGCTAGGCTTTTCCTAAAGCTCCGCTTTTAAATATTTACAACCACTGCTCTCAGACAAGCGATTACATATCTTTCTCCCTTATCTTTGCTGCCTTTTCGGTTCTCCTGCGTGCGCAATGGGCATGATTTTGAAAGTTGAAATTCGCGGGCTTTGGGTGTTTTGTATAGAGCTAGTCATAAGTCCCTTTAATTATTCATAAATAGTTGTGGCTTAGCTGAGTCAATTATTTTTTACTTTCGTGCTCGTGCAGTGTATACGTGTTTGAAACAGGACGATTTCTAAACTTTCGTATATTTCCTACCGAACTACTGCTCCGAAGTACATCTTCGATTTTGTCGCACAGTGCACTGCCAAATCGTAGTATTTTCGACTAATAGAGGCACCTACAAAAATGGTATATGCTAAATGTCTCTAGTTATACTGCTTTGCAAGCTTCAAAACTTCGACCAAGCCTTATCAACTGTGGCAGATGAAGGTTTTATGTGGATCAAGAAATTTATTACATGCCTCCCATACGTTGCCTCCTATACATTGTGGCGGTGCTATCAAAACGTGAAAATAGATAAGGCTGATAAGTAGTGCAATGGTTTGTAATAACATAAATTTACTACTGCATCTTAAGCACTAGATCTTTGTAAAATAATTAACAATAAATACAACCTCTATCACATGCATGCGTAACTAATGAGGGTATACTCATGTTTCTCAGTCTCTATTGCGGTACTGGCGAATCAACTTCCCAATAATGGCTTTAGTATATCGGAATAAAATAATGCCATGCTAGACCTGAGATTCCATCCGTTAGGGGGGTTGTTGAAATAAGCGGAAATATTCTTTTTTGAAAGGTGATAATGCCACGCAAGGAAGGGAAACAACAGGTACTGGAAAAAGGTGCGCTATATGAGGAAAGTATTCTATCTTAATTTAGTCGTGCTCTAAAAGAAAATAGTACTTCTGTTCCACGAAGGGTGACTTGTTTATCACTGATACAGACTTCTGGTTTGTGTTATGACGTGTGATGATGCAGTACTTCTCCGCAGAACTCCCATACGGCGAAACCTCCACTTCCCTCCTCCCCACAAACTGCCAACTCAAAGCACTGTGAGAGAGACGTGTGAGAGATATAATGTGCTTTTCTGAAACCGTTTGCATGTGCGCCCGTAGCGCAGTGGGTAGAGCACAAGGCACTTATTGTCACGTATTCAGAAGACCCCCAAGTCATCTGATTCTATGAAAAAAAATCCTTGTTATTTTTATTTTCATGAGTATTTTACTGGCGCATTTCCGTCACGGAAGTGTCTGTGAAGTCTTGGTGGGCCGCACTTCCCGGCATACAACACTTCTTGGTTAAAAAAAATCAATTGACTACGACATGAAATAAACTCGTGACACTGTTAACAAGCACATATAGCGGGAGGAAACACATACGTCGCCGGTGGTGGCCACGGTCGTCATGGCGATCGTGTTGAGAGGAGGCTCGTAGCGGCTTCCTTCTCTGCCGGCCTCGGTGGCCGGTCCACGGCGCCTACGCTGCTTGTCCGACGGGTATGGGGCATCCTCGGACCAAGGGTCGTCCTCCTGCCAGGAACGCTGCCGGTCGCCTTCCCAGGATGCCGCAGCCGGACCCGGGTCGTCACCCTGCCAACCGTCGGCTGCTTCGGCGCCGCTTTGCGAAGCCCGCTTGTGACCCGCCGAGCGGGACAACTGGCTGGTGCCGATGCCGCGATGCTGCTGCTGCCAAGACAGGTCGGCGTCTTCGCCCAGGATGGCGTCCACGTTGTTCTCGTACTCTAGATAGATACGGGAAGAGTCGGGAGGCGGAGTGGACGTACCACGGTTCGGGTTTCCGACATGCAAACATGTTCTCTATCTTCTTATGGACATGCTTTCGGCCAAAGATTCGGGAATGATGTGCAAAACAAAACAAGAAAAAAAGCTATATACAACCTAGCCGCTAAACAAACAACCTGTGCATAGAAATTGTATCTCACCAGTGTCAACGGCCGATCCTTCGTCCGGGCGGGCGGGCCTCATCTGGCTTCCCGGAGGGTCGATGGAGTTTCCGTGCATTCGTCTCCGCATGAGTGGCGTTTGCCTCACGTATACAGCGCCGCTGCTCGTGGTCCTCTGTTTGACGTCACTGGCCGAGACGGTGGGGGCCTCGCCCTTGTGCCGGTTCTCCGGTTCCGGTTCCCCTTGTTGCAAGACTGCACCAATGCCAAAAGTTCGGCCATTCAATAGGCTGCTTTCACAGCCAGTATACGTCGGCGCGAAATTTTCTCTGTAATCAATGAAATAAAACTTGGAGGCAACCCTAGGCATTGACTTAGGTGCCTGGTAGTGGAATTCGCACGTCTGTGTTCCTGTGCCCTTGTGTATTCCTCGGGTTAACATGCACTTTTGTCGTGCTGTAACAGCGGATCACAGGAACCATGTACAAAAAATAGCGCGGTTGAGATATACTCCGCCAGGTGTCGCAACAATTCCATCTGCTCCCAGCAACACTAACTGCTCTATTGGGGCACTTGTTTATCCTGGCATTTATCATGGCAGTTAATTGGTCAATTTCAATGAAACCCCGGGCTGCCATATCGTACGTATTCATTATGACACTTCAATTGAACCGGAACTATCGAGCTCAGGGAAGATTTGTTTTCTACAAGACTTTTTCTGAAGCATTAGGAAACCAGAAGTTAGTGATCAACCGCAAGTGCTGCAAAAAAGGACGAGAGTGTCGCTCGGTGCTGGTGCTACTGAACTGAAACAGACGATTCCTCTAACAAAACACGCGAATTAACATAACAAAAGACGCAAAGCTATGTGTACATATACCAAAGTTTTGGTCTTGTTTGTTGTCGGGTAGGCACATGTTTTAATAGCTCCTCCGTCCTTTGTATGCTCATCAACTGGCGTTGCACGACTGTTTTTCGGTGTGTACAAGATGCCAAGAGCCAGTCAAGTTACTATCAGTGCAGAAGGTGGTGGCCACTCATTATGTGTCTCATGGAACCCACCATGACAATGGCAGTCAGTGACGACGCAAACTTCTCGCTAGCACTGATGCACTGGCAGTCTCCTCGCTTTTGAACATGTTCGCTTATAGTGAACTAACTACTAACGCCATCACGTTCCTAAAAGTAAGGCAGCATCTACAGCATACACGTTAGACATATATCACAGCCCCTCTCATCATTTTTCGTCAAGATCAGTACATCAAAAAAGCCTATAATGGCGGAGCATTCATTTATTCTCTACGACAAATGAGGACAATAATTATTCTGTATTCGAGGCTTCAGCAGAGTCTCTTACGCAACTCCAGAAAACGTTTTCGTTGCTTTGTCTGCGTTGTGTCCACTAGACATACCACACAAAATGAACGCTACTCCACTGATCAACCACTGAAAAAATGCGTGAAAATGCGAAATAATTAGGCGAGAACATTCATTTAGAAAAACTCCGTACCACAGCAACAAGACAGTAGTGTCACGAAGCAAAGCAAAACGTTGTATTTTTGTAAAACGTGAACGCCGTACAAATACCTGCAACATTTACAACTTTCTTCAACGCCGCATGTTTTCCTGTAAAGGGCGCAGAGCCTCAATAGCGTCCATTATGCAGCAAAGCACTCTCTTCAGGGGTGTAAATGCCCCATGGCATTTTTAATACGCAAACAACAATCTTGACCTAGTTAAAAAGGCAGATCACTTCTAGCTGGTCATACGATACTGATGCCGTAATTTTTTCCCCTTCTAGTTATTCTTGGACTCCCTCCCCATACTGTAGGAAGAGCAAACCGCTAGTGAACCAGAGTGAGTCGTCGCCCCCCCCCCCCCCACCTCCAGCACGGCCTTTTTTACATCAGGTAACATACAGTTAACCCAGTTCGAATCTAAGTTTTCACAAGCTTTTGTGAACTTCGCTAACTACCTACGCGTGTACAACAACTTTCCACAATGTGTCGAGTTTTTTTTCCTGCTTCCATAAGCACTTACAATGAGTAAATACCGCTGAAAACCTGCCACGATTGTAGGCGTGCGTTGACATTGGCATCAGGACATCCTAAAATGCATTTAGATGATATCAAATCGCACTAGCACTTCATAAACGCGCAAATTAGTTTCAACACAGCGTAGGTTAATGATTGTCTTTTTTGTGCTTACGTAAGTGTGTTAACCAGACTAAACATGTTGACTAGACTGTCAAGTTTGCTCCTGCCACAAGGTATTAACGAGCAGCACTGCAAGTGCTACGAGCCACGCCAGCTCTCAAACGGAGCAGGTAGACGGTTGATTAAGCCAGTTAATCGATGTGCCAAGAAAAAAAAGGCGTTGCAAAAAATAAACTGCATACCACAACCATATCGTTAACGTTTCACGCTGACAAACCTAAACGCAACTATTTTGTCCATTACGTTCGTCGGGTAACACCACACCCCGAACATTCTTCGTAATTAAGTCAGAACTTCGGCCCTGACGTCAGACGTCATCGTTTCCCGGTGCGTTATTAATCTGTTTCGAATACGAAGCGACGCCCCTCCACTCTTGAACATAAAATATGAACAGGGACCCTACAAGCTGTCTACGAGCACCTTCTCGTCATATATCTTGCATACCTTGCGGCCCGAACGGCGCATACCCGAATCGATTTATTCCGTTCCTCCGTGAAAGAAACGATTTCTCTCGGTTACGTTTCTTGCCTTTTGTTTCTTCGTTACCCCCATCTCGCACCGAAGAGTTTGAAAAATGCGTGGCACCTCCTTCGGACAGTTTCATTAGGCAAACGTCTTCCATTGCTAATTAGCCGGCACTGTCTCGTGTGGAGCGAGGATTTCGAGCGAGCTGTATTACGAGGGAGACGCGATCCGTCGCGAGAAACGCCAGTGCCGCGGCGCGCGACAACCAGAGCCTGTCATTGCTATATGTGCATTCTCTGTAACAACAATGTCGAAACGGGCTTTTGGGCTGGAGTCTCTCTTTTTCTTTCAAGCGAAGTTGCCTCGCATAGATGTTAAACGGTAAAAGTTTTGACTGCAATCGCGTCTAGTCCTGATCGAACTTATTTAATCAGGATTGACTTCTTTACGTAAGCTCACCCCACCGCGGTGGTATAGTGGCTAAGGTACTCGTCTGATGACTCGAAGGTCGCAGGATCAAATCCCATCTGCGGCGGCTGAATTTTTGATGGAGGCGAAAATGTTGAAGGCCCTTGTGCTCAGGTGTGGGCACACGCTAAATAACCCCAGGTGGTTGAAATTTGTAGAGCCCTCCACTATACGGCGTCTCTCATAACCATATGGTGGTTTTGGGACGTTAAACCCCACATATTATTCGATTACTCAAGCTGCGGAAAGGAGCCAAGGATTGCAGAGCCATTTGATCAGAAATGAACTTATCTGGACCAGATCAGAAGTGCATCATGTGGCATCGGTATTAGACTACTCTATGCCGTCATCATTGTCGCATGTCAGCGTGCACAACTGGGCGGGTAGGTGTAGTGTTATTCGGAATAGAAGGCACCGAGAAGACGACGGACGAAAAGAGAGACACAAACACACAGGAGGTCACTTCGAACGATGCTTATTCCAAGAAAAAATAAAACTGGTACCAGTTATTCACGCAGTGTTCTCACATGTCGTGGCTGCCGAGTCGCATTGATATATCGCAACTCTTTCTGAGATAAAGAGGCAACCGTCACTCAAAGATCACCGGATTCAGTAATATTTTACCCTCAATGATTAATCTGTTCCACTTGTCTCGACTCTTGACAATCATGAAAAATGCGCGAAAATCGGGTACACACTTGAAATCTCTGGAATGCATTGCTAGGTGACCCTCTCTGCCATTCCCAACATTGCTGCAATGTTGTCTGAGCTTGTCGTTTAAGCACATCTCAGTTTCGCCTATACGTACTTGTTGCCACATGACAGGGGAACATCGTAGACCACACCAACTTGGCATTCGACATATTTACGTTTGTGGTTTACGGTACAGGTTGGCGCTTTTCGGAGGAAAGGATTGGTCATTTTTGGAAAGTTTAGACATTTAGTAGTAGTAGTAGTAGCACTTCATGTAGTAGTAGTAGTTGTTGTAGTAGTAGTACTAGTAGTAGTAGTAGTAGCACTACTAGTAGGAGTAGCATTTGTAGTAGCACCAGTAGTAGTAGTAATAGCAGTAGAGCTACTAGCAGTAGTACTAGTAGTGGTGGTGGTGGTAGTAGTAGTAGCAATAGAACTACTAGCAGTAGTAGTAGTAGTAGTGACCGTAATATTAGTAGCACCACTAGTAGTTTTAGTAGTAGTACTACTACTACTACTAGTAGTAGTAGAACTACTCATGGTAGTAGTAGCAGTAATAGCAGTAGTAGTTGCCCTAGTGGTAGTCGTAGTAGAAGGCAGCGACAAAAGGTCATGTAGTCATGGGGAGAGCGAATTAATATAAATAAAGGAAAAGGTGACAATAAACGATGATGATTATTTCTGAAGTAATGATGATGGCGTTCAATATAACGATGATGATTATGACAATCATCGAAATAAGCGCATTTTCGGGCTTTTTGTCTGTGCACGAAACATCTTTCGGATGTTGAATAAAGTGAATTGAAGTGAATAGAAATGAAAAAAAATGGCAGAATCATGACATTACACTATATTTCGAGCCAATGAGATACACTCGCGCCACAGCATGTGACGGCTTCATTTGGCAAGCGTCGTAATGTTGCTAATTACCAGACGCGTCTTGTCGCATGCGAGCGTTTTGAGCGAGCTGTACACAACTGCGGGCGGTGGATTCGTTCGAGTGGAACCGCATTGGCGCGACACGAGACAACCGGAGCCTGTCGTTGCAGATCTGTGCATTGTCTATAACACCGCCGTCGAAACTGGGGTTTTCCCCTTGTGTTTTTTTCCTCTGTATTTCCAAGTGCGTTAGCACAAAACGAGCGACGCATTTTCTCCGTTCCGCCAGCAGACAAGGTTTCGTGCGCGGGACACAAAACCGACAGTGGCGCGTGAAATTGGATAGGACTGGCGCTTTCTGATGGCAGAGCTCGTTAATGGTGCCTTATGTTTCTATAACGTGTACCGGACTAATTTTTATTTTAACCTCCCAGCATTGTTTCTATTCGTGAGATCGCTATTCCTTGCGAAAGCCGCTTTCTTCTGCTTCCGCTTTTGCCGTTTCTGCCTTTTCTTTTGCAATCGGGGAGCAGACGGAAATAAAGCAGGTGATAACAATTGTCTCTGCGTGCCTATATATGCGCAGTATTTTTTTTCGCTAGCCATGACACAGGCGTTTTTTAGCGCTATTCTTTCGGCCGTTTAATAAAATCAGTCGAGAAAGAAAACATACACCAAGTGATATAGAGCTTTGAGCCGTTATCTCGAAAACTCCGAACGTAGATTTTGTATTCTTTGTTCTTTCTTATTTGCGCCAAAAAAAAAGTGGGACGCAAGGAACCGAAAGATTCATTTCGACTGCTCTCTTGCTATCCACCCTCCTCGTACACACATGTTTCACGTTCTGCTCGACAGAAATCGAAGGCGAAACGGCATACCACAAAAAGGGAGCGTATTTTTGCTATCAGCGTTTCTCGAGAAATGCTGCGGGGAGTGCAAGAAGACATGTCGAAGCCAAGCGACTAAAGCCAAAAAAAGCAGGAAACGAAGCTTTTTTATTTTTGAGGGTATGAAAAAGAAAGATAAGGAAAGCCATAGCCTCGAGAAATTGTCTAGTCTCACGCACAAGCTCTCGTGGGAGAACGGAAAAGAAGAGTTTACGCTCGCAAGGCGGTGGTTCTTTGAAAGAAACACGAGTCCTCGTTGGGAATTCCTTCGTGGCTTGCTTTAGCCATGTCTCGTGAAAGCACGTTCGCTTCGAGAACGAGACGGGGGAATTAGAAGGTGACCTGTCTTCCGCTTCGGCTGACACGGGTTTGTACGCGGCCTCGTTGCATGCACACGACGACACCTTATTATGGAGCCAATTTGGGACATGGTTTGCGGCCGACTTTCCAACTCTGAACAGCGCGTAGCAAGTGCAAGTCGATATATGCCTTGTCGGGACAGCGTCTTGGTTACACTAAAGCAGAATGCTAGATCGGATGACTCTAATAACTCCTGCTTTGAAAATTCTCAAGCCCATAGTTTCGTAATGATTCATTTTATTACTAGTCGCAAAAATGACGGCCGAGTTTTAACATTCAAATTTGGCGCCGAGATATCGCAACATGAACGTCGGTGTAGCGTCTTTGACTTCGTCCTCTCTCAGTCTCTCTTTTACGTTCAGTCTCTCTTGTACTTCGACCGTAATGCCACAAAGAGATTTCCTCAGACCTGCCAGGTCATCTCTCGCAATACCTTAGAGCACTATATTAGAATTTCAATGTACCAATAAAGGTTAAGAAAAGCCCCAAGAAGACGTCATCCGATCCTATGGCGCCACTGCGAGCCGGTGCGGAGATATGAAAGCGGGGCAGCCACCTACATTCTATTTTCGCACGCTTCATCGCTCACCAAATGCATTTAAGCGACAAGAGACGTGCTTTGGCTATCCTGAAAATGCACTGTAGTACTATCAGACAAATCGTAGTTTTCTGTTTACTGTCCATTTGACGTTCAATTATACTGGCCAGAATGTTCCATCGCCTTGAATTGAGTGACGTTGAGCGAAACACTCATTACGAAACAAAAACTTCTAATACTACAACACACTGCGGTTCAATGGTAAACCACAATTTATTTGCGCAAAATATTATTGCAACGCTGCAACATTGCTTTTTACTTCCATCTGCGGTTTTGGAGAAAGTGTACCACCGCTTTCATTTTAAAAAGAATATACTTTGTGCGCAGAGCGTTTCAGAAAAGTGGTTAGATATAGCGGAGCAGACTCTTTCGTTCTGTTCTATAAAGCTTTTTTCCCCCAAATGGTCTGCGCACAAAGAAAATACATTTTTTTAGAAGGAAATACCAAGATGCCCTGGTAGCCACCCTTTTGCAGTACACCTCTCTCATCTTCTCTGTCCTACCTTAATGACGACCTTGCTACGCAGATGCCACTGAACGCTAAAGTTTTTCACCAACAGCCGCATTTCAGATTATACTGTGCTCGGCATACAAATCCATGCATATGGCTTCCCCACTGCAGCAAAGAATCAAGTTCTCGCGGCGAACCGCCTCCACGTGAAATGTGTTTACGCTTGTCGAAGTTATTTTTTTCTCCGCAATATCTTTTTAAAGTATATTTTGTAAGTTCAGGGTATCAGAGTGGTCGGGACATGGAAAGAGCCTATAAATTTCAATATTTGCAATTTTTGTGATGCGAGCCGCTTTAAAATTTATGAGTTAAGGGTCCTCGAGAAACCTGAGCAAAAGACTTTAAATTTGACGTTGTTCTGAAGTAGATTCTCGCTTCCGCAAAGTACGGTGACATATTTTAGATGCGGAGCATCTTATACTCGCGCCTTGTAGTGCGCCGTCCGCGCCGTCCGCGCCGTCCACACCGCTTCTCGAACATTCGACAGCTGACGCGCGCGCATGCGCCGTCGCGCCGTCGCCCACTCTTCCACCATCTGTGCATCCCTTCCTCCTCTACACACCGCGCGCGCTTCACTCCTCCACCATCTGTGCACCCTTCCTCCTCTACACACCGCGTTCGACATCTACAATTCTCCTGATTCTCCAGTGGACGCGCATGTGGCGTCGCGCTTCTAGAACATTCAACAGCTGACAGTGCATGCGCCGTCGTGCTGTATATATACTCAAGGTCGGCGCTCGCTCGCTCAGTTGCCGCTCGTCGGTTGGTTTGTACGGCGCGTCGACGTCCAAGGTAACGGTGAAATGAATTCCAACGAATCCACAAACACAACGATCGACGTCCCTTCGACCAGCGCCGCCCTTTCGCATACGTGTGTACGTGTTCACTCATTTAACACCCCCTCCTACAACCACGTTAACCAATTTAGCCATCGACCCAAGTAAGTCGCAATTTAACACCCCATTTCACAACCACGTTAACCAATTTAGCCATCGACCCAAGTAAGTCGCACTTTAACACCCCGTTAACCAATTATATGCTCCGCATCCTCCTCAGTGTTCCCCCGAGGGAAGCTGCGGGCAATTTTTTTCCTTTTTGTTTATTACCCACCTGCTACTGGACTTTTATTTTTGTCCTTTACCGCATCTCATTTACAAATTCTCATGTAGACGACTCAACTCACACCGACAGAATTCGATATTCTTCAGTAATGAGTTCTTTCTCTCTCTCTTCAATCTTCGTAGCAAACTACATTAACCGGAGTGCTAGCGCAGCTTTACAAAAAACACGAACAGTTGCTAAAGTAAGCCACACTGAAATGCAACGTCTATAAGTAAACTGAGGACACAACAAAGTACTAAATATACCTGCGCAATATATCCGTCAAAATCACGACGCAACAGTTCCATCGTAGTTTCCCCTATTTTTTCTGGGCCCCGATACACTGTCAGTTGCCAGAACGTTTTTCCTCGGAAACGCGTTTTACGTAGACGTGTCGCCATAACGCCCCTCGAACCGAGAAAAAAAGTTTAGCGCCGTTCGCCGAGTGAGCCGCAAATGGCATTTTTCTTACGCGCAACAATCCACCCACAAAGCCGGAAGCTTCGAGGGAAACACTTGCGCGCGCTGTGCTCTACAATAAGGAAGCCACGGGGCGCGCCGCTTTAATTAAAGCTGGCAATCATTTTTCGAGCCCCCCTCCGCGAGAAAACGTTTCTACATGCACCGCTCGTGCGCAGGCACATCACTCTTAAGAAGCGCGCTGCTGTGCGCGTTCCTGAGTGCACGTCGGCTTAATTTTCGCCGACGGCGCTGCGAACGACGCCGACCAAGAAAGACGACGCGAAACGACGATCATGCGCCACGGAGAATAGATGGAGCCCGACGGAGGGAGGCGTTTGGTGGACCGGGTTGGGCGCTTCGAAATGGAGGCGCGCGCCACGCACGAAAAAAAGAAAAGAGAGAGAAAGGGTGAGAGAGCTTTCGCGGCGTCCAAAAGTGCCGGCCGTTCGTCACTTTCAATCAACGCACTCCGGCGGCCCGGTGGACGCCGTTAGTGTGAACGTTTTCGTGTAGTGCGCGTGTGTGTTCCGGAAAATTCCCCCCCCCCTCCCCCGTCGCCTGTTCACCAATAGGCGACCATTGTGTGTATACACGTGCGAAGGGACGTCGTCGACGTTCCTAAGGTTTCACGCGCGCGCTCACAGTAAATTGGTTTCGAGTCGCGGGGCGGGGGCAAAACTATGTACAAACACTCCACCACACACGCCACACAGCCCGGGTGAACTTCGGTTTCTGAGCACGCTCCCTAATTCAAAGGGTGCCAAGCGTTTCGTTGGCATCAAAATTCATTAAAAACTACCAGCCCTATCTATCTATCTATCTATCTATCTATCTATCTATCTATCTATCTATCTATCTATCTATCTATCTATCTATCTATCTATCTATCTATCTATCTATCTATCTGTCTATCTGTCTGTCTGTCTGTCTGTCTGTCTGTCTGTCTGTCTGTCTGTCTGTCTGTCTGTCTGTCTGTCTGTCTGTCTGTCTGTCTGTCTGTCTGTCTGTCTGTCTGTCTGTCTAAAGATCAAATGCAATTATTGACAGAGACTGCTCTCGATACTTTCACTGACCTAATAAAAATACTTGCGCAATGGCGTTAGGTTAGTTAAGCCCATTGAAGTTAACGGTTGGGTGAGTTGATGACCCGATCGTGTTTGCCTCCCTGAGCTGCTCTAAACGTTAGTTAAGCCAATCGTTTAGCCATACAGGCACCCAAACACGTGTTGTTTTGTGTTTTGATGGGGCGTGGTTTGAGCTGCTAACCGAAAGTCGTAATCCTATACATCCCTGACTTAAGACAGTGGTTACCATTTATCTGTATAGCATGCAAGCGAAAGCCTTGCAAGGTTTGCATGCTCCGTAAAGCTGGTTAAGTGACAGTTGGTGCATTCGTTGTCGTCAACGTGAAATCCTCAAGATGACAGAAATCATCAAGAAGAAGACTATCATCCCTATGATGTTGATGATAACAATTAGTGATTGTCAACGTCTTCATATCACGATTACATCAAAACGACAGTTTGATGATGATAATTACCTCGCAACCACCCCAGATCACTTCAGCCTTCGAGTGGTCCTAAGCGAATAGATAAGAGGGCACGTGAGTTATCATATTCTCTCTTCCTCTTTATCTTTCATTTCATTTCTGAAGCTCGCAAGTACTAGTGCTCAGTGATGGTGACGGCAACCTGCCGATTCCCGCGGCTTTAAGCCACTCACTGTGCCTCTCCATCTCAGCCCCATCACCAGGGCTTTTGTCGGTGGGCGCGAAATAATTCGCTGCGTGCCGAGATCAAACTGCGCGCACCCTTGTTTCAGGAAGCCGCTCTGCACTTCTCGACACGCAACGTGTCAGACTGCGAGTCCGTAAAACACTCCACACGCCAAAGTGGAAAAACAAAACAAAACAAAAACAAATCTTTGTTCTTGTTCAAAAAGAGGCTTACGCCGCCGTACACGCAGTCGAGAGTTTCACCGTGGCGCACGGAAAACCTCTTTTTTTTTTTTTCTCCGCACACTTCGAAACGTCCGAGGATTTCCACTTCATCTCTACATCGAGTGAAAGAGGGGAGCCGAACAACTGAAGCACCGTGTTGACGGTGCTTGAGTTCTGCACTGTCGAAAAATCTGGCGAGTGCGTTGGCGGCATCCTCTTTTTCCGAGCAGATGCACCGTGTGCAGTCGGAAGCACCTGGCATTCCGTGGAAGTCGATAAACGTCTTGCATAAATGGATCCGGGTCTGCTTCGCGACTTCCTACGTGAAAGCGAGAAGGTTTGGGACAGGTCGTGGAAAACCTAACCCAACGGGACGCTAACTACTTCAAAGGCTCCATAGAGTCTACGTCTATGTTTGGCTCGGCGGCGTGCACGTAATCCAACTCACGGGACGACTCGGAGTTCTAGTCCCAAAAAATTGGATGTCTTTCAGGACCGTCTCTAGTATCTCAAGTGCAAGTGTGAGGGATTTTCATGCGCGAATATGCAGAGAAGTGAAAGTGCTTCCGGTTGACCTACTAATTTAACAGACGGATGGTACCTTAGTTTGTGTCCTCAAGCACTCACAGGGACGCATCCATGCTGAAACCTGTTCACACAGCAATGCGCACGTTCTGTTTGCTCACATAGCTAATCTGCGACGAAATTTTATTTTGAAGACAGCCGCACATTTTGGCGGAACCAGAGTCTCTCACGGCTACTTATAAGCACGAAACTTTGGTGTCATGCTATGGGGGCATCTTCGTACGCTGCTCAAAGTTGCCGCAATGCGGCGCCACTTTGCTACACAGGTGATCCTTCACGTGCCGAAACGCTTCCGTGGTTCGTGTCAGCGCAAGGAATCAGTCCCTTAAGGTAACTATAGATAAATTTACCGTGAGGTTCATCGTAGCTCTTGTATTATTTTTTTTTTCAGTAATACAAGCTGTTAAACTGAACTTGTGATAGACACTGCCACTGCGCTAAAAAATGTGCATTGTTCAAAATGTTAAAAAAACTGTACGTAAGTAAGTTTGCAAGTATTCTTAAGATGAAAAAACAGCCCTTCTGGCGAATCAATAAGAACTATACACGGGGAATACGTTCTACGAGATAAATTCACTGAACCGGTTAGCTTTCAAAGTGGTATTTCACAGTCCTCTCATTTTCTTCCTTTCTCCTCATCTTTTTATTCCTTTCGCGGTGAAATGTCCTGCTAAGCAAACCTCGTTTTTTTGTTTGTTGTTGCATTCGTAATTTACCCCACACCTGCAGCCTAAAGCGTGAAAGTGGGGGCAGGGGGCAAGGAGGGTTACGACATAAAATAAAGTGCACTTCGACTCACACTCTGCTTTTAAGTAACCTTCTCTCACCGGTTTAGGGTTCGGACAAGAAAAATAGTTTGCCTACATGCTTGTCTTGGCAAGATGCCTCAAGATTTTGTATTCACGATGCATACACTTTGAGCCGTACCGAGGTGTCTTTGACCAAGTTTCCTCGCTTTTGCAGAGAACGCTGTTATGAGACCAGACCAACAAGTGTCTTTGGCACCGTAGCTATCCGACGCCGCCACCATTGCCCGTAATCACACGAATCAAGAAAAAAACAAATTAAACAAGAACATATTATTCAGGAGAGACAGGAACTCAAACGCAGGCCCTCTGCGTGGAATTCATGTATCTTACTACAGAGCCACGTCGGCACGTGAAACTCCATTGCAAACAGACCACAAGCATGATTCAGGTTGGAAAAGTAATTGCGTTAATATGTGAACTATAGCGTGGCAGGAGACTAAAATATCAACGAGTCGTCACAGAATGCAAATTGTGAAATTAGTGGATCATAGAAGTGTGGCAGCTTGAGCTAGTTGGTATGACATGACGATAGTTATATCGAGAGAACAGAATGATGAGTGGGTCGTTGAGTGCTTCCAAATTATAACAATAAGCTCAGCCATACTGTTTCATCGTCGTCAGCCACCACACCAACAAAGAGCACACAGTGGCTTTCAGTTGTATAGCTCAGAATAACTAACAACGGCATAGTATGCACTTTCCCTCTACACAAAAATTATGACAATTTATGGCGCAGCTAGTACCACGCAAGTGCACTTTTAGTAGTTGTCCTAAGGCTGCAAAAAAAGGCTCTAGAAAGGCAGCTCGTCCAGCTTCAACTATAACTGTGCTGTGCGTTGCGCACAAAGTCCTGCGGTTTTAATTCTGCATGGATTTATTGTAGTGAATTGAATGTAAAATGTAAATGTTGGTGTATTATAATTGGTAGAGGAGAATTCTCATCTATAACTCAGCCTTCACTGCAGCTCAGCTCTTCCTCCTTCCATACCTCCCCGAGAAAAACCTGACAGCTTAGTTTTGTATTCGCTCTAGAGATTTAATGGTTTTTAATACACAAGATTACCTCGAAACTTTTTTTTTGTCATAGGTCGTTTCTATTTACCTCGTTGGTGCTACAGCGGTCACCTCAACAACAAGCGAAAACTGAGGCCTAATCGACACTTCACTCAAAATGCGACTGCAGGCACTGACGGGAAAGAAGAACGGTCAACTAGCGGCTCTTTTTATTTCACTATTTCGGCCAACCAACCCTCCTCCACCACCCTCCATTACATACACCTACACCGACTGACACAGGCATCGCGAATCAATACTGCTTTCTGAGAGCCTGCGGGCTGGTCTAGGATAAAAAGAAAAACCAAAACTCACATTATAAGACTCGAAGGCGTGAAGAAAGCGGAGTACCTCTAGCAGGTACTATACCGTAGCTCATCCATCTATGGAACTCGGTGCGCACACGCACACAGTGGCGTTATATCTCTTCCAAGACGCTCCATTAGTTGAGCACACGAACCATGAGAAGAGTCTATTTGTTTTAATCCACTTTCTCCCTTTGCTACGTAACAACGACACAACAGCACGTTGCCCCCCTAAGTCTTAAAAGCAACAGGAAGAATACAAGGAATGAGAACGTACCGTGCAGTAAAACGACTAACCTGACAGAAAAAAGAAGAGAATGAGCGAAAAGGAAGAAGTCCTGGGTGGAAGTGCTTTTCGAAGCAATTTGTCAAGTGTCTCTCCTACCTCTCTTTCTTTATTACTTCAAAAGAAAAAAAAGTCGAGCAGCTGCCCGAGGACACTGTCAGCGCGAAGTACGTTTCGAGGTGTGGCGTTTGAACGATTACAAATGACTTCGCGGCTCGGGAGTAAATAAAGAATTCCGACGGCAAAATATGTAACTGCAGAACTGGGTGATCGACGAAAGGTTGCGAAATGCGCGCTAAAGGGAGCAAATATGGAATCGTGACGGTGGCAATACGCGAGTCATAAATAACGTCTCTTTACGGGGCGCTTTGTTTTCTTACTTTGTGGACGTTTATTGCAAGAGATACAAGGTAAAAGCTTGTGAAAAGCCTAGAATGACACAGCGCGTTGAAGGCTAAAAGAGAAGAGAATAAAGAGAAGGGCGAGTGAACTATCAAATGATAAGAGTATTTTCAGTCCCTAAAAGTGCATTGGGGGTGTCACTATATGGTAGTTTCGGTCACCCTAATGGCAGTGATAGTCACGTGACTTATGTAGAAACGTCACGCGTGACGTCACTGGTAGGGGGCACGACGACGTCGGAATTTGTTCTGGTAGTAGTGAAACAGACAAAATTTTGCGAATCCGCAATTTGGCCCAGCGTAAGCAAGTGGTACCTGCCAACTGCCAACAATGGCAACATGGTAACAGTTAAAGAACACTTTTCCAGCTTGTTCCAATACTAACAGTCATCCGACGTCACAGGTGAAATTCCCGCTCGTGAACGTGACAATAACTTGACCCTAACGCATGTGACGGTGACCGGAAGCTCTGCTGCAGCACTTTGTAGAGTGCAAAAACGTGTCACGTAATACGCGAAGTAGATTTAAATTAGGTTTCCACGCATAAGAATCATTTGTAATACTGCCGGTTGGCTCTGCGTTAACTTGCCCATGCAATAAGTAAAGGTCAGTAGCGGAGTGCTTCAATGTTAAAAACCGACGTGAAACTACCGGCGGAGATAGCATGAGGCGTTCTAGTGTACTTACCAGCTCCACGAGAAAAAATTTCATCTGCGGGGCTTCTAATAAAGTTCATTCATTCATTCATTCATTCATTCATTCATTCATTCATTCATTCATTCATTCAAGCAGGCCCATTCGCAATTGCTGCACCCTAAGTCAGCCTTTTTCACACAAACACCCTTAATAAGGTGAAGCCGCCTTTACAAGCAAAAAATATTTGCGTGTTTTTTATTTTTTTTATTTTTAAGGTTGACATCTTGTGCATTAAGAAAATTCTTAAGATGCCTCGTCAAACGCAAAAAATTCATGGCGTCTGCCATCGGCTGCGTCAGCGTGAGTAAAACAAAACGTACCCTGATGACGTCACCAGATGTCATAATTACACCACAGATCGCACCACGTTGCGTCACATGATAACGTCATTATAAGACATCATAGCTTTATCAGAGGTGGGCCGATCTTGGAGGCCCTGCGAAACTACGATAGGTGCGCAGATCTCTTGGTGGGCGGCAGGGTAGATCAATACATTCACTGAGAATAAGAAAAAGAAGAAGAAGGAGAAGAAGAAGAAAGAGAAGAATGAGAAGGAGGAGAAGAAGGAGAAGGAGAAGAAGAAGGCTTTCACTTTCAATTCGTCTTTGATCAATGCATAAGAAACCCTGTCAATTTTAGAAACGATAGCTTTTATTCGGAGACTTCAACGCAAAAATTTTGGTCTGTCGGTCTGTCACATGATTCAGGCACCCAGCGAAAGTTCAGGCCCTCGTTCATTGCCCAGCCGTTTTGATTTGGTGGCTGCTTTCATACTTGTGAACATCGTCGACCGAAACTCAAACATTACATATATCTGATAAGCAACATCAATACACAGTATTAGATGGTGTGTTTCTCGACTAAAAATAAATAGATACGTAATTTCAAAGACCCTAGTGTTTCTTACGCTGCGCTGACAATGCAGCGCTATGCACAATAAAGCGGTTGTTTCCTACGCCTCGCTAGGTCGGTATGGTGCTGCCACCTTCCAGTGGCTCAACATTCTACAAGCTTTCGTTTCTCGGCATTACTGCCAGGTGGCGTCGGCATCTCACGCTGAGCCTCCAGACAGAAGACTGTCATCTTTCGGTGACATTTGCAGCGAAGCGCGCTAATACACGGTCATTTTCTTTTTCATCTGCGTGTTTAGAGCGATCTAAACATTGGTAAAATATGAGAAGCTACCACGTTTAGCTTCTCGTTGAAGAAGATAGCGCTGGATGAACACGGATGCAGAAAGAGGGTACACAACACAGGCGCTATCCTCTTTTCGTGTCCCTGTTTTTTTTCTCAGCCATGTTTTTTTAATGATGTTGTACCGACAAGTTCAAGAGGGAACTCTGTTTATAGTTTGGGAAAATATTTTAAAATATTTACTACAAGCCATTAGGTGACAAAATAATGGTACGATCAAGAGGCACGCTATAGTGTAGTATACTCCAAGTTTTTCGGGCCACTTGAGTTGTTTTATGCGCACCAAGATCAAAGAGCAATACAGACGCCTTTTTTTCTTTTTCGGTTGCTTTTGTTGTATGTTGTTGTTGATTTTTGCATTTCTTCTTCAGGCACACCAGGCTGTCCCGTCAGGGCTCTTGCCTGTACCTTAATGTTTGTCGCAGCATTACAGCAATGAGTCACAACCGTGGGCGTTTACTGTTCACATACTGTGTGGGCGTGTGTGGTCACATGTTCACATACTGTGTGTAGATGTTTTAATTTTGGATTGTGTACTCTTTCTTTCTCTTTCTCAAACACACACACACACACACACACACACACACACACACACACACACACACACACATGCATTCCAAGCTTTCCCCCATCGCCCCTCTCTACGCGAAATAATAAAAAAAGAAACACGCGTTGCTGGTGATGCGTCGCGATCCTACATGAACAGATGATTTCGTGTCGCTCATTTGAGCCTCCGTGTCGACTTCCTTCTAAGAACACCGTCCACGCTCTCCATCGCAAAAACTACGGGAAGCTACGTCCATAAATCATACGCTTAGCCCCGTACGAGACGCAAGCTCCGCACTTCGTCCACTCCCATACACTCTACCCTCTATGACTCACTCACGGTTCTCTGCTTCTTCGTCATCTATCCAGTACATGATGGTATGTGCGCACGTACGCTCTCTGACCGACCGTCGCCCCGCCTTACGGAGGCGGGAGGCACGAGTGAGCACGGCGATTCGCCTGAGCAGCACCGAACGGAAACGCGTTTTTCACGCAACATGGCACTTCTTTTTCTCTCTCACTCACTGTGTTCATACGCGAAGGTAGGCCTGCAAACACGTAACAAGATATCAAGGGAAGAAGGCACAGGAGATATAGGAAATGATGTTAATCAGTGTAGATTAGCTGGTCTGCTGCCCTGCTATCACATGGTATGGGTAGTTTGAAAGTATGAGATAGAGTGAAATAGATAGAGAAGGAGAGAGAGGGAGAGCTTGCACGCATGAAGTCCTCACAGTCACACAACTGTTATTAGTCTATAACCGCTGATGGAAGTCCCTTTTCCTAAAAAATTCGAGCACTGCTTTCGCCGCCTTCATTTGCGATGTCCTCTGAAGACGCCATTCAATAATGATCGCTGCCGTGATCGGTCTGTTGTCTGCATATGAGTTAGAGCGACCGCGAGTGATTGTCGCTGCATATTGTACGCAGGTGTGTTGCAATGTCTCCTCGCTAACACGGTTCTCACAAAGTTGGGTCGTCAACCATTCCACTGTGAAAAAAAAAGACGACCTCGTGAAAGCGGCTCTGAAAAGCAAACAGCCAACTTTTTTTTTTATCAAGAATCCTTGCAAACAAGCTCAACTTTAGTATTAAGTTGCTTTCGCTGTTTCACTGGTCGGGAAAAGTTTTCATCCTCGTCGTGGCCTCGCGCCCCGGCCAGCGTAATCTTGCGGCGCAAGTGGCCAAGAGTGAGTGCGGCATCCTTTCGCAAATCGTCGCCAGGTCGGTTGGGGAGGAATGTAAAGGCTTCTCGGGAATGCACCGTCCGTCTTCATGCACGAGTTTTGGCCTAAGTGCAGGGTTGTCCGAACACCCGGGACTTTCTCAGCGGCGAATGGAAGGAGGCACTCGCTTCGTCGTAGCCGTGAGATGTCAAGTTTTGGTCGGCAAGAAAACAGTTTTCTTCCCCGCTTCTGGTTTACTTTCGTTTTATTTTGGCGGGCTTTGGCATTGACCAGGAGGGTGACGAATGCGACTAGATTGATGTAGACAGAAAGACAGCGAAAGAGTCCCAAAAATAGGTTGTCAGTTGAAACTCCGCAACTGTACAAACTTAAACATGGGGTTTCGAGCTACGTGTTCAAAAGTTCGCGTTCGTCCCCATAAATTTGCCCCGCCAGCGGCTCAAAAACGGAGGGGTCATCTGTAGGGGTCGCAGTGTTTGAGGATATAGAGGAGAGGGATAGAAAAGGAAAGAGTGATGGGAGCAGTGTATGAAACATCGTTGCTTGTTTTCCCTGCGTCTTGTCTTGGTTTGTCTCGGTATATACAATAGTGGCACATGTCATGATGCTGCGTCTGGCATGCGACGCTTCCTCATAGTATACAACGCATGCACAGCAATGCTTTCCGAGAAAAGCTGCGCAGTGGCTCTTATGCAGCGGTAAAGGTTACCGTGACACATCATGGCCGACATTAAGCTTAAACACAACGCAACGTGTGTTGAAGGAAGCCACCATACAGATGTCAATCGTAAAGTATAAATGATTATGATATAGATATGCCTCACTGGCGTATTTAACAAATGGTGCACTCTAAAAGGCGAGTTAAAATCCAAGGTTTCCACGCTCTAAATATCACTGCCCCTATCCCTATATTATTACGTTCTTCAGCCCATATTGTCGCCCAGTTATAACTTACCCATGCATTCACTAATGCGATGGCAAAAGAAAGTTTAATACCCTTTTGATGAGAGTCTGTAATGTATACTAGAGACGCAGTGTTGAAGTCATTCGATAACAATTTCCGTAGCAATATCTTCGCACTGCATGCTTCCAATGTGCATGGTTTAGTAATTTTGGCCACGATAAATTTATTCAACTATTCTTTTTAGATTTCTATCCACTAAGTTAGCGCACCAGGTTAGCGTTAGCCAACGTGGTATTCGCGTTTACGAATAATGTAAGACTTTTCTCTGTATTACTCGACCTGCCTAGAACCACTGGAAGGGCTTTTTCAGCAAGTCAACGCCGCTAAAACTAACACTATACAGGTTCAAAGAAGTTAATTCTACACGTGCATGCTTCATTCATTTGTCACCAACAGATCTCTAACCTAACCAAAAGCGCTAAGCTGCGTTATCACAGTTCTCCAGCCTGCCACTAAACCACTCCAGATAATAAAAAAATGTGCCAACTGGTACTGCAATTCTCTGTCGACCACGGGCGTTTCGGTTCGCACAATGCATCACCAGAAAGGCGACAACATCGCATAGCAACGAGTCAACTGTCGATAGTACGCGTATCGCAGTAAGCGCAGGCTGGATGGAGCGCGTGGGTCACGTGCAAACCTCTTAATAAGTAACTCCCGAATTCTCTATTCAGGGAGTCGATGTTAGCAGACATCGCGCAAGCTTTGCGTGCGGTTGTATTTTGAGTGCGCGTGTGTGTTGGGGCACATTCGATCCCGCGAAAGAAGTATCGGCCACTCGTCGTCAAAGCCTACGACTGCGACGGTGCTATTGTTGACGTCAGCCGACGCGGCGGGTTGACATCGTGTCAGAAAATGCCGCCCCCGGGGGCGCGACGTATAGCGCGCCTATACGTGACACGCGCAGCTTTGGAAGAAAAAAAAGTGAAATAAGAATCTACGCTGCTGGAAAACAGGTAAGCGCGCGAACACCTGACGTAAGTATTAAAGGCAGTTGGGGATAATGAAAACAAGGGTATACGGGAAAAAAGCAGGGACGAGAATTGGGGAACAAAAGAGGGAAGACACATGACGTAATTTAGGCAGTCTGGAAAAAGAACGTTATATAGAGTGAAAATGACGGTGAAATAAAAATAGAGGTGGGGAGTGCAAACTGCACCTGCTCCTGCCCAATAATCGATGGCAGGGACGAAGAAAATCGTTTTTCCACATTAGCCCTGGAAAACGAACACCACTTCAATGCTGACAGCAGTAGGGTAAATAGTAAAAAAAGGTGAAAAGAAACAAAATGTAGAGGGAGTTCGTTTAAGTGCGCACGCTGCAGGTTCGCGCGGATAATACCTGAATCAAATTAGAGGAGAAAAAAACGCGGGGACCATCAGAGGCCCACCCGGGCGCCTGCGGTGGGGAAACATAGCTGACGAGCACAGGGGAACGCAGGAGCGTTTGAGAAGACCGAAAGAAATTTGGTGGGGAGAAAAGGCACCAGCAAGGAAGAAAGAAGTAACGCGGTTTTATTATTTAACAAAAACAGCCCACCCCGAGTGAATAAACAGAGCGCTTCCCGACGCTGACTTGCGAAAATGTCTTTCTAGAATTTGTAAAGAGTACATTTACATTTTTACGTATTTTAAGAGACTGTCTACACACAAAGAGTGTCTACGGGAGAAGCAATAAGAGGAATAGGTTTACTGCTAAAGCCTACCTTCCATTGAGGAGAATGGTAGGTCGATAACCTTCCACTCGGTCTTCGCAGGTAACTCATGAAACACCAGCAAATGGACATTAATTTGCTTACCTTGTTTGGGAAGCATACCTAATATCAGCGCGCAAGTGCCAAAGTCAATATCATACATTCCTTAGAAGTGAAATCCCTTTAAGTCAAAACTGTCATGTCGGCCTTCAGACGGGAAGCGACAAGGGTAGAAGGCAAGGGTATTAGTCGTCATGCCAGGGGCTGCGTAATGCCCCCCGGAGGTCGCAGGTTGCCCATACCCCTGATCTGCACGTATGTTCAGGGAATTTCTAGAGAATGTTTAGAAAAACTTACCTGTTCTTTTACCGACTAGTTCTTACAAGCTTTTGTAAGCAAATGCTACATGTAGATTACTTCTGGGTGGTACAAGTTCATCTTCGTAGAGGTCGTCAATGCCATAATGTTTTCTAAGTAGTAGTGGTAGTAGTAGTAGTAGTAGTAGTAGTAGTAGACGTTTATTCAGCCACAATTTACAGGCCGAGCATTTCGACCACCTGTGCGACCAGTCCAGGCTGTTCTTCTTCCCCTTCGGCACCAATCCAGTCGAGCCAGGAGGTGATGGAAAGGGATGGGGGAGGGCAATAGCTGGATTGCTGAGCAGTTGGGCAGTAAAACAGGCAGTGTGACAGGTCGGCATACGGGGAGGGGCAATTAAGACAACAAGGGTTAGACCTATATTTATAAAGGAAAAGGCGAGAGAAGGTTATCAGGCAATTCATTTGGATGGGCCGTAGAGTTCGAGCCTTGAGCGCAGTGAGAGATGGATGAGGGGGAGGGTAAAGACGCTTGTCGAGCCAGAGCTGGAGATATACCTGCTTGATAGTGTGACGCAAGGAGATCTGCCCATCGTTATTCGCGGAGCTCTGACTGTCTTACGATGGTGTCGACCAGGGAATGAACGGTGCCCGGTGCAAAACATCGCGGGCAAGCTGATGAGTCAGCTCATTTCCGTTAATACCTGAAATTAACTAGATGGTACTCTAGCGCTGCCGTCGTTCAGCCACCATGAGAATGATGGGTAGTACAAAAGCTTCCCTATCCTTTGTGATTGCGGGATTCGAATGCACTTGTGCCTTCTTATATTGGTGTGTTTTGGTTTTGTTTCGTGTAAAAGAACGAAGCGTTCTGAATGTTCTCATCCGATTGGAACTGGTGAATCTAAAAGGTTAAGGTGGTGAAGTGCAACTGCTGAACGTTCGCTGATTGGCGTCTCGTGACAAAGCGGCTTGGGTCCACGCGAAGCCAAATGCAGCCAAAACGACGAAGATAAGATAAATTTGCGTACTATTCATCATTCGCGTGATGGCTTCAGTGCCGTGCGTTTCATCTCTTATATACACTAGCGCTGGAGCTTCCTCTAGTGTACTTATAGGAAATTGTTTTGTCAAGGCCCCCAGTGCATACGGGGTCTGAAGGCAGAAGGTACGTGCGCTTACAGCGCTGCGGCAGTGTCGATATTTGAAAATGCACTCTGTTCAGATTCCATTTTCCCGGGCATACTGGGTGAAGCACTCTGATCCCGTCTATACATACGACTTAGGATCCGAGGCCGGTGACTGAATTCAGCGCCGTAAAGTTAAGCTTCCTTGCTCTGCATCTTTGCTCGCAGTAAAATTCAGTCTGGAAACGTGAGCGGCCTACGTTTTTATGCCTTACTTCGTCTTGCGGAATAACTTGATCACCGTTTCTTTTTCCGAGAGTATACATACACAGCTTGCTTTTAAACAGCGCTTACTGAGCTGGCGTAGGACCGTAGTCTACCATGCTAGGGCTATTTTCAGGGGCGCGAGCAACGACTGGCACATCTATAGTAGTTCGTCGAAACACTTTAGGAAGAGACCGTACTTATGCGTGTCCAAATACTAAAAAAAACTGCTTTATAAAATTAAATTGGTACGAAATCAATGGTTCTGGTTAAGGGGTTATCTTGAATAAATATAATATAGGAGATTAGGTGCTTTCATTATAAGAACTAGTCAGCTGTCAGGGTAACTAAGTAAAGCTAATTTCTTGGGTTCGTTCAAAGAGCACTCGATCTTTTGTGAGCTTTTAAGATACTTGGTTTAAGGAGTATATTGGATACATATAGTATCGGAGAATAAAAGCACACAATAGAAGAGCAGTCAGCTGTCAGGGTAACTAATTAAAGTTTATTTTATGAGTATGCTGAAAAAGCACTTGGTTTTCTTGTGAGCTGATAGGGTACTTGCGACTCCTAGTGACGCAGATCTCAACTACGTGCTCTTACTGTGAGATACGCTTAGGTTGTGCGACGAAATACAAACTTAACGCTTCGAATGAATGAGGGCGCCCGGGCACCGGTGTCACTGTCAGACACCCAAATAAATAATGAGGGTCTCCTTCATATTTCTTGTTTTCTTTCGCAGACATTAATGCGAACAGACTCCTTGTAGTGCACAAGAGTTTCATAAGTTGCGCAAGATATTAGTGGCACCAAAAGGTAGTGTGATCTTATTCGAGTAACGCGCAACAAAAGAGGTTTGTAGTTGTTGAAACTAGGAACAGTGTCGAAGTTGTGTATGTGTAGTGCGAGCCGTAAGGGCTCAGACTGAAGTCTATATTTTTTACGCATGACTCTTGAGACATACGCCTTCAGAATTTAAGGTGAAATGCATTGTTGTTTGTTTGTCTTTCGTGCAATGCTGTTCACTATCGTTAAAAATGTAGCGTCAAGCAATGTTACGTCGAACAAAGATGAAGTTTTGACACATATTTCTCTATATAGATATGATTATAACGTTTCAGAGTCAACTGGAGCATAGAACGCAACATAATTGGGCCATTGACAGACTTCACAAATATCTACATCATGCGGCGATTTGCTCTGCTGGTGCGAACTTGGCAGCCGCTGTGCACGTAGCCACAGCTGATGTTTACATTGACATGAAATGTTCAACACAAGTTTACACAAGTTGACCATTACCTCGTAGCTTTCGTTCGCTCCACGGCTACGCGTTGAAGAGGAGAGGCCGGAAGGATGGTCAACAGTAATTCCTGACATGCCGTAGAAAAGCCAAGGTCATGACGTCAGTGTAACGCAGCAGATTTAAACCATTTTATCGCAAATGCACCGCTTCGGGGAGGTAGGGTGCAGGGGTTCATGGGAAATTTTGTGGATGGGTGACCCTCTACGGCAGCAATATTTTATACTCGCTTTTGACAGCTCCCTCCTAGACGGGGAGGTGAATAACAAGAATGGAGGCAGGCGATAATTAGTGGAAGTGGAGGGTTGGGGGCTGCCGCCTTTATCAGTGCCATCACAGAATAAAAGCTTTCAAAATTTCCTTTGCTTTCTCGCCTGCATTACGATGCGGCCCGTATCACTCTTTGCGTTCTCTATAAGACACAACCTGTAGCTTGTGCAACACAGAGCACGACGCGGAGTGCCGAAGCAGCAGAAATAAAACGTGCAGGCTCGGATAGGCAGCTTGCGACACAGCGGACAAAGATCCCCTGTTTCTACTTTTTTCATGCTTCAAAGCTGACGGCGTGCTGAAAATCACATGGCGTGGAAAAACGAGGCCTCGTTGGAAGAGCTTCGCAAACGCTTCTTTTGTGACGCAATCACAAAGGATGTTCGCAAAGATAAGAGGCAGCAAAAAAATTAAAGAAAAAAGAAAGGGCACCTTCAGTAATTAAATCTAAGCCACAGCCAAAGTTAGAGGCGCCAACAAAGAGCATGCCCTTGGTGATAATTATGAAACACGACTTCACATTCTTTTCATGGTCCAAATATCTGCACCAACTTTGCCGGTGATATCGCTAAACTTTGCTGTTCTTGTTTTATCTCTTAGCTTCACACTGTCACGCGAGTTCTAGTTTTGACGCAATTATGACGCGTGAAATCTTATATAAAGTGCCTTTTTTTAAAGTCGTTTTTGTTTGAAAGCGAAAGGCGAGCAGTTTTGTACGGCCACTTAAGCTTGTGCGTTACGAAAGTATTCCAAACTATATAATTGCACTTAACTTCTCGCCTGCTTTTGCAGTCTCACATCTCAGTCAACAAAGTCCTCCCACCACACCATTGATCTATCTATCTATCTATCTATCTATCTATCTATCTATCTATCTATCTATCTATCTATCTATCTATCTATCTATCTATCTATCTATCTATCTATCTTATCTATCTATCTATCTATCTATCTATCTATCTATCTATCTATCTATCTATCTATCTATCTATCTATCTATATGTCTGTCTGTCTGTCATTCTCATACACACGCACAGACACTCGAAAACTAATATGAGCGGCCGGGTAATCATTTGCTCATGCTTCTTTGCTCAGTGTACTTAAAAAAGCAAGAACTAGAACAGAAAGACATCTATAGTACGTTGGTTTGTTCGTATCGTGTTACGTTCTTTAGTTTAAGGAAGCTTTATGAGCAAATGGCCTACGAGAAGCTACTTCAATAGAAACAGTAAAAAAAAATGAAGTATCAAAGGACACTAACAAGTGCATGTTATCTATTTATCTTTATTTTGCGTCTGATTGAACGTTAAGTCATAAGCGCGCCCCTAGATTTCAGGAAACTTTTTATGCATTCCTTATTTTCTCAACATGCCATGCGATGCCGGTGCGATGCGCAAGAACAAAGACGTTGAAAAAAAAAGCAGAGATTAGACACTTCCGGCTTTTGTGAAATTAATTCATGCGAAAACTGAAAGCGTCCCTGGAGTGAACACTCTTGCGTGGTCAAGATTTACAAAGAAACTTCCAAAATACTCGAAGTCACCGTACACAGGGCTAGCGAACGAGATCGATGGCGGAGATCAAAGCGACGCTACCCTTACGCCAAGAAACAGCAGCAGCTGCGGGAGAAGTCGACGGGGAAGAAAAGCCGAGGATGGCAAAGAATCATGCCGTATATAGCGTACCGCATTCTGCGATCGCATCTTGATCCGCAACCGACGCTCCGCAACAAAAGCGCACCGCAGGGACACGCGCCAAGTGGATCCGGCTCTTGTGTGTGATATTGTACGTTTGCTGATGCTTCCTTATGTAACAAAATCCATCCGATTGCGTATACATTTGCGATACTTTTTGTTACAGTAGCGTTTTTCTGGGTTCCAGCGAGCGTCTCCGGATCGAAGACGCTTGTTTTTACCGGCCCATTCTGATCCGGTTGCTGCTGGGTCTTTCGCAACATAAACTGTTTTTGGCCACTTTTTTTGAGCTTTTAGGATAACACTGCTGCAGCGGTAGTACTGTTTTTTTTTCACCTTTACACAATTTGCCGCGAAGAGCACTCACGAAAGTTACGCTATGAAAGAGACAAACGCTGAAAACTAAAATATCGCCAGTGGTCATGAATCGGTGCAAAGTATTTCGTTCCCATGTCAGCAGCGTGTGGTATCACTTTGTCGTAAACGTTTGTTACGCAGTGAGGTCTTGCGCAAAACAGACTATGCTTTCTAACACAGGAACACACATAGGCAGCTTCTCCCAACCCACGTGTACTGCTTCTCACATACACGTCTTGCACAAAGCAGGGTAGCAAATACAACGAGTGTCTCGTAAAGCCCGTGTCCTGGCCTCTATTTCTTTCTCGTACAAACGAAGGACGAGTTTTGAGATGGCTGAAATGTAGTTCACACTCGTGTTCGCGCTGCCATAGGTGTGTGAATGGTGGGGGAGGGGGGGGGGGGGGCAATCCCCTTAGTCAATCAAGCAGGGGGCCACTGCGAGGAACCTTCACCGTCCCCTTCACTCTTTCCACCTGAAGAAGAACCCCAGTATTGGACACTAAAGGCCTGACCCCACGTATCTGTCGCAGCGCGTCAGCGTGAGGCTTCTTGACGCGGCGCCGCGGCTTCTCGCTATAGAGTGGCTTCGCGAAGCCGCGCTCTCTTTCTCTCTATATGAGAGAGGGCTCGACGCAGCGTCAGCAAGACGCGCTTCGACGCGCTGCATCGGATACATGGGGTCAGACCTTACGTGTGTTTCTTGGTGCGTCTTCGTGTTTGAACAGCGCTTCTCCAGTGCCTACCATGCACAACCAACAAGCCCGTACACTCTGGCCGTTTGAAATTGTAGATACAACGACTGCGGTTGCAGTACCACGCGTTGCAAATGTTTCACATTAGTCAACATTTCAACAAGTCCTCAACTAAAAAAAACACTACCATTACTTATTGTGCATTGTGTTCCCCGATCTCTTTTGTTTATTGCGTGTCCCCTCTCAAAAACTGGTCATGGAGAATCGTTGTCGAGGCAATTGTGTTTGTCTACTTTAAGACATCACACTTCTGATTTACCGGGTCAACTGCTTGCATCGAAATATACTCTTTCTTCATGTGATCAGTCACATTTTATTCTCAGAGAATATGATCTGTTGCGAACAGCATTTGTCGAAATATGGACTATTGATACGACTTTCTCCTGCTTTACATTCTGCTGTAGTGAGTGTTAATACTACTACAAGAACCCTAAAATAATCATAAAGGGCTGCATTTTTTCATAAAATGAAACGATTCACAACACACTCGGCTATTACAAGAAATGTGCAGCTGAAACATCTGTTGCAACAAACTCAGGTATACCCATGCTGTCCGGTATATAACATTATATTTTTTTTTGAAAAACCAACACAAACATACTCACTGCTACTGAATCAGAAGGTCTTTTCACTATATATGCTTTCGCGTTGTGTCAGGCTTTGTCTGCATATGCCAACAGTAACAAAACGTAGGTTGCAATTACAAAATACGAATTAAAATGTATTCTACTGTGTCTAAAACGCGTTTTCTTGCTTCCCCAGATGTCATTAACCAACGATGTGCTTCGAATCGGTTACCGAACGTCCGAGCGACGATTTCGAATGCCCACGCCACAACAAAATGAAGAAGCAATAGAGAGAGGGCCAGAGAGAATGTAGATATCAAAAGCCTATACAATGGCATCAAAACAATTACAAAAGGCAAGGCAGCTTGCCGACGAGAAAGAAGTGAGGAAAATTGGGGATATCCGTTGTCACGTATACTTCTACGGCTCCTTGTTGTTTTGCCGGCTAAGAGCAAGAGACGAGGAGCGGGAAGCCGCAAGTACACACCGGAAAGGACAGCGAACCGGAACCGGAAAAGGGACATAAAACGGAAGACTCACTACAAGAAAAGTCCTAAGTAGGGTAGAGTAGAATCTTCAACAGCGGCACACACAAAACCTTCAGTTCTCCACACACACACACACACACACACACAAAACGGACGACGAAAATAAAGGAAGATAAATAGCCGGGAAGTAGATCGTAAGTTCCCGTGAACATTTCTACCGTCGTTATCATATAAACAGATGAGTCACTATTTTTTTTTCACAAATAAGTTCCGAAATCAAAAACTACGCCTCGGAAATCATTGAAACAAAAATAAAAGTTTTCGATATTGTCTTCGTGGCGGGAGGCCTACAGAGAACGGGATAACGGGAGAACATGATCTATTGAGCGTGGAATAAAAAAAAAGAAAAGATAAAAATACTCCACGCTACGCGAGCAAGTGCTCGTTCGAAGTTGGAGCTTGAGAAACGCGTGATCGTCCAATCGTTCGCTCCCCCCACAAAGGCAAAGCGCCAGTTCCTCTCGCGTATCTAAAAAATAAGGGGGGAGGGCGGGCAAACTGGGAACCACTCTCCTTATTGCGGTGGGATTCCGACCAATACAAACGCTAGACCGAAATATAGACTTCAGACGGTTCAAAAACACAAATCTATAGAGTGCAGAGGGAGACCGTAAGGAAGTTCGGGTGCTTTTAAAATAACGCTCAAGCACGACCCAAAAATCGGTGCTTTCCCTCCCTCTCTTCCTATTTTTTATCGGGAAGATTCGAGTGGGCGCAGCGCGCATTTGGGAAAAGGACAAATGCAAAACGAAGGGGGGGTATAAGTAAGATAACCACGCAAAAGCAAACTCGGCGCTGAGTAGACTGCTGCAAAATGATAACAAAAAAGGAACCTAAAGTCTATACTACAGAGGCCGCCTGGCTTGACCCGCATCAGCCAAAGTGCGTCGCGCAGGGGGTGGGGGAAGGAAGTGGGGAAGCAGGGGTTGCTGGGTTATGATGGCACCCACTGCTGGCCAGACTAACGCATGACACAAACGCGTGAAGGGAAACAGGGATAAAAGAAAAAAAGACTAGATGCCGGCGGCTCGTATTCAGAAAAGACAACAGCATGCGAAATATATAGTGAACGGGCTGGCAAAGGACGATAGGGATTGTCCTCGCTTCCGCGATGCATGGTTGCGGAGAGATGGGGAAGAGAGAATTAGGGATCGTGGAAGATCGGCATTTATTTTATTTGTTTTTTCACGCAGCGGGTATATAAAGACAAACAGATTCGCAACAATTCTTCATTACTGTAGAAAGAAGGGAGGTTACTATCTGTAGGGAAAGCTGTCGAGAACGCTGTATAGGGAAAGGTTTTGGGATGGGGGCGGGATCGAAACGGGGATAAGGAGTATAGTAAATGGAGAAGAGGGAGAGGAGAGGAAACGATGATATATGGCGTAGTGAGAAACGACCGGGTGGCAAATAAAAAGATACAAAAAGAAAACGAACAACGGTACCGATGCCACGTTCTCTTGCGCGCAGTGCGATGCATATGGTGGCGCGGCTCGCAAATCGGACGTCGAGAACCGGAGCAAAAGGAAGAGTGCAAGAAGAATTTGATGGCTGGAAGGCGATAAAACGTACCGGGGTTCCCTAAAGGGTTAAAACAAATGCACCGCCAACACCACCCTCGAGGGGTGGCAGGCGGCGCCAGGTCGGATAAAGAAGAGAAAGATGAGCGACTGAGTTTAAAAACAACAACGAAAGTACGGCTTCAAGGTAAAACACGCCAAAGCGACGAACTGTATATAAATATACACAAAACGTCGAGTGAAACGCAGGAAACTTTAAAGGGTGAGTCGTGTTGTCTCGATATGTCGATAACGCTAAAGAGGGGGGCCTGCGACCTGGCGAAGCGAGAGCGGGAGGAAAGCAAAACGAAACACAAGAGTGCGCGGAATGATTCATACCCGAGCGAGCGAACTATATGAAACTACTAAGTTCTTCGTTCGGCTTCAACGACTGCAGCGGCCGCCAGTGGGCGCCCAATATTGACAAGAGATTACCGAAGCGGCGAGCGCGACCAGCGCACCGCGGCGGAGACATTAAGCCTCTCGAAGCTGTGGGCTCGCGGAATTGGGCCACGTTGCGGTGTTTTGTACGTTACTTCCGCCCGGTCGACTAAGTTAAGACTTCTACCGAACGAGTGAACTTGTGGAGTTATAGAAGCGCTGAAAGTGCGTCTGTGGAACGGGAGAGAAGGGGAGGGGTTTCTCTCTCCTTCTAAATGTGTGCGTGCGTGTCAAGACCAAACAGACAGACAGACAGACAGACAGACAGACAGACAGACAGACAGACAGACAGACAGATAGATAGATAGATAGATAGATAGATAGATAGATAGATAGATAGATAGATAGATAGATAGATAGATAGATAGATAGATAGATAGATAGATAGATAGATAGATAGATAGATAGATAGATAGATTAGACGAGGGAACTCTTCGGTGAACGGAACAGAAGTGTTCAAATCTACCAGTGATGTAGGGATTCCGAGAAGCTGAGAGAGAGAGATGGGAAGACTCGAAAAGCTCAAAAAGGGTCAGCGGGAGGTCAGTCGATGAAAGAGGAGGGATGTGGACGTGGTAAAGCGGGAAAGCGGTAGGCGCTCGACGAGCGACAGCCAGAAAAAGAGGGCGAAAGAGAGAGAGGGGGGGAGTTGAGTTCCGAAAAACTTCGTTCAAGAGGAGGTCACGAGAAGCCAAGCAGAGTTTTGCCCACCAAAGCGACGGAACAAACCCAACCAACGACAGTGATTTCGCGCTACTTACTGAATCCTCCTGGCATTTGTACACTCCTTCGATATTTGTCTCTTTCCCGAATAGACAGAAAAACTGAAAGGAAGAGGTATGTCAAAGGGGGTTGTGTGAGAGAGAGAGAGAAAGATGGTTTCGGAAGCGAGCTCTCTGCATGGCTCGGCGGCCACTGGTGCAAGCCACACGTTTTTCCTTCCCCAAAAAACGCTGCGCCGCCGACGACGGTCGATGGTTCTTCGATCGTGGGCAAGAAGGCTTCGCCTGCACGCACGCGAAGCCGTACACGTTTGCTAGTTGCGTGCAATTTGCAACGAAGGTCGTCCTTGGAAAGGATGTGTAGCCGTCGCTACGCAACGGCAGCGACCAAACGGTATATGTGGCTTCGCGTAGTGCAGTGTCGTTCGGTCTACCCGTCTATATATATATACGACTTCTCACGAAGTGTTGCTTCTTTAGGCACTATAGGCAACGGCTTGTGTCCGATAAGGACAGTGCTTCTCTTCCAGAGATATTAGCACAAACATGCTTTACCTGCTTCGGCAATGGGTATGTTGCAAAAGTCGGGAATAACCCCACACGTTAACGAGGACGTAAAGATGTCCCTTTAGAAAATGGGGACTTCTACTCGATGAGGGTCTTTAGGGCCAAGTCTCAAAAGGGGTCAGAGTAGCACAGAGGAAGAAAGACATGGCGTCGGTGCTCAAAGCACAGCCACTTCATCTGCATGTTTCTCGCAGCAGGTGGTGTAAGTAAGTGGCGATAAAGTTAGACAGCGGCCGGCAATGGTAGGGAAAACATGAGTGTGCCAGGGGAAAACTGCGGAGATAGCAAATGAGGCTGTCAGTGCGTGGCATTCGCATCCAGTAGCATTTTATGCATAATGGTTCGAGACATGTGCCTACATTTTTTTTCTTTTCAATACGTCCCGTAAGAATGCTCACTTCTGCAGAAAAAAAAACGATATTTCGGTGACGCTTTCTGGTTAGGTCAGCTTGTTTTATTTTGTAACCGAGTGCTTAGACAAAGGGAAGTCTAGAAACGAAATTCAATTTACGCCAATAAGTTGAAGTGAAGTTCATAAGAACAGTGGGCAAGCTCTTACGCTTTCGAAGCAAGGCATGACAGTGTTTCTTCCACGCAATTTGTGTTCAGCGTCTGGTAATGAGATGGAGAAGAGAAGGCATCGAGTATTGGGACACTGGGAAAACAGGTGTTCTGAGCAATGGAAGCTGGCGTCGAGAGAGGTCGTGCGCTTTCATTTGGGCGCTCGCAAAAAAAAAAGAAAGAGTCGCGGCAAAAAATTAACCTGAACGATCCTGAGTTACGGCATCTCTGATAGCTCCCGAGGCTTCCTCAGTACTTAATTAAAGCTCAATCAATAGGGGCAGAGAAGAAAGTTCCTGAGTTTTTATAAAGCTCAGCTCACTGCGTAACCTTGGGTAGTTAGCAGTGTTAACTGTGAGCGCAAAATGTAAACACAATCCTGTAGCACCTCCCTCAAAGTCGATGACAGTGTTGAGAACTCGACGAAGTTGAATAGTTCAACGTTACACGAATAAAGAAAAAAAGAAGTAGCTCCTTGCATCTACAAAATTGAGTAGTTGCGCATAAGTGATCGCTAATAAAAGACTTCCGGAGGAAACTGCGATGACGCTTTTGTAACAAGTTGAACTACTCATAGCTATGAAGTTTCTGTAGTGAACTACAGCTTATGTAAGACCTTCCACAGTAAACGTACTCTATAGATATTGCACCATGTTTTGAGGTTCATTGAGAAAGGCCCTTTTACCTGTTTTTAGTATACCTTCAAGTGTGGTGATGCTAATCATTCTCATAAGTTTGAACCGCCTTTGAAACTAACTACCAATGTAGTAGCTACTTGCAAAAGGCGATGGGGAGTTTATAAACGTAAGCGTGAAAATTACGAGCATTCCTAAGAATATATTGTTACGTAAAAATGACACGAGGCGTGTCTTTTTAAAATCTATATTCAAACTGATGCGTATGGCGTCGACTAAGATGGAGGACAGCACGCACAACCGACACACCACTTCCTCGTTGTCGTCTTCTGACCGCTGATATGTCAGCTACGTAGAATTACCCCCCCCCCCCCTCGGGTAAAAGCGCCGTCTTTCTTTTTTACTAATACCACGGGAGATGCCCAAGGGCTCGATGATGGTTCGATTACGTTTTTCGTAAGCATTTTGGCCACTTCTTTCTGAATCACTTCTCGCTCGGACGCTGACACGTGGTACGGCTGACGGTGAATAGGGGCAGAGTCACCATTGTTGATTCGGTGAGTGATAATTTTAGTCTGGCCCAAGGGATGATCATCGGTGTCGAAAATGTCACTGTATGAGGCCAAAATATGGCAGAGAGCGTCGGCCTGGTGAGGCGACCGCTGCGATCCAATCATGTTTCGAAATATAGCATCGTCTGAGCGGGGTGACCGCGAGAATGCGCTTCGATCAGGAGCAGATACAGCGACAACACTGACATCATCCCCTCTTATGGCAGTTAGCTGGGCTAGAGACATCTGGCAGAGCAACGGTGTCGCCAAAAAGATCGTGGATCTTCTCTTTAAAGGAGTCCCAGCTTGTAATATCTGCTTCGTGCGTCTCGAACCACAACCGCGGTGTGCCATCGAAGTAAAAAAGCACATTGGGGGAAGCATAAGAGTCGGCTCCCACCTATAGCTTGCGCTGACCCGTTCGTACCGGTTGATCCATTTGTCAACGTCAACGCCATCTTGACCGGAAAATACACCGGGATCACGAGCAGGAGGTAGAACGACGTATGTAAAGTCACGGTAGGGGCAGGTGGTGAAGACGATTGTTGTTCAACCTGTGACATGGTTGGACCTATGACGATGCGGCCGTTGCGGAGCTTCGTGATGAAGACGGGGAAGTACCCAGCACGTCCACCACAAAGATGTTGCGTAAAAATGACACGAGGCGTGTCTATGTAGAATCCATATTGAAACTGATGCGTATAGCGTCGACTAAGATGGAGTACAGCACGCACAACCAACAGACCACTTCTTTTCATTGTCGTCTTCGGACCCGTGATATGTAAGCTACGTAGCAATATTTTAAAACATTTCGCTCTTTTCAGTGCATTGTGATGTGTCATTCTGCCCACACTGCACGCGCAACAACTCATCAGAAATTTTCAAACCATCTTTCTGCAAACTTAAAACAGCCTCAGTCTCAATTACGATTACGGGCAGCATTATGTTTTGGACATATATCTCGCTGCTCAAAGAAACACCTTGCAAATGCACTTATAGGGTGCACACCGTTTACACCTTGAGACACGAACCGAACTTTCCGACGCCGGGACAGGATATCGGGACTCCTCGCGGGCATATGCAAGTATCCTAGAACCTACAGATGGCGCTGGAACACAAACGCTTCTAGATTTTAACCACGGCAAAGAGAAACTGATCTTCTGCGCCTTCTTCGAGTCGTGAAGCTAATTTGGCTTCCTACATTATCCTCTTCCGGCTAAAATTGCAAGGTAACATATATACTTATCGTTTTTTTCTAGACGGCAGCGCCTGCATGCGTAGATAAAAACCGTAAGTAATGCGAGCCTCAGTAACACAATCTTGCTTCTAACAAGATTATATGTAATGTTCTAACACGGGGTAGGAATTAAAAAAAATAGCTAGAATGCCTTCTGGTGCGCTCAAACCCTTGTTGGTAGCTCGGGGAAGGCATATCGCATGACATGCCCAACGCTTCAAGCTCCGTGCACCGAACAAAGAAAATGACCATATCGCATCAAACTTCCTCCTATGGCAGCCCGGCGATTTAGGAACGTCGCCACATCTTTCTTACGCCATCAACCCCCGCTGTGACGTGGTGACACGGAGCGTGCATATAACAGGCCAAGCCTATGCGCCATGCTCGAAACGCGAGCGCGCCTGCGAGCTACGGCTGAAGGCAATTACGGGTAGGAAATGACGGGGCTCCGCGCCTAACGCGGCTAAGTGTCAGCGCCTGGCTGCAATTCCAACGCGCCAGTTGCGTGCAGAGCTGAAGAAAGTGGACGCCTTGTTGAAGCGGCAGTCCTATCTGCCCATGCACGTCCGCACAGTAGCTGTGTCCTCTGGGTGTGCGCGAAAACTGTGTGCTTCGCACCGATCTCAGTACAGCAATGAACGATTGAAATAAGAAAATGTGTAATTAAAACACGTCCTTTCTGATTGTTTCCGCCAGTACTCACCATGTCGTCATTATTTCGGCTTTCACACTCAAGTGCAGATCGACATAGTGAAACCATATTTGGCAACCAAGAAAACGTAGTGGTCTGTGATGGTGTTCCCGAGATATCTCTTGCGAAAGCCACAGTAGTTAGCCAACTGTTTTGTGGGTTTTATTTGCACAAGACAATACGCGCAACATAACCGCCCCGGTACATCAAGTGCATTTAGCGCAAGAAGCATATCGTAAACGACTTATATCAGTCATATCAGCCGACGTAAGTGGTTCTCATTGTAAGATAGAGCGAGTGGGTTCACAGGAATGTCTCACAAGTACAGATTCAACAAAAATATTATTATTAGCTGCAGTGTCATAGCGCGAGTAGCCAAACTGTCCCGGATTCAACGTTCCCATAAATGGTGTCTGCCGTGGTGGTGTATAGTGGCTACTGTGTTCAACTGCTGACGTGGTCGTGAGTTCGACTCCTGGCGGTAGCATTTCGATAGAGGTGGAATGCCACAGTCCAGTGTACTGTACGATGTCAGAGAATGTTAAGCAACACCAGTTTGCTGGAGTTTCCAGTACCGTATAGTACGCTGTTCGTCATATTCACATCGTGCTTTTCGCACGTAACACGTCGTGTATTGTTTTACGGGGATTTACACGCCAACATCAAGATATCATTCCAATGAGGTTACACTGCATACCGTCTCACGCCATATCCATTGGTATCAAGCGCATAAATTTCGCGCACCAAAAGACGAGTTTCGAAGCAGCACGGAATGGAGAAAGCCAGTATGGGGTATCGGAAGAGTACCGGCCAAGCTCGACGTGCATAGCACGTATGTTTTTATGTCCATGTATACTTTGCGCAGGTTAGCTGAAACACCAGTGGTCAGTTGTACTCCCGTAATTGACTCTACGGCAAAGAAACCGATGTCCAGGGTGATATCGATTGAGGTGGCATGACCCATACGTGTATAGCGTTGCCTGCAAAACATACACGCAAAAGTAACAAACGCTAAAACACGCACAGCTACACGCACCAATGGCAGCCAAAAGCAGCAACATTAGTGGCGTGATCAGATTAGGAGATTCGCGCACATTGTACGAAGTCCTGCTGCGGTAAGACCACAGTAATTTGATAACCTCGGGGGAGGGAGACCTTTCTTACGCATTGCGAAAACAAGTATCGCCGCGTGTCGGCGTACTTCGCTGCAAATGTCGTCGAAAGACGACAGTATTCTGCCAGCCTTCTTTCGAGCATAGGTCCCCATTTTCAGCACAACCTAACAAACACTAAGTTCATTAGAATCGCGTATCTATGTATTTTATAGCAAAGAAACACACCATCAAATACCCGTATTCATGTTGCCTTTTAGAGATGCGTAATATTTGTTTCTCGATCTACAATGTTCACAAGTATGAACGCAGTCCCCAGTTCAACATGGCTTGGCACTCGGCAAGTGCTTAAACTTTGGCCGGGTGGCTGAATAGCGTGACAGACAGACAGACAGACAGACAGACAGACAGACAGACAGACAGACAGACAGACAGACAGACAGACAGACAGACAGACAGACAGACAGACAGACAGACAGACAGACAGACAGACAGACAGACAGACAGAGCTAAACTTCTGCGTTCAAGTCTCCCAAGAAAGAGGCTACACTGTGATGATTACAACGTTACCAGTAACACGATTATTCCGTGACGTGAATGGTAAGATTCCCTTCCCTCTTGCGTGGACTAGAGTACTGACGCTTCTCTGTATACACCATTCTTTGGTCTACGCTATGCTCTACAGGTTCTCTAAAAACATACTACAGGCTCTACATCACCGTTCAAACGTGTCGTTCAGTTCATTCTATAAATACGAACGACTAGCGGTAGCTCAGATGAGACACGCACATCCGAAAGTTCTCGTGGCGGGTATAAGTACACATCGATCGACAGGTGCTCGTTCACACGAATATTAAACGAATCGAAATTCGCGCTTACATCCGAACCTGGATTTGTTTCAGTGGTACTGAACTTGCGAAGTGAGCTTTGCATGAATCACTCGATGCAGTGTTCATACGAGCTCATCTGAAGCCTCCCTCGACGAAGTCAATCTCAGGTGATCAAATCATAGCGACGAGATGGAGTTGGTGTTTTTTGAAACTAAGTAGATCTACGGTAAATATGTACAAAACTTCGATATATTGTACTTGCTTATCGACGAGTACAACTTAAACTTGCGTCATTGATATAGACCAGCAAATCAACAGATTCAAAAAAAAACAAACAAAAAAACGCAAATAGGCCGACGACACTTAAACCTTCACATTAAGCATCCGCAGTCTTTGCGATAACTTGACAGGGCTGAGTTATAATGGGTCAGTTGGGTGAATATGGCTGCCCAGTGAAGATTGCCTCAAACGAGGCTCGCGCTTCTTTTTTCGCGAAAGCTGATTTACTGTCGGCTCACCCTCCCGAACAAATTCATTTGTGTTTCTATTGCCCAACCTATGCGTGTACAGATTTGTGCGTGGTGGTTTACAGCCTTCTGCGAGTTATGCTGTCCTACGCATGTACTCGCATTATCCGTTAATCAAAGCAACAAACTATGTCCTTTCCTGTTAGTTTAGTGAGCAAGCTCATTGGCTTGGATCAGGTTAGCAAACCATGACCACCTTTTTCTATGATCGCCTAGACTGTCGCAGTGAACGATTGCAATTCTGGTTAAAGTAGCTGTGGTTGTTATTGATATGCAAAGCAGCTGTTTGACAAGCCTGTGTACCGCTGTCCGTCCGTGTCTCCGTGCCAACGCGCCGCACCGCGGTCCCCCCGCCACAGTTGCTGGAAATATGCCAAGTAGGTCAAGTCGCAGCTGCGCGTTAACGTCACTCTCTCCTTCACCCGAAGCAGCTGCCGGCTCCTCCGAATATAATTAGGTGGTGTTTCACCTCCACCCGCTCATAACACACTTCTTTCTCGCTCGACCGTCTCCACAAGCCGTAACGATCGACCGCACGTCGAGTGGAAACACTCTTTCGGCTCGTTTATCGGGGATGAAACTTACGTGAAACCCAACCTGCCTCCCGTGTCTTTGCGTTTCAGAAGAAACGTTTACTCGAGTAAAGGCTACGCCTAGGTTCGCTTCAAATTGTTCTTCCAGCACCCGCGTCGACGCCTGTTTCAGCCGGGTCAACGGAGTGCGCACCGCTGCTGCTTCGCATCCTATCATGGTTCCCTTCGGGGACATGGTCAGTAATTTTAAGAGGAGTGCACAAATGTAAAAGAGGAACAAGTTTCATTTCTCGTAAGAGTAAATGAGCAAACTACACTCAGTCATGGTAGCCTTGGGTCAGCAAGCCATGTATGTTTCTGTCCCGTTCACTACGCTCATTATTGTGGTTATGGGTACGAAAACCTCGTAAATCGGCAAGCAGCCGACTCATATCTGCCATCTTGAAGGGCACAAAAATTGCATCCCCGATTTTTATGAAAAAAGGAATGACAAAAGAACTTGACGATAACAAGAATGGTGAAGTGAACAGCAAGATGTCACTGGCCACGAACACTAAAAGCAGCAACAACCAATGCAAAAGGGCGAGGCAAAAGTCACTTTCTTCCCTAACGGCAAACAGGACGCGATGAGGCATGGCCGCGCGCGCGCTGTGAAGACCCAAACTTCAGATTCGGGATAGCGGAACCGTATGTAACGTTCATGGTTAGGTCGCGTTATAGCGGACCGTACACTTAAACATTTCCAGTTGGGTTCACAGCCATCCAATTCAGACTTTCAGCACTTTCCCTACGGTATACTGCAGGCGAAGCATTAGTGCACCCAACTGCGGCTACGAAAAGCGAAAGTACTACGTGACTCGAAGCGTCGCTGACGGTTGCTCGAGGGACGTGTACACAAGCGGGGCTTCGAGACCGGCGCTCTGCTCACGCTGGTCTCGGGGCTCGCGTGTGTACACGCTCGATTACCGGCGTTCGCTTTGTAGTCCCGTCGCCGACCGCCACCGCAGACGAAAGAAACGTGTTTCCCCGCAGGAGACCGGGGTAAGGGTGGGAGGCGCCGCTATGGGAGAGAATTGCTGTCCTAGGTGATGGAAACATTCTGTTTCGGTTTGTTTCGTTTTGTTCGTTTGCCTGGCGGGCACTTGCAACTGCTTCATTCATGCGGCAAGAACTTGCCTTCCCTTCTTGATGAGGCCCTGCACCCGGGTGCCAGGCGTGATGAAACAACTGCATGGGCAGATGTAGTAATAAAAAAATATCCGCACTGTCATTCTGTATGGTTGCTTGAACTTAGGCATGTACGTAACTCAGCGCATTACGCGCTAGATGATGACATTGCTACTGCAATTTCATCATGGTTCGCTGGACCTAGATTAAATCTACAAAATGTAAAAAGATCAGCACACAATGAAAAGAGTCAGTATTAGGAAACGTCATATAACTTAGTCAAACACGTTTTAGATTTCAAGTTTATATTTTCGAGAAAAAATTGCAAACAAAAGTAAGTGAGGAGTGTAAAAGTGCTTAGTCACCGTTCCTTCAATTTCATTTGAGCAATGACGAAAGAGAATAGTACCGATGCCGTTAAAACAAACACTTGCTGCTTTTTTTATGGTTGCATGACACCACGAATTCACAGACTCCAAGCTCGGAAGGCGACATTAATGTCTTTTTGAGAGCATGACGCGATTCTCAAGCGTACATGCATCAGTCGTAGCTTTTGCCAAAGGTTCTCACGTCTACCACTTCGAATAAAATAAGTATCCACTTATTCAGTGATTTCCTAATTGTCGAACTGGTAAATTAATTGATTCCGCCGTGCTGCTTAGTACCCCAAGAACAAATCGCAACCATTGCTGGTGCCAAAGCGAGATGGATATAGAGTCAACTGTCGACTACGTGCTGTCTGACAAGCACCAAATATCAGGGTACCCAAGTCTTCTTATGTCTCCGTAGCATGACGCCAGAAGTCCCGCATCATGCACTAATTTTGCTGCGAATGCTCTGATTATAAATGACAAATCCTCTTTTTTTGGTCATGCGTGCTGGGAAATCGGCAAGAACAGAATAGAGGTTTTCGAAGCAGTTGATATGATGGGATAAAATAATGGCGAACTGGAGTTAAAAACAAAGCCTACTTGCGTGGACTAGCTTACACGGTGTCCTTATTCTTTCATTATTAATTAATTAATTATTAATTATTAATTCATTAATTGATAATTAAGTATTTCAAGCGTTCATTCATTGCCAACGTCAACAGCTTCCTCGCTGGATGCAGTAGTAAGGTGTTGATTTCAAACATTCAAAGTTTTAAATAACATTACAAATTTGTGAAATAGATTTTCGGAGGCAACAGCGCAAAAAACAACTATATTAATAACCAATAGGCATCGTGATGAAGGAGGACGGCAAGGTATTCAATACCAAACACAAAACGTCCCCTCATAAAATTTTTCGTGCAGCACTGTTATAACAAATAATGTTATCCAGACAAATCGTGTAATTACCTTCCATGCACCACTCTTTATATGTCTATTATTTTGTGTTGAATGCTGGGTACACTCAAGTGCTGAGGAGTATGTAGGCGGCACCTCACAGGTGTGCCATCTTACCAATAACGTCTTAGCAAAAAATAAATAAAAAATAAACAAACGTCTTAAATATTGTTGGACAAAGTACAGTTTGTGCGATGCACGCAACTTTCGCTCGCACAATGTTGGCTCCTTAGACGTTGGTTATCTACCGTTACAAAGACGCAATAAAATAAAACGCACCTATTTACTAGAATGCCAGTTTTTTTTCCCCATCGCGAAATGGTTCGCACGTTACGACAGTTCACTTAAGAGGGTAAGGTGGGGTAGGTTGACCAAATAAGAGATGTTTCTTGCTTTGTAAGCAAAAACAAAATATTAGATACTCGGAGGAGTAAGACGTTTTATCGGTGAGCGCGTAGGATTGTTCCAAGCCGTTTTGAAATGGCGCAAAACTGCGTTTCCTAACAGATGCACGGGCTCTTCTTCATACTCTTTTCTGCGTGTAGTTATACATAATTTATGGTAAGTATGGCTAGACCACTTCAATATATACACTCTCAGATGTTGGTGATTTTTATTAGGAATTTGCCTACCAAAAAGTTTTTCAAGATGAATATTTCTGTTCGTTGTCAGAACGATCTCCGCGTCTTTTTGAGCATGTAGTCACGTTTTACTTACGATAAATTATCTGAAAATATGGCAAACTTTACATACTGTTTCTAGACAACAATGCAAGTGGTCTCACTCAACTTTTTTAATAAACCCGAATCTCTTGCAAATAGTCTGAACTTAAAACTTTGAAAACTGTTTAGGTTATCATAAATAAAAAAATGAATTCAGAAGTCTCGCTCACAGCACGTCACAGTTGAAAACAATATTTGTTTTTTCTTGTGAGAGAAATATAACAGCCCATTTTTAATTTTTTTTTTATAAATACCATTACTATGCGGAATAAAAGTGCCAAATTCGAGGTTCCAAATGCACTCGATTTTTCAGAAAAGGAACATTTATTTTGTGCACCAGTCGAAAATTCGGTACTGAACCAGAAGCAAGTGAAAAAGAAAACAAAGTCGCAATTCCCCAGACAAAAGTCTGTGGCAATCTTATTGAGCATGCAAAATTTCACAACAAATTTCGGGCGACTTCCTAAGATTTGAAGCTTGAACCATGACAACCTGTTTACCCTACCGCACCCCCTTAAGAAAAATTTACGGTGGTCATTCTTTTTTTTACCTATCTATCTGTTTCTTCTCTTTGCTAGTTTAATCATTCATTAAATAGAAAACGCGTTTATTATCCTCGCGGGACGGGGATTAACGAAGTACAATAAAAATGGGGATATTGCTACGCGCAAATACCGTTTAAAAAAAAACTCCACATTTATGCTCGATTATACTTGCGCATACGCTGCTTCAATTACAGCCACTGAAAACAAAAGAAATCATAAAATTCAATTAGCAAGAACTCTCTCAGGGGTGTTTGGGCAAATTATCTTAAATTCCCGTAGGCAAGAACCTGCCCAATCAAGGCAGAGCGTTTCAGTCACACATTGTAATTGAAAAGAATGAGCATTCGTGTTCGTTTCGTAGAAGTGAGGAGTCGTTCTGTACGCCCCCCCCCCCCATCTGCCTTTTGATGGAGCTACACGTCTGTGTCCTTGGTCCTGACCTGTACACTATTGGCAAGAGCGAAAGGAAACCACAGAAGACTACGCGGAGACGGCAGCATCGTCGGTCTGTCTACACGTTGCCAGAAAGCAGCCAATAGCATCCGGGAAACCTTTCTTTTCACCAACGGGTTCTTCGAAGTGCACAAGAACGCGTGATCTGAAGCGAGGTCACGCGCCTCTAGTCTAGAAGCTGCAGTCATATGGATGAAGCTCTACAACTATAGCCGAGGAAGGCGAAGCCATGGCATGCTCAGCCACACACAGCACGATCACGGAGGGCTGCAAAAATTGCATAGAAGCAGACTCGAAATGCCATCAGCTGCGCCAAGATACCGAGCAGCAGCAGAACGCATTCGTTTTCAGTTTGATCATGCATCGCACCTCTACTAAAATGCCAGTGCATAGGAGCTCTCAAAAGGAAGAAAGACAGTAGCCGTGCTCAGTTCGGGGTGTCAGTTCGGGGTGTCTAACACCCCACCCCTCCTCCTCCTTCCAGCATTTTTACATATTTTATCTGTATATATATAGGTGCATGCATACACCAACGAATGAAGACGCATGAAACAAGGTCGGACATTAAATGACACATTCTTGAATGATCCTGATATTGCACTTCTTTAAAGTTAACTAAGCCATGCCAACATTTCAGCTTGCCACCACGACAGGAAAATTTCAGCTTTGCATGCACGCCGAATACTAAGGCTGCGTTCGTGGAAGGCACATGCAATAATCGTACCGAAAGTACTTTTCAGATGGCGGTTTCTATACATGCAATAGACTTTGTCCGAGTTACCACAAAACTGCATCGACGGCTCTGCGAGATGAACCGACCCAACATTGCATCTTTAATTTTAATCGCTCATAGTTCTGTGCCACACCGTTCAAGGGACAACACCAATACCGCCACATTGGTGGCAGCAAAAAAAAAGAAAAAAAGATAGAAATAAACAAGAAAAAGGAAAGAAGAAAGAAAGTAAGAAGAAAGAAGAGAAGAAAAGAAAGAAAAAGAGAAGGAAAAAAGAAAGAAAGGAAGGAAGAAAGAAAGAAAGAAAGAAAGAAAGAAAGAAAGAAAGAAAATGCAACCGCTTTTTTCAAAGTCACTTCACTACGTGATGTTCACACAGGTTTAACTGAAGCGGGTCCGGTTCGTATACGACGAATTATTTGAAGCGAAATCCTTGGAAGCACTTTATATAGTATGATTACTAATTAGCCTCAAAGCTAGTATTTCTAAATGTACCTAGAAAGCTGTACGATAATTGCAAACTCACCACTTACCCTTAGCTAATTACTAACGCACGTGTCGACGCGGTGACGCGCGAACGCGATGATGGTGCAGCGGTGCACGAAGCTGAGCACGAAGAATAAGAGCAGCTAAAAAGAACACAGTGCTAGCTTATAGTTGAGCGCGCTTTTTTGACAGTGCTGCAGTACGTCAGCTAAATGAATTTGTGCGCTCCCTCGGGGACCGTCTCAGTTCCCGTGCTTCCATATACGGCCCACGCGTGCTTCTAATCGATACATAGAAGCTGGCGATTGAGGAAACACGCTTGTTTATCAAAAATATTGGCCCTAGTACCAGTCTTGAAGTTCGACAGCTATAAGTGGTATGCTACGAAGAACACTAGCCTTCCAGTAAAAACGTTTCCCAGAAACGCCAGCGACTTAACGGAAAGGCGAAGACGTTGAGCAGAACTTGGCCACCCCAAACAGCTTCAAACTTCCCACCAAACCCACTTTCCCTCGCAAAGGGACACGACAGTTTTGAACTAAAATGTGATTTTCGCTTGTTACATGCTCGGTAGAACTCTGCTACATGCATGCTGAAATATAACACCAGTTTTAGTTCAGTGTTACAAGTTATTGCCGAGAGAAATAGAGAGAGAAATAAACGTTTATTTCGAAACGGTTTTCCGAGCGATGCCCGGTATCATCCTAAGGTGGGACGGTACCCTAGTCAAGCAACCATCTGGCTTCGACTGCCTTTTTGGCAATGGCGACGAGTTGTCGCTGGTCTTCCAGGTCCCCCCCGTTTCGATTAGGTAGTCGTCGTTCATTCTCGGTGCTTGGTCCCGATCCAGTTGCATGTCGTGGTTTGCATGGCACTGTCATTCCAGGAGCAAGTGTGCCAGGGTGCCGATTTCTCAAATTTTAACGCTTTGCCTTCAACGCGATTCGGAAATGATCAATCGCAATCAGCAATGATCCTAATAATTAGATATAGCTAAGCTCTTCGGTGATGTGGTTGAAAGCAAAGTCAAAAGCCCCCACCCCACCCACCTCGTATCAATTTCCTTCCCTATCTTGGTCCTTGCAGGAGAAAATTACGTTACTGCATGCTGCCCAATATTCGAGATGAGTTCAACAGTTGCAATTAAAGTACGTTGCCTGCAGCCAGCAATAATGTAGTTTTACGCGTGACATGTTTAACTATGTGTAACGATAGTTGAACACTTTTATTGTTCTTATACAGATACTTTAAAAAAACGTTTTTTTTCTTATAAGTGCATATTGTTTTTCTACAATGTAGTATTTAATCTAATATAGTGACTAAACAGAAGCGACCTTTGCATAAACACTTGAGACACACGTTGCTTATGTTGGACATGGCATCTAACCACCTTACCTAAATTTACTTAAAAAAAACATCAAGGAGAACAGCAAAGAAAACATCGCTGCTTGTTAAAGAACGTCTTTTCAATGTGCATTTGAATAAGTAAAGCGCATCACGAATTATTAATATTTAGATACAATTTTCATACGTTGGAATCAAACGACAGTATTATCCAGTTTCTATGCGTCGTGTGTGCTGTAGGATTCATTACCTGCTACAGCCAAGTCGACGGAAAAAAAATTCCATAACGCTAGCGTTTCATTTTCAATACTACGATACGTAAGAATTGCTAAGAAACAAAATCCAACGAAAGCCATCATATTAACTCTGAAATTTGCAGGACCTTTGTGAGTGAGTAAGTAAAACAACTTTATGTGGTCCACAATAGACGCGAGTTAACTCGACGTCACCTGGCTAAGCCCACACGGGGACGGTAAGGTTAAATCTGACCACCCTCACGCGGGCCCACTAGACGGCCAGCATTTTCCGAGGTCAGGTAAACACAATAATTGAGTTCGAACGTACTTATAAAGGAGGTCTCGAACTGGATATCTTCGATTTCATTATATCTCTAATAACAATACCTTATCTTCGCTTAACATAACCACATCCACCATGTTTCAGCTTCAGTAATGCTTTTTCAGTCAACTTAAACACGTAATTTTCAAAAGGCATGCCTTCCGAACGTATACACATGCTCTGTGTAGCCCCGCCGTGGTGGTCCAGGGGTTACTGCGCTGCAGATTGCTCACCCGTAAGTCGCGGGATCGAATCCCGGCTGCGGCGACTCTATTTCCGATGGAGGCGACGACGTTTGAGGCCCATGTACTTAGATTCAGAAAGAGGAAGGAAGGATAAAGGACAGAATAGTTATAAATAGATTTAGGTGCACCTTAGAGAACCCAAGGTGGTCGGAATTTACGGAGCCCTCCACTGTACGGTGTCTCTCATAATCATAGTGTGGTTTTGAAACGTTATACGTCCAATTTATTTATTGTATTACACGGTCTGTGTTTGTTTTTATTGTCTCTATTTCAGCCCACATCAAGAAAAAAAGAGAAAAACCACCAAGCTTCCTTTCCTCGCAACTCCAGGATCCTTATTGAGGGTCTTCATTGGATAGCTGCACAAATGCTCAAATGTTGATCTTATTACCATCCACAGACATCGCAAATCGAGTTGCAATGAAATGTTTGATTGGTTACTGATCTTCCTTTACGATCAGTTGTCTTTCCTTAGCGATGCACATTGATCTACAATTTTCCTAACCACAGACATCTTGATTTATGGATGTTCTCGTAAGGAATAATTGCTGGTCACGTGAGCGTTTTTACGACGATGTCCCTCGTGGCGCACGCCATCGTAATGAGCTGATTTGTACCCGAATACAGTCCACTCCTCTTACCCCCCCCCCCCCCTCAAGGACACTAATTCCAACTACGCAAGAAGCCCCGCCCTAAATTGATATCGTGCTCTCGTTCTTAAGATGAAAGGTTCATGTTATCTTTATATCTAAATGACTGGCAATCACCGTATCATAATGATGTAAGAGTACAGCAGTGCCGTCTTGAGACTTGGAAAAGACAGAACGAAAGAAAGAAAAAAAGGAAAGGGAAAGAAAGTAAAAAAAGAAAGAAAGAAAGAAAGAGAGAGAGAGAAAGAAAGAAAGAAAGAAAGAAGGAAAGAAAAGAAAGGGCCACGACATCCGTACCCGAAAAGCGGCTAACAGGATCGCAGTTTTAATGGCCGCCAGTAAGAAAGGCCACTTGAGCAGATTTTGTCCGCCGGGGTACAGGCTAATCATTAGGAGTGCGCACAGCGAGTACTTTGGCATGCGTAATGAGGGCTCCCAAAACGGGCTAAACGTGCTCGCGATTCGTTAAGGTTTACATAAAATAAAGCCGATAGTGCCTGCTCCCGCTGTTACAGCTGCCGTTTGAGGAGAAAATTAGGCTTTATATTACTTTTTTTTCTTTTTTTGCGTTTCGGGTATTGGTGGGACTCAATTGAGTGCACGACAAGCCTTGGGTTGCGGCACTTCGTTTTTGTCGTTACGCTTTCGTATTCTCGGCGGGCGCGTTAGCAGAATCACTGATGCCAGATGTTTCAATACTCACAGAGGGTTAAAGAAAAAAAAAAAGCTTCCTATGCCAGCAGCCATAGTTGTAGTAAATGAGCGAGGCGCACTCCATGAAGAGGAAGGCAGGCAGTGCACCATATACAATTCCCTTCCCGGGTTTGGACGAGTTAACAAAAATACCAATTAAGCTCCTTATGGAAGGTGTGAATGCACAGACCTGGTGACACTACTGTTATCCTTGTCGCAACGCCCGGTCGCGGCCAGATAGCGCCATTACAGGGAGTTTTGATGATTTAAGCAGGGTCCTTTGGACAACTGACAATCAAAATATTTAGGGGTGAAGTTCCTTAGGCCCTAGTCTTGTCTCCGAAGTGGTCACCATATAGAACTGTCGCTATAGTCGAACGAAAAGTATGTGACACACACACACACACACACACACACACGCACGCACACACAAGCACACACACACACACACACACACACACACAGTTTTACAATAGGCTTCAACATAGACATAGCATAATTATAAGGTAAGAGATCGCTCTTGCCGGCGAAAATAACCTATCGAGAAGAGCACTGATGAGTTCCTCTCTACTTAAATTTGCTCAGATGACGGGGCTTCTCAAAGAAGCCTGTAACATAAAGGCACATGTCGACCACTGTTCTATGTCTCAACAAAAAATTCTCACACTAGAATGGTATCTGGCCACCACTAATATGGCGGGTTCTTGCATTCAATCTCGAGGCATATCCTCTGCTGCAGCGATTTTCTAAATCATCCTTGAATAGACTAAGACAATCGGAAGGTGAAATAAATTTACATCTCTATATGCACTTTAGGTCAGTCAGTCTACATTATATGTAGCAACGCAAGGGTAACGTATACGAATATTGACCGATATGATACCCAAAGCCTCACCCAGTCGTCTTGATAAACTTCGTAAAGATGCGCGTTTTTATTTATTGCGATAGCAATTACATGGCCACTCTCAGCTGGATTTCGCCGCCGGCGTCAATGTCATGCACCGTATATGTATACGTATCTATATATATTAAAACGCAAGAAAGAAAAAAATTCCAGAAAAGACTCAGCGCGCGGAATCGAACATGGAACCTTCGCGTCGTGAATGCGAGGCGTTAACCACTGGGTGACGGAGAGGTACGGCCTCTCGAGTACTCGTGGCCGAGCCCCGCTACGACCCGCTGCTGAAGAGTATACAGAGGAAAGTGTGACACGGCGTGGAATCTTCGAGAAACAAAGATTAGATCGCCGCATCAGGGCATCTCCCCATAAGGACCTCTATAGACGTCAATCTTGGGACTGGCGCCGCCTGCAGACTAATACATTCCAAAAATCTGTATAAGCTTCACATGATGTACCCGGCAATATATCACAACGCATGTCCGTGATGCGGAGATACCCCTACACTAACACATATTCTTTACAGCTGTCTAGAGCGACCTGTCACAGTCGACATAGGACATACGCACCCAATACATACGCGGTCGTGGGAGGCGCGACTCGCTGAACGGACCCTGGGAAGCCAACCAGCGACCCTTGGTCAGGCCCGCTGAGCCGCTTTAGCCAGTGGAGCTTTGGAAAAAGGGCCCCACCTGCGGTCAACCACTTCTTAAAGACAACAGTCTTTCTTGAGACCTTTGACGGAAAGTTTTGGTTTGTCTGTCTGTCTGTCTGTCTGTCTGTCTGTCTGTCTGTCTGTCTGTCTGTCTGTCTGTCTGTCTGCCTGTCTGCCTGTCTGTCTGTCTGTCTGTTCAGTTGTCTGTTTGTCCGCCATTAACGATACCTCAAACGGCACCAAACGGCCAACCCCATCACCAGCGCCCACCAATATTGCTCAAGGTTTAGCGTTCATAGTTGTGCGATTGTCAATTTAAAAGCAATTATTGCGCACATCTGAGGCACCGTAACAACACGTCGCTGTTTTGTATGTCTGTCTTTATACTAGAAGAAGCACGCACAAGTAACTTTAAGGACTGTATCGTTTATCGCGCTGCGCTGACAGTGCAACGCGATGCTCAAAAAGGTAAGTAACGCTTTGCTACGACGACACGGTGGTAGCACTTGCCCTTCGCTTTGCGTTCTACATCTTATCACTTCCGAGATGGGCGCACATCTTTCTCCGCAGGCGCGCACGCCTTCGTTTTCAAACTGCCACATGGCGCTCGGTTCTAACAAGCCTCGATGCGATCGTTCGCCTCCGTTACACGCTCGAGGCACTCTAATGCAGCGCCTCCAGAATACCATTCACCAATTTTCTTGCGCAGAACATGAAATAAACGTTTTGTTCACTCTCTCCAGACGCAAGACTATCATCTTTCGACGACATTTGCAGTGTAACATGCAGATTCGTGCCATTTTTTAAAATAAATGTTGTTTGTCTCTCTTTCTCTCTACGTTCAAACGGCAAGCTATTTATATCTACCACTTACCACTGTTGGCAGGCATATCGGGAGGGGGGCTATCGTGTTTTGAGCACTATCAGCAAGATGGCGCGATGAGCGCGCGGCGGTTTTCATCTCTCACGCGTACTTTGGCCCGCAGAGAGGAGGAGAGTAGACGATCTCTCGCGCGCCCTTATCTCCCGGTGTGGAGGATCATACGCCTTGGCTGGCGTTGGGCTTGCACTGGAACGATTCTGTTGTAGTTACGGGGCGCACAAAGGTCACTGCAATCGTTGCACAGCTTCTGTTTGCCAAAAGAATGCGCTTTTCAGATACAGCAAAGTAACAACTGAGACGCGTTCATCTGCACCTGTGAGTATGTTTTGTGCGACATTTTTGCGTGTGAAACGCGGGGCTCGTTTCGATCTGCTTGCCATTCTGCGCGTGACCTTACAATTTGTTGCTATCGTGTTCATCGCTTCACCTTTGCAGCCAAGCTGTGACTTTTTTTTTACTTGGGGTCTATTTTCTGAGATCGAAAAATTGATAAAGTGCCGTCAATGGTTAATCCATTAGCCAATAAAGCGATAGTAAATAGCGGTGAGCAACAACTTTAGTTTTGTGTTAAATTGAGAGTTCTATCAAGAACGTGTACGATACTTCATTGTGACACAGGTTTCAGTCCTAATGCAAAAAGCACACCGTTATTACCACACTGAACTGTCGTCATATTATGCTTTAGGTATTTATTTTAGACTTCAGGTTGTTCATTAGCTGTTCGTGCTTGCGATGGCATCCACTCATTGCCCCTTGAATCACCTTTTCTCAGCCATCACTTAATTCGAGATCCAATTAGAGCGCACCTTCAAGCAATTTACCTGCTTCGAACCATTTAGGCGCCAGATAATAATGCAATTAGTGCTATCTTCAAAGCCCTTACCTGGGCGCTACCAGTCCAGCCATGCCCGCAAAGCCTTTTCTTCAAAAGCTCTTGAACTCTCTATTCACTAATTAGCCTCGCGTAACTTCGATTTTTTTTCTTCCCATGTTTATCTGCGAAAGGATCATTCTATAGCAACAGCATCGTTCAGTGCGACTCCAAGGATTTGTCTACTGTTGCTTGGTTTAGCGGAGAACACATCTTCAAAGGGTCTTCTGAGAGATTCGCTTGGACAGCGTCTCTCACCCATCCAAGTATAGATCCGGCTACTGGAATTGCAAACTTTAGGGCGCGACGAAGGCTAATCTTAGTCGAGCAAAAGGTCCGTCAACGTATGGAAAAGTTTTCCGCGAGACGGTAAAAGAGCGAGCACAGCACTGTGATGCGAGTACATTGAGCAACCCTAGTACCCTTCGCAAGCAAAGGGTACCACGAAGAATACGGTAGGCGAAAGAAACCGAACACTGGCGGTCAAGAGAAAGGTGAAACTGGGGCAAAAGAGCAGGTGCACTGGAAACTCATCTGCGCATGCTCAGTACTTGTAGCGCTTACCGTCAAGCAAGCACACGTGCGGGTCTGCCCAGGAATCACTGTTTGTTTATCCTTCGCGGTTTTACTCTCTTCCACGACAAATGCACGACCACAGCTAGTAGCTCAATCTGCTTTCCCATTAATCCTAATGTTCCTCTTTTGCGACTCTATAAATTTTATTGCTCCACTAAGCCAACGTTTCTGCCTCACATTAGCGTCATCCCCCCTCTGGAATCCAAGAAGAATCTTACTAAACTCATCGTGCAAGATGTAGCGGACACCAGCGCCTAAAGCGCGCAGTGTATCCTTTTCGGTAAGGCTCGGGGTTCCCCTTGCCGAAGACCGCGCGAATTCTGGTAGAAGAGGCCCGGTATTCAGCGCAACAAGCCAGCGAGAAGGAATGTAAACAGCGGGGGATCCAGTCGGAGGGATCTTCGCCTTGCTTTCGTTGTCACTGGGGCGGCTACATTCCGCGATAGAAGTTACGTGCAGCGAGAAGGAAATGCTGAGAGCTTGAAGAAAACTGAGGCCCCACTTCAGGTCTGCGTAGTCGCGAAACGCGGGCCGAGCTCGCAAGCATGAATTATTAAATTGATGCAGACAGGCAAATAACGTGGAGAGATGGAATTGTGACATCGATGTTCCGGCGACTTCTAACATGTTTTACGCTTCGCAGTAGACAAGGAAATAAGCGCACTATCTCGACCTAACTAAAGGGTATCGCCCCAGTTACTTTAAACACTCAGCAGAACTTCTTTGATGTCAGTGGTTCAAATATCGGTATTACATTATTAATTTCGTAAAGTCCAGGCCGTCAATGCAAGGGAATCAGTGCCACTGATACCATTGAGAGGTATAACAACAACGTTGACATACCGTTAAATACATGTGGATCGATAAACATACGGTTAAGTACTGATGAGGCGAAGGATATGACCATAAATTTAGCAGCAAAGCATCATAAGTCATCGTGCTTTAAAGAAAGACGAACCGCAGATTCTCAGCGGCCATGTTGGTAAGACCGATATGGAAACAAGGCGGCGAGGAAAAGTCGTGCCAAGTAAATGTGTTTGTATTTACGTCTGTACGCAACACCATATTTTTCTGAATACCTTAACAAGTGGCGCTCTTATCTGTTTCGATGCTTTACCGTATAATCGTCAGCAATAAGTGTTGTACGTCTGTCCCTAGGATAAGTGATTGTTTCTTTTTATTTGTTTGTTTCTTTGTACTGGTCACGAGAAAAGCAGTGAAGCACAAAAAACATCGTTTCTTGAAGGTGCAGTTACGCTCATTAATTCACCTAAAGTTAAAAAAAAACATCTGCCACCTTTAACCTGGAATCGCGTTCAATGCATGACTTTCCGTTGAGTAATCATTCCCTGCTTTTTTTTCTTGTCTATCTACCTGAACATTTTGCAACATCCGCTTCACTATTTCCCGCAGAAAGTAGTGAAAACAGACCACACCGGTTCAATATTTACGTAATTCACGTGCTACAAACTCTCCTGTTTCTTTTTTTACTTTACAGTTATAAGCTTCGTTTTTCGGTTTACGAAACCACGAAAAAAGCATTTCCACTTTGTCAGAGCTAACAAGCGATCACGAACAACAGGCAAAGGCCGAGTGACTGCGTCAACAGAGAACTTCCGTTTCCGTTCTCCACTGGCCATGCACCGAAGCGACGAGAGTTCCGACGATGCAGCTCACACATGAAAGCATACAGTGCAGGGAACTGGCCCGAAATGCCGCATAATTCCAGTCTTCTTCCCCCAGCAGGGCTTCCCTTACCGTCCCTACTCCGCGGGGAGGCTTTTCCCCCGTACAATCCTCCCCGTTGTTCCTCGGGCGAACACAAAAGCGGGGGGGCCAGACCACCACGCCTGCAGTTCCTCTTAGAAGTGCGGGCACACAGTCCGCATTGTTTGTTCTTTGTAGTTTCCGCCGCCCACAAAGACAGCACCGCCGAGTGGGGATAACGTTCGCAGTTCTGGGAGAAATGGTGGGGACTGAAGGGAAGGATGGGATGTATTGCGAGGGATGGCGGAGAAGCCGTAGGGAGGAGGATGACGCTACGGGGTTTATGTTGGGGACGCGCCGCAACTCCCTTGGTAGAGAGTGGGGGGTGTCCTGATGCACGGACGCTTCGCGGACCTTCCTCTACGACCGCGGGCGATTCGGCGCACGCCTCCTCATCTGGGGATGAGTTTTAGAGAAAGGGATGGAGCGAGGGGGATATCGGCAAGGAGGAGTGTGAAACGGAAACGTGCGGAGAATCGTGCGCGCCAAACGAGACGAGAGTTTAGGGGCGGCTCGCGACGCCCCGCGCTCGTAGATTGGCGCCCGGAAAAGGCTAGAGATATTTGTGGCAGGGATTTTTGTTCCCTCTCTGTCTGTCTCGCGTTTGCGTTTGTACTTCATTTGCCCCAATTCCTTTGTCCCTCGTCGTGTATGTAAGTGCGGTTTTCGACCAAGTGCTTCTCCAGTTTCCATCGCAATACAGATTTTTCTATTTTATTTTTTCTTTGTCTGCTGTATAAGCGAGCCAGCTGTGGTCCGTTTAAAAGATCGCCTGACGTAGTTCTTCTCTTTGTACAAGTTCAGCGATTCCTTTTCAGCGCCTTTTCACGTGAATCAGTGATCGAACGGTGTGCTTGGCGAGCGCCGTGTATGAAACAGACATTTGTTCGCTTGTTTTTTTTGTCTGTCTGACAGTGACATCTGCCAGGATTCGCGGACACTTTCGGCCAATGACTTGATATGCGCGCCTTATATTTTATTCTTTCGGTAACGGCACATCTTTAGGAGCGTATACGTGACTCGATCTCGGAAGCAAAGATTTCAACTCGGAAAGGACAAGCTGGTGTTTTTTTTTTTAAGCTTACACCGTGCGCTAAATCCCGAGCGCTAACTATCATTTGCTGGAGCGCGTAAGCGAGAGTGGGTCCGTCGTTAGAGGTGAATGTTTTGCCATCTTTGGTCATTCTGGCGATTCGCGCGGTGGTTTAAATTAAGGCGGGGGGTGTCAAGGCGGGAGAGGTGCGTGCCTCGCTCCCTCTGTGCCGCATACCTCATCAGTCCAGCTTCTGCTCATGTTGTCGTATATGTTAATTGTACGACAAAACGGAAAGCGCTGCCATGAAACACGCATAAATGTACTGCCGCATTGTGAACTTCAACAACGTAGAATTCATTTCGTGTTCCTTTTTTTCGAATCATACAGCTATTTTGGCTCATACCCTTGTACGTGTTGCGTTCCCTCTGCAAAGTTTGCGTCGAAGCCGCAGACAGCAGGGAGGTCGCGCCGCTCACTGGGGACGCTGCGCCTTCTTGCGCCATCGTTCAGTTGAGTTACGTCATGTCGCATGTTGAAGGAGTGAAACATTAGCCTTAAGGCGTATTTGGTTTGACGCTTTTCTGTGGCTCATAGTCGCCAGATTCCGAGGCAGCTCGGCAGCTGGCGCATACCAACTCAATACATACAGTGGGATAGCGCACCAAGTGAATACATCGGCGATCTCGGAGTGGAACAGCTAACGTTCCTCGATTTAGGAGCAGCACACCTGTAGCGCCATCGTGGAGCCGGTGTGAGAATACACCGGGTAAACATTCCTGCGCTGCATCGACAATGGCGCCGATCAGTCAAGTGGCCATCTCCGACATATCTAAGTGCAGTGGCAGCCTTCTGAGCTCACCGCATAGATCCGACGATCGCATCGAGATTCCAACTGAGCACTCGCCACCCAGCGGCCGTTCATGGAAACCTCGCTAACAGGGTCAACCGTGAAAAAAAAAAAGACATGTTACCACGCTGCGCGCGCTGAAAAGCGGCCGCTTAGTTCCTTTCTTTTCGCCCATCCACACGCGCGAGCCCGAAAAAGGAGAGAGAGATTTCCAGATACCATCGCAGGATGTCGCAATGCGTGGCATTGCGGTGGAAAGTTGTCTCCGTATCGTTCTATCACTTTTTGATGGATGCAGACGACACGCAATGAAGAACGGCGCAAATCAAAAACTTGCACAATAGAAAAAAAAGGTTATGCATACTACGGCAGTTCCAATCAATTCGCTCACGACCACTTAATTCGCCTCGGTGTGTGCACCATGATATAGCTTGCGTGCATTCCTATTAAAATTCGGGCTTCTCTATGCCCGGAACATAGTTTTGTATTCAAGCAAGTACTTTAGAGAAATTTGTTGCATTGCGTGTGTGACTGTATATTTCGCATATGCTTGGTTTTTTGTGTGAGTTGTAGTGCTTCCCATTTGCTAATTAAGCTGCTGTTCTCTTTCCCTTGAACATTTTTTTTATTTCGCATGTGTGTAAATACACGCACACAAACACACTCCCGAAAGCCGCACGAGTGTTGCGTGCGTGTATGTATGTTTGCGCGCATATGCGTCATGGCCGTGCATTCGTAGCTTGCGTATATAGTGTGCGTGCATATATCTGCTCTCACTATCAGTTACTGTTCACACAAACAAGGTAGTGTTCGGAAGCACACGACCTTATTCATTAGAAACCTAATGACATGGATTTGCTAATGGAAAGAAAGCAGTACTCATATTAAAATACAAACTACGATTTGCCTTAGCTCAAGATAGACTGGCCCAGGACAGCTCCGTTCTATAGTCAAGTGAACGGCATGCGAATTCTGCTTTAGACGGCACAGCGGAGCTCAATGAGGTACATGGAACCGGCAACACGAGAAGCGAAGTAGTTACCTCGAAAACTCATAAGGCCTCGCCTGTCTCAGTGTAGAAATGAAGCGGAAACGTGTTAGCGCCTTTCGTAGAAGCGCGCTACATAAGAAAAGTTGCCTTCTTGCACCTAGGGCTCGCTATAGACAGGTTCTTCAACTTAAAGTAAATCTGATGTGGTTTACTGAAGAACTCGACGTTTGCGTGCCCAGCGCAACCATGTCCGCTGTTTAGGCAGTGAAATCCTTTACGCCGATGAGGATGAGGCGGTCCGCGGCCGGCACTTTTTCGCCTTCGACGAAGCAACCCGATGCGACGCCTCCATCAAAAAACCAGCACAGTGCCAAGGGAAACTGCCACGTTGACCCCGTTAAGCGCAGCCATTTTTGTTTTTTAGGCTACAGTTGCCAGCACAAAGAGTTTTTTATGTAGTTGCGAATAGCTTCAAGGCATTCGTCTGCGAGCGGCTGTAAATCTATTGACTTTTACTCCGCCTTTACCAGCCGCCTCCATTTTCGACATGATGGATTTATGGCCTCGTAGACGTGAACTCGCAACATGCACGCTTGAAAACACTACAAACACACATGCACGAATCGTTACGCACCTGTCGATGAGTCCTTGCGAAATGCCCCTTCAGAGCGCTCGTACATGCACAATCGAATGCGCCATTAGTTGATATAACATTCCAATTCATTGTTATCGTGTTCATTGCTTCATCGTTGCGGGCAATATATTAAAGAGTTCATTAACCAGAAATACTACAGTTTCGAAGCTGTTGGTCGTGACTGAAAAATCGGTGTTCTCCACGAGAGAAATAGTGATATAGATGCACGGAAATATTTAAAATAAAATAATAAATAAAAATATAATATTAGGTGATGTTTTGGACAAAAGAAGAAACGATATACGAATGTTACAGGCTCAGGAGTCTCTTCAATTCAAGTAATATTGTTCGCCAGAAGCGTAGAATCGCACAGGGCGTCAGAACATGTAAAATGCGCAACGAATGGGTGTTTCAAAGGCTCCCCCATTAGAAAGCGCTCAGGGATATTTTAGACATCATCAGCAACCGTATAAAAAAAAAGTGTACATCTACGCAGCTGCATGTGTTTCCATAAGGACGCGTAGAGGCTACATCGCCAATTCGCAAAAAGGAAGAGTTACGGCGCAATAAGCGCAGTGTGGCTGTGTTTCGCACAGGGCGTTTGAATAGCTGTTTGTGAATTTCTTAGAGACACAAGAAGGTTTGCTCGTTCAATTTTCTTTTTTCAGGGAATGAAATTCTACTTCTTTGAAATGACTACTCATTTATTGATTTCAATAATTTGTTATTTACCTGCTTTATTCGTAAGTCGCCTTATAATTATCCACTCTTATACTTAATACATGACTTGATAATCATTTTTTCTTCATCAAAACTTGAAACTCGTTTCCCTCATTACAATAACCGCCGATTTAATGACTAATTCTCCGTGGTCGGTATGAGCCAGTACATATAGGAACAAGTAAGGGATCGGTTTAGAACAGCTATTTTTACGTGCACAGACGCATTTTCCTTTCTCGGCACGGTACTCACTAATAAAAGAATCAAAGCGATGCTGTATACTATATTGCTTGAGACATGTGGGTACCGCCATCTTGGAATCTTAAGTCGATGTCTCTTTGCTTGCGTATGTTGCGATCTGAATTGATAAAGCCAAGAAACATCGTATGCACCAACTACCCTGTTTTCTTGTGCATTCGTCTACCGTAACCTTGTTCGTTTGATTGTCAAAGGTGCAAAACACAAAAAGTAGCAGCACAACATGGCGGCACTGAAACCCCTCTGTGTATTGTCTATAATCGGTGACAGCCTAAAAGGGTGAATAAATATAGGCTCCGCCCACGAGGCCGCACTGCCCTTATTTTTCGTACTTCCACCTTGTTGCACAGCATGGTGCGGAAAGTGAGGAATGTGGTAAAGTGTTGCAAAACAGTCCGAGCTGTTGCCGCTTCGGCGCACTTCAATAACTGCACAATGGCAAACTCCAACTGCATCGTATGACGATCGGTGGGGATGTTGCTGTGTACGTGTGGACAGGAGTTTAATTTTTCATCGGTTCGTCCAAACCGTTGCATCATAGCAAAGGGCCGCCCAAGTTGGACGTGCAGAACACAAAGGGAACAGCGGTATAATTTGCTTTTCATTCCTAGCTTGTTGCCGACTATAGTAATTGAGAAGGCGATGTGAATGGGGTTCGAGATTGTCGTCACGTTCTGCACTTGAAGGTGGAGCTCAGGCGTAGTCCGAATTTCGTCAACATACCATGAGATGCAGGGTCAGAGCAGTCGAGCAGGACAGCGTCCCAGTCCTCTCGGGCGGTGTGGGTAGGTGGAATTTGAGGAGGCGCGCCCACACCATGCGATAGGTGTCGCAAGGCTTCTCCGCACAGTGTGGGCGCGCGCCCGAGGAGGCTGAATTGAAATAATTCAGTACTGCCAGCCACAGTACTGTATTGTTGAAGAAGAGGCGGAGAAGCCAGCGCTCTTCCACCCTGTGAGGCCTTCAGAAACGGGGGGGGGGGAGGGTTAGACACCACGAGAAGACCGTCTCTGTAGGTGGGTGCTGTTGATAAAATGACGCGGAGGGCTTTAAGTGGTCCTCTCTTAAAAAGAGGAAATGAAATGAAAGGGTAAAACACAGCGATGGTTTTCAGCAGCTTCGAAACAGAATAATTTAAAGGTGCGCCTAATGTCTGCGGAGGAAATGAAAACGAGGGGACGGGGGTGACGGGCGACATCGTGTCGATCCATATTTAATTGCAGCGTGACAGAAGGAAGACACAATGACAGCCGTTGCCTTTTCACTTCGTACCTATCCTTCGCATTGCTGTCACTCTGCACTTAATTATGAATCAGCGCACATCGTCTGAACAAGAGATAGCGCTGCTGTGAGCAAAGACGTGAAGAGAAGCGACGAAGGCTGATAAACGTAGACCACCGGTTATATTTTCGCCAAAGTTAATGCAACCATAATATGGTCATAACAAGAAAAAATATTACCGATCACGCAGTATTGTTACTGCACTAGTAAAAACATTATCACTAGCCAAAATACTAGGCTGCTTCGATGTCAAAAGTCTACAACGAAGCAAGGAAAGTCCTCCAACACTGCCTGAAAAACGTGACTATATTTGTGATGCGTAGTGATGAAGCTGCGTTGCGTGCATCCCATGCACTTATTTGTGCCAGAGATCATCAAGAGGCGTTAACAACAGAATTTTTGAATTCACACTGAAGGCAAATTATTATCATTTTTTTTAAATTCATTTTTATCTGTGTTAACCAAGTTAAAAAGGCACAGTCATCGCCAAGAATTCATTAAAAAAAGCTCTCTTTTATTGTTCATTTCAATAAAAGCGAAAAAAAAAACGCACAGGTTCTCTCATGCATTCGCATAAAGACGACTCGAAGGCGAGAGCTATCTTCTTTTGCTTCATCTTTCTTCGTAGTCAATATACTGATTCTATCTACATTTGAAAGCGTCCCGCACCTATCGTGCCTTGAATTGCCTCAAGGATCGGAAGCATTCCAATCTTGCTGCGCCTACTTGGTTTTACATTGCCTCCTTTATCGGCACGCCTTTGGCTAAACGATCATCTTGTGATGACGTCATCGTGTTACGTCATGTTGTGGGAATTCACCATGCGAAACAATGATTACGTCACGCATATTGGCGATCTGCGACGTCATACGGCGATGTCGACACGCGGGAATCTTCGACATCACTCGTGCAGCCGCCGACAGTTAATTTTCGCCTTTGATTGGGCATATAAGGCTTTCGCCTCTAAAATAAATCTCATAACTCTGACGGTGATGTTGCCTGACAGAAGTACCGCATGATACGCGTTTTGTCACCGTCCATTCACTTATTTATACGTTCGCAAGACAATTCCATAATATTGAATATATAGTAATTCTTTTGGTGCTATATACCACTCACTTGTTTATAGTAAACGGCTCGATAAAAAAAAATGTTATTCTGCTTGTACGACGCTCATATGTTTCATCTTTTTCAAGAATTCAGCCATGAAACTACAGTAATCTGACCAGGCGCGGCCGCTGTTGTTGTTGTTGCCCCTTCGCATTGGCACATACCCACTATGGGGGATTGGCCATGAAATCTAGAAGTAGCCTATATGAGATATACTAAAAGGTTTATCCTAAATGAAAAACTAATGATATAATAGAAAAGAATAATTAACTAGAAAAAGAATATTAAACTAAACAAATAATTGAAGATTGAATCAAGAAGAGAAAAGGTGAGGTAATACTACAGTGTAAGACAGAAATTTTGAGTAGACCAGACAATCGAGCTTATCTCACCCGGTCACAATCAAATGAATATGCAAACTTCATTCAAAATTAGACAAGTGTCGTCAGAAATATATTTAAGCAGGCATTATTATGACATGCGCTTTGATTCTCGAATGAAATTGCATACAGCATCGAATACGCTCCTGTGGCAATGTCCCAAGCTAAAGGCACCGAAACTTAGAACATTATCTGCAGTTAAATTTAATCCTACGCTACGCTAAAGGCGCAGGTTTTACTACCTCTTCTTCATGTGTCGAGCGCGCGTGTATTTCCGAGACGAGAAGTTCTGTAATGGCCTCTTCCGTTCAGCGGCGTCCGTTTCTTGTTTTCTTCGCAGTTTCCCCGACTCCACGGCAATTCAGAAGTCAACCATTCGCTACCGTTGAAAAATGAAAGAAATCAAAGTAGAGGGCGACTGAAATGGCGTACAGCTGGCAATATCGCAAATACAAAAAGACCAAATGTCCAGCGGCACCGGCTTTGCCTAACGTAAGTGGTCAATACATACCTTCCATTCCAATCGATTTGGTAATAACTACCTCTCCTCCGAACCTCCGAAATATAAATGAAAGACGCATTTACGATTCTGAAGAAACGCCTGCCTTACACAACTTCCATGTCCACTGCAGTTGCCAGTACATACAAGAAGCTGGTATAGTCCAGTAAAAAAAAGATTAAAAGAAAAAAGACGCTTTCGGCGTTTCAACCAAACCGTGTTCAATTTCTACGTTTCCGCTTCGGCAGTGCTTTTCGCGCGTACACACATACACCTGTCGGCGTTTAAACGGAGTACATACGCCGGAGTCGCATTCCACTTCCCATCTCATTTTCGTTTTCCTCTTTGTTGTGACGCCTCGCAGGCATCGATATACACCGAACCACGGACGCGTGGAAGGCAGGCAGCGGGGTTGGTGCGGCAGTTTATTCAGACCCGACGCCGCAACACAGACGTGAACCGTGTGCTTGAACCCCTCCCTCTTTCCTATACCCACTCCCTTGATTGCCTCCTCGCATCGATTTGCGGCCGCCTCCGGGAGAACTGCCGGAGAACGCGCAGTACGAACTCGCTTCGCCAAAGCGAAGTTGTCAGATGCAGGCGCGCCACGGCGCGCCCGGTTCGCGACGCATCCAAGAAAGAAGGCGCGAAATAAAGCGAGGCAAAAGTTAAAGCGAAGAAGGACGGTGGACAAGCAAGTGCGACAGACTGAAGATTCCGGCTGAAGGGAAGATTGGTTCCTAGTAGGAGGAGAGGGCCACGGGTGAAGACATTCCCTCGGTAGAACCCATAGCACGGGGCGCCGCTTTCTCGAAGAATGCACCGAGAATGTCGTTGCCGTTTATCTCGGGTGAGCATGCGTTATATAAGCGTGCGCTTTTCGATCGTCTTCATATTTCGTTTTTTTTGTACGTATACTTATTTGATCGTTGCTGTTGTTCACCCCGCGCGTTCCGCGCCTTATTCAAAGTGGCCGGCGAATAAGGTGGCGCCCTGCGTTTGTTGCTCTCGGGGGAGAAAAGGCGACACAGCACTGCCGCCGCTAGAGCACATGCATTTCAACTTTACCCGTGGACAGGTGCGTAGCATTCCTCACGCACCTTTTCCGCTCGTAAGTTTTGTCTCCGTCTTTCCTGTATTTTGTTTCCATCATCTCAGTCGTATGCACGATCTGTCTTTCGGTTGTGTTTTGGGTAGCGCATTCCACGAAGTCAGTCTCTTTTTTTTCCCTAGTCCCTCGGCTTTAAAGTGTATGCGAAATTCTTTTTCATTTCTTTTTTAAATCAGGAGGACGCACGATTTAGCAGAGCTACGAACAGAGGGAGTAAACGAGGCGCGTCCCTAAAACAGTCACCGCACGTGGAAACAGCCGCATTTCGTTGAATACAAAGTAGTTTTTGTGCCAGAGGAGGCTTTTTTTTCTGATTGTCTTCTGTAACAAACGTTTAGAAAGTCAGCCGTGGTAAGTTATGCGAGCCATCCAATCCTATACCATATTCGCTCGATTTTTAGTGCTCCCCCCCCCCCCGTTTTTTTTTCTATCTTTCGCCGTGGCTCTGATAACAATGTTGCGGAAGGTACGTTGACGATTAAAACGGCGTTACAGCATATTTGAGATTTTTGAAAGCCAATATCATGACATCAACATGAAGCACATCATAATATGGTACACCGATTTATTTAAGATGATCCAAACTACGCCACCTATTTTTTTTCTTCTTTTGGATCTGTGATGACACATTTAGGTGCGAGCATCAAAAACTGACTGGGAGTTTTTCAAATATATTTTTTTTCATTTTTAAAAATTTTTTTAAAGAAGAGGTTAGTACCAATCTTCGATGTTAGCTATACTGCTTTACTCTTAAAGGACGTGTAACTAAGTTGAGCTTTTTACAATCACAAGCATAGAAAACACGTGATTGAAACAAACGTAGACAAACAAATGATTGGACATTCACATACTCAGCCTCGGTGCACCGCGATATAAAACATATATCACTACTGTCTCATGACCTGGCCAATGAAACAGCCAGGAAAAACGAGAATATAAAACTGTGCAAGGGGCTAAAAAACACGGGCCTAATGATCAGACTTTCGGAGTGCTGATGAGATATCACAATTCGTTGCCTGGTATTGTGATGGAGGGCTCGCTGATGCATTTTCCCTTCATCTTCTAATTTGAAACGCATCTATCAGCTCTCAGGGGCTCCGATCCGGGTGTTTAGATAGAATGTTAGCATTACGAAAAATTGGGGTGCAACCACACGAGCTACAATGTTGGGGCACGCGTGAACTATTCCTTGTATCCAACAATATTCAATTCAGTGTTCCCGAGTGTTCGCCTTATCCTGTCTGAACGTAAAGTTATCAAACCCGCAACCCCGTGTGCTCAGCTATTATACGGATTTCAGCGCAGCCACCGAGCTATACCACCGGCGAGCCCGAGCAGAGAAATCGATTCGTTGTCGTTTCACCTGGCCGAGCTGTGCCCTCCCCAAGATATCACGCGAACGGCAGCCGTGCGGTGAAGCACCTCCCTGACAGGATGGAAGCAGCGCGATCGAAGCACGAACCGCGGCTAGCTATACGGCGACGGAAGCCAGCTGTTTCGCGAATTGTACTCGCCGTTACCACAGCGACAAGGGCGCGTCGACCCGCCATACCTGCGGGATTTATATTGCATACATTCATATGAAAGGTTGGCGGGACAGATGACGCAACAAGGTACGTGCATCGCCTATAAGAGGGTGCTCCCGTGAAAAAAAAAAAATGCGAGAGTCTAACACGAAGCGCTGTTGTTTCGTGCACCAGGTGCAACGTCATGGCAGCTTACGAAACATTTTGCTGTTGATGCGTTCGATCCAAGAAACGGTTACATCATTTTCCCGCCTGCAATGCCATATTTTTAACAGTGGGGCTGTAATAGGCTATAGGAAAAACGACGTTAGTCTGAAATGGAAATTACAATCATTATGCGCTGGGAAGTGCTTTCTTCGTCCTCTTTTTCCCTATCTTCAGCTTCGCTCTACAAAACAATCGTCCAGTGTGAGATGCACTAACCTGGATGATCTCGACATCGAGCGCACAGAGCGAGAACGAAAGAGAAAAACTGAGATAGACAATGAAACAGAGAGAAATAAGGGCATATAGAAGTAAAAAGAAGAAAGAGATAAAGAAAGGTTGAAAGACAAAGAAGAAATGGGACGAAAAAAACTGTTTAAAAAAAACACAGCAAGTTAGCAATGAAGAGAGAAGTGGGAAAATAAAGTGACCAAAGAGAAAGAAAGCACACGTCCCTCGAAACTCCAAGCAAGAGGTGTTGTGGAATGTTTACATGTAAATTCATTACTTTTAAATCATAATGTTAATGCAGTCATTACTATAGGCCGGCTGTAAATTGCAAAGCGATTAATTAGGATTTGGAAAAAGTTCTGCGAAATAACGAGTAATTACGTTTAATTACTTTTTTAGCACTCATTCTTCCACCTACGCCTTTTTATTACGATGCTCCTGTCCAGGCACCCAGAGCATGTGAGGTTCGGATGTTTGTCTTCAAAATCTCGAGTGTCGGAGGTCTGCGAGCAGCGCAAGAAAGCAAAAAAAAGAGCAAATTAGAGAAACCATCAGGTTGCGCGGCATTTAAGCTGCGGAAGTGAGCTGTTCCCACTGACGAGTCTTCTCGTTAGAGCGGCAGTGCCCCCGGGCTCTCATTTCTTGTTGTTGTTCGGGGTTTTCTTGTTGTGCAAGCTCCATCCTTTCGCTCCAAGTTGACCAAGCAGCCGGCGGGTCAACGACCTCCGAAGCTAATCCTTTCCAAGACACGGGCCTGACCCGGGGCTTCACACTAAGCACGGACTAATGAGACTCACTGAGCCCGTACACCTGCTTAGTCCTTTCGATGACACAAACAGCAGCGCCTGAGTTGTGTAGCGTCTTTAATTTATTGAGCAAGTTTCGCGGTTGGCACGTTTGTGACCTGTTTCCCGTCTACTCTCAGGAGGCCCGAAGGGATCTGTCCTGGGACACTTGTTGTTTTTTTTTTGGCGTATATCAATGACACTTCTGGTGTCAAAGAGCCAGGTGTGCAGCTTAACCTGTTCGTAGATTAGTGTTTAATTTAATCTACAGTACAAAAGAAGGAGTACCAAGTTAAAATGAATGGCTCCTTACAGGCGTTGTGTGAACGGTGCATGAAATGCAATACAAAATCAATTGTTCTATACCGACATACGCACATATTAGAACAAAGAAGCGTCATGTCTCGTTTTCATACACCGTTGGGAAGAACTGCTTAATAAATACTACTCAATTTAAATGTCTAGGAATAAGGATAACGCATAATTTATCCGTACTCATAAGCAGTGCTTGTTCAAAGGCATACTGGGAGGCTATGCTTCCTGAGAAAAAAAAAAGAGTAAAGGGCGCAACAGCAGATGACCCCGCCGCGGTGGTCTGGTGGCTAAGGTATTCGGCTGACCCGCAGGTCGCGGGATCGAATCCCGGCTGCTGCGGCTGCATTTTCGATGGAGGCGGAAATGTTGTAAGCCCGTGTGCTCAGATTTGGGTGCACGTTGAAGAACCCCAGGTGGTCGAAATTTCCGGAGCCCTCCACTACAGGGTCTCTCATAATCATACGGTTGTTTGGGGACGTTAAACCCCACATATCAATCAATCAATCAATCAATCAACAGCAGATGTGAGATATACTGCTCACAAAACCTTTGTCCAGTTGTTAAGGACTCGTCGGTGGTATAGAGCCCTCACCAAAATTATATGAAAAAAAGTGGCGAAAATTCAGCAGTGCGCGCTGCGATTTTTATGTTCCCGGTATCGATGGAAAGGTTCAGTTACATAAATTCTCCGTTCTTCTGACCTGCAGCTGCTCGAAACGCGCAGGCGAAAAAAAAATTCTCTGTGAGGCAATTATTTTGAATAATAAATGGTCTACTAAATAATAGCGAAGAAGTATGCTTACTGCCACCATGTAAACAGAGCTTGAAGACTAACCAAAACAGGGCAATCCAAGAGTAAATAACTCATACCGATACGATCAGACAATACACTTTTACGGGCATATTGGAATTGTGAAATGAATTGCTGATGTGTTGTGGAAAAGAACGATAAGTTAAAATTTGAACAGACATTATATGACTATCTGCACAAGTGTATCGCTTGATATTGATGTAACCTGTATTTGTGTATTTTAGAATGGTGTTGTTTTCTCTTTTTTATTACGCTACCCTGTCTGTAAAGACTCTCGCAAGAAAGTTGATCGTATTGTGAAATAAAATGAGTAAATAAAAAGGAATTGGTCTGGCTACGGCTGCTTCTAATTATGACACTTATCATCGTATAGTTTCTAACGAACACAACAGAACATAACACACGCGTGCACACTGACAAAAAAAACGTTGAGTGCTACGAAATAAAAAAAGAAACGGCAGAAGAGTAAGTCATTTTAACAAGAATAAATGCCAAGAGGCAACGCTTCTTTTTTTTTACACGAAAGTGTCTTACGCAGGAGTCCATCAAGAGTTCAGTGACGTATTTCCGTACGGGAAATGACGTCATTTTTTCCAGAAGTTCATGACCGAAGTCTTGGTGTACAACGGCCTTAAACACTTGCGGTAAAAAATAAGTGTACGTAGAAAGAAAGAAAGAGAAAGCCGCATGTACAAGGAAGAGATATAAGAAACAGAGAGGAACGGAAATAAAGAAAAGAAATGGAGGAAAAAACTAGAGGGATATAAGGAAGAGCACATAACTCGGCTGTTGTTACACACTTGGGACCACTTGTGCAACGGTGCCCTTGTTTTATTTTTTTTTTAAATCCCTATGTGTTCCCGTGGCACAACAGAACATAACACACGCGTGCACACTGACAAAAAAAAACGTTGAGTGCTACGAAATAAAAAAAGAAACGGCAGAAGAGTAAGTCATTTTAACAAGAATAAATGCCAAGAGGCAACGCTTCTTTTTTTTTTACACGAAAGTGTCTTACGCAGGAGTCCATCAAGAGTTCAGTGACGTATTTCCGTACGGGAAATGACGTCATTTTTTCCAGAAGTTCATGACCGAAGTCTTGGTGTACAACGGCCTTAAACACTTGCGTTAAAAAATAAGTGTACGTAGAAAGAAAGAAAGAGAAAGCCGCATGTACAAGGAAGAGATATAAGAAACAGAGAGGAACGGAAATAAAGAAAAGAAATGGAGGAAAAAACTAGAGGGATATAAGGAAGAGCACATAACTCGGCTGTTGTTACACACTTGGGACCACTTGTGCAACGGTGCCCTTGTTTTATTTTTTTTTAAATCCCTATGTGTTCCCGTGGCCCTAGGTCACTTGTCGCGTTTGGTGAGGCAAGTATGGTTTTGTGCCTTCAAATCAAATGACGGCTTTTTATGACGTCACGGTGATGTCTACACCCTTTAGTGCAGATGATTTCAGGGAAGCGATGAGCTATGTTTAAAACTTTATCGCAGATATCAATACCATATCAACAGAATACTTCTTGCTACACCTACCTTAACGAGAATGACAAAAGGGACTTTATTGACGTGGACATAACATATGAAATGACGTGGAATCAACAGCACAAACACTGTTCAAACGCACACAAACGCACAAAAAATTGTGTCTTAAAAAGAGTAGTACACATGCAAACATGGTAAACAAAAGGCACAAGTAAATCGTGAATAATTTGATTCATATGTATGGTTTAACAACACAAAACCACGATATAATTATGAGAGATGCCGTAGGGGAGGGCTCCGGAAATTTCGACCACACGGGGCTCTTTAAAAATTGTGATTATAAGGTTCAGAATAGAGCGTGGACGCTCTACTATGGGCGCGCCATCAGCTGTCACAGCTATGCAATTGATATGCCCTCTGCGGGAGTGTGTTTAAATAAAGTCGTTAACGATTTAGAGTAATATGTACTCTACTATTTGAGAGCATAAAGCCATCCCGTTGGCCTCACACGTCATGAGGGGTGTTAATAAAAAGTGTTTGACGATTTCGAGTACTTCGTACTCAACTATGGGAGAGCCCTCAGCCGTCCCGTTAAAATCGGTGCCCCAAAGAAAGGGGATCCCGAAGGGCTGCATATGTCGCGGGGACAAGCGTGACTTAAGCGCTTGCTGAGTCGCTCGTGCACAGTTTGCCTCGAGTCGATATTTAGCAACCTCGGTCGATTGCCAAGTCAGCATTGCACTATGCCTTCATAAGTACCTCTTACACGTGTAGAAAATCAAGCGAACGTGCTTTTATCGCGAACGATAGTACTAGCGAACTCGGTCCTTTATCTAAAATGTTCCCTTCAGTAAGCAAGCAATGCTAAAAAAGAAAAGAAGCAAACAGCGTCGCTTTACTTGCAATACTTGGAAAGCCACGCGCCACCTTCTTTGTTTATTCTAAAATTTCTTTCTCTTTTTTTATGCGAAGCATTTGTTGCCGAACTTCGGTGGCTTTGAGCGTATCTATCTATCTATCTATCTATCTATCTATCTATCTATCTATCTATCTATCTATCTATCTATCTATCTATCTATCTATCTATCTATCTATCTATCCACTTGCGACTGTTAGCTCTCCTGGACGTTTCGATAATGGTATCAATACCAAACTTGCTATGGCATAACATGACTGTATGAAGAACATATTTGACTAGTCATAACATGAAAGTCATGACATCTATGCGATGAATGTCATGACTTACATTTCATGGTCTTACTGCTCTTGAGGTGGTTTCGTTCACATGACGTTGCATGGCGAACACAAGCGACAGACCTTAACTTGAAAATTATGACATGCCTGTCATGTAACAACATGACTACATGCCACGCTCATGATGCGCTCGCGGCCATTTCGTTAGCGTCACATATACGAAATTTGGTATTACGGTAAATGAATGGATGATGAAGGTATGTGACTGGTGCAAACATGATAATTATGGGATGGGTGTCATGTAACAACATGACTACATGCCACGCTCATGATGCGCTGGCGGCCGTTTCGCTAGCTTCACTTTATACCAAATTTGGTATTACGAGACGTCTATAGATGACGAAGGTATGTGACTGGTGCAAACATGATAATTATGAGATGGGTGTCATGTAACAACACGACTACATGCCACGCTCATGATGCGTTCGCGGCCATTTCGTTAGCGTCACATATACGAAATTTGGTATTAAGGTACGTGAATGGATGGCACAGGTAAATGACACATCCAAACATAATAATCACGGCATGCGTGTCATGTAACAACATGACTACGTGCCGCACTCATGATGCGATCACGGCCGTTTTGTTAGCTTCACATATGCCAAATTTGGTACTGCGTGACGTCAATGGATGACGAAGGTATGTGACTCGTGCAAACATGATAATGATAAGATGCATGACATGTGACAACATGACTACATGCCACAGTCCAGGCGCCAATACACTTCGACGTGACGCAGCACGTGTGCGCACCGGCGTTCGTTTTGTCGCGTCATGCCGGCGTTGCACGCCAGTCACCGGTCCTGCCATATACTCGCAGGCGCGCGCCGCGCTGCGTTGCTCTGACACATGCGCATTTCAGCGCGTCCAGCGTCCCTCCGTCACGAAAAAAGGCAGACGCACTGCTGCCTGGGTAACGTAGCAGGTGTGAAATGCAACATGTCGAATTTCGCGCCGGTTGGCGTTGGGCTGTGCCAACGGACGCTGGTCGCGCCGGTCGCACCTGGCGTCAGACTATAGAGTTCTCACGTTTTGCTAACGTATAGCGTCGCTGTGCCCAGCGTGCGCGTGCGTCAACGTTACATCGGAGTATATTGGGCCCTTCATGATGCACTCGCGGCCGTTTCGCTAGCTCCACATATACCAAATTTGGTGTTACGGGACGTCAATGGATAACGAAGGTATATGGCTGGTGCGAACATGATAATCATGACACCCGTGTCATGTAAGAACATGACAACGTATACCAGGTTGATAGAGTGCTCGCGGCCGTTACACTAGGTTCACATATACTAAATTTGGCATCACGTAACGTGAATAGATGATGAAGGCAAACGACACATCCAAGCATGATAATCATGACACGGAAGTCGTGTACGGCATAGTTTTCCTCCACCTCATAACGCTGTGGTGACATTAAAGTGACATAACGCCCTTCCTCATTTGTGCATCGCATATCATCGATTCCCACTGTACGTGGGATCTGCCAATTTTTTTCGGTATCATAAGTTTATTATTAGTCATGAAAATCAAGGTTCAAGTGTCTTTTTTTTAAATTTCGCACCGAAATCTGCGCTCATGACGTCAAAATGTATGCTTCGTATTTTGGAGACTTTGGCTCGATGAAGTTTTCTTGAATTTCGTGTGCTAGGCTTATGGCGTCCACAAAAAGCAATGTACCTCACTTGTCTTAATTAGAAGCTACGTAGGACCCAGTATAAAGCTTCAAAATCTCTAACGTCTCGCTGGTTGGTCAGGGAATCGCAAGGTGGCGTTTCCACTCGCACTTTCTTTTCGGGTGTTTCTCCCTTAGAGAGCGTCATGTCACGGTGATGGATTCTGGCAGTGTACTTTACAAATAAGTACAAAAACCCTTTTGCTCTTTAGTATCCTTTTAACAGCCTCTATATATAAAGTTCCAGTTCCGTGCAGTGCAAGGTGTCGAAACAGCGGTGCGCTCTCGTACCATCTACCAGAGATATGCCTGTGATGAACTGTTGCTAGCCTGATCGTAGGAAGGCCTGGCCACACGTACGCGTCGCAGCGCGTCGTTGCGTGGCGCGTAGATTCGGAGCTGTACCCCCTCCCTATAAAAGGAGAAGGCGAGTGGCTACGCGAAGCTGTGAGCCCTCTCTCTCCCCGTAGGAAGAGGGTGCTACCCTAAAGGCCTGAATATACGTACCCGTTGCGCCTCGTTCGCGCGTAGTGTTTTGACGCGGCGCCACGCCCTCTCCCTATGGAGAGGAGAGAAAGGGCGAGCAACTTCGCGTAGCCGTGCACCCGCTCTCTTTATAGGAAGAGGGCGCAGCACTGCGTCAAAAAAGCACGCGCTAATGTGCTGCTTCGGGTACGTGTGGTCAGGCATTTATACCCATAACCACTCATCTCACTTCCGCCGCACCTCTCTTTTTCGCGCCCAGTGCAGCTTTGCAGTAGTTACCACGCCTCCGGGGTGCCTCCCTGGCCAACACAACCAAAAAAATATAATTTAGTTTCGTCCACAAGTCCACAACTTTCTAACCGCAAATTTGCTCTGAACCCTGACCCCTACCTCACACCACTAAGAACACGCCAGACTTGGCATTCAAACGCACTTTCTTTAACACCATATTTTGCTCGTACTAACTTGTTCAAATTTTCCTTCTTTCCTCGTACCATTGAAGAGTGGAACGATTTGCCTGCAAGCAGTTTACACTCTCCCGATCTTATTTACGCTGAAATTTGAAGTTGTTTTTCTAACTATTCCAACTATTTCCTCTTTTCCCTCCCCACTCTTTCCTTTTGTAGCTTTTGTATAAATATGTCACGCTTTCCACTTTTTACTCTCTTTATTGTTGATGTTGTTTTGAAATGTGTATGACAACTGTATTATCTTGCCCTTCCTGCTTTGGCCTCTGGCCAGCAGTATTTGTAAATAAAAAAAGTGACATAGTTAAGCAGTGTATGCAGAAGGCAGAGCGTGCCACGACGGTCACTCGCTTGTCATCAGGACCAGCTCCATGACAGCTCCACTGCTGGTCTACTTTTTGGAAAAGGGTGACAGAGGAGTACGAAGGCGAAAAAAAAACACTCACGTTGGCAGCTGTAGCCGTTAGAAGATAGCCGGTAGCCGGGCGTGCATCCACACTCGAACGTCCCGTCGTGCAAGTCAAAGCACATCTGTTGACACGGGCCGTCCACTCGGCATTCACCTGTGTCGGAAAGATGCAGAAGCACTTGTAGACAAAGGCATAAACAGGCGTGCCATCGACCGATACGAAATTCGTGATGACGAATAGTGCCGCGCCCTAACAATATGTACGCTTCGTCAAGGCTGATCCTGACTCTTGTATAAAAAAAAGAAAAAGACAGTACAGCAAATTCCAAGCCGTGAGAACTACCGGACAGTGAAGCTATAAGCACACGAGATTCCTTGCATCATCATCATTTTGATCATATTGTGTTACTTATTCCTTTGTTTACTCCTCCTTCTGATCAAGTGACCGACGTGACGCGCCTACTACTACTACTACTAGTACTACTACTACTACTACGACTATTACTACTACTACTACTATTACTACTACTACTACTACTACTACTACTACTACTACTACTACTACTACTACGACGACGACGACGACGATGACGGTGACTACAGCAAAGGGTGGACTACGACCGGGGTCAACCAGATGCTTTAGATCTGCATAAGGCTTTATTCTCATAGAATTTCTTGGATGCGTTTGGCTTTGTTGCGGCTGACGCAGAGAGGAGCCAATCATGTTGAACAGTATACATTCAGCATTGGGTTTAACCGCAACCGGCAGTGCACGGTGAGACACCAGTGTAGTGAAGTGAAGTGAAGTGAAGTGAAGTTTATTTCCTTTCACACAAAGGGGGAAGCCGGGGCTAAAGGCTGGAGTGCCTGACAAAGGCCTCGGCTCCCTTGTACAGTCTGACATAAATAAACGAAAACACATAATTGCAGTGTTAGCTGCATTTGCCAGTGTAACACAATGCTGCCAAGCATGCAGCGTAGACAAAATACAAAGCATTATAAATATACAAAATATAAACTTAATACAAGCTTATACAAAGCACAAATCAGATTCGAGTAAATATTTCTTTGTTTGTTTTTTGAATAATTTCAATGCAACATCAAAATCAACATTCGTCAACATTTTATTAATAGCCACAGTGACCTGATAATTTAATTTTTGTTTGCCATAGTTTGTGCGCGTTTTAGGGACCCGGTGGATTTGTTTTCGAAAATGATATGCATCGTTAGACAAAGTAATGTCTTGAGTGTGCAGTTGATTACTCTTAATATACTGCAACAGTCGAAAGAGGTAGACTTGGTTCGCTTTAAGCAGATCGTAAGTACGGAACAATGGCAACGTGGAAAAGTCTTTGGGTCTGCCACGGTACCCATGAATGCACCGCAAGGCTCTCTTTGGAGTACTAGTAGTTTTTGATAGTTAGTAGGCGTAGTTGTTCCCCATACGAGAATACAATAGGTTAACTTAGAATACACAAGCGCATAATACATCTGCAGTCTCAACCACACGGGTACCAGACAAGCTACTTTGTAGAGACAGCCAACACTTTTACTTATTTCAGATGCTAATTTTGACACATGTGTGTTCCATGAAAGGTTCTGGTGGAACCAGACACCAAGAAATTTAATGCAGTCAACCTCATGTATTCTTACCCGACCAAATTGAATATTGGCCTTATATGAATCAGCAGTATTAATTGGCCTAAAAATAATGTAGCTAGTTTTGGATAAATTTAAGGAAAACATGTTGCGTTGTAGCCATGACTGCAAGTTTCCTAAGTACCAGTTTACCGTAGCTTCCGCTTGTACAAGAGATTTGGCTGTAAAAAATATGTTCGTATCATCCGCATACATAATCATGTCATGAGAGCCTGGTAGTTTAGTAATATCATTAATATATATTAAAAACAATAGAGGTCCTAATATAGAGCCCTGAGGGACTCCACAAGTGACAGTTAGTCGGTTAGATGCAACATCATTCACCCGTACGTACTGCATCCTATGACGTAAATAATCCTGCACTAAGTTATGTGTGACACCACGTACACCATAGTAATTCAACTTTTCTAAAAGGATATTGTGCTGTACGCAGTCAAACGCCTTTCGAAAATCTAAGAAGAGACCAAGAGTGTAGTGTTTGTGTTCTATATTTTCAAGTATTTTGTCTTTAATAACGAGTAGCGCCTGCTCTGCGGATTTTTTCTTCAGAAAACCGTACTGGCAAACAGATATCAGGTTGTGTTTAGTGAAAAAACATTCGAGCCTGCAATTGATAACTCCTTCAAATAATTTAGAAAATACTGGTAACACAGAAATTGGTCGGTAGTTTGACATTTCCATTCGATTGCCACTTTTGTATATCGGACAAACCTTGGCGATTTTTAGGTCATCAGGAAACACACCAGTAGTAAACATTAGGTTTACAAGATAAGACAATACGTCAGATATCAAAGGCGCAACGCGCTTAATGGGGACAGATTTTATATCGTCATGACCTGCGGATACATCATTTTTTAACTTGTTGATTAAAATCACTATTTCTTGAGAGGAACTGGGTGAAAAAAACACAGACTTCGATAAAGAAGTAATATTGTTAATCGATACATTATCAGGTTCAGGTGTATCACCGAGCGGTTTACCAACATTGACAAAGTACTTATTAAAAGCACAAGCTAAATCAAAACCACACAACTTTCCGTCCGGCGTACTTATCTCGTTCAGCGCATTATTATCTTTCCCTTTCGTTAGATTAGCTACTTCTCTCCATACTTTACCACTGTCGTTTTGGATTCTCGTAAAACGCTCGATAAAATAATTTGTTTTTGCTGTCTTTAATTCTTTACTCAGTTGATTTCGATACTTTTTATACTCTTTTAGAAGGTTAGGATCCCGATTCTGAATAAAGGAGTGGTACATTTTGTTCTTAGTGCAGATTTTTTCATGCAGATGTTTGGTTATCCACGGCTTTCTGAACTTCTTCCTATTTACTCTTCTTCTAATTAGAGGAAAAGCGTCATTATAGGCATTTAAAAACTTCTTAATAAATTCTGAGTACGCCCTGTTTACGTCATCAATACTGTATATGTTATGCCAGTTTATATTCCGAACGAGGCATTGAAACTTGTTTAAATTCTTATCATTTATTTGCCGCGTCATATATCTATCAACTGTAACCTTGCGTTCGCGCACTCTGTTGATAAAACAAAAAATTGGAATATGGTCACTAATGTCCGAACTCAGTAATCCAGATTCAATATTACGCGGTACAATGTTTGTAACACAAACATCTAAAAGGGTGGCTGTGTCAAGAGTAATTCTAGTAGGCAAAGTAATGTGATTGTAACATGCGAAAGATGAAATAACACCGTTGAAATCGGCAGTGCACGGGTCGTCATGCAATAGATTTATATTAATGTCGCCCATGAGTACAAATGGAAGAGTGCTAGAATTCAAATTTTCAAGCATTTTTTCAAGGAAATCTAGAAACTCTCGCTTATTTCCAGTCGGTGGCCTATAAATTGCTACGACAATTACATTGGGCAGTGATACCGCTAAACATTCAACACTGGGGCTCATTATTGAGTAGTCCTCAAGAACAGAGTGCGGGTAGCAGCATTTAGCATATATAGCAAGGCCTCCACCTCTTCCATTGGGACGTAGGAGACCGTTATAAGCGTAGTTATTGAAATGAAGGCGGTCATCATGTGTGAGCAACCATGTCTCAGAAAATACTAATACATCAAATTCTGTTGTTAGTAAGGTAAAAAGGTGATCGAGGCGGTCGCCTTTGTTTTTGAGGCTTCTTATGTTAAAGTGAATAACAGACAGTTCCTGGCGTCGGTTATGGAACTTAGCGTTGAAAGATTCAGAGTTGTATAAAGAACAAGTCGGTATTTGGAACATAGCCATGATTCCTCAAGCGAGAAATAATACAGCTATTGTGATATTTTGCACAAATCGCTCTCACCGGCAATCCTGACGGCATTGGAAGATTCATTCCGTCTGGCGAAAATCTTGCCCCCGCTTGTCCAAACGAATTTCCAAGACATTTCTTTCTTGCGGGCAATTGTGGCTCCCAGTAGTTGCTTATTAGCACGGGTTAAATGTTCGTTAACGTACACCCTATCGGATCCAGGAAGCCCTAGCATTTGATTTGTGATCTGACGTTTCCTAGCTTTCGCAAGAACGGCCTGTCGCTTGTCTCGGCGCACGAAGCGAACGATAATGTTGCTCTCGCCCGTTACTCGTGTTGCTATCTTGTGACATGTGTCAATGTCAGCAGCATAAACTGGTTCGTCAATAACTTCGCCAAGTTTTCGTATGACATCATTAGCATTGTCTAATGCTGTATGATACTGTTGCCGTAAAAAGAAGAAAGTACACCCATATCCGGCACCACAGCCCTGTCCGAAGTGTCAAATATGTTTTTTTACCCTGCTCGTAGCATTTATGACAAGGCTATTGAGAGGCACCAAAGGGTGTTTTACACTTGCAGGACTGTTACAAAGAGTCGAATCAGCTTAAGAAAAAGGGTCCTGCAACACTTTTTGAGCATGGTCAGAAAACGCTGCCGATCGGTAGCAGAGGCTCCCGACAACACGCGAGCCAAATATTATAGCACAGCACGCGGCCTGCAATTCACAATAAATGATCAGTCAGCTAAAAACTGCTATCTCTTCTCTCGAAAAATGACGCAATATGCCCTTTAATCACACGTAGTTAGCCCGTTTATTAGCCATTGGCTGATTTGAACAGGGCGTGCTCGCTCGTTACAGAGATCGGCGTGGGATTATTGCGCATATCTGAGGCACCATAACAACCCGTATATGATCTGCATGTGAGTCTTTTACTACAAAAGGCATACATAAATATTTATAAGGACCGTAGCGTTTATCACGCTGCGCTGACCATGCAACGCTTGCACGAAGAAGCGAGTGTTTTTAACGCTTTGCTAAGACGACACGGTGGTGACACCTACCCGTCGCCTTGCGTTCTACACCTTATCACCTCAGAGACGGGCGCGCACGCCCGCCTCGAACGCGCAACGTTTTCCAAGAAAACTGCCAGATGGCACTCATGTCTCATGTGTGACGTCACTTGATGCGCTCTTTCGCCTCCGCTGCACGCTCGAGGCACTCTAAAACAGCGCCTCCTGAATACCATTCACCGATTTTTTGGCACAGAACATCAAATACATGTTTTGCTCACTCTCTCCACATGCAAAACTATCGTCTTTCGACGACATTTGCAGATTAACATGCAGATACGGGGCCAATTTTTTTTTTTTGGGGGGGGGGAGGGGAGATAGGATCGGACACACTACGGCTAGCTTAAGCAGCTTCGCTCTTAAAAAATTGCTGTCGCCTTCAAATCTTCTTAGACGAAAGCATAAAGTATCGTGAGAATTTGTAAGCGCACCTAACTCCAGAATGTCTGCGCTAATCGAAACGGCCGATAAGTTCATATGCGCTTCCCAAGACAGCATCGGTGCACGGCTGTTATGTCCTCTGTTCACGTATCGGGCCAGGAATGAAAGATAGCGAGGAGTGAATGAGGGTCAGCGCGCGGTACTCCAAGCATTATTAAATACCTTACAATCGTGAATAGCTTACCCTTAGTTAAGCCGGATTATAACGCATCTGTAGGCGAGAACAGCCGTGTCGCCGTAAATTAATGGCGCAGCAGCCGCGTGTGAACGGCTGGAAACCCCCTGACGACTCAATTATACCTTCGGGCGCAAAGAGATTAGCCTTAAGTCCGCATCGCTGACGCGGCGAGATTTCGGGCCATTCCAGGTGTCGCGTGTATGAGACGAGACACTGCGCAAATAATTAGTCGTACCAGACCTCGCCTTCCATCTCAGGCTGAGCACCCGTACAACTCATCGTTCGTGTCTTGAGGCTGAAAGTTAAATTCTATATTGAAGAAATACCGAAGTACGTAGCAGACTGTGCAAAGAGTTACTTTTATTCGAATAGAATGCTCCGTGGCTTTCGCTAATAGACAAATAGGTCATTTATTTGCTTTGATGATATAACTTATATACATGCCCTTTCCGCAGTAAACTTTCGTTAAAACTTTTCCCGCAATATTCCTTGACGGAAATGAGCAATCTGCTGCCCGTTGAATAATGTATGTATGTATGTATGTATGTATGTATGTATGTATGTATGTATGTATGTATGTATGTATGTATGTATGTATGTATGTATGTATGTATGTATGTATGTATGTATGTATGTATTTCTGCGTATGTATACTACTGTACTGAGTCCTTTTGCTTTTATTGAAACCCAGATGTTACAGCAGCCAATGTAGCCTCAACCCGGTGAGATAGAAAGCTCGCTAATTAACGCCGTTCTAACCGATAACACCCGTTAGCCGTCATGCGACCTACATTTATCACATTAGCAGTTATAGCCGGACGAATGTACACGCATGATTTTGTTAATCACGCCGGCCGCTAATGCCAACGGCCTCATCACCGAAGCGATTCCGAGCTCTAATAGCAGCATGCAGACTCCGATTCGCCGGACTTCCATGCAAATTAGGAATAGGCGATCTAGTATAGTGTTCTTTGTTATTTTATGTACTAGAACTAGAAAGACCTCATTAACTGCTCACAAAAAGGAAATCAGAAGTGCACACGTGTGAGCTACTGCAAATACCAAACTTCAAAATGAGGGCCAAATGAGGAATGAAGGCAAGAGTGGTATGCATCTTCGTCCAGAAGCATTAATTGATGAAAGCACGAAGTTTAACCAACGTGTGCAGCAGAAGCTTCTGCGAGGGGTGAGAGGGGCAGGAGATGAATAAGAAAAAGAGCAAACACAAAAAAAAATCCGAGCTTCGAGCTCAGGAGGCGCTATGATATCTTCTACTCCCAGGGCACGTTTCGCCCCAACAAGGGGGGATTGCAGCTGTAGCGCCACCACGCGGCAGCGCCGTCTGCGCCAGTCCTCTAACAACCCTTGCTGGCCTCCTCCCACGCAGGGGCCACTTCATCTGGCCGTGCGTTAATTGGAGTTATAGCCCGTGCGCTGGGGAGAGTTGCCTTTTGGGGATCGTTCCGTTAATGGAGCCACCGCTGACTGCGCAGCGCATTACAACGGCGTCCGACTTCTCGCGTTGGTCCCTTTCACTTTTCTCCCATAGCTCAGTGTTTTTTTTTTTTCTCTCTCAGTCTTGTCTTCTACCGAACCATCCAAGCGGAAACCTAAAACTGACCCCTCTCACCACTACACCCTGACTTACATCCTACAGCGACTGCGTGGCACAGCCAGTCGAAGCGTGTGGAAAACTGCTTCGCACAAAATGTCTACGCGCAGCCACGGTAGAGCGCCGAAGAGAGTTCTGGTCACTTTTAGTTCATTAGCCGCTCATTTTCTCTCGTATCCTGCACGTCTTCTATACATCTTTCCACAGACGCGCTTTCGAGGTGGTGAGGAAGTGTAGCTTTCGACTTGGCAGCTGAATTTCAGTGCGATGTTCGCGAAAAGACGGGGTGCTCAACAGTTCAACAGAAACATGGTACGTTTTTAGGCTATAGTCAGTTAATAGATTCAGCTTTTTTTTTAACTGCGCAATGACGATGGATTGGAAACAGGGACGCAGACACACAGACGAAGTGTTTCGGTGTTGGTCTCTGTGTTCTTGTTATCGCCCATTCCAAAGAAAATCGAGGGCTCGCTGGGAAACCAAGAACAATGTATTATTGAACTCGTCAATTCTGCGCGTCGGAGCGTAAGTGAAATCAGCCACGCAGAAAAGTGAACCATTTATATCAAGGTTTCGAGGGTCTTTGATTGCTCGCTCCCCGTCATTCCTGTCTTGTAACAAGCAGACAGAAAAATCAAAAGAAAAGAAAAGCGGACAGGTTAAGTCAGTTTCGCTTGGTTTTCTAGCCTATAGATGGCGGGACGGCACTGTCGGCGCACACCAGGAGTATGCTCTGCCCTTCTATGAAGCGCAGAGTCGGTATCTTTAACAAATAAACTGACAATAGCAGTTTTATACTGCATACATTACGAACGTGAGTATCGACAGGATTTTGTTTTGGCGGGTGCTAATCTGTACAGCATCGTGGCTGTGGGAGGTAGAGTGCACTGCTGTGGTTTGCGTCGGGGGCCAGTGCTGATTTGGCTTGAGAGCAGAAAGTGCCACTTTTGCACCGCCGCCCTCACTGAGTGGAAATTGATTGCACCGTTGTAGAAGCGGTAATCGGTGCCGAGTGGTAGATCGCTGTTTGTATGCTCGGCAGCGTTTTGTGTATTGAGTTGCAGTGATGTATTTTACTGGGTAAACTCAGCAGTTGAAAGGACCAAAATGGTTCAGTCTACGTTTCATGCCTATTTCTACACAGCAGGATGCCAAACCCGTGTAAAGACGCGTTAAATACCACTTGCAACACGGTAGCGCGTAGCATCATGAGTTCAAAGTTTGTGCAAAGGTTCAGGTTGTTTCTATTTCAGCAGCTGAATATAAGTTTAGTGATGAAAATAGGGGCTAGTGGAAGCCCTGTGCCATCTTTGAACTCGCGAGGCCACGCACTCCCGTGTTTCAACTCATATTGAGCGCGACTGTCCTGCTGCAGGAAATGGGATCGAAGAAAAGTATAGTAAGGTGATTTCCTTATCCTGCCAACTCACGTGAGTTCGAGTGCAATGCACATTGTATGGTTGCCTACGCCTACGCACACGACTCTACGTAGTGCACAGGATTATATGTAACACGTATACATGAGAAAAATGCCTTTTCAAGTTGGCAAAGACGCAGAGAGAAGGAAAAACAAAGCAATTCCACGCGTGTCCAATATGAAGAAACAATTGAGCTGTAGTATATTGTATTCTTTGTTGTATATGTTGCTCTGTGGTAAGCTATGATGTGTGGTTTATATTTCTGAAGGAAACACAGAAGACCCACATTTGCGTTGTTTCTTCAGATTAAGCATGCAAGGAACCGGAATAAACTTCTTGAATGATTGGTAGCCCCGCCGTAAATTTTCGCACCTCCTACCCAGAACAGAATCCATGGCGGTAAAGACCATCTGAAGTACTCTCTCTGTTTCCTTCTTCCATATTTTTTTCTCTCTACCTGGTACGCGCCTACAGGCGTGTTTTAAGACCCCTCCCCCCTCCCGCTGGCTTTCAGATTTGTGAGGTGTTTGTATAGGCAACTAAGACTTTCTCCTAAAGCAGTATACAGCGACAAAACCCTCAATAGTCCTACATCAAGTGTGACCTGCCTAGACGACGTCACCGCAGCTGCGATCCGTATTCATCCACCTGCTTTACGGCACCGCAGCCAAATTAACCTTCACTGGCACAAGCTAGGCGCCATATAGACGGTCCAGGTTTCGAAGCTTAATTGCTTGCGCAATAAAACCAACAGTCGTATCGGGAACTCAGACATATCAGAGCAGGACTTCCGGATCGTTAAACGTGCAAGCGCCATTACGCAGTCTGACTATAGGGCTAGGATAACAGCGTACCTCTATCGTAACACGGCAGAAGAAATACTGTTCCGTACTTTTCCACCTTGATAGGTCAGTTGGGCCTGTAATACAGCTAAGTGAATGTCCGCAGTGCTACGAGCGTTTTGCGTTGACCATTTCAATACTCACTACAGCTTAATATGGGAGGCACTCCAGCATAATGGCGTTGAGAGAATAGTACTCTGTGTTTTGTGGTATGATGTCTAGATCCACTGCACTGAACGCCAGGAAAGCGCAAGCTAGTACCGCCCCATAGATGTCGTCACAGCGAGAAAAAGACGCGGGAATGAAATAAAAAAGACACAAAAATAATAGTGGTCCTTATTATGCGTTTGCCTAAAACAACTCCTATACGTAAAAGCGGTCTTCTTTCTCAACTCAGCCGATGTATTAAGCCTCCCAAGCAGACCTCCAAAGGCCTTCCGTACATAAGGTGGAGTGGCTCTAGCAAACCACCGAAAGCTTTCGGCACGTAAGGGAGACTGGCTCTAGCGAACCTCCAAAAGCCTTCTGTATTCCTAAGGCGGACTGGCTATAGAAAAGCTCTGAAAGCCGCTTGCACCAAAGGCGGACTGGCTCTAGAATAGGAAGAATAGCAATATTCCCACCATCTACCTGCTTTTACGCTGCTTCCATGGTCGGGCCACATTTGACTGAGTGACGATGTCATGTTGTGACCGCATCATATATGACATCACCTTATATGACATCATGATTACGCCACAGTTATGTCATGACAAAGCACACGCTCTAGTGATATCTGACTTCCTCGTAGACATCATCACGTTATAATTTATTGCATCGCTCGCGCTGGCGCCGCAGACTCCAACATTAGCGAAGGTCAGTTTTCGTGTTCGATGAAATATCTACGCTATTTGACCTAAGAAACTATAACGTCACAGGGGGCAGCACTTTGCCTCTTGAAACCCCCAAGTCGCTGTCTACAGAGGACCTAATTAAACCAGAGCAGAATCTTCGCAATAGGACCAAGCATGCTACTGCATTGACTAAAGTACGGAAACCACTCAACACGGTACCACGGAAAGCGGGGCCATTCGCCCAACCGCAGGGGTCCTAGAGACTTCCCAAAGGTATCCTACAAAAGGTATTTGGGACGTACAAAAAGTGGCCACAATTCAAAATTTTTAGATTTCTAATTGGATAGAAGCACGAACTCGCTGGCAGTTGGTAAGAGTAAGAGGCGTTTAGTAAATTGATAAAAATGGCAAAAGAACAAGGAGAACATTGTGATAGCGCGAGTATATAGTTGCAGTAGAAATTAACAGTATACATCATAGAACTATAGCGTGCACTGCAAATGAATAATAAAAATTCTCATTAGAAAAAGTATATCAAACAAGGTGGCCACTAGTCATCGCTCGTTCTGAAAAGATATGACAGCATACCATGGCTTTTAGCTCTGACTCCGTGTTCTCTAAAAGAAATAAATAAAAAACTTCAAGCTTCGAACCATCAGCCATCGTTGTAAAGACGAGGGAGTGGACATCACCTGGACAAAGCGTAGTATCCGGCAATCCAGCAGACTCGAAGAAAAAATTAGCTGGGACCATTGAACAGCATCGTTTCAACAAACGAACAAACAAACCAAGTGTGGTCCGAACATGTGGCCCCGCCTCTGAGTGAGCGTGCAATGCAGGCAAGTATACAACAGCGCATCTCAACAAACGTACACACTGGGCCAATACGCTGCGTCTCAAAGGTCGCGTGTTACTGCTAGCAAAGAAGGCTCATCCTGACAGTCCTATTCCCAAGGCTGCCCTGCGTGACGTTAATGCTCTCCGCCATAAGATCATTCATGCCTCCGTGAAATCAAACTACGGGCTAAGATGGCCTCACCCCGCACTCTTGAACTGCTCCAAGGGCCAAAGGCAACCACTCACACGCAAACAAACAAAAAACAGGAGGGGATGAGCCGATGGCCGCGACAGTTAGTCCCCTGCCGGCGTCGCTGTTAGTTGCTCGAGTGCAGTCTTCAGCCAAGTCGAGTCAATCCAAAGAGGGACGACGATATGCCCCGCGGAAGCGCGAACGCCGGGACTAGCGCGAGGTTCCAGCCGGCTGCAGCTGTCCCAATCGGCTTACTCTGAAATCCGCTCGGCGTCCCAGGCTAAGCCTTGTTAGTCTGTGTGTGCGCGCGCACATTTTGTTGACCCTTCTCACAACACGTTAAGTATATAGTACACTCGCAGTTCATCGCACCGCGTTCATGGACCCGAGAGATAAATCCGACCATGGGCAAAGTTGTCCCTGGCTCTCCCTTTCTCTCTTCCACTCTCTGTTCCCATCTTTCGCTGATTTCAGAAGACGCGACTGTAATGGCAGCAATGTCCGAGCATCAGTCGTAACAAGTGAAGCTACTCCACCTCTCACTCCATCTACCTTCGGCGTCGTCTGTCGTTCTACTTGTTTTTTTTAATAAGCCGAATCAGCAGCCTTGCCCGCTATCACGAAGACTGATGTGGTGGCTTTTGAGCTTGGCTGAGACTTCGTTGAAACGACGCTACTCTATCTTCTTACATTTAGCGGCGTTGATTTTCTGTAGCGCTGAAGCTTCTGGGGCAAGATGTTTCTGGGGCAAGAAACATGCGTAGTGCTGTCTGTGCAAGTTAGCAAGCTACGTACACCTCCTCATCTGATTAATACCCCTTATCATTGCTCCATATCTACTCGCCCTCTTTCTCTCTACAGCAGTGATAAAGAGTGATATTGTTCGGAAGAGGGAGGAGTGATTAGTAGGACCGATTTACATAGAAGAATCTCACTCTTGCGTTCAATCGTTTATGTGCTATTTTCATCGCGGAACATACCAGCGCAGGCCAACCCGAAGAAGTGTATTGGACGCCTTCACAACCTAGGCGAATGGCATGTTACGCAGAACTTACACCAGGGATTGCTTCGCACGATCGGTCACATATTGGCTCCAATCGTGCTGTTAGAAGACAATGACATATAATGCAGTCCAGGCTCACGCGCTATTGCGAAAATCCTGTTAGGTTGCAGACTTTAAAGGCTAAAGGTGTTACAGCAGACTGGCGACGTTGTAAGAAAGGTTAGGTTAGACTACCTGAGCTTTGCTGAGTCTTTGAATCGATTTTTATTTAAATAAAAACTAATAAATGAAAAAAAATTCTCCACCTTTTTTTCTTTAGCATTGACTTCCCGCTTCCACTTGGTTGTTAGACTTGAAATAAAATTTACGAAAGAAAGAATATGCTTGTATACCCTATTTTGTGACATATAACCTGCCCCTGCAAGTTACCTGCGACCCCAACACCAACTCCGAAAAAAACAAGCATATAACTTCTGCATGTAACCCGCCCCCACAATTTTTAAACATTATTTCGTTATCTTGGTGCGGGTAATATCCGAAAAAATACGCTATACAAATAGTCTTAGAATTGATTTTATTAGGCCTGACACAGTCATGAATCTGACATGAATATAAAAGTGTTCCAATCGCATACACAGGGAGTCTGCTACGTCGAGCTTATACTACGTTTAATCAACGGGCTTAATTATTTGCTCAGTAATTAACTGCTTTATGTCTTTAGAAAACAAAGTGACATGAAACGAATCAAGGATGTAGATGCGATTTCTCCAATCGCATATGGTAATTAAAGCAAGAGCAAGTTCATGAACGAACATAAAATGAAGCACTATTACGACAGAGCCTTGAGGGCGCTGCAGAAGGGGCCACACTGCAATAAGGACATCCCAGATAACGCGCTCCGTATAGCGTCGCTCTGAGCAGCCACCTTCAGTTCGGATCAGTTATAACGATAAAGATTGTGATGACGCTTCACCTACTGAAACGTTTCGCAGAACATCCCATACGTTTCCGCAATTATCATTTCTGGGGTTGGACGTTCAAAAAGAACGGTGTGATTATGAGAGACCCCGTGGTGGAGGGCGTCAGGAATTTCGACCACGTTGGATTAACGTGCTCCTGAATTTAGGTACACGGCCATCGAGCATTTTCGCTTCCATCGAAAATGGGGCTGCCGTGGCCGGGAATCGATGCCGCGACCTACGGGTCAGCGCTCGAGAAATATAATCGCAACGCTGTCGTGGCCGGTGTATGTTTCCGCTAAGTTCTTACGCAAATGCGTGGAATCTATATAGAAAACACACAACTCCCATATAGATTGCGTAAGAAAACATACAAAATATTGTAAAAGCACACCTAATGCTCCCGTAGGGCTGCAGCAACTTGAATTTTGGTGGACCACGGATAAGGTTCTCGGAGTTCTGAAGGAATGTCAGCAAGCGTTCACATAAAATCTGTAATAGCAATATTTTTGTTACATATTTTAAAAATGCGTTTATTTAGACCCCAACGATTGGACCCAGATTTTAAATACTGAATATACACAGTCTTTCGCTCACGGTAGAAAATAAAATACTGTAGTGACAAATACGGGCTCTGCTATAGAAACAACGAAGAAGACGTTTGTTGTGGCGGAGGCTCATGCAGCTGCTGAAACCACTGGCTTCTGTCTCGCTGCTTTTAGGCCCATTAAACGATTGCCTCACCCCGGCGTGGCGTCTAACAATATTCTTACAATTACTAATCAAAATAAAAGAGAACATAGAACCTAAATTCCTATAACCATCTAAAAAGCCATACTTATTATTGAAAAGACTGACTGATGTTTGGGGTTTAACGTTTCAAACCACCATATGATTATGAGGTAATATTGAAAAGACCCAAAAATATTAATTTTCCTAAAAGTGCGCAAAATATTCTGCGTTTTTTTCCTGAACTATGTTTTAGGCAGAGTAATATTTGTACGCCATTCGCAGTAAATATTATCGTCCCGGTCGTAAGGCAATACGAAAAGTTCTCATTCCTGTGGGAGGATTGTGTGTGTGTGTGTGTGTGTGTGTTTTCCTCTTCTCAACCGAAATAACCACCCAGATCACGATTCGTACTCGGAAGCCATTTTCGCGACTCCCTTCGTGGAAATGTATATAGCACCGCAGTATAGTACGAAACGTAAATTTGAAGCGAACGATAAAGCCGCTACACCCAAACGGCCGTCAAACTGCAGAACACATTTTTGCTGTTCTTGTTGCGTTTGTTTGATGCTCAGAAAAATGACGTCGAATATAACAGCTTCTCAGGTTTCTTTTATTATTTTCAAAGTTTTTAATAAGAGTGCCCCGAGAAGCAATAAATCTGGATTACCGATCATACCCCGTACGGCGCCGACTGTATCTGATCGATCCTGTGGTGTAGCAGAGCAAACCCCCTAACGTTTGTTTGTTTTCCTTATGTTTTTTTTAAAGAACGAATGAACTCATAGGCTCTGTGTGCGTTGAGTACTTCAGTAACCAGACAGCTGTTCGCGGTGAAACTTCGCCCAACGACGACTCTATGCTACCATATATATGAACCTCGCAAAAAATCCTTATACGAAAGCTCAAGAAGCAAATGACTGCTGAAACTTAAACGTCAAAGAGAGAAAGAGAGAGAGAGAGAGAGAGATAAGCATAATAATTACGAAAAATAGGCGCAAAAGTGGGCAACTTGTAATGCCCCGACGTGTACTCGTGATGGCAAAGCACGCGCGTTCGAAGCACTTTATGCAAATGAGAGAGCGGAAGGCACGCTGCGCAGCGTATAGGCTGCTTGCATGCGTTCCCGCGCGCAGATTTTAGCCCTTAATAAGCGTACGGGTGATTCCGTCCGGCGAATACCTGCCGGCGAGACCGATATGGTTGTAAAACTTACCACGTGTGTGTGTTTTAGCGGAAGAAGAAAGCGTTGGAACGGGCAGTTTAGGGCCACAATTTTGGTTGCGCTCTGGACACAGAGCTAGTAAACAAGCGAGCCACGCAATCTCTGTGAAGCAGAATAATGTCGAGAATGCACTCTAACGACGGCTATGGATTGAAAAGCACACAAGTGAACGAACGAATGAATGAAAGTTAATGACGGTGCACGCTTGGTTGGTTTGGGTTGGTTGCAGCGAGCAAAGTATATAGGCTTTACGCAAGATATAAAAAAACGCGAAGTGGGGCTGAAAAATTCAGAGCACGTCCGGTCCTCGTGCCTGGCCTGTCTGGATCTCATCGCTCGACGTGAGCGCCACGCTGCGGTAGGGTGCCACTTTACGCAGCGGCAACCAAATGGGCGAGCTTGCAGGCGTTTGGAATGCCGGGGGGGGGGGGGGGGTGCTTTGATTTCAGGGTGAGCCACGAATGCTTTAGTTTGCCTCTCGCTTTTTACTCGACGTGCCCGGTACGGCCACTACCCTCGTGTTCTGTGCGTCGTTAGAGGACAGTGCTGCAGTACGCTGAAGGACAAGGACGGGCTCGACCAATGAGCGTGCGCGCTGGTGAAGCCGCTTTTACGCAAAGCGACGTGGGGTGAAGCGCCGGACGGACGGAGGCTGCAGGTTCGGGATAAAATTGCGGGGTTCAACGAAAATAACTGAAAGCGTAGATTGAAATGTGAGTGTCTCGCACTTTGGTGAGCTGTGAGATTAATTCCGAGTGCCCGGAGTTATTTTTCTCTGTATCTTAGAACTGTGTCCTTAATCAGGCAGCTAAGTGCAAACGCATGTACACTTTGGCATTTTCTCCTCCGTAGGAATTTGGCCATACCACGTCTGGCAGTTGAACCTCGTGACATTTTCGCCACGGAACACCACATCGGTGCCTACCGGTGCAGCCCTGATGAGGGCTGGGCAAACTTATTTCTGTTTATAATAACATCTGAGCATGCTACGATGCGGAACAACGATATGATTATGAGGGAGACCACAATGGAGGGCTGCGAAAATTTCGACTACCCGGCGTTGTTTGAAGTGCACCGATAACACAGTACGTGGGCCTCCAGGATTTATCGTCTCCTGAAACGCTACAGCCTCAGCCGGGGTCGAACCCGAGACCTTCAGGTCGGCAGCCGAGCACCTAAACCACTACAACACTACGACGGACAAATTGGTTCCTTTTCACAAAGCTCAAAAGAAGTCTGAAAGGTCGACGGTGTTACTGTCATACAGCGGGCTGTCACAGCGTCTCCAAAATAGCTTAGCAAAGATTAGCAACGTGGGGATCACGTTCGCTGTGGTGTATAGACGCCCAAAGAGACTGTTTTGAAGGATTCTAGTAAGACGTCGCAATTGGGTCAATAATTTCTTTTTACCGGAACCAGTGTCATCCCTTTACGAGCAAGCGCTGTATACCGGTTCCACAATGGTGAGGGCACGCAGCCATTGTCCCTTTACATGTCATAGCTCATTTATGGCGCACGCGCGGCCGCTTCTGAAATGAGTGGGCCCATTGAATCAGCACACTATCTGCCCATGTACTGGCAGGGTTGTGCAAAACGGTGCGTGCCCCCGAATTGTACATCGTGAAGCGAGAGGGAGAGGAGACATTTGGGGCTCGTTGTCGTTGTGCCGAAAACACTTGATGAAGTGCAGCTTTGGGATAGTTGGTTTAGCATTATGGATTGCGAACAGTGCCAATTCAACACGGGGACACAAGAAGACACAACGACAAGCGCTTGTCTCGTCTGTGTCTCCTCTTTTGTCCGCGTGTTGAATTCGCGCTGTTCGTACTTCACAATACAAAAATACATTGTTTAATAAAACGATGCTCTAAATAAGAAAAAAAGGAAAGGAAGGAAAACATCAGGGAGATATCATCGTTACCGGAAAGCGGGCAGACGACGGAGACCAAGAAAAAACTGTAAAGTTCATAAGCGGGCCAGTTGACATACATTCGTTATGACAACTTGGCACGCAAAGGAAGGAAAGAAAATAGGAGGAAAAGAACGGCAAGGAGGTGATTCAGCCTATAGGCAGCCGGTTTGCTACCCTGCGCATGGGAGAAGAATGGGGAAGATGAAGGATAGAGAGGAGAGAGGGACCAAACTGGAAAAAGTAAGAAGGTGCTCGAGCAAGAGGCGTCTGAAATTATTATTGCTTCTTACAAGAAATGTGCTAGAAAACGCGAGGGTAAAGGGTGTTATACAGAGGAAATGTGAACAGAAATCAAGCGTCATCCAGAAACAAAATCTCCGAACATAAAAGTGACGCACACGGTGAACTGACACGTTTAAGTATTAAGGTTTAACATTCCAAAACCTACCATATGATTAAGAGAGACGCTGTAGTGGAAGGCTCTGGAAATTTCTACCACCTGGGCTCTTTAACGTGCACCCCAATTTGAGCACACGGGCCACAAGCCATATCGCCTCCATCGAAGCCGTGAACTGACACAACTATCGGTGTTATTCATTATAAAAGGAAATGCTTCACCGATCTCCCTAGGCTTCGTACCATGGTGAAATTCCCACGCACCGGAATTTCCACGCGCGCTGGTTTCGTGCGACCGTCGTGACTCGAAGGGCCGTGTATAAACTGGGCGCGCACGTTAAGTGCACCGGATGGTCGAAATTTCCGAAGCCCCCAAATGCGGCGTGCCTCGTCGTCATATCGTGGTTTTGGTGCGTGAAGCACCGCATATAATTCCTAATGCCAGCTAACATGCTGGCTTTACGTATTCCCCATCGCACTATTATCCCTCCCTGAATTCTAATAGTGTAGGCCTATATTCTTACCATTTTTCGTTACATGGCACGTTGCACGATTTCTAACTTGATCTCGAGTCCCTCCGTTATGATCCTGCTTTCCGCCCAGGTTGCGCGTGTTAAAAGCGAAACCGTATGAACAGATGGATGGATTAGACAACTTTATTGATGTCCAATACGTCGCGCTTGTCTCCTAGCTCGAAGTGGGCCACTCCCACGTTAGGACTGAAAGACCTAGCCTTTTAGCCACTTCACGAGCCCGTTGGACTACCATTTTTGCAAAGTCTATCACTTTTTAACGAGTGGCACATATTCATCATTGCGCTTTTGGCAAGTAACCCATTCCCCTTATTTATTTACTTTTTGAATTTGGACATTTTGGGAAAAACAGACCATTCGGGTACTCAGTAGCCCGATGAAGCGAATATTTACGAACTGCCAGAAACATAATGGCTTCACACTCCGGACTTAAAACGCCAATGGCTGCGTAGGAACAATTCTTTTACCTCGCTTATTTTGCGCGCCCCTCATTGCGTTTCTACTCCCAAATGCAAGTACGGCGCACCAGTTCCTGAATATTAAAATTACCGTTAACCATCTCGCTGGAGCCCGCTATATGCTTGTATCGCGCACTAGCGCAAAGACGTGGCAAAGCCCCAACCTCGGGCTTATCTGAAGGATATATAAAGCCATCTCAGAGATCGATAAATTACGATATGGCTGCTACGAAAGCCCGCTCATTCTACGGTAGATCGTACACAATTTCAAAGAGGCTATGTCCAGAAATTTACTCGCGTTTTGGAGTAATGAAAATTTTTTATTGTATCATTATCGTCATTACCAACTTTTGGAGTTGCCGATAGACTAAGGAGAGGCCCTTACATGTCTCATAAAAGGCGAAAATTGGCCATCGCTGTCGGGCCACGTCTTCGAGGCTTGCCGAGACCTGACAATGCTTTGTGAGGCGGACGTCGGCATCAACACGAACAATAAATAACAAAACAAAAACTGACGAAACTTGGTCGAAAGCCACGCGACATTTAGGTGGCTGTAGTTGACGTATCAAAAGCCAAAAGAACACAGTGCAACATGATCTCCCCAATGTCCTCTCCATATTCGTAAGGCGTGGACATGACGTCGTAGGGTTATGTCACGAGATAAATCTGCGCTGATCAATCTCAATCAATGAGGTTAATCTCTGTCGGCTTAATCACTAATACGTCTGCAGTAGAGGGTAACGTCCCCACCATAACTAGTACCGTAATCATGCCATTATGACGTACCCCGATGACGTCATTGCATGCATCGTCACTTGGTGATACACCAGCTTATCTCAGAGGCTATGACAGAAAACCATTTATGGTGGAGTAAGCTTTCCATGTATCCCATCTTAGAGGCAGTGCAAAACAACGTTATAAGCAAAAAGCTTTCAAAAGGTGTGACAGGGCCGCGGTGGTCAAGTGGCTAAGGTACTTGGCTGCTGACCCGTAGGTCACAGGATAGAATCCCAGCTGCGACGGCTGCATTTTCTATGGAGGCGGAAATTCTGTAGGCCCATGTGCACAGATTTGGGTGCACACTAAAGAATCTCAGGTGGTCGAAATTTCCGGATCCCTCCACTACGGGCTTTCTCATAATCATATGGTGGTTTGGAAAGTTAAACCCCATACATAAATCAACAGTGTTGCAGGGGGGGAGGGAGGGGGGAGATCAATACATCGACTGATAAAAAAAGTGAGCTGGCTTTCGTCTCCTATTCGTATCAGGCGATTTCGTAAGTGGACACTACGAATTTGTTCGGCTTTGTGTCGTTTTCTTTTTTTTTCTTCGTACAGGTTCCTCCTTAAATTCACTCCTTTTCTACTGTCTTGCGCCTCCTTATTCCTCCTCTCGTCAACATCTTCCACATTACTCCAAGGAGCGCATAGTAAGCTCACTTCTAGTGCAGCTCTTCGTTGGCCTCGGCTCCTTTCGACCGCTCCCGCGCGCGAGCGTCAAGGCGGCACTTTTCTGTTTTCTTCCATTCGCTGCCGCCGTCGCCTGCATTACTCGGTGCGCGCGAGCACGAACTTAATAATTCCGCGCGCCAGCCTCGCTCAGCGCGTCGAGCGTGCTTCGACGCCGCTGAGATGCATATAAGAAAAGCAGGCCCACGTAGAGAGAAGGAAAGGTGGGAGGGAAGGGGTGCATTGCGTTGCTCGTGCGGCGTGGATTTCCTTTCGGCGCTCGTAAATATTTCATGACGCGTCGCCGTGCTCATCAACAGCGAGACGCGGGCGCTTCGCTTGCTTATCTTTACATGGTGAAGAAATTGGCTTGCGCCCATTTTTTTCTTATTTTTTTACCGTAAATGCGCGAATACGTTACGCCTATCGTTCCTATTTTTGTCTATATCCTGCGCGAACTTGCATCGCGGTGTCTTGCAAGCAGTGGGGCACAATAAGAAGGCTACGCGTAAGTTGGCTACGTAGTAGTATTCTAAAGTGCTCGTTAAGAGTAGTTAGTACTCGTTAAGAGTAGCAGAGAAAGGCGCGAACACCAACAGCCCTCTTACGAGACACGCATGTGCAATAAGGTTAAAGGTGGAAGAACTTAGCTGAAGTTTGGAACAGTTGAGCTCGTGCAATAAGTTAAAAGTTGGAAGAACTTAGCTGAAGTTTGGAACAGCTGAGCTCACTTCGAGCACAGCCTTCTGAAAAGTTCTTTGAGTGGTTACATAATCGTCATCATTATCATCACCATCATTGTCATAACTATCATCATCTTTATAGTAATAATAATAATAATCATTATCATCATCCTGACTACGCCCCCGGCAGTGCAAAAGCCTCTCCCAGGTTTCGCCTTTCAGCCCGATCATGTTTTTTTTTTCATCGGCCACGTTATACAGGTTGCAAACTCCATATTCTTATCTGTCCACCAAATTTTCTACCTCCCCTTCACGCGATTGCCTTCTCTTCGAGTTCTATCAGTTACGCTTAATGACCAGCAGTTATCCTGACTACGCGCTACGTGCCCGGCCCAAGTCTGTTTCTTTTTCATGATTTCAACTATGACCTAACAATATCTCTTGTTGATCTGTTATGTTTAGTTTTAGGGTTTATTATTTTTCATGCAGACAGTGCGCAATCAGGGCGCCGATTAACTATATATAAACATTCTGGAAGGAATCTACAGGGGATCAACTGATACCATAGGACTTCATAAAGAAAGCAACAGAATACCAATCAAGAAGGGTGTAAGGCAGGCGGATACAATCTCACCCAATGCTATTTAGCGCATGCTTACAGGAGAATTTCAGAGGCCTAGAATGGGAACAGCTAGGCATAAGAGTTAATGGAGAGTACCTTAGTAACCTGCGCTTCGCCGATGACATTGCATTGCTGAGTAACTGAGGGGATGAATTGCAGTTCATGATTACGGAGTTAGACAAGGAGAGCAGAAAGATGGGTGTTAAAGTTAATCAGCAGAAAACGAAAGTAATGTACAACAACCTCGGAAGAGAGCAGCGCTTCGAGATAAGTAATCGTGCACTTCAAGTTGTAAAAGAGTACATGTCTACTTAGGGCAGGTAATAGCCATGGAGCCGAACCACGAGATTGAAATAGCTAGAAGAATAAGAATGGGGTTGAGCACATTTGGCAAGCACTCTCAAATTATGACAGGTAGATTGCCACTATCCCCCAAGAGGAAGGTATATAACAGCTGTATCTTGCCGGTACTTAGCTACAGAGCAGAAACCTGGAGGCTTACAGAGAGGGCTCAGCTTAAATTGAGGACGACGCAGCGAGCAACGGAAAGAAAAATGGTAGGTGTAACCTTTAGAGGAAAGCAGAGAGCAGAGTGTATTAGAGAACAAATGGGAGTTAAGGATCTCATAGTTGAAATCAAGAAGAGGAAATGGATATGGGCTGGACTTGTAGCGCGTAGACAGGATAACCACTGGCCAATAGGAGTAACTAGCTGGATTCCCAGAGAAAGCAAATGGGTTAGGGGGAGACAGAAGGTTAGGTGGGCAGACGAGATTAAGAAGTTTGCGGGTATAAATTGGCAGCAGCAAGCACAGGACCGAGTTAACTGGCGGAACATGGGAAAGCCCTTTGTCCTGCAGTGGACGTAGTCAGGCTGACGATGTTGATGAGGATGATGATTATAATTTGTAAATCTCTGGCGTGAACAATGGCTCTAAATATAATTACACTTTTAACCACGAAGCTTTGTTAATTACTGATTGTGATGTAATTTTACGTACGTCAGAGTTTTTTCGCCATGGCAAAGAGTTTCTTTGAGAAGACGACAGATTCTAGAATGCCATAGGCTGCATAAAAAAATGTATTGTCTTAAAGTGCCATGCATAAAAACGCCTATAACTAGAACCTACACGCTAAAAATGACAATGTAAAATGAGCTTAATTCTTTACCATTCTGAACACTGAGTGCGCATCGGTCCAGGTTTGCGAAATGACGTCCTTTTAGTCTCTGCCATTTCCCTTTTTTCTCTGCGACAACATACCTCTATTTATTTTTTTCTTCGTCTAGCTTGCCTGAATTCTGCCTTTTTCCCCAAACGAGCTCCCAGGAAAAACGCAAAACAACGATGAAAAGACGCGCTTAGTTCACCTTCAATGCACGACGCCTTTCTGCAGCTCCCTTGATACCAAAGTTATTGTGCCAAAGCCGTGTCAAACGCCAAAGGCTTTGCGATTCAAAGCCTCAGCCTATGCCGCGCAGCGCGTTGCTACCTCGCTCTGGAAAACAATATGCGCGACTGGGCTTGAACTAGGAGCACAAAGTAATAAGCTTTCTCGCACTCACGAACCGAATACCGTGCCCCTCCATTTCTTTTGTATTGGATATATATATATATATATATATATATGCGTGTGTGTGTGTGTGTGAAAGAAATTTTCGTCCAAGAGCTCTTTTTTTTCTGCTATACACTACCAAGTAAATTCGCTGAGTAGTCTTGCATAAGCCGAGGAAGGTCTAGGCGCATCATGTGTAACAGTGGTGTAGCAACCTTATTTAAGCGGACAAAGAAAGCACCCGGGTGCTTTCTTTTTCACGACGGAGAACAGCCCTGCTCTCAGCTGGCGTCTTAGCTACTGTAATATAATATATTAGATAGATAAATAGATAGATAGATATATAGATAGATAGACAGATAGATAGATAGATAGATAGATAGATAGATAGATAGATAGATAGATAGATAGATAGATAGATAGATAGATAGATAGACAGATAGATAGATAGATAGATAGATAGATAGATAGATAGATAGATAGATAGATAGATAGATAGATAGATAGATAGATAGATAGATAGATAGATAGATAGATAGATAGATAGATAGATAGATAGATAGAGATAGATAGATAGATAGATAGATAGATTTTGTCTCTTTCGAGAATATTAGACACGCCACTCTCAGTGCTAGCGTGACACCATTAACAAATAGCAAGGCTGTGCACAGGACCGAAATCAGCATATTACACAACGCCACCTCTTTCTTGTATTTGATATTCTCGTTTCTGCTCTGTGGCGGCAGCCCACGAACTGCTGCGCCATGTATAGGCAAACACATTATGTAACACGCTAGGCTAGGTGCTGAGGAGCCAGTAAAATAGAGGCCGTGCTTAAGAGCACTTCCCTTTAGGAGCATATATACTGTATATTCATGCGTGCGAAGCAACCGCCTCTTAAGTTCATGTGTGTTTGCACTTTGTATACGACGTCCGAAGAAGTGGTGCAGTGGTTATACGAAGCTCGGTGGTTAATCCCGATGCTGTGGGTCTCACCATGGCCGCAACAATCACATTTCGATAGAGGTGGAACGATAGAGTCCCATGTAGTGTGCGATGACCGCACACGTTAAAAGACACCAGATGGTCGACCTTTTTGGAGCCCTTCACTACGGAATGCCTCATAATGATAACGTGGTTTGGGCTCACAAAGCCTCGTATAAAAAATTTTCATTATGTGCTTGTGCTAAGATGGACAAATCCTTCGCATTTAGGCGCCAGAAATGCGTCATGATTACGCCAAAAGCCATGTTTCGACGAAAGCGAACTACGGAATAAATATTCCAGTTCTACATGAGCATATGCAAGTTGGTATTGCAGATTTCTAAGGGGCATTGGTTATCAGCAACTTAGTGCAACAAGCCAAAACGTCGCCCTCTTCAAGCAACACAGGAAGAACTCATTAGAACACCCGACCAGAATCGATGCCCAGTACACATCCACAGCTCCGCAATACGATCCACCGTTTCCTACAAGATGCGATGCTAGCAGTTCATTCCCGCTATAGCACCCAGCGGGCACTCCGGGACTGCACCGTTCCTCCGGTCATCCGCGCCCTCAGAGGTCATTTCCGGTCTGAGCACGTGCAAGGGCTTATGGGACCCAACCGCGCAGAGCTCAAGAGATTATCGTTCCGAGAAGGCACGTCTCGCAGAGCACGAGGTGTACGAAGGCGCGAAAGAATGAAGAAATCAACAACCAACGAATGAGGCAAGTGTACACAGAACGGGGACCACGAATCCTCGTCAATCCACTTGTGCAGAGCGCAGATATATATATATACGGACGGCCTCGAGACCCGAAGGAAGTAAAGAGCCAAGACGAATCGAAGATGCGGACGACGTATATCCATTCCGTCGTACGCGGCTGTCCCGGTATTGGAGGCATGGCGGAGGAAAACGACGGTGCGTAGAACGAGCGCGAAAGTTAAAAAATAAAAATAAAAACTATACACATATAACGTGTAGGCGAAGAAATCTTCTGGGCGACATTCGCCGCCCATATGAGCCGTGGCGAGTCTGGAGCACGGAGGACGCTAAGACGTCGGCGAAAGCGATTGTCGGGGCAAGAGCAGGGCAAACAGATATAGAGAAGGTGGAAAGATGGCCGAAAGGAGTCAAGGAGGAAAGAAGAAAGAGAGGGCGAGTAGTGGCGGATGCTACACGGGTTGATGGGATAGGAGAGGGTGATAAGAAAGGCGTGATATGACGTACGATAAGAAAGAAAGAAAAGAAGGAAAGAAAGAAAGAGAGAAGGAAGGAAAGAAGGAAAAAAGAAACAAAGAAAGAAAGAAACAAAGAAAGAAAGGAACAAATAAAGAAGCAAGCAAAGAAAGAAAGAAAGACAGAAACAAAGAAAGAAAGAAAGAAGCAAGGAAAGAAAGAAAGAAGAAAGAAGAAAGAAAGAAAGAAAGAAAGAAAGAAAGAAGAAAGAAGGAAAGAAAGACAGAAAGAAAGAAGCAGGAGACCAAGCTGCTTGGCCGCACCGGTCATCGATCGCCTCTGGGAGTCGGCATTCGACGTGATGTGCGCTGCTGGCGGGCGAAAACAGCACCGTAGGTGCGTTTGTGCAAGACCTCCACACTATGCGATATAGGACCGCACAACGATTCCCCTAGCGCCTTCTCTCCGCTCTTACTCTCAAGGGAGCCATTGTCGCTCAAGGCGCGGGTGATGAAGGAGAAGAGGAGGGCAGGTATAACAGAGGGAGGGAGGTGATTGCCCGCCATTTTGCGACTCCTCGTCGTCGCCACGCGTATGTCACGTAACCCAGTTTGCAACCGTCGAGCGAGCATAAGTTGCTGACGGAGCTCTCCCGCGGGTTCCTTTTCTTTCGCGCATTGCCGAAGAACACGCACTCCCGCATACGAGAGAAATCGGTCGAGCCACAGTTGGACTTGGGAGTGGATTGGCTATCAGTTTTCGCACCCTTCGGCACATCATGTCGGGCTTCAGAAACGTTTTGGGCCCTCGCGTTCCTCGTTTTTGCTACAATGTCCGTCGCGTTCCGTGGATAGCCATCGAGCGGGTGCTCGTGGAGGGCCGTCTTTCAGAAAAGATCGTGTTTTAGGGTGCTGGTGTTAGATGGTGCGTCATGTACTCAGTAAAGTGGCGTAAGAAATCATACGCGCATCAAATGGCAATCAGTCGAAATAAATGGCGAAGTGTGTTTTCTTCGACGAGAATGCCCAGAACCATTGAACCAAGTTTGCTTCATTGATGAAACGTCCTATGGAACATTACAGCGATCACTTCATGTGCATCAACTCGGCAGTTGACGCAATGGCACGTTTGGTGATAGACTCTACTATACGTCCTTATTGTACACAGAACATTGAGTGAAAAATTACGTTCCTTCTTTCTCCGCTGTAGGTGAAGTCCAGTTCGATGTGAAAGACATAACTTTTGCACCTTACTTTCAACAGCTTGCGCCATAGGTATCTTAAAGGGGCCCTGCAACACTTTTCGAGCATAGTCACAAAACGCTGCTGATCGGTACTACCCCCGAGAACACGCGAGCCAAATGTTATAGCGCAGCAGGCGGCCTGCAATTCACAATAAATTATCAAAGTCAGCTGAAAATTGATTTCTCTTCTCTTAACAAATCACATAATAAGCCCAAAAAATCACTCCTAGTAAGCCCATCTATCAGCCATTGGCTTATTCGAACATGGCGTGCTCGGTTGTTACTGAGATCGCCGCGAGAGGCCGTCACTTGTACACGCGTGCGCACGCGATCGCACTGAGAAAGCGGCGTGTTCGAAGAAAAAAAAAAAGAAAAAAAGTGCTCAAGGTCACGAGGCGCGCATGACGTTTTTTGTTTGCCCCTCCCATCCGTCCCTGCTTAGCTTCCAGCGCTTTCGTCGGGACGAGAGAAGAGAGATTGCGATTGCAGCGTGTGACAAATGTTTGTAACTCCGCTCGTACTGGATGGATTCTTAAAATTTTTGCGGCGTTGAATTTGTGAGGCAATACGCTTTTCCAATGAATTAATTCCATGGTTACTCAAAAAGTATTTCAGGGCCCCTTTAAGGGGTACTGACTTCAATTTCGGAAGCTGAGTTTAGCCTGCCACACGAATCTGAATAGATCTAGATACATTCAGATTCGTGTGGCAGCGAGATATAGATCAGCGAGACATAGATCTGAGCAACGTTGAACCTCAGTAAGCACTCATATTTCTCTTTCACATAGCGCACGTACAGTGATCGACATTATCGGGACATCAGACAATTTTGGTAACTTCATGCACCGGTATGGCCGACTGTGATGATGTCAAGTACCAATACTGTTGAAATGGGTGCACCCCTCTCTCCTAGTCACCTAGGAGGAGGGATGGGGGCATAAAGTCAGTCGCACACATGGACTTAACAGAAAGAAGGGCACTGAGACCCGGGGGAGGGGGCGAGAGGGCAGTAAGGGGGGGATGCTGCAACGAACCTCCACTTTCTCACCACTGAAGGGGAACATTGGTTATGCCTATAGTAATGAAGACAGTGCAGCGAAACTAACTAGAAAAACAACAATAATGTTTGGTGCAACGTAAGCAGTTGGGAAGGATTAAAGGCGGGTAAACTATAAGATCTAAAAGCAAATTCAATAGTTAGGGACACTCGCACAGCGTTAAACTTTCTTTCTTAACCCAGTGCTGTGGCCTTGATATGTATTTAAACAGAAGCACGGAGAAATTTGTGTTATTACCGTTGCAATGACGACTCAACAAGCTTATTGTTAATCAGTTAACGCCTGTACGCGGCTAAAGTTTAACGTGGCCATCTTTTGTACTTCGTAACCCAGCGGCCTGGCTTAAAAATTCTCCCAACTGAGACCTGTGCCTGGTTCAAGTCGCGGCAGGTGCAATCTATTTTAATAATTAACCAGTTCTAAATTAACAATATCTACAAGACAGTAAGAACATAATGAAAAGAACTGTATTACACGCACACGAGAACCTACTTTTTTTTTTGCTCCAGTTTACTATAGGCAGTCTGCCTCCCCTCCGATCGACACGTTTCCATTGAGTGAAAGGAACGCGCCCTCTCATGTTTGGGTTCACGCTCTACGGTGTGTGCGCGTCTTGTATTTCAACGGTCGCATATTCGCCGTCACGGGTTGGGGGAGAGCCGGCTTTTTATTTTTTGTTATTGCGACAACCGCTCTGCCTCGTGTTGTTATATCGTTTCATAAACTGCAGGTGGAGGATATCCCCTTTAGCCTGTAGAACTAACGTTTCAGTGTTCGCTAACGTTTGCAGACGCTCGACACGAGGCCCGTGTGACGAAAGCTGTAAAAGCTCCTAACTATACCCTGTTCTTCTAATAAGTCTTATTTCAAACAAACATGGCGAGAAACTATTGCGTGGGCGTAAAAATCAGCGCTATGATGAATGAATAGCAAAATGAAAAACTAGATCAATATACAAAGCACTACATTACAAATATACAAATACAATATACAAATACAATATACAAAGTACTTCATCGTGTTTGTGTCGTCATGCGTTTACTTTGTATCGTCACACCATTGTATTGTCAAAGTTATTTCCCTTATGTATCCTGCGTCGCACGTCGCGAGTGTCTAAACCATGTGTTATAATTTTGTGTAGCGGTTGTTGTAAGCGGGCAGCATGTTTGTACGCCGTTTGCAATTGGTAATAAATGAAATTCATCAGTAAACAGGAACAGATCGTAGCGTCTCCTCTCCGCCCCAGCACGAATCGCTGCATGTGAGAAATGATTGAGACACATAGCCAAGAGGGAACCGGATAGACAAAGGGTTGAGTGGTCTTCCCTCTCTTTGGTAATCGGTGGCGTAGCGGGGGACGCCTCACTTGTGACAAAAATGCACTCTGCCATTAAAAGGGATGTTCGCGCTTGATGACTGTCAGCGCTTTCACATGGCTGTTGTTACGTTTCTTGTATTTTTATTATATGTGTTTAGTTTGTGTCCCGTCCACTATGCACTGCTGTACCATGACTGAATTCATGCTTCATGTACCCTGGTCATGATTACCAACGCCCTCAACTCCCCAAAAAGGAAGACATACGGTATTTTTGGGCGATAAACCAAAAAATACAGCGGTTACTCATCCGCATTTTTGTCGTAAATATTATTTCTTCATGGAACTAACGTAGGACAGTCAATAAGTTTATTCAGGAAAGCTACGTGACTTACAGCGCTTAAGCACGCTTGTTCTTACTCCTATAACAGTATCAAAAGGTAATAGTTCAGCCCACAGCTTTCCAGATTGATTATCTGCATCACAGTGATGCAAAGGTTTGATGATTCAATCGAACAAAGTTTTTTTTTTTTCAAGCGAATGTGTGTCCATTTTTTTTCGTCAATCTAGCACAACGCCACAAAAAGGCTCAAGATAATGTGAAAAAAAAGGTGACGTTCTTCTTCAAATTACTACATTACATTACAAAGCACTACATTATTTCTCTGACTCTTTATTGCCATTAAATTCAACATCAAAAGTTCTTCATTATAACTCTGTACCTTCTCTACTGCGGGAACAAAAAAAAACGTAGTGGGGATTTAATTTTTTGATTTCGCACCAAGCTGAAGGCGACACATAATCTATGTGCAGCGTCACGAAGTTTAGTGTTCTTTTTCGTGTTTTGACCTCGCTAAGCCAATGAGATTTCTAGAAGTACAACAAAGGTCATTTCCTGAGCACATGATGGCCACAGGCGTCGCGCTCCGGCAAAGTGACGCGGGCATTGATACTCTATAGGTTTAAAATTGACCGGGCTAAGCGATCACTTTTTTGGCGGGTTATGGACGGACGCGCACATACCCTGATAGCACCTTTTTTCCGCTTCTTTCCTATATTCTCTTTTCACTTCACAGGGTAGCAAACCAAACGCACGCCTTGTCAACCTCCCTGCCTTCTCTTGATGTCCTCCTGCTCTAATACTTGATATGCTAAGGCCTCTCTGACCTTCGAAGCAAAACGTAACTTTTTACCGATGAAGAGTCTCGCGTTAGCAGAGACTGTCCGAATGTACATCGTCAGCGCGAATAAGTGCGGGTATACCCTGAAGGGGCCTCGCCACATCTATCACGTCTTGCATTCACGTCACGCGTAAAGTCATGACGCTGTGATCACCATAATTTACAGAATTGCACCTTTCCTGCTTTATTCTTTCAAAATGTGGACGTATTCCGCCACGGTGAGGCTAGTGGCTAAGGCACTCGGCCGCTGACCCGCAGGTCACAGGTTCAAAGCCCGGCCGCAGCGCCCATATTTTAGATGGAGGTGCAAATGCTTTAGGCCCGTCTGCCTAGATTTAGGTGCACATTAAAGAACACAAAGACGAAAACTTATACGCAAGAAGCCAATTAATGAACTTGCGGTGAGGGCAAAAGTACAAGAATTCATAGTTTCGCTTCAGAATAGATTCGAGGCAATAAACGAGGTAACCGACGTCAGCGTTGACCAAATCAACGATAATCTTACTAATATCATCAAAGAGTGTGCAATGGAAGTCGGAGGTACAGTTACTATGAACAGCACACTGCCAAACTATCTCAGGAGACGAAAGATCTCATTAATGGACGGCAAACCATGAAAGCCGCTAATGCAACCGGCAAAATAGAGCTAGCTCAGCTTTCGAAGTTATTCAATAGGCGTAAGGTAGCCGACATCAGAAAATATAACATTTAACTTATCACCTGCCAAGCCATAAACAGAATGAGCGGTTGCGTAGGTTCACGTGTTGCTTCGCAGACGCGCAGTATAGGCACTTCGCTTATTCGCAAAAGGAGGATTGATGGCGTAGTGGGCGCTTGACAAGTTTACTTGCAGTAGGCATTCTGGGATTGCTTGAAATGGCAAATGCTACGCGCACAGTCGTTCGTTTCCTCGCGGCGTGATTGACGCGTGCACCAAAAACCGAAGCAGGCTACTAATTGAGAAGTGGACAGGCACGAAGCCCAATCACTCTGTCGCGTTCCACCACCGATGGCGAAGCTCAAGCATTCTTCAAGATATCAATGCCCTGCGACAAAACACCTGAGATACTTTGCTACACTGTACGGCGGACAGAATTGTTCACATCGAAACAATTTATATCACTTTTTAGCATTTAAAAATTTTAAATAAATATATAACATTCTATACCTCACAGGTGAGTAATTGTTACCCATCGGTTTCAAGCCATTGCTATCCAATAATATTTCCGTAAGTGATTGGAGACGACTGCAACACGTTCCTCCAAATATTCATGCGACGTGTTTGCCAAAACTGGCTCATTTGTACGGTCCAATGAAACGATACACTTTTCGTGTTACGACAAAAAAGCTTCCTCTCTGGAGCACCCCTAGAGGCAGAAGTCGCTGGACGTCAGGTCTTCTTGCAAACTATCTTAAGGGGCCACAACACCGCAACCAGCCTCCTCGAAAATGCGTCCCGAATAAGGTATAAGGGCTGGGCCGCCAACTTTGGTTGACCTGATGCCTCCGATACCCAGAACGACAGGGATGAGGCATGTAACAAGTTCTTCTATCGTATTGAACAAAGCGTTTTTTTTTTGTTTCGATGAAATTTGTTATGCATTTTCAAATATTAGAAAATTCTTAATGGCGAGTTGCTTCCCGCCCACCCTGCACGCGCTTTTGATTAATAGTTAATTAATTATATATTGGTTGATTGATTGCTTGATTGATTGATATGAGGGGTGTAACATGCTTTTAAAACCCGCCAATCTGCCCATCCTGCTTTTCGTCCAAAAATCGATGGCCGAGTGGCGACTGGATAGGTTGAGTTAACTCGACACTGAAACCCACGGTGGAAAGGTCCTCCTGCAACTCAGAACCTCTTCAATGATGCAGATAGCCTCAGAAAACCAAGGCTTACAGCAAGTGACTTTCGCAAAGAAATAAAAGCACAGAGAGAAAGAAGAAAGAAGAAAGCCCGGGGCTAGTGAAATGCGGGCGACGAAAGTTGCAGTCCAAAGGCCTCCACTCCATCACTACTTCTGATTTGCTGACGCCTCGAGTTAAGGCGGTAGCCCAACTTCACCGCGCGTGCATGTATGGCAGTGAGCAACTAAGAAAATGCTTTACAGAAAAGAAAAGATAGAAAGGCTTGGCCTGGCCAGCATGCGAAGTCCCGGAGGCGTAACACTTAAAAGCGGGACAACCGCAAAAGGTGGCGATGCGCATCTCATTTCGCTCGAGCCTTCCGGGCCACCGGACTGATGGGAAGTGGCGAAGGAAGGAAAGGAGCAGGGACAGCGCAAAGAGCGATGCAGGAGGGATGCGGGGCGCATTTCCATTTCGCACCGGGCTTGCCCACCGCCAGAGGACCTTCCAGGACGGCACCCAAAAGGCGCTCAACCGCACACACACACCACACTGCAGGATGCGCAGGTCAAAAAAAAAAAAAGATGATGAAGACAGAGGACTCCAGCCATTCCGGAAAGGCGATGCTAGCCTCGCCCGCAAAAACCGCCGGCCTTCTCGCACTTCAAAGAAGGCCCCGCGGATCCCCTGGAGACTCGTTCGCAGCTTTCACCGACCTCCTTACCGGCACCATTTCTTCCCTTAGCCACCGGCTTCCGGCTTCCCTACAATACTCCCTACGCACCCCTTTTCGTCCACGCCAGCACCCAATCGCCTCGGGGAGACTTCTTTCGCTCTCTCACTCTCTCTCTCCTGGCGGGCCGGCGCGGCTCGACTTTTGATTCGGCTGATTCGGCGCGATGCCGATGCTCTCTGATCTCGAGACGTCAGCTACACAACCGTTGTGTCCTGGTACTTCGCTTAGCTTTGCTTTCATTTCTCACTTTTCTTCGTCTCTCTCTCAAAGCCTAAAGCTCATTGCATTTCGCGCTGGGCCCGCCAGGGATGATCTGATGCGCGGGATTCTTCGTTGCGTTTAGATGCCCGCCTGCCTTACTTCATCGTCTTCGGAACCGCTGGTTTATCATGATCAGTTTATTTTTTCTTTTTTGAACTGTCTTTCTCGAGCTTCTAGAACCCCGAAGGGCCGTGCGTTTGTCCGCCCGGTGCCAAAAGTGATTCCAATTCAATCAATTCCTAACTTTTTTTTCACCTCGGGGAAAAAAAAAATGTCCATGCTCTAGAGAACTGGTGCAGAGAAGGCCTTACAGCATTCCGCGTGCAGCCTTACCAATACGAAGACCACTCGGAATACACTCAAAGTTGTATTCGTAAAGAAATACATTTCATTTTTTTGTACCTTTTGTGGATGTCGAAGCAATGTCATTTCGTGGAAGCGAAGATGGTTACCTTTTACTTCGTGACTTTCGTCTCCTGTCCTCCAAAAATACGATTACGTGGATATCGCAAAAGAAAGTGCGAGATCTGATGTGCTGGTTTGCCCACTGCAATACTTCTGGAAACGATTTCGTAGTATTTATTATGCATGCATTTTTTACGGTGAACAACTGGCCCGAGCAAAGCAACACGGGCTACAAGTAACGTGGCTTCGCAATTACAATCCTCATTAGGTTTGATGAAATAAAGAGCTGTAATACTAACACTCATGTATAACTGCACGCTGTTCATAGTTAAAATGCTGCACTCCTAGATTGAATTCATTAGTCTTTAAAACTCATAACTTGAAGTGAAAGTGTACTTATTGTAGTGCGAGGGAGTATCCACATGCATCGCTTCTTTAGCGTTCATGACCGTTCAGTGCTTTTCGACGTCTATAGTGCGGCTGTTTCTAAATGAAGCCTGAATTCCTGTCTTCCAAGGGACGTTTAAACAAGTTACATGTTCATGGAGCCACTGTGTACTATCGGTTTCGAACGAAATCTAAACACTGGCAAGTATTTACAATGGTATTCTGCGTACCCTCCAGTGATTACCACTGACAGGTGCATGCATTCTGTTTTGAGCACTGCGCTGCTGCGCACCGGTCCATGGTGCTAACGGCGTGCACTATAACATTAAGAATGCTTGCTTTTTTTCGCGTTTTATTTGACGCCGATAGTAGTGCCCACCATTTTCATATTGCTACAGCTTATTTCATATTGCTGCAGCAATTTCATATTTCATACAGCTAGCGTCACGCTGAATAAATGGAAGGAGGAACTATAATCCGTGCTGCGATTTCGTGCAACGTTGACCATCAAGCTTGTAGAAAGCAGATTCGAAAGGAGATCACGTAAATGCCGTCAAACATGCGCAGCCAAGTTTCGTTTTTTTTAATCCTTTCGAATGTTTTTTTTTTCTTATCAGGTGCTGTGAGGAAGTATCAGGTGCTGTGAGGAAGTAGAAGAAATGTGCCAACACAAAGACGACATATAATTGAGAAGCATCGACTACTGGGCAAGTTGGTAGCTCATCTTAATGGTTGTGAGTGAAAAAAATAAAGCACAAAAGGAAAAAAGTAGACTAACGGATCACAGAGCTTCGCTAAAGGACTTCCATGCTGTAACCTTTCTTGGCATTGTAGTGAATGCAACTGGGAACACTCGTTCAGTTATATGGCGGTGAAATCTAAAATCAGGGAAAGAGTAGCACGTGAAATTGAAGAAGCGTATTGTGTCTACAAAGCAGGTGATGCAAGTGCCGTGAAACCCTCGGTCACATGACTTGCCACCGAGTTAGCTATCCTGGAAGCAGGCCTCTATGACAATCTTCGTATTGTAATCGTTTCTTCAACACGTGTTCACGTCACCACTGATATATGTGTGCTGTTGCAGTATATTCTCAGTTGTTAGTGTGCGCTGGGGGCGCCTGGATTTCTTATCTTTTGTACTTCTTTTTTTGCGCACCATATTTAAGGCTGAATAGGGCTGAAAATAAACAGGCAGAATAGCGAAATGTAAGACAGGGACGTTTAAAACAGAAAGTGTCTAGTTTACTATACAGCACTTAAGAGGGAGACCGAATGGTTAATCCATTTCATGCAGTATTGTTCACCTTGTATACAGATGCTATGTAATGAGCAAACGAATCCGAGAATGGCAGAATGTACTAAGTGAAAAAAAATTCACTGGCACAAATTGGAGTAGACTCGCGAAAAACAAGGTAGGTTGTAGGTAATCCAAATATCAGTTCATCGTGCAGTGCACTATAGGTTGACAAGAATAAGGATGATTTATGATGGTGACGAGATGAAAGACTATTTTATTTTCAGGCAGGTTATACTACATGTGATGGGCGATACAGTTATGGTAAACGAATTCAAATTAGTAGTACCTTGGAAGAAATGTCACGCAAGGTTCAATGATCCTGTGCGCTCTGTGAAATTTGCATAATTAGACGTTCTTCCTCGAGGTAAGCTAGAGTACCAGCTCGTGCATTAGCTGTGCACGCCATGTGTAATGTTTCCCGCTGATAATTTCGCCGAAGCAGTCAGTGTTGGTGCGCTTCTAATGAAAACCTATAGCTTTTTATCTCGTGTGCATTGTTTTTCGCCTTATTTTCTGGCTGCGCAATACACGCAGACAAGCGGAATACAGCAAGTGTTTTTCGCCTGAACCTTCACGACGTAACCCACTAACAACAGAAAGTAAATGTGAAGGGGCGTGCGCGAACGCGAAGGTAACGCATGACAAGGAACCCGCTTAAACAAGCAATGGAGGCACACGACTTATGGCGTTGGGCAACCTCGCCTCCTTTCCCTTTGTACCGGAGCCCACTTTGGGTCGATAGCGCATACAGTGCCATAAATCATCTCGCTGCGGTGGTGACAGCACATTATTTTGCCTTTGTTTGTCCTAGAAAGAGCTAGAGAAGGGCAGGTTGGGCTATAATTCTTGCATTCTGTATTTATGTGGAAGCCTTTAGATGCCACATTAAACACGGAAAGGGACCGTCAGCGACATCGACGTCAGCACGAACAGGTGAGAAAAACGCTACGGTCCTTAGAATTACTTGTGTGTGCGTTCTCTAGTATAAAGGCACACATACAAAGCATCGACTTGTTGCTATGGTACCTCAGATATGCGCAATGATTGCTTTTTAATTGACAATCACACATGTAAGAGCGCTGATTCTTGAGCAACATTGGTGGGCGCTGCGGATGGGGTTGGCCGTTCCGGGTATCGGTTAGTGCTGTTTAGAGTAAGCGGTTCACGGTAACGGTGGACAAACAGACAATCGGACAGACAGACAGACAGACAGACAGACCAAAGTTTTTTGCGTCGAAGTTCCCTAAGAAAGACTATCGTCTTTAAAAAAACATAACGTGATGGCGTGATCGGGATATAACAAGTCGCCTTATACGTGACGTCATCGTAACACCATCTTGACGTCACATTGGCATCCTCACACGACATAGTCGCTTGACTAGACGGTCGCCGATCTCGGTGGCAGTGCCGCAAAACCACTTCAAACGCCGCAAGCGGCGGCGCCTCAGATCTTGGAGGCCAAGAGAAGTATCCGCTAGGCTTTTGAAAGCTTTTGGGGCGAACGGAATGATAGATACAGTCACCTTCGAGGTGCCTTAAAGAGGTACTAAAAAGAGAAACGATCTTTTTTTCCGCGTATTAGTAAGTACAATTTCGCGATCTTGAAAACATCATGCACTATTACCGCGACACGATGCTCGGTAAGCGTGAAAACGCGCTCAAAGAAAGTGCAGACAGAGACGCCTCTCGGAGGTTCTGGCACCAAACACCATGACGTCATATATTTTGAAGGAGTGTACAGGGTCCTAATCCTCGTATTCTACAACGTCCCTTCACTCAACGCTTCACTTTCACTTCAGAAAGCCGATGTGAGCGCCGTCTCCAGGCACGGCAGGTCACTGCATATCAGCGATAATCTGCTGCGATTCTTGAGTAGCGCAGCATCATTTTCAACCGAGCAGTGGGGCACTGTTCAAATCTGTCAAGTGAAGGGAGAAAGTCGAGTCGACGAGCGCTTGTGAATACGGGGGTAAGTGACTTCTAGTCGATAAAAACATTGAGTGTATTGTCCTTTGTGGGTGCCGTAGACCTATAGCATGCGAAGCTTGGAAAATTCATCGAGCAAATGTCTCGAAAATATCAAACATACATCTTGAAAATTTTGACGCCACGCGCAGTAATTTTGGCGGAGTGTTTGTAAATTAAACTTCGACCCCGATTTTCTATGCTAATGATCAACTCACGATCGTGAAACTTACGACACGCGAGTGCTCGGAGTGCTGTTTATCAATGTAGACGAAGTCAGTCTTTTTCCATTTGGTGTCATGAGAGACCGTGTGACGTGCAGTACAAGAGTTGTTGATTGCAGCATTGTCTGCATCTGCTTCTTCTTCACGCCCCGTGCTATATCTCCTGGTTTCTCATCACGTAGCATGAGTCAACTGGCTCAGATCGTCGACTATTCGGTGCAATACCCTTGGAATTGTATGAAACATAACAAAGCTAAGGATTGAATTGAATTGAATTTATTTGAAACAAGGTTGCGAAGATCAAACAGAGCAAAGGGGACAAGAATAGCAAAGAAATAAATACAGCAGGACAATCGCCAACCGCCATTCAGACGTTTATTATGAAGTAAAAATAAAGTAACAGTTCACTTTTCTATCAGCTTTCAGTTAGCGGTAAACACACGTCCTGTTGTTTGTTCTGTGGTTCGCGCTGTATCGTTCTGTGCTTTAAGTACGAGTAAACTAGCTTTCACCAAGTTGTTACGTTCGGGTAGTTTTTGGTGAATGCACAAGAGGGCTCTCTATCTTCTCACATGTTCTCAAACGAACTATGAGATGTCTCTTCGCGACCTTAACATGAATAAGGTTATTGCGTTTACTGCTCGAAATCACGGTATGACAATGAGGCCCGCTGTAGTACAGGAGGGAATCTAGAAGAATTTTGACTGGCCAATTTTCCTATCATCCACGTTTTTGTAAGTACTGGGTGATTCTGTATATCATCTTCCCTCGAAACATTGAAGTTGTGTCTCGGCACCAAAATAGCGCTTTCGTGCCAAGCAGCAGAGCAGCATAGCAGCCAATGTACAACGGTGGATAGTTGCCCTATTATATGGTACGACACCATATAAGTGATGCTTGGCGATATGTTTGCAGGATAACAACAACACAATTCTGAAGTTCTCCGTTTCTGGAGGCCGCGAAAAAAATCATTTTCTCAAGCAGTAGAAATATATGCAACTTCTATATTTCATGTGCTCTCTCTCTCTCTCAAGCCGCTCTATTCCAACCTATTCGAGATAACTTGTGCCATATTCGACAAAAATGACACAAGATGGCGCCTGGGTGCCCCATGCACGGGGGAACCCAGATGCTACGCTTATTGGACGAAACGGCGCGCGAGGGCGCTTCAGTAAAGGTGTCATTGAATATTTTCTTCAAAGAGATCAAGATGCTTCCGGAAATTCGGAAACTTGTTAATTTATAGCACATATTTTTTATGATCTTGTTTTCTTCTTTTTTCATTTGAATTGCTGAAACCTACACAAGGTCACAATGTAAGATTGAGGTTTGAAACCACTAACTGCCAAAACAAATCTCAACAAGAAACCTCGTTATTGAGGTCCAAATCTGTGATCCTCCTTTGGCAGTTCTGATTAAAGTGTAACGTACAGCGGACATACAGTGACATAACCTCTCATTGCTGCATATAGACACCGTCGTCAATAAAGCATTTCTCGTAGACAACGCTTACGCGAATAGCAGACGAAAGTAAAATCAGCAACAAAAATTACACTTCTTAAAGTCATTTCGATTAGAAGCCGAGATAATTCTGAATGATATAAGGCGTATTGCAGCGAAAAGAACAGCCACGAATACACAGCGCCGAGATGATTAGCTACGCAAAAAGAGCGATGTACGACCGTTCAAATTGAAGGAGTCTAAGGCGGTTGTGTAGGAGCCCACTGGTAATGTGCACTACGAATAACTGTAATTACGCAAAGAACCCGGAGTGTGACGTGAATGATGAATGGAAGAGTTATCGTAAGAGAAATAACGAAAGGTGTCGGCGGTTGTATGCACTTTTACTGCGTCACCACGACACTCGCCTGCTAGAGTCTGTATGTGCACGCATTAAAGATGTGTTACTGTTACAGCGCCATGCTCTGGTGAAATAAGAAAATGCGCAAAGAATCTCTTACACAAATAACTCCACTGACAGCTTCTACAAAGATTAGGCTGACTTGTAATTGATTCTTCTTTTCTGAAGTTTGATACGATATGTGAGGTTTAACGTCCCAAATCCACCATATGATTGGAAGACACACCGTAGTGGAGGGCTCCAGAAATGTTGACTACCTGGGGTTGCAAAGGTGCATATAAATTTAAGCACACGAGCCTCTACCATTTGACCTACATGTAATCGGGGCCGTCACTGCTTAGATGGTAGATAACAATATTGCTTTATGAAGTGGAAGGTAAAATTTGTACGTCTTAGCAAAACGTTTCTTTATTCTGTCACAGTCTGATTCTCGATAGTGTAATGATGTAAGTACTCACAAAACATTAGTTCTAGAATATCTCAATTCCATCTATTTCGCTGTGTGCGCACAAACATTAACATACATTGCTTGAATGCATTACGTCCCCGTTAATATGGTTTCCCTCGTTGCTTTCAAAGAACGTGAAGCAAATTAGTGATGTAACTTAACGCGTATCTCAGGTGGGCGTACATGTGTGCGACACAAAGAACCAACCTTCTGAGCCACGAAGAGTAGTTAAGTAACAGTAACTAATTAATTGAATAGTACATATTGTTACGCACAAAAAGGACCAGGACCGATGCGCCGGAAAAGCATCGTAGTCACAGTTCAGAAACGAATCTTCTGTCAATGGTGAATAAGTCGCTGAGCACAAGTGAACGCCGAACATTGGTCAATGTACTTTCGAAGCACGTCTCTGCATTCGGCTTTGCGCAGAAAGACAAAGCGCCCCTAATCCCTGCTTCTCAGACATGTCACACTATCAACACGGGTTTGGCCAATCCGATTCGACAAAAGCCATACCGTGTTTCGCCATCCGAGCAGTGGATTATTAATGAGCAGGTGAACGAAATGATTCAAAACGGAGTCATTCAAGAGTCGGCGAGTCCATGGGTAGCTCCAGTAATTCTCGTTAAAAGGAAGACGGATCTTGGAGATTTTGCATCGATTATCGCTGATTGAATGCTGTGACGAAAAAAGACGTGTACCCATTTCCACGTACTGATGATGCCATCGACTGTCTACATTCGGCCTCTTACTTTTCCCCTGTAGGCTTAAGATCGGGCTACTGGCCAATTCGCATGCATCCTGAATATATAGAAAAGAAAGCCTCTGTAACCCCTGACAGCATTTTCGAATTCAACGTGATGCCATTTGGACTGTGCAACGTGCCGGTGACGTTCGAGCGGTTTATGGACACCGTTCTTCGTGGCTTGAAGTGGAGCATTTGAAACTTGATGTGGAGCATGGCTTGAAGTGGAGATGACGACGTCGTCATCTTTGACCGGACCTTCAGCGAACACAATTCCCGTCTGGATACTGTACTGACTTGCATAAGAAACGCTGGCCTTGTTCTTAACTCAAAGAAATGCCACTTCAGAGACCAACAAACCCTTGTTCTCGGACACCTCGTCGATCAGGATGGCATCCGTCCAGATCCCCAGAAGACAGCAGCCGTTGAAGCGTTCAGTGCGCCGCGCCCTATTAAGGAGCGCTGTAGTTTTCGAGTGCTTTGCTCCTATTTCCGCCGCTTTATACCTAAATTTGCCAATGTCGTGTATCCGCTGACATGTTTGCTACGGAAGAATACTCCCTTCGAGTGGACTCCGGAGTGCGACTCCTCTTTTCGTCAACTGAAGTTCCTCCTGACGTCGCGGCATGTTCTTCATCACTTCAACCCATCAGCTCCAACAGAACTGCACACGAATGCCAGCTGCATAGGAATTGGTGCCTTTCTAGTTCAACACTATGGAAACCGCGAGCACATGATCGCAGCGTCGTCGTCTGCCCTCTTGCTCCAGCTTGGCGTGGCCAGCACGTTTGTATGCAATCAGTCCCATTCTGCGATTGATCTGACTTTCTGTAGTCCTAGCCTCTGTATTTCTACATGGTCTTCTTTAAACTCGGGTACAAATAGCGATCATTTTTCTATATTGTTTGAGCTTGTATGTCCCTTGACTTCAATAATCAGGCAGCCCACTTCTCACATCAATTTTAATACATTTGAACAGACACTACGTGTTGCTTCGTCAAAACGAACCGAGGTAAATAAAGAGCGAAATGTGATCAACATTAAGGATGTTATAAAACAATCTTTAAATACAGCTGAATTCACAGTTCAGGCCTCTAAACAACGCCCTTTGAATCATTAGTGGAACTCTGATTGTTCACGTCATTACAGGCTAAGAAAAGCAGCGTGGCGAAAACTGCTTTGTAATCAGTGCCCTAGAAACTGGAGCGATTACAAATTCGCGGCTGCAATATTTAAGTGAACAGTTGCCGCTGCGAAGGATAACTTTGATAGCCAACGTTCCGAGTTCCTTTCAAAGCCTGGCCACGGGAAATCACTTTTCAACTTCCTTAAAGCCCAAAAAGTAATAACACCATCAACAAACCTTGAATCGATAGTTTCAATGCCACGTGAGTTGCCAACTTTTCTGGAAAATATTGCTCAAGGGCTGGAAAGCCACTTCACGACTGCTAACTTTTACCATTCGCCATGCCCTGTTAACAGCGATGACTTTGAAGAGGTTACAGCGTCGGAAATAGCACAAGTAGTCAAAATATTGCCGAATTCTGCTCCAGGTCCCGATGGAATAACTGCATCGGTAACAAAAATAATCCATAAAGTATCAAAGATTTACTTGCAATAGTTAACCACTCCATTAGAAATTTGTGGATTCCGCCTGAGTGGAAAATCGCGAAAATAATTCCTTTGTTAAAGAAACATGGAGCGGGGTTTAGTTTGGATAACATTACGCCTATTTCACTCACGTATAATCTGGTAAAACTAATTGAAAGACTTCTACACACTAGGATAGACAACTGGTTGGACGAAAATGCAATTTTAAGCCCATGCCGAATTGTATTCAGGCGTGGCTGCTCCATTTGGTGAGCCCATGTTGATCTGGAAAGCAGGATACAACTATAGCTCAATCTAAGAAACAGGTTTCTGCCTTAGTCACTTTAGATATTGCAAAAGCTTATGACAGGGTGGAACACATTAAACTAATAAATTTGCTAACACACATCGGGTTGGTTACCTTCGTGGCATGGGTTTACTGCTTTCTAAAAGATAGAGAATTCCATTGCTCTCAATCTGGCATGTCGTCTTCAAAGTATAAGCAAACTGGAGGTCTTGCCCAAAGTTCGGTACATTCACCATTATTATTTAATATTCTATTGTGCACAATTCCAGTACAACATGACGTACAGGTGTATGTATACCTGACGACATCGCATTTTTTGCTACAGCTACAGATATACATACATTATATCAGATGCTACAGTTTTATATGAACGCTCTGAAAACATGGTTAGACGGCATTAATCTATCATTAAATATCAGGAAAAGTGCAGTCGTAGTTTTTTCTATAAGTGTTTCAGTGCAGATTTCCGTACTTCACAGACAGGACTTTATCCCGCAGGTGAAATCGATTAAATACTTAAGAGTGACTTATACTGAAAACCTAAATTGGAGTCCACATATAGAAAATATGCCAACTAAAGGAGCACAGGCGCTTGGGATGCTTCGTAGACTCAGCAATAAATGTAGTGGTTTACGTCGTGATGTGCTAGTAATGATATATTGTATGTATATTCGCCCAATATTGGAGTTTGGCTGTGTCTTGTTTTCTGGAGCACCCGCCTACAAAATTAGACCACAGGTACTACTAGAACGCGAAGCGTTACGTTTATGTCTTGGGCTCTCAAAATTTGTCGCAATTAATATTTTATATAAGGAAGCGCGCCTGCCTTCTCTTCATGCTAGGTTCCAAATACTAGCAGTCCGTACCTTCCTAAAATATACGCATCCCCGCATAGGAGGTCACAATATGTTTTCATTAATGAGCCGACGTCCTTTTTTAACCAACAATGGTCTAGATAAAAGTGTCCACAAGTCATCGTCCAACAGAAGCTCTTGGAAACATTACAAGTTAACCTTCGTGAAGTACGGGTGCTAAGAACACCTATTCAAACAATGAAAATAGAGTTTAACAATATTTTTCCTAATAATTTCAAAACTCTTCCCAGTAGATACCTAAATGCCATTTTGAAAGACCACCTGTCAAGATTAGACATAAAGATTGTAATTGCAACTGATGCTTCAGTTCGCGAAGAGAAGGCAGGAGTCGGAATTGCATCTTCAGTGTTAGATTGGTCTTTTTTGATTCGTTTACCTGATTTTACATCTATTTATCAAGCGGAATTACTGGCAATTCTCTTAGCGTTACAAAAATTACCTCAATCAATAATAGAGGCTATTATTCTTTCAGACTGCTTGTCTGTGTGTAGTTCATTCACTGCGCATAATATGTCCAATGTTTTAAAAGTATTTTACGACCTTACCCCAAGACATTTACGCCTCACTCCCTTAGTGTGGATACCAGGGCATAAAGGTTTAACCCTCAATGAATATGCAGAGGCACTCGCAGTGGCCTCACATAATTATCCCATAATTTCTATATTGCCGATGCTAGCACTTATCGCCGTGAAACGCTTTGAAAAATTTGTCATGTCAGATCAGTTTGAAAAAATCTCGCTTGGTGACATCGGATTTTTCTTATCTTAAGTACCCTTGGAAAAATCGATGGTGCTCCTCTAGAATGGCGGAGACATCAATTACGAGACTAAGATGCCGAGTCCCCCCCCCCCCCTGAACTTTTATCTACACAGGTCTGGTCTGGCACAGTCTCCCCTATGCCCCCACTGCAACGAGAGTGAATCTCTTCACCATTTTCTCCCAACATGCAGGTTACACACAAACCAAAGAAAGAGACTGCTAGAAGAACCTCCCCGTAGGTTGACCCTAAATGTATCCCTTCCGGTGGTCCTCTCCTTTGGAGCAACTGAAAAGGAATTTAGCCAAAGGAATGTTTGCAAAGCCGTATGGGATTTTATAAAGGCAACAAAACGATTAGAATGTTAAAGTGAGGCATAAATTCACTTCATTTCAAACCAACATAGCCTGTTCGTTAATTGTATTACCTCTATTTTATTTCTAATCTATCGTTTACCAATTGGTTCTTTGTTTAAACATCGTTATCTAAATAATCAGGGTGGTAAACCAACTCCACCTCACAATTGAGGCACCGTCCGTTTCATGGCCGATCCCCCGTGGTGGGTTGCGCCAGGACTCCGAGGAACAATCAACAACCAACCAACGTCCACCCATCTTCATTTTTACAGCTGTTATGAGATCACAACTCGGGTCACGCGCCGTTGCATGTTGGTCCGCCGCCACCGCCGCCGCCGCCTGTGTCCGTAAACGCATCATGCGAAATTACGAAAAACAAACCTTGCACTAATTACACGGTGGGGCTTGAACCCGGGTCCACTGGATGCCAGCCCAATATTCTACCACTGAGTAACGCCAGTGCTTGTAAATTGCGGAACTTGCATTTAAGGCAGCCATGGCCTAGCACCCATGACACATTGGGGCCCGGAACCCGGGTCCACTGGGTGCCAGCCCAGTATTCTACCCCTGAGCTACCTCGGTGCTTGTGACTTGTTGTCAAACTTGCCTTAGGCAGGCTTGATGTCGGGAAAGCAATCGCGGTAATACGGCTTATAAAGCGTTTTACAACAGCGAAAGAACAACCAGTCATCGCACAATGTGAATAGCGTAACGAGTGGGCCGTTCAATGCTCCAACCCAAGCTTGTTCTTGTTTCCCTGTTAACTGTGGCGCATACCCACTGCAGCCATAATTCTTTATCGTCGTCAGCCACTGCATGGACAATTGGCACAGAATTCCTAGCAATTGTTTAGTGGATACTACGCTTCTCAGAAGAATGGCGAAAAATAGCATAGCGAATGCCGGTCTACTACCCAAAAGTTTATTATTGATGCTCTAGTGGGTACCAAGCAAGTGTGTTTGCAGTAGTTACCCAATGAGTGTTTTGCAAAGGCTCTGAAAGGCCGCTCTTCTAGCTTTCGCTGTGACTGTGCTGTGCCTACCGCGCAGGCCCGGCGTTTTTTTTTTCTTTCCAGGCATGCGCAACAATATGATGTAATAGTGCGGTGGCTTTAGTACAGCAGCAGCAGCGCTCCTTCTACGTATGATAAGGACAAGCTGGATTCATTTTATCAGTTTTGTACTGGCTGCAAACTGTAGTTCCCCTGCGCATACCTTGCTCTAAAAACCAGCTATATACGAATTGATTCCACTTCAAACTTGCATACACCAAGAGGCGGTGTGCAGTCTAATCCGATTTTAATGAGACCAAGAGAAGTTGCGCAACGATTTCCGTGTGCCGACGAACGCTGACGCAGTCGGTCCCCCGAACGTCCATAAATGGAGGCACAACAAGCAATGTAGCCTGCCTCGGAGGTCAAAATTCCTTCTCATACTTATTTACCAAATATTGCGGAATGAAAGTTAATCGGAATGTACGGCACTCTATAGATACACTCGTGTGGGTGTTTTTTTTCTCTCCTTTGCAGCCATAGCGTAACCTTTACGCCTAGCGGGTGGCCCTGTTGGAGTGCATCATTTTCATTAAGCAGTGTATAATGTTACCTGCTGTTTTTAGCCACTGTTACTTTGAGTCTGTCAAACTCTAACACACACTGTTAAGGCAAGTGTGCAAGGGGGAGGTTGAAAGTTGGGAGAGCAGATCAAATTGAAAAGTTTGCGCATAAAGTGTGGTAGCTAGCACAGGACCGCATTGAGAAGCTTGGGAAAGGCCTCGAAGCAGGTGTAGTAGGATTTGTGACTGTGACGAAGAGGACTGCCCAGCATCGACAATTATTTCTTTCACGCAAGTTATGCGGGTAGAAAGAGTTTAAAAGGGTACCGACACCTTTTGTCGAAGGCGAGTTTCCTCTGCCATACAAATTTCTTCTATACAGGGACGGTTTAGTGCAAGTGTGACACTCAGCCTATGCTGACAATATGTTTCATTTTAACATTAGAGTCGATTTTCTCCCGGCGCACATTGCGACATCGACACTACCTTGCCGTCAGGCTACAGTACTGATGCTGGTGACTTCACGCAGCAGCCTGACCAGTTGTGATGACGTCAATCACCAAAACTTCATAATGCTGACCATATAATTCATTTTATTATTAAAGTCGATTTTCTCGCGGCGCACCTAGCGACATCGACACTAGCTTGCCGTCACGCTACAGTGCTGATTCTGGTGACTTCAAGCAGCAGTCTGACCAGTTTTGATGACGTCAAGCACCAAAACTTCAAAAATGGCAGCATGTGCGTCACTTTCTCAATTGTCTGCTCGCGCCGTGCGGTCGTGTGGTCACTAGTCATCCAGCATACCCGTGAAGCGAGTGAACGGAGTCTGCTATGTTGCAATTCCACATGCTACCGTCTAGTGGCGCTGCTCACGCCATGCCAGCATGTGATAATCGCTGGGGACTCGAATTTAAATCGATGCGCAGAAGCAATCAAAGAGAGGGTACGAGGTGACAAGAGAGTTGCAGTAGGAACGTTTCCAAGATGCTAGCTGGAAGCAGTCCTGAGGCAAGCGAGCACAAAACTCAAAACTACAGCTGATAGACGAAACCTTGTTATAATTTCAGGCGGTTCAAATGATGTCTTAAATGAAGATATGGTAGGACTAACGACCACACTGGCGAAAGGGGTCGGACGACATCCGCGTCACTTCTCCTCAGGTACAGGTAGCGATATGCACGATACCGGAGGTTCATGTTCATGACGGCAACCTGCAAAGAGCGGTTGTCAACGCAAACCAAGAGCTATGGCGGATGAGTCGAGGGAAAGGCTTTGAGTTGGTGGAAATAAACAGAGAGGTGCATAGGTGGGGTGGTTTTCAACAAGACAGAATTCACTTCTATGGGCGGCTAGGTCATGAGGTGGTTTGGTGACTTGCAGGACGCGCAGTAGCTTTTTTTTGGGGGGGGGGGGGGGCAAGCGAGCCCTTCGGGGTGCAGGATAGCTAGTAACGAGGAAAACAACCAGGGAGACTCTTTGACAGGTGGTATGGACAGATAAGATTACAAAGTGGCGCCAGTATCTAAGATAGGTAGAGTCCGGGGCAGAAATAGACGTAGCCACTAGGGCGGACCCAATTTAGACAAACGGTATATTAACGAGCAGGGTGGCAGGAATAGGCTGAAGTGCGAAGAGATAGCAGAACAGTTAAGGTAGGAGAGGCCGATGGTATATGGTTTCGTAGAAACCCATCTTAGGGACATGGAACAACCTTCTAATAATCCAGACTACACGTGAGAATATTGTAATAGAACAGAAGGCAGCAGAAGGGGGGTGGTATTGTGGCATTCATTCATAAATGTACCGACTCGCAAAGGGTCAAGCAGGAGTGCAAGGAACATTTATGGTTAAAAGGGAAAGCGGCAGTGCAAATGACACTCCTTGGTTTGGTGTACTTGTAGACGGAAGCAAAGGCCAGAGAGAAAAACCAGGCAATAGTAGAGCGTATATCAAAGGACACAGAGGAATTAGGAGGAGAGTGCGAGATAATTATACTAGGAGATATGAATGCGCACATAAAAGATATAGATGGGTATACCGACCCAACAGGCAAAATGATCATGGATATGTGTGAAAGGCATGATTCGATCATTTGCAACAGTACCGAGAAGTGTGAAGGGCAAATAACATGGGAGGTAGGTAGGCTGCAGTCGACTGTAGGTTACGCACTGATGCCACATAGGATGTATGATAGGCTCCGGGGAATGCACATATATGAATGCGGCTCCAGAAGTCTGGGTAGTGATCACAAACGTATCAAGCTAAGTTTTGGAAGAGCAGTGAATGTGGGAAAGAGACCAAATGAGCAACTACGGGAAAATTTTGTTCAGAAAGGCAAATAAAGATAGCTACTAAAGAAATTGAGAAAGTAATCACTGAGCTTAATAAAACAGTGTGGACATACACGAATATAATTAGACTGAGCCAGAGCTTGCTAAGGCACATGACAAGTCACCCAGGAAAAGAAGACACAAGTCCAAGAGTTGGTGGGATGAGGAAATTAAAAAAGCCATAGAAAAACGTGAGGAAGCCCCTAAGGAACACAGGCATGCTAAGTAGCGGGGTGAACCGACAGATAACGTTGAAACGAAATGGGAAATCTTTATAAGCTGTAGAAGGGAAGCATCCCTTCTGATCAATTGAAAGATTAGAAGAAAGGGGGCTCAGGGGCTGGCGGAAGTACATAAACAGGATATAAAGGCAGCTGCGAAATTTTGCAACCATCTTAACCCCCTAAGAAATGAGAAGAGCCTAGAGCTCAGGTTTATAACTACAGCTCAAGGTGTTGGGCTAGAAGGGGACGAAGCTATTGAATATGTAAGAATAAGGGTGATAGAAAAATTTCAACAAAGAAGTGCCTTATGCACCACAATAGACAAGACTAAATCAAGTGGCGCAATGACTCCATTTTCACAATGAGATTGGGAAAAGGCTGAGAAGAGGGTTCCTAGTAGTACATCAACAGGCCCATAAGGCATCCAAATTATGCTGATAAAGACGTTGGGTTCGAAGTCTAAGCAGACATTGAGATAGGCAGTGAGCAAAACAATAATCGATGCTGAAGTCCCCGATGGATGGAAACTTAGCAGGATGAGCATGATCTATAAAGGGAAGGGGAACAAAGCTGACATAAACAAGTATACCGTCCTATAACAGTGACATCAGTGGTCTACAGGCTGGCGATGCAGATTATAAAGGAAAGACTGCAGGCATGGATGGAGAATGAGGGGTGCTGGGGGAACTGCAGAATGGGTTTCGGAAACAAAGGAGGCTGGAAGACAATCTGTTCTCATTGAGTGCATCGAAATAACAGAAAAGGAACACAGGCCCCTGTGGCGAGCATTTTTGGATATCAAGGGAGCGTACGACAGCGGGGTTCAACAGGACTTGTGGGGAATACTGGACACACTAGGTGTGGAAGATGGTGTCACCAATCTTTTAAACGATATCTCTAGAGGTAACAAGGTAGTTATAAAGTGGGAAAACCAGGTATCCTAGCTCGCACAGGCGGGGGCTTAGGCAGGGATGTCCGCTGTCACCCTTGTTATTCATGATGTACGTACAACGATTAGAGGCCAAATCAGAGAAAAGTGGACTGGGTTTACACCTGTCTTTCGTCAAACAAGGAAAGCTCATTGAACAGGCACCACCAGCATTGATGTACGTAGATGATATAGTGCTAATGGCCGAGAACAAGGAGGCTTTGTAGAGACTGATGGGCATCTGCGGTAAGAGGGTAAAGATTCAGTAAGGAAAAATAAGAAGTGATGATTTTTAATGATAATGAAGTAGTGAGATTAGAATACAAGAGGTCACGCTAGAGATAACAGATAAATACAAATATCTGGGCGTATGAATAAGCAATGGCACCAAGTACCTAAGGGAACACGAAATATATGTTACGGCTAAATGTAACAGGAATATACAGCAGTCTTGAAAAACAGGGCACTGTGAAATTACAATAGGTATGACGTTGTGAGAGGATTATGGAAAGGGGTCATGGTTCCTGGTCTGACGTTCGGCAATGCGGTCTTGTGCATGAAATCAGAAGTTCAAGCAAGATTAGAAATTAAGCAACGTCGAATAGGTACTCTTGCCTTATGAGCCCACCGGAATACACCAAATTAGGGAGTACAAAGTGATATGGGATGGACATCATTTGAAGGCAGGGAAGCTAGCAGCAGGATAAAACTTGAGAAGCACTTGAGAGAACTGGGGGAGAAGCGTTGGGCTGGGAAGGTATTCAGATACTTGTACATGAAGAATGTCGATACAAAATGAAGAAAGTGAACGAGAAAATTGATTGGTAAATACTTAGAAAACAGCAGGGGGCCAAACCAAAAAAAAATTATCGGTTAAGAAGAAGGTGAAGGAAGCTGAGACCGACATGTGTAGAATTGGAATGATTAAGAAGTCGGCTCTAGAGATCTATCGAACATTTAAGCAGGAAATTGCCAAGGAAAGGATCTATGATAATACTCGGGGTAGTTCTCTACTGTTTGAGGCCAGGATGGAGTATTGTGAACCAAGACATATCGGACCAAATACGAAGGGGTAGACACGGTATGCAGTGCGTGTGGAGAGGAAGAGGGAACTGCCGAACAGTTGATAATGTTCTGTAAAAGGCTTCACCCTATAGTTCAGGATGATGGCGCAGAGTTTTTCAAAGCACTGGGGTTTAGGGATAGGGAGGGGAAAATAGACTTTAAGTGGGTAGAATTAACTAGAAGGAGTTTATTTGATTGGTAGCTATAGTCAAGGCACGAGTGAAAATTAAACCCTTCACTGCAAAGTACGAGTCCTCAACCTCACTATTTAAACGGAAAAAAATTTAATTCTTGGTTCACTAAGTACTACGCCTTGGTGGTGTTAGCCACCACCCGATCTAAAGGATACAGCCAAATAAATTCATTTATCCATCCAATTGACGTCAAGGTACAGCGAGATCAAAAAAAGCGTTTAAAAAGCGTTACAGCGCTTGCTGTAATTGATTTTTACGGCGCACTCACGCTTACAGATATATTTGCCACACTCTCGGGAGCCTAGCCTATTATTTGACGCAAAAAAAAACGAACAGTGAAAATTTCTTGTCAGTCCTTCTTTAATAATGCCAACGTGGTTAAAGTTAGACACGCAAAGAGCTTTATTTATAAAACTGCATATAAAAGCTCTTTTCAATGCTTTTTGGAATTGAATTTTCGTAAACGGAACGTGTAGTACAGTAAATGAAATAAGGTTTGCACAAGTAATCAACAAACGTCCAGCAATTGATCTTAATAACCACGCTAGACATACTTCTTATTCTTCTTTGAGAAGGCTTCTTAAGACTCGTTTTACTTGGTTTTCCGCACAAAGTTGAAAAACGAAAAAGAAAAGTCTAACTGAATGAATTACAGGCAATGGTTCTGAGTTTGAAGATATACCACTGTTGCGCGTAATTTACCCTGCGGGTCAGCAGCCAATAAATACCTTAGCCACTAAACCACCGTGGCGGGGCTTCTTTTCGTAAGCACATCCTCAATCGAACAACAAAAACAAGTGCTCCTCCTCCTCCTCCTCCTACTACTACTACTTCTACTACTACTACTACTAATATTGCTACGAGAAACAGAGAACCTTTGACACTATGCGGGCCACGATTGCAAAACCTTATCAATTATTCAACGCGATGCAGAAGATACGCGAGCAAGCTTCTGGACAGAACTACTGAAACCAAACTATCAACCTGTAACTCCTTAATCTGTTACGGCGTGTCCACCTAAGACGCACTGTCACTCGTATGTTGTTCTTTCAACTATCGACTCCTTTTATTATGGCTAAAATAGGCAGTTTGAGAATAGTACTCTCAAAGCTCTGTCTCACCGTTTCTCGCCACTGTGCATGTATCACAAACTAACCGCTTAGATAAGCGCATTACATTTCAAAAAAATTGTACTGATTCAACGCAAGTCCCCCCCCCCTTCCGCAAAAAATACAATTCTAAACCATTGACACATGTACCGAAAATGTGTTCTTTCAAGCGAAAGTCCGAGCTTCCACTCTATGCGACTTTACCGATGCGAGTCTGACGTGTGTTTTGATACGCGAGCGAAACCGCGTTTACGTGTGGTTAAAACTACGTAACCACCGCTAACCGAGGCTCACAGGGTGGACGTTTATGCGGGAGTGCGACAACGTGGACGAGGCCGTAGTCTATATTTCCTGTTGTTCGCGCAGCTACCGATCCGGCAAAAGTAAAAAAGGTTTACGATTGCTGGCGTCTCGGACGCGGCGGGTTTTATCGACTTGGGGCTTTCTTTCTGTTTCGTTTTCATTTTTTCGCGTCAGCTATCGTATAGTACTACAGTTGGCTCGGTTTCGCTAGAGTCGATTGAGAAAGAGAGAATACGCCGAGCCACGTCTCTCCGCAGCCGGCCGCGTCAGTGGCGCAATCGTTACGTGTTCTGTAAAAAAAAAAGAGCTGTGTGCTCTCAAGTTCATTCTCACCTTGAAAGGCTGCCTCGAAGCCCACACTCTCTGCAGAGCACATCACACAGGGAAATCCCGCAGCAGCAACCCACAGCCCAAACACGAGAAGCGCGGCCATGTTGGGTCGATACGGAGCCGGCATGGGTTCTTTTTTTTTTCCGTGGCAGAGCAGACCCCGAAGTCACACAACCGAAAACCAAAACTGCACAAGCCGCCGAACGTTACTCCACTCCTTCACAGGTGTAAGTTTCGGGTCAGTGCTCGTCCGCACCGACAGTCCTACGGTCGCTGAGATGCTCCCTCGCTTGGCCACCGTCGCTTCTGGACCCTTCCATCGGGAGACGGTGTGCTCAGTGTTTTGACTCCGGTTAACGGTTGGTGCCCGGCACGCTGCCCGATCCGAAGCACTCCGTCGTGTGTATCGAGTGTGGGAGGCGGTGGACGTACGCTCGGTGTTCACGCCCAGAGGGCACGACGTACACGCGCAGTCCCCGGGCTCCACAACGCGAAGGCAGCGCTGCCTCGTGAGAGTTGCGCAAAACGCTATAGCGACGACGCTAGGAAGCGCGGCGGGCGTTGGACTCTGGGTATCGATCGCACCGCGGGGACATAGGCGGCTGCACGGGGAACCCTCCGAACGACAAGTGTGCGGAAGCGGATCCATTTCAGAACACCATGAGGTGGGCAAGAACTCGCGGAGTTTTTTGGGGGATTGGTGCTGACACCTTGTGATCGAAACCTCGTCGGTCATTTTCATTCGATTGCATGGCTTCCGCCATCAGTCGCTGGTTGACTGTTTTTCCGAGAAGTTGATGGCTGAGCCACTCAGCGAAGGCACAACGGCCAAACTAATCCTCAAATGAACCGATAACTACTCAGTTTTCCATCCCAATCGTGTTGCACTGACGCACGATCTCCTCCGTATTTGTCTGTATTTGACGTCACATCTCCATACCATCTAGGTGGTTCCGAATGCCTCTTACAACTCGGCAAGCGAGCTGTATCATGATGACACATATTGGCCTCGCAGAGCAATACCGGAAGACCCGCTATACTTGTACGAACTTACACTTTCCCTCAGGTCCTCTAGTGCTGTCCCATCTATGTATATCCGCTAGTGTCTGTTTATTTCGTGCCTTAATAACCATTGCCTTCAGCGTTGCTTTGGATCTGATATCGGACTCTTGCATCTCCCAGAAGTTTGGAGTTCCGTGTCGCATGAGAGACTATATCATTGAATGCGTGTCACTGGCTTACTACACGCTTGCAGTCTCTTGTGCCGACACTATAGGGTTACCAACGTTTCAATGAAGTCAGGACTTCAAGGGGGATGGGGTCGTAAACTTGGGGAAACAGGTAAATCAGTTTTCCTAATTATATCTTCCACATAAATATGCTGCTTCCTTATTATTGCAGCCTTGTGAAGTGGTACTTCAGCTCACTACGGGCTGCTCACAACACATCCTCTTGATGGTGAATGTACTCGTAATGTTGTCGCACTTCACGTGAAAATTCTGCTAAAGCCCTTTGCTGCCACTGCTAGCGACCACAACACTGCTCCGGGTTTGAGACTCGTGCGAACTTTGTGTTCCGTAGCATGACGCGCGTTCCTGAGCGTGCGTTGGATCACATGTGAATTTCCAATTGAACAATCCAGAACCAATCTGGGAAATATAACTGTCTCAACAAGCGCGGCGTTGGACTGAGAAAGTTGTATAAAAAGTCGGGCCAGTCCCAAAAAAATTCGGGATGGTTAATAACCCTATATTCTACTAACGCCATAGCGATGCGGGACAGTTGGCGTCAGCTCAACAACCCTCTTGTAGCTGAAATATATCTTGAGTTCTTGAAAAAAGCACCTTTTTGTCACCAATGCACGCTACTTCTCCTGACTTTAGCACTTCTTATTATCATCTGACAAATGCGCTCACCGAAAACCTCAACCGCACCCTGGCAGACGCGCTTTCCATGTTTGTTTCCGGCCACCACTTTGATTGTGATACGTTCCGTTCACCACCTTCTACTGTAACTCATCACTCCCCGAAACTGTCAACTATTCACACTTTCATGTTCTCTTTGGCTGCAATACTTTCTTCCCTTTTGGCTCTCGGCTTCCGTTTGAACAAAGATCCACCCCTTCATACGCTAAAGATACCATTACCCGCTCTCATCGCACGCACGGTAGCCCGAACTCGGCTCTCACTTTCCCACGTTACCCAATGATCCCTGTCTGACAGTCAACCCAGGGATGCTGAATTCTTTCTAGGCTCTCTCGTTCTAATGTGGCCATCACCTCTTCGTGTTTGCCTCAGCAAAATAAGAAGCTCTCCTCACGATACATCGGCCCCTACGCTCTTAATCAGGTCCCGGTTAGATGCTGGCTAAATTCAGGAAATTATATGAAGAATGCCATAAGAGACAAAAAAAGAGCAGAGTGAATTAGGGAACAAACAGGTGTTAAGAATATCAAAGTTGAAATGAAGAAGAGGAAAGTTGAAATGAAGAAGAGGAAATAGACATGGACCGGGCATGTAGCGCGTAGACAGGATAACCACAGTTCAATAAGGGTAACTAACTGGATTCCCAAAGAAGGCAAGAACGTTAGGGGGAGACAGAAGGTTAGGTAGGCAGATGAGATTAAGAAGTTTGCGGTGTTATGCCTGCGAGTCCATAACGAACGTCCATGCCTCTGAAAAAGGCAATCTGTGTCAAGGCCAGCACGCGAGCCCGCCTGACGCGAACAACTCAACGGCGTCATCACGTGGCGGTGCCTTTCTGCCGCGCACGCACAGTGAGTCACCTCAGCCAGCGAGCCCGTCGAAGCAATCGGCGCCTTCCTGTCTGGCGAGTCTGACACAATGTGTGGCGACGTCACTCATCCTTGGGTGCAGCCACGTGCAGCGCAGCGGCTCCACATTCGATGAGAATGACGCAGCCCAGCGGTAACCCCATTGGAGGATTCTGACCTCACGACCAGCGGCGCTTCTGGTTGGACATTTGGTTACTCAAAGAATCCTCCCGGTGCATATAAAAAAGCCCTGTGGGGCGTCGCGAGCCGTAGACCTATGTGTTAGAGAGGAGAGCTCGGCTCTTCGGGTCTCTAAGCTGTCGGCCCCAGTGCCGAATTTCTAACGCCTCTGTATATATGCTGTACATAAACCTTGTTTAACTCACCGTCATCTCGTCCGCTCGTCTTCAGCTCTACGCTGAAGCAGTCGCGAGCTGAGAACCCTACGCTACCAAACGGCTGGTGACCGTGTCGGCGGAGATCGGAGCAGTGGCGCCTTCGGGACCATGTTGGCGTCGCCGTCTTTCGTAACAGTGGAGTCAGCGGCGAGATTCGTGGCGCCCTTCGTAATGTCATCGGAGGCGCGCTTCGCAACAGTTGCGCGCTTCGCAACAGTGGGCAAGCACAGGACCGAGTTAACTGGCGGAACATGGGAGATGCTTTTGTCCTGCTGTGGACGTAGTCAGGCTGCTGCTGCTGCTGATGATGATGATGATGAAAAATGTCCAGCTTCGAAACCTCGTCTGTATCTAGCACTTCAAGCGGGACGTCATTGAGGGTGCACCGAGCCATGCACCGGGTGACACCTGTCACCTATGAGATTTCTCTGACAACTGAGTCATCTACTGGTACACCCAGGACGGACATCGTTCATGTCTCTAGCCTGAAGGCCGACAACGTGACACACCCTATAACATAGAAGGCACCGAGACAGTGCTTTACAGGTTTCGGTAATGTCACGGGTATAGAAATGCCACTCCGAAGTAGCCGCTCAAATGGCACAGAATCTACGAAGACGACAACGCTGTTGTTGTGAGCTGAGTTCTGGTTGTCCTGTTGCCTTGTAATTCTGAGTATTCTGTGCAGTGTCTTTCATCCCATATCTTGGTTGAGAACCCCTAAATAAATATGTCGTAACAATGCTCGGCGTAGGTCGAAGAAAAGGTAAGCTTGGCGTCTCCCACAGCGCCGGCGCTATGAGCTTGGCCTCGAGATCTTGGAGCGGCGCTCTCTTGCGTGTGACGTCAGTTTGAGGATTCCACTATCAACCACTTTGCAGCCGCTGCAGCTCCTGTACGCAGATCGTCTGCTTCAGACAAAAACTTTGTTGAACTAACCACCTTGAGAGCGCTAACAAAGACCTTCAGCGAATGTTTTCGAGTGTGGTTGTAATCTTGTTTTAGTGGCAGTCCAATTGAAAGGGCCAGGACACTTCCCCGATGTCGGACAAGTGCGCCGAAGCCACCAACCGCATTGCGGGTAAGAAAGCGAAACTATGCATGCGCGCGCGTGCGTGTGTGCGTGTGTGTGTGTGTATGTGCGTGTGTGTTTGTGTGTGTGTGTGTGTGCTCGTTATAACTCTTTCCGCCGTATACTATTAATCCAGGTGTCTTTTTCGACGTCTCACTTATCGTGCCTTTCTCCAGAATCTACAAGTATATACATAAACCTTGTGAAACGTCACGGTGTTTCGTCGAGGGCGAGGCGGTTTACGGCGCAGGCGATGGATGTTGTTGAATGCGCGGTCGAGGCTGTCAACGGAGACCGCATCACCATCGCGACTCTCGTCCTGCAAACAAGTGAACTTGCCAACCCGCCACATAAAGTCTCCGTCGTGATCGACTGCGGCGAAGAATGCTCGCTGTTCGTGCAAATCAGAATGAGGCAATGCGTGCGCATGTAACTTAGCATGTGTGAAGCAGGTTGAGGCAATGTCTTCGTGCAACCTAACATAGAAGTTATGTTCACTGCTGGTCTACAGTCGCTGTCGAGCTCATATCAAAATTTTCATTGTGTTAATGTTTCTAAATCAGGAACCTAGTTACAACTCCGACAAGTTTGAATATTTAGTGTTGCCATCATTCTTAACCTAATATTAAAATATTTAATTGCGGCGCCACAACTTTGTATTATTACTGGTAATAAAAGTATACCATAAGTACTTTACAGCTTTAAAATTTACATTGCCATTACAATATTACATTACATTGCCATTAGATTACAATATAATAGTGCAAGTTGAAGAAGGCCCTATTTTATTTTATGCATGGACCTGGAAAGGCAAACAATATTGCAATAAGATGTTGTTTTTATAATTGACACGCGCCTTTTTAACATTGCGAAGCACTCGCCACGGAAACAAGCGGTCGCACGCAGTTATATGAAACAAAGCGCTGTGGCTTTCAAAATGAATTAAAAGCAGAAACTCACGGTTGTTCGAACAGCATTATGCTGAACGCAGAAGTTATGCTCAAGTACTTCGCAATGACTTCTAGCCACCGGAATCGCTGCGTGCGTGAGATTCGTGCTCTAACTTCATGTTTCCTAGCGTGAGGCACGTTCTTCAGCGTTCACTGTATCCCATATGAACTTCAAATTGAACGATTCAGACCGAATCCGGGACATACTAGTGTCCCGAAAGAGACAGCGAGTGGGCTTGGAAAGCTGTACAAAAAGTCGGGGCAGACCTGGACAATTGGGGATAGTTAATACAACCCCATAGTCGATAGACGCCATAGCGGATTCAGAGATATTTTTTTCTATACAAATGGGATAAGCCGCGACGATTTCGTTTAAGAGTTGATTCTTATGATGGTGAATGACAGTGCATCATCAAAACAGGATTTACAACCACATGCACTGCAGTGCATTCCGATGAGTGACAATTTAGTGACCCTGGCCTCCATTTGATGTTGTATTTAGGCGCACGTTGACACGGCACCCCGTGTCTGCCCTATACACCTGTTTCCGCTTTAAAGTGGCCGATTTTCCATGACCGTGGATTCATGGCTAAGGTTCTCGGCTGCTGATCCGAAGGTCGTGGGTTCGATTCCGGCGATTTCGATGGAGTCGAATTGGTATAGAGGCCGGTTTATTGCGGAAGTCAGCGCACGTTAAAGAACTCCAAATGGTCAACACTTTCGGAGCCCTCCTCAACGGCGTCTCTCATATTCATACCTTGATTTCAGGGTGTAAAACTCCGCATATCATTATTGTACATGACCGATATTTTACAGGCAACACGTGCATGCAGCCTTGCGCTTGACGTCACACGCGCTAAACGCACATGTCGCACATTCTTGCACATGCTGGGTTCTTTCTTGTTTATGTTTTACGACATCCGTGTGCACGTGGCATCTCGTATAAGCCTGTGTTGTTTCTAATGAGCTTCTCAGTGGCGTGCAGTGAAGTCAAGACAAGTCAAGTCAATGTCCTTGACGATGTGGCGCACACCCACGCTGGCGGATTGGCCAAGAACCGGATATTCAGTGCCTATTACACTGTTTTTGTCTTTTTCGTTCTCGTATTTATACGTTATTTTCAATGTAATAGAAAAGGTCTAACGTACGAAAACTATGATATTGTACAGGAAATCGTATACTTTCAGTACTCATAGGCAGATACGGTGACTGATACAATGGCGGACTGGAAACTGTCTCGTAATGAAGCTGAAGCCTATAGACATTAGCTGGGGAAAGAAAAGTTGTCGTTAGGTCGGGCGCTTCGTCAGAAAGGGTTTCATTAGACCATGGTAAAACTGTACCTTCTTTTATGATGAATCCGTACTAACTATTGGAACACTCTCTTTATAACTGCAATGCCAGTAATTTCAATGCTGGCTGAGCGAGCAAAGTTCACACGATATTTATTGACATAAAGTGTGCGCATTAGCTATAGGCTAGCATAGAGAAACAGTATAGCCAATCTGTAGACCATGATCTACAAAAAATCAGAAGACATAAGCCTTCAGATAATCCCCATACTAAGTTATTGAAATAGCTTATTGTTGTCTGTAGACATTAGTCTGTCGACGTTTATTAGACAAAGAAGAAATAAAGTACATATATAGGAACATGTGCCCTTTCGCCTATAGACATCCCACGGACATTGGTTTGAAAAGCACACACTTATAATCTACAAACTTTCTGTAGATAATCTATAGGCGAGGTTTTTTTGTCGACTAATCTCTATAAAACGAGTGTAAGCATTTACTTATAGACGGATTGATTGATATGTGGGGTTTAACCTCCCAAAACCACCATATGATTATGGGAGACGCCGTAGTGGAGGGCTCCGGAAATTTCGACCACCTGGCGTTCTTCAACGTGCACCCAAATCTGAGCACACGGGCCTACAACATTTCCGCCTCTATCTAAAATGCAGCCGCCATAGCCGGGATTCGATACCGTGACCTGCTACTTATAGACGTGTACATACGAGATTGAAGCCTTCAGCTATAGAATGTCAACTGATTTGATGTACAGATGTCTACAAACTTTATATGAAATGTCTAAAAAAAGAACTTGACAAAGGTCACAGATTTACAAACGCCAGAATACCTTCTTTATAGAACTTGTTGTTGGGCTAGTTGGTAATTCGTCATAATGTAAGTAAATTTAGCGCAACTTGGAAGTCCCACCCACAAACACTAACGCACTCCCACACTCTTTCACACGAAAAACACACACCACACACAGCGCTCACTACCAACTGTTTATTTCGTGTAATTGAGCCTCTTAGGTAGGTACAGAAAAACATGCAAAAGCTATGAACAACAATAGTGTGCATATGCAAAACATTCAACAGAGTGTTCAATGCAAGTTGCGCTAAGTTTACTTGCATGCTGAAGGATATCCCCTACTAATTTATCTCATAGTGGTCTGCACGCTCCACAAAAGGTCCTCGGGCGCTCAAAAGCCCGGGATTCAGTTCCGCGCCACTGGCTGACGCAAGCTTAAAAGAGAGAGAGAGAGAGAGAAACAGCTCCATCTCTCGGGAGAGCCGTAGATCACGCGCCTGCAGCGTGGCGATACCGCTCCCCAGAGGCCGTCTTGGAAAGCGGTCGCTTAAAATTTCTCTATATGCTACGTTTAGGTCGCAGAGTTGCGCATAGCTTTTCCTTCCACCGCTCACGCCGCTTATCGGCGAGTGCTGTCACGTGGTGCAAAGTGACGTCAAGTGTTCAAACTCACGCGGCAAAGCCAACTTTACGTACACGATGGCGCGGCGCCCGCGCGCTCTTTGCCCGCCATTAGGGGCTTGCTTGCTTGCCTGATCCTTTCCCTTGGCTCTCACCCACTACGGGGGATTGGCCAGGAAGCCGGCGGTTAATGTAAGTCAATACCTTAAGATTATCCTGGCTATGGAAATATTATTACATTGTTTTGACTTGACGGGATTATTTTGGCTCAATTTGAAAAAAAAGTGAAAGAAAAGAAATAGATTTTTTTAATAACTGAGGTGTAATCATTATATAAAATTCTTCAAAGGGTTGATTCATTACAGTGTAATAGTTAAATACTAAATGGTAGATTGGCTAGTAATAATCGAGAGCTGATCAGTGGCTCATCAAGGTAATCTCATCTTGGTTAAACAGCGCACACGAGACGACGGCGAAGTAAAAGGACACAGACAGGCGTTGACTCACAACTGACAATTATTTGGGAAAGATCAGCTGTTATATAGGTGAAGTGCAACTTAACAGAAAAATGCAAAAAGAAAATCAAACTGCAATACATCCAAACACGCAAGGGGGAAAATATATACGTTGATGTAATCTTTTGCAAGTGCTGGAAAGATAGCTAAATTTTGCGTTGCTCCGCTCAATTGACGGCATGCTGACACCTTTCTCATTTTTCCTTCGGTTGTGGAAGGCTTCAATCACCTCTCTTGCTAACTGATCTTTTATGATGCGACAGTATCATGGTGTTGCTGAAGAAGGGTACACAGCCGCATTCGTGACATTGAGCGCCGAGGGAAAACGGTTTTGACTTTGATAATTAGCGTTCGTGTTCTCGAAGGCGAACGCTGATGCATCTTCCGCTTTCAACGCGCTCTTGAGCTGCAACGCGCTTGCTGAGAACAAAGTGCTTAGAGCGTGCGACTAAACCCTGTATCTGTGCTCACACTTGACGCATTCTAAAAAAGATTTTGCTGCACTTTATTCGTTGCAGGGCCTCTTTAGAGACTATTTTTTCCATCGGAGGCTGCGGGATTCGGCGGTGACCTAGTTTTTTGTCTACAATGCCACATACCACGGCCGCAGGATCAGTAAAAGGTGGGTGCCCTCCGGCAGCCCTCATCCCTTGCCCCGGACAGCCGAGCACGTCCAGTGACGGGGATACCACCTGAGCGCCATGGTCACCACTTCTCGCTGGCCACCTGAGCAACACCGGGTTGCCGTGCCACCAGTCGCATCCAGGTGGGGACCACCTCGCCCCAACTCCGTCAACAGCCAGGCGTTAGGACAGAAGAGTCCGCATCGCCTGTCTGGAACAGCTTCTAAGACTGGAAACTGCTGCGAAAAGCTCTTACGTTTCAAAGGACGATATTGACAGCTAGTGCGTTAATCGCAAAGACGAAACAACGGAGATGCTGGTAAGTTTTCGTTAAAGTATAGCTTTATTTGCCGCTTTCACGTGGTTTTCTGTACGTTCGTTCTCTTCTCTCTGAATAAGGCTCAAGTTCAGGGGAAGATGGACACTAGGAGAGGTATAGCCAGTCCTTGAACATAGGGGGTGAGTCTCTGGCGCTGACGTTTCGACGAGTGTCTACTTGATAGCACCTTAGCACGCCTGTGTGTGTGCGTGTAGTTTCTACCGCTCTCGCCCAACGAAAGTAGAAGAGTAGGAGAGGGCAACTCAGTTGGCGCCCTGTCCTTCCCTTCTTTCAGTCCCCCCTTCGCCCTCGTTTGCGCACTTGCCCTCTCCTCCTTTTCTGCTTTTATTGATTGGTGGAGAGTAGACAAAACGCACACATGCGCGCAAAAGGATGCAGTTGAAGCCTTGAAGAAGACACTTGTTGAAACGTCGGCTTCAGCGACACCCGTGTTCAAGAATTTTACATCCCTCCTTTCCGAATTATTTGACCCCGTCTCCAGTTCTTTGCTCTCTTGCAACACTTGTGAGCAGGAGTATCTTCCAGGACATTAAAAAAATCAATTAGAAAACAGGTACGACAGACAATTGATTCCCCGGTGTGACGTCTATGCCCAGCGTTTAAGTGTTTATTAACGCTTGGTGTCCCAAAGCGGATAACTTCAATAAATAATTATTCAATCAATCAATCAATCATTTTATTGCCGTTTGAATTAGGTGGAGTACAGGACTAACAGCTCAAGAGCTTGACGAGGTCCTGACCCCGTTCGCAAGTTGACAAAGCAGCAGGAATGGCAGACAATCGTGCACAACAAATATGAAATAAACATATAGGTATAACATCACAAAAAGTAATACAAAAAGTTTATGAAAACAGTGCTATGATAAAAAGAGAATAGTTCAAATACATGGTCATGAAGTGGCATGATCACGAAAAGCCATAATAAAAAGAAAAGAATGGGCATAAATTATGAGAGATGTATCATTGAGGAAAATGTATCAGTTGGGGTAAGTGTTTAATCTGACAGTTTTGTTTAGAGGAAAGATCGAAATCTTCGCGGTTTAAAATGTTTAACAAAGTCTTGTTTAACAGAACTTGTTTGTATGCCGAAAGTAATGTTACGCCATTTTCTTCCACAACAGTGACACACGTGCGGTCATTTCGCGGTGCTTATACATAATGACAAAGATTATGCTTCGCTTTCAGTTACACGTGCATGTGTGCTTAGCCAGGTTGAAACACTTGCATGTTTCTATAATAACATGTGTACTGATTGCAACACGTGTGTAAGTATGAGGAGAGCTTGACACTGCGGCCGCACATTTGTCAGTAATATACTTGTAGTTGGATCTGAGCCCAGAACACGTATAGTTGAGCTCAGTCACCATGGGCGTTACTTTTGGTGCTCTCCTCACTGGTTTGTGGGTGACATTACGTTGAACGTCCACATACAAGCGGTACAATAGACTCAAGAGCCCATTGTTCAAGGGAGACCCCCGCGAAGAGAACATTGTGGACGTTGAGGTACACCTTATATTCGAAACGGTTATTCTACAACATATTTGAGCATGCGAACAGTAGAAAATCCAAGACATTTCTCCTTCTCTTTTTTTTATTTCTGCGAACGAAAAAATACCTTCATGTTATCTTGCTCTGAATAAGAGGGAATGACCACAGGCTAATTTTAGACATGCTGCAGCGGCTACAACATTCTTTTCAAAGAATGGATAACCGTTCTAACCTGTAAATCGTATCAAAACATTGCTTCAGGAGATCAAGTATAACACTACGTGCAATCGCAATGATTTCATTTGTGTATACGTTTATATGATTTTCATCTGTCAGGACTAGAACAGTACGTGTTGTTCGATAAACCTACAATGTGTTCATCATAAAAGGCATCACGCGCTAATACGCGAGCTTCGTCAAAAACTCGTATTCTTTTAATGGCTTGCTCCTAATCACGTCAGTGCTCCGACTGATTGCGCCGAAACTTTGCCCGGTTAGGTTGGCCACCATAAGATCGCACAATAGCGACAGGACGAAACGTAACGAGCGTACTGCTGTTCTCCTTTGCTGTCACTACTGCTCGTGTAACGGAACGGTAGCCAATGCTTATGTACTACCGTCCGCTCAGCAATGCACAATTATAATGTTTAGCGTTTCTTGCTTCAGTGAAATGGAGGACGGAGAAGAGGATGCCGGAGCTGCAAGGTCCGAGGCCAAAGACGCCGAGAAGTAAGCATCGCTAATCCCTCTCATTTGTGCAGCGACAACCCGGCTATTTAGATATTAGAAACCATACCACCAAGTAAAGCTTATCTCATGACTGCTGGTCTTTGAACAAGTGCTGCACTTTATGGCCGTCGTCATGCCGTCTCCCATTTGAATCAAACGCTACAAAGATCTAGCTGCTATAGGCAGCCTATTACTTTTATTTGATTTAGGAGCGCGAAGCTCGACATGAACAAGGTCAGTGTGTTCGCGGATGGACATTGATTGACATTTGTCGATGAGAGTTTATTTCTTCAACTCTTTATTTCTTGTTTGTTTCCTCGTTTCTAAGACTACTAACCCGATTTTACGCTTGCTTTCATTGATATTTCATGATTATGATGGTCATGATCCCCTGTTTTCGAACGCTCCCACGTAAGGGGATATGCCAGTGGCGTACCAACTTTTTCGAGAGGTAGGTCTGCAGCACCCCCCCCTACTCTCTCTCTCTCTCTATGTATATATATATATATATATACAGTCGAAAAAAGGAAGACGACAAACGTACGAAACGCAGTTTTTTCTAACGTTTCGGCAGGTGGGCCTGCCTTCGTCGGAGTAAATGATGAGAGGCCGCGCAGGGCCTATTTGGGCGGCTGGCTCCAGTATCACGAGCATGCGTCATTTTTCGATTTTCATGCTAAGTTGCAGATCAAGAATACAAGTGAATCGATAGATGTGATTGTATGAAATACTCGTGACATTTCACAATAGTCATATGGCATATCTTACATACATGGTAAATTGTGTGCATCGAAGCAGGTTTATAAGACAGCACTAAAAAATAAAAAATAAAATAAAATTGGATGAATAGAAACACGCGCTGCGCAGATTCATATAGGGTACCAAAGGACACATAATTCTTGCATGAGAACACAAATCTCTAAGGATAATCTATGAAATGAGCAAAATAAGAAATGAATAAACAGAAAATTGAAAAGGCAAAGTTGATAAAAAATTGATAAAAAATAAAAAATATATAATAACTCAATACAAGAATTTTCAAAGGTATGCATGACATAGACAGGAGACAATGTGTACGCAATAATACGAAAATAGCTGAACAAGCACGGCAGACATCCACCAGTCATTGTTAAGTGTATCAACGAACTAAGGCAACATGCTAGTAAGTGTTCCCGGGCTTTCGTTCAATCCGTTTGAGAGAGTTTGGAATTTATGAATAAGGAATGACTCTCTAATTTCGCGATCATGGTGTGTCTTGAAACCTGATTCAATTATTGTGGCTTGGATGTTACTGAAGGAATGACCTGTGTCGGTGACATGTCTTGAAATTGGTAAGTGAGGAAGGGCATGTACATGAGCTCTATGATTGTTGAATCGGTACCTAAAAGCAGTTTCAGTCTGACCGAGATACTGTAGATGACAAATTGAGCACTCCAGCAGATAAATGGCGTTCTGTGTGTCACAATCGAAATTGCCTCTGATATTTATTTTGAAATCAGTCGCTGTGCTGGTGACACAGGTTGTCGTAGTCATGTGAGCGCACACTTTGCAGCGAGGTTTTTTACAAGGATGGCAACCAACCAGTTGAGTGTTATCATCACATTTGGTTTTAGACGAAGTTAAAAAATCGCGTAGATTTTTGCCTCGTCTGTATACAACTCGTGGTGGTTGTGGAAAGGCTCTTGTAAGGCGTTCACTCTGCTATATATATATATAATGAAAGAGAGCACTTTGTGAATGCACTTGCATTTTGGTGTAGTTTTTATGCATGGAATTTTCCTAAATAACATAAAAAGGGACAGTCAGTTGTTAAGCAGCATGCGCTGGGATAACACGTATATGCGTGTCATGCATGCAATAGTATAATGAGCGACGCTTTTTATGCATTACCTCACAACTTTCCGCATGAATACATTTATGTTGATGGTAGCCTTCCTAAGAGTTTATATTTGTATCACTTAATTCTTTTTTAATACAAAGGAATCCTTCGAGAACCAAAGGTACTTTAATCATATCTATTTACTTGTCTACCTATCTGGCCAGCTACGTCTTGTTTCTCTCGTAGTTGCCTCACTACTTTAGTATAGACCAAATCGACATGGGGGCACGACGCTATGAGAAGATGTGTCTGCTTCCGTGAGAAATAACGTGAAAACTATATGTCGTGTACGTCATGAAGCTCTCTATTTCAGTCATGTGTTTCACATACCCGTATACTACGGGCTAGATCATGCGGCTATGCACCTTAAAGCTTGAATCTACCTAGAAGCAACGACAACCGTCGTGGGTAATTTAAATGAGAGAACCTTTAAAAAATGCGGCCTTCGCAGCGTTGATCAGACGACTGCAAAGAATAGGCATCAGGATCTTAGTAGGATTCCAACTCAAGTATTCCGTGGCAGTCATGTATTCTACCACTAAACCACGCAAAGTCTTGAATCTACTTTGTAAAAGGCAGACATCACGTTGGTGCAAAGTCAGTATGGTTACAGTGCTAGCGATGTTAATTTATAGCGATGAGATAAAGATTGCCTATGTACTTCTACATTAAACTACATTTTATAACTTACTTTAAAAGTGATCGCTAACTGTATATGATTGTCCTAAATATTCTGTGTCATGCACACATCAGCAGCTCGTTACGCGAAGCAACAAACGACGCGAAAATGATCCATCGCGTAAGGACCACATATGCACGACCACGTTAAATTAAGTGAAGGAACTATTTTCAATACGGCATATTGCTTTCCATTGGTTCTTCGTCATTTAACATTTTCTGGCTGCGATAAAATCACCAGCTTGTTACATGACGTCATGAATATATGAAACGTCGTGGTGTTTATTATAGCGCATAAACTTTAAACAGCTTGTTCAAGTGCTGAATAATACCTGTAGCCTTTTGGAGGTGCCGGAGAGCATCTCCTTCAAAATGTAATTCAAACAGGCTAGCCACTGATGACATCAACAGTGGCTACTTATATAAGCTGGCGAGATCTATTCATATAAGTAAAATAAAATATTTTACTTATGCAGCATAACAGCGTTTAGCAGCTCGTGCGCATGTGCACTTCTGTGAGCTCACTTTTACTGAGTAAGAGAGGAAGAGAAAGAAAGAAGGAGCGCTGCACGCGTGCTTTTTCGCTGTCCGAGTTCAATTTTAAAATGTAAAAGACAATTTAAGGTTAGTTTAAAACAACCAACCAACTAGCCCGACTCTTAATTAAGCCTCCACAGTGGCAAAAATCATGGTCTTTCACCTTCTTCCTGTTCAAGTTGTAGGAAAAGCTTTAAAGGTAAGCCTTCCACTGTGCTCGAGTCCATAGCTTTCTTTGTCGCCACTTCGCAAGCGGCCGCCATCGCTCCAAGTTACCGTAAGCAAAGCTGAACAGGTTTATCGGAGATTAAACGCGAAAAACTTCTTTAACCTATCTATTAAGGCAAAAGTAAAACATTTAAAAATTTTCTAACATTCATCTACAGCTTCGATAGAGCAGCGACGATGCTATTTCTTTTTGATGAAAAAAAAATGACTTTCCGGATGCAGCGAATGCATTGACCAGACAATAAAAAGTTCGCTCGTTCCTATTCGTAGCTGCATCGACCAGTCACGGCAAAAAAAAAAAAAGGCGTGAAGAAGTGGTGTAATGCTATGAGGCCCCTGTTTAGCGCTAGCCTGCACTGCAATGCTGCAACACAAGGCGCAAAAGTGCCGCATAGGTGGCCCATATCGCTAACAGCCTACTAGGAAAGAGCCTACTAGGAAAAGTTTGACTATATGTTAACGGTCGCTCGTAACATTTTCATTTACTCTGAACAATATAATTTAGCGATTACTGTAGTGAAAGAAAACTTAACCTCCGTGGTTTTCCCCAGCGTGCAGCCAATGGTGACCACTGTCGAAAGCGGAAGAACTCAGCCCCCCTAATTTTTCTTAGTGGGAAACTCGCGCCCCCCTTGCCCCCCCCCCACCTTGTGATATGCCTACGGAGTGTGTTTAAAGTTTGCTGCCAAATGAGAAGAAATGGTGTGGCCATTTTTTTTTTATTTTTTTGTGTGCGAGCTAGTGGCATTCAATAACTTTTGCTTTTGGTGTACACACTTACGTGGCGGTCTTGGCCCGCAAGCACGAAGACGAGGAGACTGGCAAAAAAATAAACTTTATTTGAGTGAACTTGTGCCCATAACAAATTGCGTGAAAGAACTGTCGGCCCTGAAATGGCTTGTGCGGTTCAGTGTCGGTGAAGGAATGTCCGTGCTCTCTTCACCGATACGCATCAGTTCCTCACGTGGTCCCAGTCCTTATCAAAAGCATGCCGAGCGCACGAGCGACGCAACCACACGCTACTAACGCCCCACTGTAGATAAGCTGAAGGCGGTGCTGCGCGAAGAAGTGGGCACCAACATAAACGCACGTGGCAGTGCTCCCCACGAAAGAATCTTGCAACCTCTACTGCACTCCCTGACGGTAAAGCTTTCGTATCTACTTAGCGCGTCAGGTAGTCCATAGCCAGTACTACCTATCTGTTTGCGCTGGACGACGTGGGGAACGAACCAAACAGGTCCATACCAATTTGCTGAAAGGGCTTTGTTGGAGGGTCAATTGGCTGCAGGAGTTCAGCCGGCCTAACAGGTGGGGTCTTGCGCCATTGACAGTCGCGGCGGGTTCTTACATGGTGAGTAACGTTGGCGTTGAGACGCGGCGAGTAGTATTTTTTCCAGTTTTTTGATAAAGTACGAGGGAATCCAAGATGTACGGTGGTCGGTTGGTCATGAGACGCCTGCGAAATCTCTTGTCGCAAATTGTGAGGCATGACTAAAAGGTATGTCGACCTATTCGGTGCAAAGTTTATCTTCCAGAGTACGCCATTTTTGAGGCAAAGTGACGAGACGACGTGCCTGTACATCCTGGATGGTGAATCGATGTTACTCTCCAAGAAGTCGATGACGTTGCGTAGGTCGGGATCTGCGCATTGGTTGTCTGCGAAGTCACTAGCACTGATTAGCCCGAGAAAACCGTCGTCGCCATCGTCGTTAGGTGGAGCCGGTTCAACGGGTGCTCTTGACAGGCAGTGTGCGTCTGAATTCGTTCTTCCCAACTTATAGACCACTGTTACGTCAAACTCCTGTAGCCGTAAGCTCCAACGAACTAAGCGACTGGACGGGTCCTGCAGGTTGGTGAGCCAGCACAAGGCATGGTGGTCGCTGACCACTTTGAATGGCCTGCCGTGCAAGTACGGTCTAAATTTTGTTGCTACCCAAATGACGGCCAGACACTCCTTTTCGGTTGTCGAGTAATTGCATTGCACAGTAGGCAGTGCTGCCTACTTACTGTGCATTGTAAGAGAATGTGTGCCTGCATTTTATGCCTATTTCGAAGTAAGTGTATCCTATTACTTTTAAATTCGAAGCATTGCTTAGCAAACTTCGGCGACGTTGAGCGTATCTATCTAGCCGCTTACGTTTGGGTGCTCTCGTGGTCACCCCCTTGTCGTGAACCAAGATTAGCATGGGAGGGTAAGAGTGTTTGACGAATATGACGCGCTTGACAAGTCATGAATAATGTCACAATCCCATCGCGTACGTCGAGAAACACTTCCCACCTAACACTGGCACACATATACCCACGGGCGAGTATGTGCCGCTCGTATGCTGGTATGTGCCGCTCGTATGCTGGTATGTGCCGCACTGCAGGTAATTGGCACTTGGTATCTACCCAAAAACACACACAGGCACTTTTAACGCGCGAGCGTTAAGAAATACCCGACATCAGTGGCGTCTATCCCACGAATAATTATCAGGGTCCCATCTGGAATGGAACCCAAGCATTCTGCGTGGCAATGAAGCATTTTACCACAGAGCTACGCCAGGTCTCGGAACTACTTTTCAAATAGACGCTAATCTTCATGAAACGTCAATAGTGGTTGCAGTACTACCTACCCAATTTTATAAACATTACATATGTACTCCTTTGATACAGCCGTCACGTCGGGTTAACGGCCATTGTGGTTAGTTGCCGTGCACTGAAGTTGATTTTTGTAGCAGTGTCCAGGGCCAGCATCCTCGCGAGCATCAGCGCTTCATATCAGCTTCTGGTGTTGCTAATACGAATGTTCCAGTTGGCATCGTTGCGCAAGGGCAAACAACTGATTACATAAACATCTGCAACTTGTCGACATATGCCTGTGCGTGCAACATTTGTACATATATTTAGCGTCATTTCATGACGTGTCACTCTATAAAAAATTGCAAAACGGTCATCTTCCCTCCACGTGCTTCGCATAACGTCGAGTCCCACGTATATGGCATCTGCCGATTTTTTTTTAATTCTTGATGCCAAAGCACAATGGTAGACATCGTAAAGGCGTTACCACGGTAAAATTGTGTTTTCATTGAGAACCACAGCGAGATCGAGAAGTGACGCAAAGACAAGACGACAATGAAGTACATCAGCGAGATGGCCTCTCTGGTGCCCATGGGCAAGGCCATGTCCCGGAAGCTGGACAAGTTGATCGTCCTCCGCATGGTCGCGCAGCACATCAATACCACACGTGGTACATGCTCGCCACGATCACTGCCGTCGACATCCAGTGTTCCTTCGAATGCGTGTTCTTTACAGAAACTCAGCTGAACATTTACTGCACTGTTGATGACTAATGATTGCACAGCAAACGACACCATGTATTCGTTCAGAGAATGTTCGTTGTGCTGCGATACTTCACAGTGTTTACACGCATTACCGATATCAGTCCGCCAATCAATCTCATTATTTGACTCATGGATCATTTATGCCCAAGAACATTACTGGTGTTTATGGTGGGTGGTCGTATTGAGGTCATACCATTAATTTGCCTTTAATCATGCAGGTTCCAACAATTCTTACACGGAAGAGCACTAGAAGCCCCCTTGGTTTTCGGACGAGGACGTCAAAAACGTTGTCTAACAAGAAAGTGATATATAGCGTAACTTTAATTCTGAAAGTTTATTCCCCTAAATAACCTTCGTGTAACTCAAGTTCGAAGTTTCCCACAAAACTTGTTTTCACTTGCGATCAAGGTAGCAATTGATCAGCAATCTCTCGTCCTGTTTACTGCAGCTGCTCTGAGGCCCTCTTTGTCGGACATTGCTTGGTGCCACGTCACACATTCTTTTGTACTCCCGCACGGATAAGCTTTTGCAGAAAGAACCGCAAAAATGTTTATCAGATGATAACCACATGGCGGAACATTCACTCTTTGGGAATGCTTATCATGAAAAATCGAAGTTTGTATGCTGTAACTAGTGTGACGTGAGGGTTTCCTACAATGACTTTAACCAAACTCTTTCAGTGAGACATTTAAAAGCCTGCAATATGAAGAATGACAGTCACATTTAAAAAGCTCTTACCTAAGGTATCTCTCATGATTTTTTTTGCAGGGTGCTGACGGCTTTCTGTTCGTTGTGAGCTGTGATTGCGGTCGAATCCTGTTTATGTCAGAGTCGGTGCAACAGACGCTCAACTAGACTCGGGGGGAAGGAGAAAGTACCCTGGCATTCTCTCACACGCACCTCGATCTCAGCATAAAAGACGTAGTGGATCCCTCTTTTTTCATCATCATCATCATCATCATGATAATCGTCGTCATCATCATCAGCCTGACTACGTCCACTGCAGGACAAAGGCCTCTCCCATGTTCCGCCAGTTAACCCGGTTCTGTGCTTGCTGCTGCCAATTTATACCCGCAAACATTTTAATCTCATCTGCCCACCTCACCTTCTGTCTCCCCCTAACCCGCTTCCCTTCTCTGGAAATCCAGCTAGTTACCCTAAATGACCAGCGGTTATCCTGTCTTCGCGCTACATGCCCGGCCCATGTCCATTTCCTCTTCTTTATTTCAACTATGATATCCTTAACCCCCGTTTGTCCCCTAATCCACTCTGCTCTCTTCTTGTCTCTTAAGGTTACACCTACCATTTTTCTTTCCATTGCTCGCTGCGTCGTCCTCAATTTAAGCTGAACCCTCTTTGTAAGTCTCCAGGTTCCTGCTCCGTAGCTAAGTACCGGCAAGATACAGCTGTTATATAGCTTCCTCTTGAGGGATAGTGGCAATCTACCTGTCATAATTTGAGAGTGCTTGCCGAATGTGCTCCATTCCATTCTTATTCTTCTAGTTACTTCAATCTCGTGGTTCGGCTCTGCGGTTATTACCTGCCCTAAGTAGACATAGTCTTTTACAACTTCAAGTGCACTTTTACCCATCTCGAAGCGCTGCTCCTTTCCGAGGTTGTTGTACATTACTTTCGTTTTCTGCAGATTAACTTTAAGACCCACCTTTCTGCTTTACTTGTCTAGCTCCGTAATCATGAGGAATCATTAAAACACAAAAGTGAAACGCATCTTCGCAGGGGTAGTTGAGCATTCATTGTGCACGGTTTCATCACAAGGGTGAAGGAACGAATGCTGCAGTAACAAATCTCCATGTTGCTCGAAGAATGACAATCAGCCTGAAATTTGCAGCGTGCACCTCAAGCACAACAAACGCACAAATTGTTCATATACAGGATGAATTCGGACAAACAACTGTCACAATTTTACTGGGCACGTGAGTGGCTCGCTTTATTAAACTCGGCCACGGAGCCCCACCATGGTGGTCTAGTGGCTAAGGTACTCGGCTGCTGACCTGCAGGCCGCGGGCTCCAATCCCGGCTGCGGCAGCTGCATTTCCGATGGAGGCGGAAATGTCGTAGACCCGTGTGCTCAGATTTTGGTGCACGTTAAAAAACCCCAGGTGGTCGAAACCTCCGGAGCCCTCCACTACGGCGTCTTTCATAATCATATGGTGGTTTTGGGACGTTAAATCCCACAAATCAAACTCGGGCACGGTAGCGATTGAAATGACGCTGGTGCTCTCTTCAACTGCTATAACTTAAAAGCAAATGTATGGTGGAAGCACAAGCTGTACAAAGACACCCAATCCCGAGAGAAGTGGGTGTGAGAGTGAGCCACCACACTGAAGAACTCCTAACGCACTTTGGTGACGCTGACCACGCTATGTGGAGGCGCTGGGGATCCTTCATGGGCGTGCGTCTCGGTGCCGGCGCATTCACAGCGACGCCCCGGTTGGCATGGCACAAGGACCTGTGGAGCGCGCCGGCACGACGTGCGCCCGTCGTGCCATATCGTTACTGATTACTAAAACGTGCTGAAGTTTCCGAGCGTTGAGGACCACCAGCGCTACATGATGTATATAAATGCTTCTCCGGTAACATAGTGGAGAAGGGTCGCTCTGTGGTTGAGTGGTTAGCGTCGCGCACTGTGAAGCGCGAGGTCACTGGTTTGGCACCCCACTGCGGTGCTTTTCCTTCTCGTTTTTTAAAGACGGTAGTCTTTCTTGGGGACCTTCGACGCAAAAATTTTGGCCTGTCTGTCTGTCTGTCTGTCTGTCTGTCTGTCTGTCTGTCTGTACATTTGTCTGTTTGTTTACTATTACCAGCATCGGTTACTTGAAACGGCTGACCCCATCCGCAGCGACCACCAATGTTGCTTAAGGTTGAGCGTTCATGCTTGTGCAATTGTCATTTAAAAAGCAATTATTGCGGCTGTCTGGGGCACCATAACAATTAACACGCATATACTCTGCATATGAATCTCTTACTAGAAAACGCATACATAAGTAGTTTTAGGGACCGTAGCGCATATCACGCTGCGCTTACCATGCAACGCTTGCACGGAACGGGGAGTGTTCCCAACGCTCTGCTAAGACGGGATGGCGGTGGCACCTACCCGTCGCCTCGCGTTCTACAGCTTATCACCTCTGAGACAGGCGCGCATGGCCACGCGCTTTGTTTTCCAAAAGAAACGGCCAGATGGCGCTCATGTCTTATGTGTGACGTGACTTGACGCGCTTGTTCACCTGCGCTGCACGCTCGAGGCACTATAACGCAGCGCCTCCGGAATACCATTCACCGATTTTCTTGCGCAGAACATCATATAAATGTTTTGTTCACTCTCTCCACACGCGAGACTATCGTCTTTCGACGAAATTTGCTGATTGCATGCATGTACGGGGTCAATTGTTTTTTCTTTGCAATCTGTAAGTAAATAATTCACAACGTCATATTCATGACGGAAATACGTCACGCAGCTATGGGTGGCCCCGGCATAAAACGTTTTCGTGTTAAAAAAAGCGGGAATAGTGCGGCACTCCTCTTATCTTGTTTTTCTTAAAAATGTAGTAAAAAACGACCCACAAGAGCGGCGGCGATCAACGATTCCAAGTCCAAGTTTGGAACATGTGACTGAAAGAGGGAGAGAAAAATGTAAAGAGGAACCATTGAGAAGATGAAGTTATATTCTGTCGTCTGCAAATCCGCTCTAAGCGATAGGTTAGAGAAAAATAGGAGAGAAAGAGAGCCGGAGAAGAAAAGCGGGGAGGTTAACCAAGCTTTGGCTCGGTTGGCTATCCTACACTTGGGATCGGTGAAAAGGGGGATTGATAGAAAGGAAAGAATAAATGATGAACAGTAAGAAATAGATGGATTAGCACAATCATGCTGCGTAGCTTCAAGAGGAAGAAAGGAATAATTATGAATATCAAAGGGGACCAACAATAGAATGCAATAATATAGATGTTCCTCTCCAAAAAATTTGGTAATAAAGTGTCACTACTCCCCAACGAGAATCGCCACCATCCCGTCAGAGTAAAACCAATCCAACTCTCACGCTCCACACAAGCGCTAGCAAAGCGAGTCTTGGCTCAAGAGGGTTGCGGTTCGGGCGAGTTGGTTACCCATGGAGGTAGCTTCTGTTGGCGCGGCACATATGAAAAAAAGAAAAGACGACATAGACGTCAAGAAAGGTAGGCGCTAAACGCAAACTCGTGAAAGGAACTTGCCGGTAGAGACGCACTCTGTGGTACAGCTCAGAACGCAGGATCTTGTATATCTTAGACGAGTGTCCTGGTGATTGAATGAATCCTTCTGAAAGGTGATATGCAAGATCTTACGTTCTGAGCTGTACCACCAAGTGCGTCGCTACCAGCAAGTTCTTTTCACGAGTTTGTGTTTAGCGCCTATCTTTCTTGACGTCTATGTCGTCTTCTCTTTTTTTTTCATACGTGCCACGCTATAGAAGCCTTGGCTCAGAGGGTGTTCATTTGAAGTACTGAAATATTTTGACTTTTCCCCGAAATGAGCTAATCAAGGTTACAGAATGGTGTGTGTACGCGCGCGTGTGTAGTGTATGAGTATCGTTTCATTATAACGTAACAGGTGTTACTAGTACTCTAAAGAAAGGTAAACGATCAAGTCCTTGCAGATGACCAGAACCTAAAAAAGAACACTGTCATACACATGCGATTTCGTGTCACTTAACTATAAGAAAACCTCGCCGACATTGTAAGGCAAAGTGCTTAATGTGCATGATGAGGTGCTATGTCGCTTTATGAATTCCCCTTCGTCAAGGTTCATTTTCCATCCCTCTTATCAGCATCCCCTGGGAGATATCCTCGGACAAAGCTGGTTTGACTATCTGCACTAAGGGCATCACCAAATTCAAAGAGCAGCTCTCTTTGTCGGACCCGTGTTCGAAGGAAAGACTCATCGATGTAAAGAGTACGTGCTCGTTTCCTTATCTATAGGTTACGCTTACTTATGACGGCAGTAGTCAATTAACAAATCTTACAGAGTTCTGTACACAAAGAACAAAATTGGAACGGGCATTAGGCCGGCGATAAGATAATAGTGTAATTTAACACAAATGATCGATGACTTACAGGTAGCTCTTGTAACTAACTATACTGCGAACAACAGTTAACAGCTAGAAAAACAAGGCATCGTGGACTGTTTTACGCATGCGTCTAGTTGACACTAATTTTGACGGATTACCTTGCGGTTTTGTACCGGTACCAACTAAATTAACTCCGTGCAACAATATAGAGCCATATGCATGAAAACCAATGCGTAAATTCGGTGTCCCGTGACCTTGTTGTTCTCATGCCACTACACACAAAACTGAGAAATGAATAGTGCAAAAATACAAAATGGCGCCTCCCACGAATAAAAAATACTATATCCTATGTATAGTAAAAATCCTTTCTCTAATAAGCATTCAGTAACGAAAGCCTGATATTGAGAAAGCAGAAGTTTAGGGGATGAGTATATAGGCTCAAGTGAAGAAAAGTTGGTGAACACGGAGGGTCGCTCGTGCCGATGTTTCGGCCAGCGGACTCGCCTTACAGCCTTGAAGTAAGACATTCCATACTCCCGATTTTTAAGTCTTTTATAGCTCTGTAAAACGACGAATTGTCTTTTTTTTCGACATATGTTCAGCCTTCTGCCGTATGCATAGGCCAGTGAACTCTCTCATGAGTCGACTCACCCAGACTCAGGTTGAGTCGTGAGCCTTAGTCTGAGTGAGTCCGGGTGAGTTTGAGTCCGAGTGACTTAGGCTCAGGAAAATGTTGGTGAGTCTGGGTCTGAGTGAGTCCAGAGTGCCAGATATGAGAGTAGAGTTTGAGTGAGCTGCACGATTTCTGCTGATCTATGACCTTATATATGTATTCGTCATGACACGTGACCCATTTACCCCGGTTCACGCAGCGATGCGGCCGCTGAAAGGGGAATATCTGCAGCACCAGAGCAGGCTGTGTCCCGGTGCTCGTCCCTTCTTCTTTTGTCGGATGAAATGCAAGACACAGGGTGCCGTCAAGAGGAGACCGACACCATGACGGGAGGCCAGCGACGCCGAAAGTCACACAGCTTCGACCGCCGATACTCGGTCATCCACTGCACCAGCTCAGTTTGCCCGAAGACGCCCCAGCGGATGACAGCAAAAGGTACGAAGACTGCGCAAGCGCATGATAGCTTGGAAGTGCGGCGGCGTGGGCTAGTTGGTATGGCAGCGCTCATCCTTGTTTCTTTACTTGTCCTAGTCATCAGTTGACGCCATACCGATCATCATGAGTACATCATGTTTCTTTTCTTGTTGTCGTAAGCTGTCAGATTGGGTACGTAACTGTGTAACTGTAGTAAAAATGCCGCTTGCAGGAAGACATCTCGCACGTGATCTCCTCGTTCCCTCCAATAATTTATCAAACAGTGAAGGGGGGACGGGGGACGGCAGATATGGATGACATTGTTCGTGTCCCCCTCCTCGCCCTACCTAAAACCAGAAAGTTGAGAAAGGTATTTTGGGGAAGTACGCAGCGAGAAACAGACGGCATCATGTGGAACTGAACTGGGCCTGTTCGTATAACCCCGTCTAGAAAAGTTTTCAGAGAACGGACAAGAAAGATAAAGAAATCGCACTCGTCAGACTTGCGCTAAAAGTAAGGCAAAAACGTTGACCGTGACGATGATGGTGGTGGTGATGCAGATCTGGCCGATAAGCTCTCCTCGTCAGTGTCTCTTTTCGCGTAATATACTTCACCGGTACTTATGAGTTTCACTTGGGTTAGTCTTTGGTGGCAGATCAGTTGAAAGTAATTACAGACATTTCCTAACGAACCGCCTGTTTACCTTTCGGAAACAAATTTGTTCATTAGAAGATCGAGGACACCATGGCCTGACCATCGCTGACTGCACCTAATAACTTCGCTTCCCGAGGGGTCGAAGAAATAAAATGAAGCTTACTTGTGGCGTTTCACACTCAATTTACAATAAATAGTGCTAAGCTAAGCAGCAGTATTGTATTTACTTCTATGTTTCGAATCTGCAACTAGAGTACGAGGCACAGCTTGCGTGTAGTGGGCGAGATTGGGGTTTGCATTGCGTCACATTTCTCGCGTGATGGTTTGATAAGGTGTGACTAGATCTGAGTACTCCAATTTTCTTCGAACCTTCTGCGTGCAAGCTCTTTCCAGTTGGATACATACGGTATACGTTGGCACCTAAGGGATCTCTTATTCGGGGCGCCACAAAATATTTTCTATAGATCAGTCTCTAGTATATCATTATCTAAAAATATTCCTGTCAGCTGTGTCAACAAAAGAAAATACTATTAACTATGAATCTCGAAATCTATGCTGCATGAGTACATTTGATGTTTGAGCCTTAGCGGAGAAAATTCTTCTTGAAGAACGCTTTGACCCCTTCAAATGCCTTTGAATGCTGAGCGTGGTGACACTTCATTGTCACAACTCTCTAAAAAATCCAGGACATAGTTTGTAAAACAGTCGGGGCGAGGTAACTTGCAATTTTGTGAAAAGACGTGTCCTGGAGTTTGAGCAGACCATGAAAGTTTACTGCTTGGAATGATACGTTATGGAGCAGGCGAGGAGTATAGCCACATTTAGAGATTTTGCTCAGAACACCTCCATTTCACGATATGCACTGGGGAATCACAGTCGAAAATAAGTAACGGCTGCTTAGAAGGGCACAATGACGTTTTATTCTGCTGAAGTCTAAACCCAATGTATGAAGCTATTCAATCGCCTGCAGTGCTTGGTGCAGGTCAAATCTTTTGCCTCAGGTAGGAAAGAAAATAAGAGCGAACATTATTGAGTGAACATTCATTCGAAGTATTCTCAACCTTCAGTCCGGACTACCCAACTTAGGTTTAATTTTTGGAGGAAAGTAGGTTAAAGACAAGTGCTTATAATTTCTCGGACAGCTTATTTCAAGACAGCATCACATGTCCGACGTTCACATAATGCTGGTTTTCGCACTATGTCGTAACGAAGCCAGTTTGTGATGCGCTGCTGTGATCAGTCATTAATATTGGAAAGCGACTGAATTTAGTTTGCGCAGTCTGTGACGGCTACACTTTCATCATCGGTAAGTGCACCATGACACCAAAAAAAAAAATTGTGGTGACTTTCACAATTAAGCCATCACTTTCAGTGTTATATTATTTACAAACATGCCGAGAATAATTGAACTTGAGTAGACGTACGGTAATAGCTAAACAAACTGGTCTAATGACTAAGGCACTCGGCTGCTGACTCGCAGGTCGCGGGATGGAATCCCGGCCGCGGCGGCCGCATTTTCAATTGAGGCTAAATTGACTGAGGCCCGTGTGCTTAGATTTAGGTTCACGTTAAAAAACACCAGGTGGCTGAAATTTCTGGACCTCATCACTATGGTGTCTCTCATAATCATATGGTGGCTGTTGCGCGTTAAACCTTCAGAAGTATTATTAGTAATGGCTGAAAAAAGACATGTCGAACAAAGCCTCTTTACCCAACGTGCAATACCAAAATTGTCTAGAGCTCTCACGGTGGCTACTTTTTCTCACGCGTCCAAGCCAGATGGGACAGATATCTTCTGATTCTTATTGTTTTGAACGACGCGTTACTTAACTCCTGGAACACAACAAGTTTGTTAAAGGGTCACCAACGATTTTAACAACACAAGAAATATGCTGTAACAAATATGCGAAACCAGTGTATCAACAATTTCTCGCTCAAATGAGACTGTGACCCACTCGCGTACCTCAGTAAGAGATTATGCCTGTAGTTTTACGTTCTGCTTCTTCGTCCTAGATCGGGACCAGGTGAACAGCTTCGTGAGTCGGGACATCCAGGCTGCCGGAAGTCAAGGCAGCAGTGAAAGGAACGACGAGGCGGCCATGGTGGTCCTCATGGGCTTGCTAGAAGCGGGCGCTGGACTTGGTGGATCGGTGGACTTCAGTGGCATGCTGTGGCCATTGCCTTGAAACACCCGTTCGCACGCCTGTTTACGCGGACCTCTCGCGAACCGTTTCTCGCGTCGATTGTAAAAGAATACTGCAGCTATGGACACTCATGCGAAGACATTGCAACTATTCACTCCGAAGTGTGTGAACGTTACCGCACAGAAAGTCGTGATTCGGTAAAGACCAAGCCCAGCAGGAAACGTTTCAAGGAATTGTCGTTCATCTCTTCCTGCGCAGTTCGTGGTAAACCACGCGGCATGCTTGTCGCAGAGTGCTGGTTTTGTTATTTGGGATTCCTGTTTAGTAACAGCGAGGTCTGCTTCTATAAAGCGGTGTCGGTTGTGCTCCACTATTTCCCTGTCCACAGATTGACGTGAGACCATGTCATACAGCCTATTCGCAAGCATCGTTAAGATACACTCCATACCCTTGCTGCGCATTCGCTGAATGCGCAAACGCACACATTTGGAATTGCAGGCCCAAGAAAGAGATTAACTAAAGAGCACCGTGACGAAGCACTGCGCTGACAGTGGTAGAGATCACTTGTAATCGAACTGGAGCACGTCAGAAGCACCTTGTACAGTACTCGTAAAATAGACGAAACGAGTGTCCGATTTGCTCGTTTCTGCGTGATCTTCTTTGCAAAGCGTGAGCCGATGCCCATGCTGCGAGCCCTTGAAGGCACGTGATCTGATGTGGGCTTTGGTTGACACGCAGTTGGAAGTGATAGAGGCACGATATTGTAGCCACATCATGTCATATTCGATAAATCTAGTCGTCGCAGTCATGTTGGTGACACGATGTTAGCTGTGATACCACGGAATATACCGAAACACCACTCAACTTGCGGTAAAGGTAAATAAGATTAAAACCGAGCAACAGTCTGAGTAACGTTGTGTAATTTTGAATGGTGTGCTCGAATTACATTACGTTTTCATCACGATGATCCTAACGATAATAGTCAAGGCTTTGTTCATGTCGTAAATTCCACAAGCAAATGGAGATATGCAGTCAACTAAATTGAGCGATGATTCTGTGTTCGCCATAGTGTCTGTTGCGATGGTTTTATAATAAACTGAAGAGTGCAATGATATGTTATGGTGCTTATGAGGAAAACCCACGGCAAGTGTGCTCGTAAAATGAAGTACCGACTAGGTCATTACATGAGGTCGCGATGTTATTGTACTGTGGCCTGTTGTATTAAAGTTATTCGCTTTCTTCTGTTCAAATTGTGTTTGAAGGATTATGACAATTTTGTTGCTGTTGTCGTTATCTTTGTACCCTTGTGCCATTCCAGTGTAGTCTTTTTGCACTAGCTCAGCGGCGAACAATTCTGTGACAGAAAAGGAAGATGTTTCTAATAAGCCTAATTCTGGGTGCTGATCACGCAGGTAACACATGACCCCGATTTGAAGCATTCTATTTAGCGATCAGTTGGGCATTCGAAACTTTAATACAAAATGTTCGCGTGGAACAGTGCGCTAAGAAGCTACCCAAGGGCGCTACTTTAATAATCGGTGTGGTTATCGGTGAGCCTTGTTACAGTGAGCGAGTTCTTCGGGATCCCTCAAGGTAGCGAAGGCTTATGAAAAAGACAAATGACGGCCACACATTCGTAGCATGAACCCACGAGGAAATCCGCAAAGATTTCTTAGAACAAAAATCTTCTAGTTGAAGCAAAATTCGTCCTGGTTCCCAGATAAAGGCCAAATATTTTGCTTGTAGAACAATTTCGTCTAGTAGTCTTATTCATTTTTTAACGTGGGAAAGAGAGAGATAAACGAAGGAGAGAGGCGGGCAGGTTAATCAAGCTAGGACTTCGGTCACTGGGCTACCCTACTGAACCGAAAATCCATGGCAGAGAAATGGCTTACACGGTAAAATGTCTTCACCAAAAGAAGGTAAGCCTAACTTCTGCAAGTGTGCTTTCTTAGCCCAGTGGCTGAGACACTCAATAGCGGAGTGTGACACAACAGGTTCGAAACTCAGCACAGCCTTCAAGTTTTCCTTTACTTTATACTTCAATTTATCTTGAGTTCATTAATAGGGTTGAGAGATACACACGTCCTGCAAGCCTGGGTCTTTATCGTAATGGGTAAGGCACTCGCCTTTGGAGCGTGGGTCCCCAGGTTCGAAACTTAGTGCAACGCTGCAAAGTTTTTTAATTTAATGCGTGAATTTCTTCATGGCATATTCACGAGGTTCAGAGATAGCGATGCTGTGCATGCCTGGGCCTTTAGCCCAGTGGGTAAGGCACTCGCCTTTGAAGCGCGAGCCAGTAGTTTAGAAACTCAACGCACCATACTAGTTTTACTTTGTTCTCTATGTATGTTTCTTGAGTGCGATTTGTATGACGTGGTAAGAGATTGAAGGATGGACAGACGCCTTTAATCATCGAGTCAGCTTCTATGCCATCGACGTATATAGAAGCTCCGCTCACAGTCTCCTTTTCGAGTAGTGTAAGTAAATGTATTCATCAAACTTTATTAGTCCAGTAATAATAATGGTAATAAAATGCAAGTAAATATGCAGATGTCCTAAGTTTAATAATAATAATTATTATTAAGCGTAAAATTTATTGTGAGAAACTCTGTGATAGTGGCTCAACTTTAGCGTGACGTCACACCATGCTAAGACCAGGACTCCTGTGCACGCAGGAGCCTCACGATCAGAAGCTTCCCCTGATGCGTTGCCTTTCCCCCAATGCATGTGAAAAACCAGCCGAGAAAGTTGAGGTCCTTATCACCCCTGATAAGGCTCAACTTTTCTCTGACGTCACGCCATGCAAAAAAAGGTTATACTGCACGTTTATATTAGACTCTCCCGAGCTGAAGCTCCCCTAATACGTTGGATTTCCCGCAATGCATGTCATAAAATTGATTGATTTGATTGATTTGTGGGGTTTAACGTCCCAAAACCACCATATGATTATGAGAGACGCCGTAGTGGAGGGCTCCGGAAATTTTTACCACCTGGGGTTCTTTGACGTGCACCCAAATCTGAGCACACGGGCCTACAACATTTCCGCCTCCATCGGAAATGCAGCCGCCGCAGCCGGGAATCGAACCCGCGACCTGCGGAACAGCAGCCGAGTACCTTAGCCACTAGACCACCGCGGCGAGGCATGCATGTTATAAAAGCAGCCGAAAAAGTTGAGACCCTTATCAGCCTTGATAAGGCTCGACTTTTGTCTGAGTTCACACCGTGCAAGGAAGGTAATACTGTACGTTTATATTACACTTTCCAGAGCTGAAGCTTCCCCTGATACGTTGGCTTTTCCGCAATGCATGTCAAAAAAAGCAGCCGGAAAAGTTGAGGCTTTATCACCCCTGATAAGGCTCAACTTTTGTCTGACGTCACAACTTGCAACGAAGGACACACTGTGCGTTTATATAAGCGCCTACAGAAATGAAGCTTCTCCTGGAGTGTTTGCTTTCTCGCAACGGATGTCAGAAAAGCAGTCGAAAAACTTGAGTCCCTTATCAGCCCTGATAAGCCTGAACTTTTGTCTGACGTCATCAGATTTTTTTAGCTGGTTCCGACATATGAGAAACGAGAAGATGCAATATTAGGTCTACTGTTGAAGGTGGGACGTCAAGCAAAAGTTGAGCCCTATCAGGAGTGATAAGGGCCTCAACTTTTTCGGCTGCATCTTTTGACATGCATTGCGAGAAAACCAACGTATCAGGGGAAGCTTCTGCTCGGAGAGTTTGATGTAAACGTTCAGTAAACCTTCCTTGCACGATGTGGCATCAGGCAAACGTTCAGCCTGATCAGGGGTGATAAAGCCTCAACTTTTTCGGTTGCTTTTCAACATGAATTGCGGGAAAGCCAACGTGTTCAGGGGAAACTTCAGCTCGGGAGACTCTGATATAAAAGTACAGTTTATCCTCCGTTGCACGGGGTGACATCAGACAAAAGTTGAAGCTTATCAGCGGCTATGAGTGCGTTATCATTTTAGGCTGCTTTTCTGACATGCGTTGGGGGAAAAGCGACGCATCAGGGGAAGCTTCAGCTCGCGAGACTCGAATATACAAGTTATATGTAAACATTTAGCGTAACTTCCTTAGAAGCCATGGATCCAATAGTCCGGAGCTCGTTGCAACCATCGCCATCTACGTGAGGGGGAGTCAACTAAAAGCAAACAAAAATTAAAAAATAAGTAATGCCGTCACAACCGTAAGCGTTAGCGAGGTCGTGCATTTGCCCTACATGGCGAAAAATGGAAATTTTTCTTAACTTCTGACTTTTTACGTGCCGTTATTAACACGCTTTTTTGTTGCGTCTTAATTGTATTTCACTAATTGCATGCGAGAGAGAAAATCAACAAAAAAATGAAGATTGTGGTAGCAAAATTGTTTTGTTAGCCAACATGATGACGTACTTGCAATATGCGCAAGAAACTTCGAGGAGGCAATTGTGAGACAACTGTTACCAACACAACACCATAACAGTTCGAAAACGCACGTTGCCCAATCGTCAAAAACCACTGTAGTGAGATAGCAGCTTTGAAAATATAACTTTGGCAGCCGTAGAGTACAGCATCCCGTTGCTTAGCGTGTCGTGCTCACCGTCACCAGAGGCCAGGGCACGCTGGCCGTGCGCCAGCGAAAGCAGTCGGCAGTCACAGGAGCGGCTCTCTACACAATATGTGAGCAAGTTGAGCCCTGAAATTCGACACCAGTAAACAGCGCATAAAAAATAAATAAACTACTGAAGGTACGCACGAAACTACCACGGAAAATTGCGCCATGCCTCGTTAGCGCGGCAATACGCCGCACCAAAAACACGTCGAACACATGATAGAAGGCAAAACCATGGGCTAATGTTACCAGACTGGCTGCATGTGCCCACCGTTTCTGAAACTAAACGACAAGATCCGGCTCTCAACCCATACAAATAAAACCTATGTTTTCTTTAGGTGATCTAGTAATTTTTAAACAAATAAAACTATTGAAAAAAGAACGTTTCATTATTCTTTTTATTTCAATATTTGTCTCCTCACCTAGTCGCGCATCAATCATCACGTGGTTGTTGATCTCTGTGGCAATAGGTTTCGGACGACTTTCCGACTTTCGCGACCTGTTTAGATCAACTTTGCGTGCAGTACATGGTTTGTTGCACGGTGGGACATCAGACAAAAGTTTAGCTTTATAAGAGGTGGTAAAGACCTCAACCTTTTCGTACAGTATAACAGTATATAAACGTACAGTATAACCTTCCTTGCATGGTGTGACGTCAGACGAAAATTGAGGCTTATCAAAGGTGATAAGGTCCTTAACTTTTTCAACGACTTTTTGACATGCATTGTGGGAAAGCTAAGAGATTAGAACAAGCTTCAGCTCGGGAGACTCCAGTATAAACGTACAGTTGGTCATTCGCTGTACGGTGTGACGTCAGACAAAAGTTCAGCTTTATCAGAGATGAGAAGGTCCTCAACTTTTTCTACTCATTTTGGACATACATTCCGAGAAAGCCAACGTATCAGGGGAAGCTTCACCTCGGGAGAAAGAAAAGGAGGAAGGACGAAGCGGAAGAACAGGGAGGTTAGCCAGTCCTTTAACCGGCTGGCTACCTGTGCAGGGGAAGAGGGCAAGGAAAGCAGGCTCACCAAATCAGAAACAAAAAAGAAATAAGGAATGGAGATCGTTTTCTTCATCAAAGTAAGTGCCTTTGCGTCTAAGTGCGTTCATTATCGCATATATTCCTTACCCTAAAGACATTGAAGTAAGGTTTTTCACACCACTAGGTAGTTGTCCGTCTACAGCAAAAGCAACTAACATATTTTGGAGATCATTACAAAATAGAAATATGTCTATAGAATTGAATGCTCTGGGGTTTAAAAATGTAATAAAGCTGCTGTAAGGAAATAGTAAAAGATAGATACGTTACTGGGATCGGGTTTCGCACCTGGGGCGTGACGGTTCAAAGGCGAGTGTTTTGGCCACTCAGCTGAGCTTCAACGTTGGCCGAGCGCCATTGTATTTTAACCATATGAATTCTATGTACCAAAGATTAAAAAAGAAAAAAGGGAATACTTTCTGCCAAGACATTGGTGAACTCTTTGTTATGTGGGGACAAAAGTCCGTTCCAGAGACATTAGCATTCGAAGACACCAGGGAAATTCTGGCTTTGCGTAAACTTATTTCATTGCGATAGCATATATATAGACACTCTCAGCTGAAGCTTGCCGCCAGCATCGGCGTCGCCGTCATTCACCGTATATATATATATATTGTCGCGAGCAAAAACAAGATCCGCAGCCAGGAGTTCACCCTTACCGGAGCAACCAAAACGTTCTCTTCTTCGTAGCCCAAAACGGGTATGAGCCACAGCGGCTCGTTCATCAATGGTGGTATTACCCCCTCTCCCAAGAAGCATCGTCTCGATGCTGTAAATGAAGGCAAAAAAAAGAAAATGAGATGAAAATTACCATGCAAGCAAAATGAATGGCGTAAGGCGGAATAACATAGTTGGTTGTGGAGTCAAGAGTTAAATGAGAAATAAGAAAAATAGGAAAGAATGTAAGGGAGAGACGAATGAAGTCAGTCACTCTCTGGCGATTCACAGCGCGAAAAGTATGGTTTCAGCCGTGAAACGTGAACGACTTCAGTTCGCGGGGTGAAACGGGAACGTCTCGAAGTTCCTTCTGGGAGAACCTCATATGTGACGTCGCTGAGACGTCGTACGACCTTGTAAGGGCCGAAGTAGCGGCGAAGAAGCTTTTCTGAACGGCCACGTTGTCGGATAGGGGTCCACACCCAGACTTCATCACCGGGCTTGAAAATAACTTCACGGTGACGAAGATTGTAGCGGCGTGCGTCTGCGCTTTGGTGATGTTGAATACGGTGACGAGCAATTTGACGGGCCTGTTCTGCACACTGCGCGAATTTGGCGGCATCGGTGCGGTATATTCCTAAGCTGTCGGGCAGAAGCATAGCGTCGAGCATCGTCGTGACCTCGCGACCGTGGACTAAGCGGAAAGGTGTGAAACCGGTACTTTCTTGAACAGCAGTAATATAAGCAAAAGTTACGTAGGGAAGTATGGCGTCCCAGTTCTTGTGATTGATGTCCACATACATTGACAGCATGCCTGCAATTGTCTTATTGAGTCGTTCAGTCAGCCCGTTTGCTTGCGGGTGGTAAGCCGTTGTTTTGCGATGTTCCGTGCCGCTTAATCGCAAGACTTCCTGCAGCATCTCTGCGGTGAAAGCTGTCCCACGATCAGTTATGACGACAGCTGGAACACCGTGACGTAAGACGATGCTGTTCACGAAAAATTGGGCGACATCTGCTGCGGTTGCTTTTGGAAGCGCCTTCGTTTCACAGTAGCGTGTTAAGTAGTCGGTAGCGACCACGATCCACCGGTTTCCAGACGAAGACGTGGGGAATGACCCCAGCAAATCCATGCCAATCTGATGAAAGGGCGCCTTTGGTGGGCCTATTGGTTGCAGTAGTCCTGCTGGTCGTAAAGGTGGAACCTTACGTCGCTGACAGTCGCGACATGTGCGAACGTAATGCTTCACAGTCTTTGCGAGACGTGGCCAGTAATAGGAGCGTTGAATCCGTTGCAGCGTGCGCGTATAGCCGAGGTGTCCGGACGATGGCTCATCATGACACGCACGTAAAATGTCACCACGAAGCGTAGTTGGCGCAACAAGCAGATACATAGCTTGTGTAGGATGAAAGTTCTTTTTGTAAAGCACTCCATCGCGGAAACAAAAGGAGGATAGCGAGCGTGCAAAGCTTCGAGGAGGGTGGGAATTGCGTCCTTCCAGGTAGTCAATGAGCGGAATGAGCTCCGAGTCGTGACGCTGTTGCTCAGCTAAGCGGGTTGCTGATACGGCAGAAAGAAGAGTGTCGTCGTCTTCAAGGTCACTGTTGGCATTTTCGACCGGTGCACGTGAGAGACAGTTGGCGTCGGTGTGTTTCCGCCCAGATTTGTGGACGATGGTGACATCGAAATCTTGTGGCCGAAGGCTCCATCGTGCTAGACGACCTGAGGGATCTTTGAGATTTGCGAGCCAACAAAGGGAATGGTGGTCGCTAACTACCCTGAATGGGCGGTCATACAAGTATGGGCGGAACTTTGTCATGGCCCAGACCACAGCGAGGCATTCCTTCTCGGTTGCAGAATAGTTTTTCTCCGCTGGGGATAACGTTCTGCTCGCATAAGCGATCACGCGCTCTACGCCATTATGCCACTGAACTAATACCGCTCCTAGTCCAACGTTGCTGGCGTCAGTGTGTAATTCCGTGTCAGCGCTTTCGTCAAAATTACCCCGTACAGGCGGAGCCTGGAGGAGGTTTCGGAGCGTGTCGAACGCATGACACTGATCGGGACCCCATACAAACGAGACACCGTCTTTTGTAAGCTTGTTGAGGGGTTCAGCAATCTTCGAAAAGTTTTTGACAAAGCGCCTGTAATACGCACAGAGCCCCAGAAATCGGCGTAGGTCGCGCTTATTTTTGGGCACGGCAAAGGCGGCAACAGCACGGGTTTTCTCCGGATCTGGGCGGATGCCGGCATGGCTCACAACGTGACCAAGGAACTTCAGTTCTTCATATCCAAAATGACATTTCTTGGGTTTGAGAGAAAGCCCCGCTGTTCTGATTGCCTGAAGTACTGCCTGAAGGCGTTGGGCGTGTTGTTCAAACGTGTCTGCAAAGACCATGACGTCATCAATGTAAACAAGACATGATTGCCATTTGAGCCCTGTGAGAACCGTATCCATCATTCTTTGGAAAGTAGCTGGCGCTGAGCATAGACCGAAAGGCAACACTTTAAACTCGTACAGGCCGTCGGGAGTAATAAACGCCGTCTTTTCGCGGTCGTGCTCATCCACTGCGATTTGCCAGTAGCCGCTACGTAAATCCATGGAAGAAAAATATTTAGCGTTGCGTATACGGTCCAACGAGTCATCTATCCGGGGTAGAGGATAAACGTCTCTTTTGGTGACCTTGTTCAGTTTACGGTAATCAACGCAAAAACGCAACGTACCGTCCTTCTTCTTTACTAGCACAAATGGCGAAGCCCAGGGACTGGTTGATGGCTGGAAGCATCTACTCGACTTGGTCACGTATAGCGTCTTGCTCTTTTTGCGACACCCTATAGGCGTGTTGTCGGATGGGTCTCTCGGTGGGTTCCGTGATGATACGGTGCTGAGCAAGTGGTGTCTGTTTAATCTTTGACGTAGTGGCAAAGCAGTCTTGAAATGAGCCGAGTAAACGCAAAAGGCTTTCTCGTTGAGACGAAGGTAGTCTCTCGTTTACGTCGAGAAAGCTCGTGAACGCCTCGTCAGGGTGGCCATTCGATGAAAATAAAGCTAACGTGGGCGAATCATCGGCATCGGCAAGTTCTTCACAATATGCAATGGCAGTGTGTCTCATTAGGTGGCGATATTCGTCGCTGATGTTCGTTACCAGCAGGTGAACATGCCTATTGCTAGGCTGAATGATTCCTCGGGCAACACAGATTTGTCGTGAAATAAGGAGAGACAAATTGGCCTCTGCAATTACCGCGTCAGACATGTCCTGTCCCAATTCCACTTCGACAAAGAGGCTGCTTCGAGGTGGGAAAGTCAGAGAATCGTCGGTAACACGAAGTGCTCTTTTCCGGAATTGTGTACTGTCAGTTGCAGCGCAAAAAGGATCCTCGAACGACACAAGTAATTCACGGAGGTCGATGACGGCGCCGTATTCACGAAGGAAGTCCATTCCTAGAATGACTGGCCGAGAGCACACGCGCAATACGAGGAAAGAGCCTGCAAATGTCGACGTACGTATACGAATGCGTGCCGTGCACATACCGGTAGGCGTCACCAGATGGCCCCCTGCCGTGCGCAACTGCGGTCCTTGCCATGGTGTGGTAACCTTCCTCAGTTCAGATGCCAGTGCGGCGCTCATTACGGAATAGTCGGCCCCGGTGTCGACGAGGGCGTTGACAGCATGATTGTCGACGAAGACGGCGATTTCGGCAGAAACGATCTTTCTGCTGTCAGAGAACACTGCAGAACCGGAATGGTCCTTGTCTGGTCGTTGCGTCGAATGAGGGTCTTTTACAGTTCGCCGGGCCGCGACTTCACCCCAGAAGTTCGCCGTTCCTAGTTTCCCCTGTGGGGACTTGGTGACCGGCTCCTGAAAGGAGCGGAAGACGATGTGGGCAAACTGGGTGACGTAGACTGGCGAGGAGACGGTGATCTCGACTGGTGGTGCTGAACAGTCGAAGGTGTTCGCTGGCCCCTGAGATAGGCTTCGATTTCGCGGGGGCGCTCACCGTAGCGCGGGCATCGAGCTTCAGGATGGAAGCCGCGGAGACCTAGTTGCCGGTATTGACAGTTCCTGTATACGTGACCCGCTTCGCCGCAGTTATAGCAGAGCGGACGGTTATCCGAGGTGCGCTACGTGCTTGCCTTGCTACCACTTTGTCTTGAGGTAGACTGCAGATAGGTGGGTGTGCTCGGGAACCTTGAGCCGTGAGGCGGGCTCAAAGCAGTGGTGTGGAATGACTGCATAGCCTGGTACCTGGGCCGCATAGCAGGATCTGTAGCCGGTGGCGCAGGGGATCGCAATGCCGCTGCGTATGTTAGGACTGGCGCCTCGGGAATCGGTGGTGTGATTGGGGTCAAGGGTGTGACGGCCTGTCGGACTTCTTGTCTGATTACATCCGCGAGGGCAGACACAGGTTGATGGGATCCCACCGCCTGAAGCTGTCGCAGTTCGTCCCGAACAATACTTCGAATGAAGTCTGCGAAGGCCTGTCTCTCGCTGTCAGAGCCGATAGAGCATGCTGTGGCCGGGATCTGGCGTTCGTATTGTGATGACCGCTGCTGCAGCGTACGTTTCATTGTGTTCGCCTCACTGATGAACTGGGCGACTGTCGTTGGTGGATTGCGCACGAGCCCAGCGAAAAGCTGTTCTTTTACTCCACGCATCAAATGCCTCACCTTCTTTTCCTCGGGCATGGTGGGGTCCGCGCGCTTGAAGAGCCAAAGCATGTCCTCGACAAACATGGATACTCGTTCGTTCGGCCGCTGGTTTCTGCAGGATATGGCTTGTTCGGCCCTCTCCTTCCTCTCGGTGTTCCGAAAGGCGTCACGGAGCTGATGGCTAAACTCTTGCCAGGTTGCAAAGGAGCCCTCGTGGTTCTCGTACCATGTCTTTGCAGAATCCTCCAAGTAAAAGTAAACTCTGCGCAGCTTGCGAACATCGTCCCATTCGTTGATACAGGCAACCCGATCAAAGTGGTCGAGCCAGTCATCAACATCCTCGAAGATATCTCCATGGAACGGCTTTGGTGTCTGTGGCGCATGAAAAACATGGGCGAGAAGAGAACCATGGGCATCGCTGGTTTGGACCGCCTGGCTTGTCATCGGAGTTGCCATCTTTCTGGGTGTCGATGTCAAGGGACCAAATTCAGGGGGTAACCCACGCAGGCGGTGGCTGCTTCTTGCTCTGGGAGATGTAGCTGTCTCCACGATGGCCGACACAGCCGAAGTACACGTACCCAGCACTTCCACCAGTAATGTCGCGAGCAAAAACAAGATCTGCAGCATGGAGTTCACCCGAACCGGAGCAACCAAAACGTTCTCTTCTTCTTCGTAGCCCAAAACGGGTATGAGCCACAGCGGCTCGTTCATCAATGGTGGCAATATATATATATATATATTGTGTGTGACGCTATGACGAATGGGCGACGTGGCCTGGCTCATACCCCATGTTTATTCTACTCTGCACTTCTTCCTCATCTACTTCTACAAACCATCGCTACCTTCATACGTCACACGATTCCCCCTCTCCCCAAAGAAGGCATGGATTATGAACAAGGAAAAGTACACAAGAAGAGGTTGAGAAGTCACAAATGTCAAAATGCACAATTGGTTTCATGGCCCCGTGGTGTTCCGTAAACTCGCAAAACTTCAGGAAAGAGTTCAGCAGTCCGGTTAACGCAGGAGTTCTGGTGGGCGAGGCTGATGGTTGCGTCCTGGATAACACAAGAATGCTTTGGACGTGGAGATAAAGGAAATCGCAGCCGTAATTCTCGTGAAGAACAAACGAGGTTCGAACACCTTGCAGAATGGACAGTTCGAATATCGTAGGCATGGAATTCTTCGTCGTGGCACAGGTCGTGCAGGCAGCTTGCGTGTGCGTTGATCGAGGTTGATTGGGCGCTGCCTGTGTTTCTGCCGAGTACAAAGGGTGCTTTTGTGGCTTTTGGAGATTTTTCTATGGCGATGTCGCAGATGGTTTGATAGAAGGCACATTCTTCATCTTTGGTGGAGAATGTATCCACGACGACGGGCCTTTTTGCAATGTTCTTTGAGCCTTAAAAGTGGTTTCGATGAGGTTTCCTTTCGTCGTTGACAATGTTGAAGAATACGTTGACGTTGTAGTTTCTTGGTTTCGTCGACTTGCTTGTGGTGTGACATTGATCGTGCTGTGTCAGGCTTCTTAGCAAGTCTTTCGCAGGCTTCTACGACGTGAACCAATGTAGATGTTTCCGGCATAAAACAATGTGCGAGGTTTCGTGCACTTGAATCTTCTGTATTCATAAATCGTTCATTGTTGGTGGTTCCCTGAAGATTACTTGTGTCATCAGAAGTCGCACCTCTGCTTTTGTTTTCATTGTTGGCAGTGAGGTTGTATACTGGATTCACGTCACTTCGATCTTGTAATTGATTAACACTAGACGCTTCTGCAGAAGACTTTCCTTCACAAGATGCTGATTGTGAATGCTTCTGTCTTTGTGGCACTGCTGAGCTGAATGCCAAGTCAGTTTGCAAAGTACGCATGCGGCATGAAGTATTAAATGCATCTCGGTCATTATTAGCGGATTCAATTCTTTTATGCAGCGGTGAGTTGAGCATCGGTGATATATCCGCGGATGAGGAACCAGGTGGAAGGTTGGGAACACGACCACGTGGTCTTTCCGAGAGCATGTGGCTAGCTTCACCTGACGGGAATTGTAAATTCATGCTCTGTACTCGAGTGCGCGAAGGCTGCTTATGACTGCGATGGCTGAGTTTGAATGCACTGAGAGTGCGTGTGCTAATCGAATCTTCATTATAGTCTCGAAACCAGATGATCATTCCTTCTTTTATCTTTTGCCAAGACTAGTCATTTTCAAAGATGTGGGTTAGGTAAAACTTAAATGCCTCACCGGAGATGTAGTCAGTGAAGTTGGTGATCATTTCCCGTTCCGACCATGATGCAGCAGCGGCATGGAGCTCGAACAGGTTGAACCAGTCCTGTACTGGTCCGTCGTCCGCTGATCCGGTGTACTTAGGGATGTCAAGGTCGTCTGATGCTGCTGTCATGATGCTTGGTGGTCTTGGTGGTCCGCGTTCTGTCACTGCGTCTCGCTGAGGTCTTCGATGATGATGGCCGGGCGATGAAGTGGTTGCGAGGTCTTACCCTGTCGACTCGTGTGTCATGCTATGACGAATGGGCGACGTGGCCTGGCTCATACCCCATGTTTATTCTACTCTGCACTTCTTCCTCATCTACTATATATATCTATATATATATATATATATATATATATATATATATATATATATATATATATATATATATATATATATATATATATAGGGGAAACAAGTTTCCCTTATATATACAAGGGAAACAAGGCTCGTTTTTCGTGTTTTTACACAATATTGCTACGTGCCAGTGCATGGAGCTGAAGAAGACGAAGCAGATAGACTGGCACGAGCTAATCTGTTTGGCTGGTGCTGCTCTCCCAACCGGCTGTAAATACATCGGTGATCGGTGACTACCCCTCTGAGTCAGTCTCCTTCCCGTAACATATTTGGTGGAGTTGTACGATCCCCGTCCTCGCCACGGAACTCCGAAGCGGGCGCTCCCTCGCGGCTTACAACATGACCACTCAACACTCGGCTACATCCTCTCCGGTCGCTCCCCCTTCTGCCCGACTTGTCAACCCAGCGCCCGCAACAACTTTCGTGACGCTTCCCGCGCTCAAAGACCCCGGCGTGTTCTCGGGCAGCGAGGGTTCCGACGTCGACAAGTGGCTACGCCTCTACGAACGCATCAGCGCCACTTACAGGTGGGATCCCACTCTTATGCTCGCAAACGTCATCTTTTATCTCGACGGAACCCCTCGTGTTTGGTTTGATAACCACGAGCATGACATAACAAGCTGGGACAGCTTCAAGGCAAAGATCCGTGAGCTTTTTGGCAACATCTCTGGTCGTCGTGAAGCTGCGAAAAATGAGTTGTTGACTCGCGCACAATCTTCCACGGAGCCCTACATCGGTTATATTCAGGCTGTCCTTTCACTATGCCGCCAAGCTGACGAAAATATGTCTGAACCTGAAAAAGTTGCCCATATCCTAAAGGGTATCGCCGACGATGCGTTCAACTTGTTGGTATTCAACAATGTGTCATCTGTTGATGCGATCATTCAAGAATGCCGCCGGTTCCAACAAGCTAAAAGCAGACGCATCTCCCATCAGTTCCAGCGCCTCCCGAACACTACTGCGACGTCCTCGTGTCTCGACACATATAATCCACCAGACACCTGTGACAACTTGACGCGAATCGTCAGGCGGGAGCTTGAAGCGGCTGCTCCAGCTAAGGTGGGACCAACGTCCCCTGACCCCTCTCCGCCAATTACGTTGCCTCTCATTCAAGCAGTCGTCCGGCAGGAAATCGCCAGCTTGGGAATTCACTCTATCTCACCGCCTCCCCGCACTGAATACCAGCCCCGATACACGCCTGCACGTCCCTTCACGACCGGCTATCCCTCAACGTTCCGTAATCCGTCCGCATGGCGAACACACGATGACAAGCCGATATTCTTCTCGTGTCACAGAATCGGGCACATTTCTCGCCATTGCAAAAGTCGCTGGGGTCCTCCTGCACAACCGTCCTCTCGTCCCTTCTATGCACGTCCTGCCTATCGCCATGAGACCAGCGGCGACCATTTTGCCCAAAAACCTGCTTCTGAACACCGCTACTCCCGCTCTCCATCCCCCGAACGTCGCCAGTCTCGTTCTCCACAGCCCCGCCGACCATCTTCCCCCGCCTTCCCACGAGGTTCTCCGACGGAAAACTAAGCGTTGCAGCCCCAGGAGGTGGTGCTGCATCACTCGGACTGACAGAAAATCCTCTTTTGACGATACCGACAAAATGGAACCTCATAGATGTACTAGTAGACGGCGTACATGTCACTGCTCTTGTCGACACCGGCACCCAACTTTCCGTGATGACGAGTGATTTTCGCCGCAAGCTCAAGAAGGTTCTCACACCTGCGACCACTCAGTTCGTCCGTGTTGCGGATGGTGGAATAGCATCTATCGTTGGAATGTGCTCCGCTCGTGTGAGCATTGCGGATCGACACACAGTTGTTCTCTTCACCGTCCTTGATAAATGCCCCCACGACGTAATCTTAGGCCTCGACTTCCTGTCCGCGCATTCTGCCCTCTTAGACTGTTCGACCAGTACGCTCCGTCTACACTTGCCCGCAACAGAACCTCTTACACAACGGCCGAGTCGCCTCTGCACAACGGGACACGCGCGCCTCCCTCCACAGACACTGACCTACATAGAGCTCGTCTCAATACCACCAGTTACCGACGGTGACTATTTTCTGACCCCTATCACCGATGTTCTCATAAGCCGTGGCATTACATTACCGCACACCATTCTGTCCGTCGCAGGAAATTCTACGTGCCTCCCAGTTGTCAACTTTAGCTTGATACCTCAAGTTTTGCCACAAGGGATCTCTTTGGCGTTGCTCTGTACCTTAGAAGACAATGCGGTAGATGTTTTCGCGATGGCCGCCCCTTCTGACCCCCACGCTCAACAGCAGTCTGCCACTTGCTCCGACAGCGCTATTACTTCGATGATCGCTGCCAAATTAACGCCGCAGCAGACTGATGAGCTCCACCGGGTTCTGCTGTCCTACATCGACGTTTTTGACATCAGCGGCCGTCCGTTGGGGAAAGCTACCAGTATGAGCCACCGCATAAACACTGGTAATGAGCAACCTATTCATAGGCGTTCATATCGGGTGTCGGCGGCCGAGCGTCCCATCATCCAAAGTGAGGTCGACAAAATGCTCGCCAAGGACATCATTGAGCCATCTTGCAGTCCTTGGGCTTCCCCTGTAGTGCTAGGCCGCAAGAAAGACGGTGCATGGCGTTTCTGTGTGGATTATCGACACCTAAACAAAATTACCAAAAAAGACGTCTACCCTCTGCCACGAATAGATGATGCCCTTGATTGCCTCTATGGGTCGCACTATGTTTCCTCCATAGACCTTCGTTCCGGCTACTGGCAGATAGAGGTAGATGAAATGGACCGTGAAAAGACGGCATTCATCACCCCCGATAGCCTATATCAGTTCAAGGTCATGCCCTTCGGCCTTTGTAACGCTCATGCCACCTTCGAACGAATGATGGACTCCCTGCTCAGAGGATTCAAATGGTCCACCTGTTTGTGCTGCTTGGACGACGTCATCGTCTTTTCACCAACGTTTTAAACTCACATGGAGCGCCTCTCAGCCATCCTGGAAATCTTCTGTCGCGCTGGCCTGCAGCTCAACTCGTCCAAATGTCACTTTGGACGCCATCAAATCACAGTGCTTGGCCATTTAGTAGACGCCAACGATGTACAACCAGACCCGGCAAAAATCAGCGCCGTCAAAAGTTTTCCTGTACCACGATCTGCGAAGGATGTATGCAGCTTTATCGGACTATACTCCTACTTCCGACGCTTCGTGAAAAATTTTGCGCACATAGCGAGGCCGCTTACGCAGCTCCTCAAGAAAGAAGTCCCGTTTTTATGGGGCTCCGAAGAGGCTTCTGCGTTCTCGACTCTCGTCGCTCTTCTCACTACCCCTCCGATTCTGGCACACTTCAACCCTGCTGCCCATACGGAAATCCGTACAGATGCAAGTCGGCATGGCATTGGTGCAATGCTGGCTCAGAAACAACATGACTATGATTGCGTTATTGCATATGCCAGCCGCCTCCTATCCGCCCCTGAACGTAACTATTCGATAACAGAGCGTGAGTGCTTGGCTCTTGTATGGGCGGTGGCGAAATTTCGACTTTATCTATATGGACGCCCATTTTCGGTTAGTTACCGACCACCACGCACTCTGCTGGCTGAACTCTCTGAAAGATCCATCAGGCCGCCATGGTCGCTAGGCTTTGCGCCTGCAAAAGATTTCCTATTCAGTGGTCTACAAATCTGGCCACCTACACCGTGATGCCGATTGCCTCTCCCGGTACCCTGTCGACGATCCTGAGAACACTGACGAGCCCACGGAGAACTCTATCTTGTCAGTGTCCGACTTCCTTATTATTGGGGAAGAACAGAAGCGTGATCCAGAGCTGCTTGACATCATCAGCCGTATGGAATCCTCCACAAATGATGCTTCCGTCCGCCACTTTGTCATTCAAAATGGTGTGCTATACCGTCACAATTTCCGACTAGACAGGCCCGACCTCCTCATTGTTGTGCCTAAGCATTTGCGCCGCTGTGTTCTCACCGAACTTCACGACGCTCCCACGGCTGGACACCTTGGCGTATCCAGCACGTACGAGCGCGTCCGGCGCCGTTTTTTCTGGCCAGGCCTTGCTCGTTCGGTACGCCGATACGTCGCCACATGTGACCTATGCCAGCGTCGTAAGACACCGTCACTGCAACCCGCTGGCCATCTTCAACCAATTCACATACCCGCGGAACCATTTTACCATGTTGGGTTAGACCTGCTTGGTCCTTTTCCCACATCAACATTGGGAAAGAAATGGATAGCCGTTATCACAGACTACGCTTCACGCTACGCTATTACGCGAGCTCTACCGACAAGCTGTGCAACCGACGTCACTGACTTCTTGTTACGGCACGTTATATTGATTCATGGTGCGCCGAGACAGCTTCTCACAGACCGTGGCCGTACATTTCTATCTCAAGTCATCGCCGACATTCTGCGTTCTTGTTCCACGCAACACACGCTGACAACTGCTTACCACCCTCAAACAAACGGCCTCACGGAACGATTCAACCGCAGTTTAACAAATATGCTCGCTATGTACGTGTCGCCCGACCACCGAGACTGGGACCTTGCCTTACCCTACGCAACTTTCGCGTATAATTCATCCCGTCACGACACAGCGGGCTTTTCGCCGTTCTACTTATTGTACGAAAGAGAGCCGACTTTACCACTGGACACAGTCATCTCAGCTCACACCTCGTCCACCAGCGAGTATGCCCGCGACGCGATTGCGCGAGCCGATCATGCCCGTCAGCTCGCTCGCGCTTGGCTGATGGCGTCGCAAACCAACCAATGCCGTCGGTACGATGCGGAACATAGAGACGTACATTTCGCTCCCGGTACCCTCGTTTTACTCTGGTCCCCTCATCGTCGGCTGGGCCTATCCGAAAAACTTCTGTCTCATTATACGGGACCCTACCGTATATTGCGTCAAGTAACACCTGTCACCTACGAGATCAGCCCCATCTGTCCATCATCATCTACTATGCGGCCCAGTGATATCGTACACGTCTCGCGGATCAAGCCCTACAATAATGCGTCAGATAACGACCTTTAAAGCACCGGGACGGTGCCTCCGCCGCCGGGGGTCATGCTACGTGCCAGTGCATGGAGCTGAAGAAGACGAAGCAGATAGACTGGCACGAGCTAATCTGTGTGGCTGGCGCTGCTCGCCTAACCGGCTGTAAATACATCGGTGATCGGTGACTACCCCTCTGAGTCAGTCTCCTTCCCGTAACAATAGTAATGAGATCTAACAGACAATAATGCCAAGGAAGGTATAGGGGAAGTTATTAAGTCAATTGTAATGTAAATGAGAAGAAAGAAAAGTGGGTGAAAAGATAACTTGCCGTGGGCAGGATCCGAACCTGCGACCTTCGAATAACGCGTTCGATGCTCTACTACTTGAGCTACCTCGACAGCTATCCCCCTAGCCACTTTATTGGGTATCTATGTCAATTTAAACGTGGTAGTGTCAGTCAGCGCCACTAGTAGCCATGGCGGCGAGTGTGGCACACTCTTTATGAGCCTGTTTGGCGTCAAGTAGCTCGTGAACTTATTACTAACTGGCAGCTGACCAATAGTCTCCCGTATACAAACTAAAGGCACCAAGTCTGCCAGTACGAGACCCTCGTTAATGAATAAGGGAAACAAGTGTATACTTAAGGGCTCGTTTTTCGTGTTTTTTACACAATAATGATATATATATATATATATATATATATATATATATATATATATATATATATATCAAGACACAAGAAAGAAAATAATCCAGAAAAAAACTCCGGTGCTCGGAATCGAACGTCTGACCTCTGAATTGTGAGTGCGACATGTTGGCCACTGAACCTAGAAAGAGCACCTCCTACAACGTGGCAACGGCAAGATATATCTACCACTTACTGCTGGCGATGGCTACCTAGGAGGAACTATCGTGTTTTCTTCATTACCAGAGAGCTGGCGCAATGAGCGCGCGTCGTCTGATGATACTGTAAATGCTACCTTTTGCACAGTAACTCTACGCTCGCATAGGACGTACACTACATGAACGTGACCCTTCACCAGAACTCCGGCCTCCACCCGGCCTTCATCAACGTGAAGCTTCACTTCTCTGTCACCTTTGGATGGGAATTGCTTTAAAGAAAGCTTATTCCACGCTCATCGGAATGACTGACAGTGTGGCATACGGTGTTTGCGGCACCGATGAAAATGTCGGACACCTGCTATGCCACTGTCCTGGATTTTTCACAGAGAGACAAGTACTTGCCAACGCATTGCGGCGAAAAGATGTTATTGTGCACTTCCCTAGTCCCCACTGTAAGGTAGCTTTAGGGGTGTCTTTAGTAGCCAAGCGGGTGTCTTTCTGGCTAATCTCCCTGCCTTTCTTCTTTTTGTTGTTTCGTTCCTTCTTGCTATGGTCGCTTTGCCGTTGGCGTTCTACAGAACGGTCGCCTCTGCCGAACTCTGTCAACTGTGACCAGTGAGAGCACGTCTAGCCTTATTATTTTTTCCCGTAGCTTTAAACTTTCGCAAAATGTAAATTAACATGAATGAAGAAACAATGCAGAGTACGACTGACCTGACTTGAGAAAAGACGAGCTTCGTGAGACAGAAAAATACCCAGCCTATCTTTTTCCATTGCAATATCATTATTATTTTTTTCCTGCATGATATGGTGTCACTTCTGGCAGCGCCAGCGGAATTTTATCTCCTGCACTGAGCGCGGCTATAGTACGTTATCTAAAAGCCATACATGGATGTTGGCAGAGTGGTGCAAAAGGGCCACGGGCCTACCCCCCCCCTCTCTCTCTCCGTCCACACAAGCTATTCCCTCCCCACCCCCCTAATGCAATACAGATTCCCTATTCCTAATGAAGTGACTAACCTCCCTGTCCTTCCTCATTTATTCCTCCTCCCTATTCCTAAAATAAGGTACTGCTGACGTCAATGTTAAAAACTTAAGGCTGACGGGGAGGGAAAGTAGCGGAGGGATAGAAGTCACGGACGGGTGAGAGGAAATGGAAGGTTTTTCTTTTTTTTTCTTGACATCGGGAATGTTTGCATGCCAAATTCGTTCTCTGGGCCGACTCGCCAATCGTGTTCATTTGCAAAACACTCGCCCATGAGGACGTTTAGAAACTCCGAACTTACTATCGGCACAACACCAAAGCTTTCACCTAAGTTATCCGTAAAGCTCGATCTACTACACGCCTGGCGTGTCCCCTGGAGGCTACTCACGAGTGCAATGAGTCTCGATAAATTGCTACTAAATTATGACATTCGTAGATAAGCGTTCAAGTTTGGTAGCAGTACATTTCACTTAAAAATCATCCGCGACATTCGTCATTAGCTTGTTTCCATGCCCACAGTAGAATGTTAATCGTCCTTGTCCATGGTCTGAATGAAGACGAGATACAGACTAATGCTTCTTGCCCTTGTCTTTATAAGTATTTGTCCTAAACACGGACGACACGTCTAAACACTGGCGTATGCACGGGGGAAGAGGGAGGAGGCACGCGCAGTTGGCGAGAAGGAATGCCCCCTCAATTACCTAGAGTGGGTGAGGGGGAACACAATTTTTCCTACCCGTAACTTCCCCCTCTCGGACCTTTACCGTCGTTGTTTGAAGGGCAGTCTTACTGCTATGTTGTATTTTTTTTCGATAAAGACATCTGAACATATTCAACCGCGTTCTACTCAGACGGTAGGAGACAGACAGACAGACAGACAGACAGACAGACAGACAGACAGACAGACAGACAGACAGACAGACAGACAGACAGACAGACAGACAGACAGACAGACAAAGAACTTTATTGTCTCTTGGGAAACGCTACTCCTTTAGAGCAATGTCGCGGGCTAATCCCACGTTGGGACGGGGAGGCTTAGCCTCACCGCCGAATAGACGGCAGAAAGACCCACTCGCTAGCAGTCACGCAACAACAACCTATTATAACAGCCACAGTCTTAAATCATTCCGCGTGCGTGTCCGAAGCAGCTGCAATAGCCGTGGCAATCGCGGACACGTAACACAGAAATTAGACGGCAGTCATACCGTCCAACTCGTGGTCGGCATGTCGCCAGTTTCTTAATGGGACGGCGCTCGAAATAGTTCGTCGGATTCTTAGACAAACTTTGAAAGAAAACCCTGACATCATCCGGTGTCCAGCAAACGAGTGCTTGGATAATAACATTTAAACATACATACATACATACATACATACATACATACATACATACATACATACATACATACATACATACATACATACATACATACATACATACATACATACATACATACATACATACATACATACATACCATACATACATACATACATACATACATACATACATACATACATACTACTTACATACATACATACATACATACACGCCCCGCCGCGGTGGTCTAGTGGCTAAGGTACTCGGCTGCTGACCCGCAGGGCGCGGGTTCGAATCCCGGCTGCGGCGGCTGCATTTCCGATGGAGGCGGAAATGTTGTAGGCCCGTGTGCTCAGATTTGGGTGCACGTTAAAGAACCCCAGGTGGTCGAAATTTCCGGAGCCCTCCACTACGGCGTCTCTCATAATCATATGGTGGTTTTGGGACGTTAAACCCCACAAATCAATACATACATACATACATACATACATACATACATACATACATACATACATACATACATACATACTATAGCTCGAGGCTTCTGCAACCGAATAACGACGGGGCACAACGCGAGACTTCTTTCAAGCACTCGTGACAATTTTTAAGGGCGAAGCTCCTTATGCCACGGGTCGTGCGTCCACGATGTATGTATGTATGTATGTATGTATGTATGTATGTATGTATGTATGTATGTATGTATGTATGTATGTATGTATGTATGTATGTATGTATGTATGTATGTAGTGGTAGTTGTAATAGTAGTTGTAATAGTAGTAGTAGTAGTAGTAGGTAGCCACCTCTCGTTTACTCCTTCGAATGTCCGCTGGATGACGGTATATGATGAATATATGATGAAAAGATGCGAGGTGGCGGTACCTGGAGTGTTCACTAGATGGACGGATAGACAGACAAGCAGATGGACGGATGGAAGAACGCGCGGACGGACGGACGGACGGACGCATATATGGACGCATGGACAGACGAACCCACTGACGGTCATATGAACGGTGACACGGATGGACGCATGTACGAACGGAAGCAAAAACCAACGAAAGGACGTAATCGTGGACGAACTGACGGACGCTTCGCCCCACTGATCATCATTCAGCCGGTGGATATGCTGTGATTCTCTCTACAGCAGCGCGAGGAACTCAGAGTCTACCGTGACCCACGCAAAGCGCCTAACAGGCAGCGGAACAGCGTCTGGCGACGCATTCTGGCAGCTTAAATCGTTGCACGTAATAAGTAACCCAGATTTCGGGATGTCTGTCTATGGTGTCCACACACACACAGACGAAAGCATGGACGGGCTGATGGATACTTCGCCCCTCTCATCATCATTCACTCCGTGGATATGCTGGCATTTTTTTTTTGCTATACGGTGTGCTTATATATATGGTGTTTCAGCTGAGCGCCAAGTAGTAAAAGAAATAAACACAGGCGCTACGTGTCTCCGCGTAGCACAGTATTGCTCTGAGCCATACAGAGCACGTCAGAATATTCTTAAGGGCGAAGCTCCCTATGGTGGAGCTTATGCGCCCCGTTGTCGTAGTACGTAACTTGTGGCACATACCCGCATACCGGTAACACATACCCGCCTTGGCCACATATCCATAAGTATATGTTACGAAAAACGTAGTGCGGCGTCGTTATCACGCTCTGATGTTAAAGCGCTGACAGCAAAAATGCGGTACATACACTCGTTTAGTCTTTTGTCCACTGGATGGCGGTACTTGTGTATGATGAATGTATGATAAAATCCGACAAAATAGTTGGTCGGATTCTCAAACTTCGAGAAAAAACCGCGACATAATCCAGTTTTCAGCAAACGAGTGTTTAGAAAATAACATTTCGACATACCATATAGCTCGGGGCTTCTGCAACCGAATTACGACTGGGCTTAGCGTGAGACTTCTTTCAAGCACTCGTGACGTGAAGTGTTGAATAGATGGACGGACGGACGCACGGATGGACAAAAAGACAAGCAGATGGACAGACACAAGGACGGATGGACGAATGAACGTGCGCACGTGCGGATGGATGGACGCATGAACGGATTGACGAACGCTTCGCCCCGCTCATCATCAGTCATTCCATGTATGTACTGCGAATTTTTTCCCACTCGAATTTCCGCACAATTATGCTGAAATTGCTAAAAACAACGTCCCCTATGCTTTCCTTTGAATGGTTATCTGTTAGCTTTAATAAATGTTGTGTCCCCCTGGTAAACAGACGAGCCCAGCCTCCCAAAATACGTACCCCCAAAAAGAAGACAGATGACCACATACGCCGGGATCCAGCATGTGTGATCGTCAATCTTCTTTTCTTGGGTGCGTTTATTCGAAGGCCGAGTTTGTCGATTTTTTCAATATACGTATACAAACAGGCCGAACACCAGACACTCCTGCGATATGTTCCTTATGGTGTTGCATTTCAAGAACTGCGTGCTTCCCACCCCCGAATTCCGTTAGCCAGTGACAAGAGGCAGGCTGATAATTGCGAGAAACAGTTTCCTGAAATTACATAGAGGGAGCTCTGGCTCTGCAGTCATTCAGCCGCCATGGGAATGATGGGTAGTTCACGAATTTACCTAGTATTTGCGCTCTCGGGCTTAGACGTGATGAATGAATTCAAATGAATTAGAATTTACGTTTGCTGTATGCAACCTTTCGTCTGGAGTGTCCTTGAACGCAGAGGAAATGCACAAGCTTGTAAAAGTTCTTGCAACGTGGCCATGACAATAAAGAAAAGTACATTACAACTACACAAGAGCTTCCCGGGATAGGTCGCACACACGACGTCCTTGGGAAGGCCAGTGGGGACTGCAAAGGCCAACGCTGGCTGGGCGTCATTCCCAATTCTTTCTGGTTGTACGCAAACGTCCTTAAGTCTTGTCGTGGCCACGTTGCAAGAACCTCCATAAGCAAATGAACAGCTTCATCATTTTTACAAAGCCAGTAAAACAAAGCTATTTCTTCACTTTGAACACACTTTAAGTGCGTTCAAATAGTGCTATCGATTTGGAATGTAGTACCATACTAGCTGCATTGCAAGCCTGTGAGACTGGCAATAATTCAATGTTCCATCCGTTTTTACGCTGGCCGAGGGAAGTAACAAATGTGATGTACAGGTTAGCAATATTCTACATAGTAAAGAGGAAAGAAAACAGGCACAAAGACTCAAAAAGAGGAGTTTCTTCCAGAGAAAAAGACTTTGAAGTTCCCAATACAGCCTTTCTCTTCCTTCCCATAGCATGCACCAGGGCTGTTCTGTGCACCCGAGTCTGCAACGGGGCCTCCCCACAGCAGGCTAACTGGCGGGCAGATTGTGTCCGAGGCCGAGCACTGCGACAAGGCCGAGAGCCATGGCGACCAACCAAGTTGACAGGCCCGAGCCGGAGGCGGTGCCTTTCGAGTGCGCGTCCTTGCCCGCATCCCCGGCGTCCTTGTGACCACTGCCGCCATTGGAATGTTGCTGCGCGCAGAAACAAACAGTTCGTGCATAAAAAGCTTCGCACCAGCTGTGGCAACACAGAAACAGCAGTAGATTGTAACCTCTTCGTTTCTAACAGTGATCGTGTTGCCAATTAGCAGAACAAGTACTCCTGCCTAGCATTGGAATAAACGTTCCTGGTCACACTACGGTCGCGCACGTAGTTCCCATCACTCTTACAAGCAACCTAATAATTCCACCTCTCCACATAAACACTGACCTAGAGCATAATCGAGCGAGACGCGAAGCTAGAGCCAAGGCCTTTCACAAGTGCTTCCCTCCTAATTTTTCCGCAGTATACGTAGACGCGGCCTAATATGCAGATATTCCAGCTTTCGCAATAGCCGATGTTGAAGGACTTCAAAAACTGTTCGCTAGTACGTCCATTCCAAAGTTTACAGACTCCCTGGAAGCATACGAGGCGGCAAATGCCTCAGCCATTGTTCACTCCTTATTTTCTCCAATTTTAAAATGCAATTCGCAATTTCGCGATTCTGAAAATCTACTCTTCGGCTGCTAGAACTCTTCAATCATTTCCTCCACCTGATCTCCTCATCATCCTCCTATGGGTCCCTGCGAACTGTGGACACCCAGACCACACGGCCGCTCACACCCAATCCCGAAAACTCGTCAACCAGGCTCAAAGCGACCTGCCTTCGCTTCTAGGCGCCAGGGATCGGCTCCTCAGCTACGATGATGCCACGCTCTTTTACCGAAATTCCCGCCTAATGTATCCCCCACCACATAATTTTTTTTGCATTAGTGGCAAGGATTTGTGGTTAAGACTTCAAATGGACACAGTCGTAACTCCTTTCCTCCTCTCTCTTTTTACGCATGGCAGAACCTCTTCTCATTACACCTTGTGCCCTAACGCCAGAGGATACTTCAATAACGTACTTCTGAGTTGCCCTAACAAACACAAGCCCCCGTGGCAAGGGTCAGAAGGCCAGGAGCGATGGGGGCTGCTCTGCGCAGCTCGCAGGCGCGATTCTACCTCCGGACAGTGAGCTGGAATAGATGGGTCGCCGAAGCACAAAAGTACCTCTTCAATGCGATTGTTGCATTAGCTTCCACATTTGCATATTTTCGCTCTTGGTAAGCTTATTTGAAGCTTGCTACACTGAATACGACGTTCTTCGTGCCATCATCTCAGCAGGCGGCTGCCTTTACTCGACATTTCGCAGCCTGCCATGGAGAAAATGAGTGACCATATTCCCAGGATTTAGGGACCTCTGTAGGTAGTGCCATCTCTAGGCGGCAGTAACGGTGTCCTGCCATAACTGAATGGTAAGTAGGCGAAAAAATTGTATTCTTCCAAATATGCGGATTATAAAAAACGACTCAATTATATACAGCAGAGACCTGCTTCAACATTTTGGTAAAATTTGAGTGCCGCAGTGCAAGTTATGTGGCTTTCTAAGGCAAGCAGCGTACACTGTAAATACATGGTGCCCCATTGTGAAATACTGAACACTCCGGAAAGCCACATAGTTTAAAGCCCGACACTGTAAAAAAAAACAGTGTCCGACTGTTGCTTCTGCTGTTTAACACAATACTCAAGTCTCTGTTATTTAGAAGCGGGAGCCGTTTTTGGCGAATAGCTTTTTTCGTCGGATATTTTTTTCGCCTAGTTCCCACTCAGTTACGATACGCTGCTGCTGTCGCCAAAGAGAGATGGTGCTCCGCGCAAATTTCCTCAAATCCTGGTCATGAGCGCCGGCAAAGTAGCCACAAAACCTTCACCTGGTCGCGCGTTGCAGCAGCGGTGAGGCTTCGAGCGAGTGACGTGGTGCGACCTCACGTGGTGTGACGTCACGTCCACCACACTTTCACTGCGGCAGCTCAACGCCACTGCGACGAGATGAATGACGTAGGGAGCAATGGCGCTGTAGAGCCATGTATTCCTGTCGCATCATCTAATAACTATCACTAAGTTCACTTGTGTTTTCTTAGTATAGTTGCACTTAGCGATTCTCTATAAAGAACCGCATCGTACTCATAAAGCACGCGCTCTTCGCGACAATTTAGCGTCAAACACTCCACGCTAAAAGAAACAAAGGCTTGTGAAGTAGACGATGACTACTGTTTAGGGCAAAAGCGACTATCCATGAGTCACGAACTTCTTTGACCCCTTATGTGTAGTGCTGCGAGTGCGAAAAATACGCGCTTCTGCAAAACACATGCCATGTACTCGCCTTGGGGATCGTTTGCTCCCCGGATTCTGCTTCGTAGAACATGGTGGCGTTTTCAATGACGGTCAGCCTGCAAGAAAAAAATAGTTAAATTAGAAAGTGCAGCACTATGCCTGCTTATGTAAGGAACTGATACCACATCCCACACGCACGAAATAAAATGGCTGCGGCTCTGACAGAGTCGTAGGGGAGCGTACACTATAATAAACATACAACACGCCCGGTCACCGTAGTTTGTAATCGCTACCCGTCAGGATTGCGAAGAGTGTTTGATATCATTCCACACAGTGTAGGTGGATGGCCAGTGTAGCTGACGGGCTCAAGGGTTGCCTATGCTCTCGTCAGCGTTTTTCATAGGCACGGCTGCTGCTCGGGCCTTCTCACAACTCTGATGCTGCTGTGTGTAGCCTGGCACTTTGAAAGCAACTCCTGGCCGCCCTGACGGCCCGGGAACGTCACCGGCACGTTTCGCTTCGCACCACTATTCTAGAAAGAGCCACATGGCTCAGCTAGCGGGACCAATTGCCTCTTCTCTCTTCTGCCACTTTAAGACCACAATAAAGCTCTTACTGTCACAATGCGTGGTCAACCCATATTCGCCACGCGCAAATGCAGCCCCTACACTCGACTGACAGGCCAGAACACGTACACAAGGCGTACCATTCTACTAAAAACCTGCTGATGTAATGCCTCCAAGATCGGCTCACCTTTGGCCGATCGTCAAAGTGCATTCATAACAGCAACGTGTGACTTCACGATGACGTCACTGAGATTGGTCAATTTAGGCATCGTCATGACGTCCAACTATATGATGTCAAGTGGCATCGCAGCTCACGCTCAGGGAGACGGTCATGCCATTTCTCTTTTTATCTCGAAAGCAAATATATATCAACTTAATCAAAAGTGCGATTCAGCCTAGTTGGAACATACCTATCTTGGAATTTTCGCGCAAGCACAACATTGACATATATGAACATTGACAACAGGTTTTCGCCGCTGTCGCCGTCATGTTCCTCATAATGTCGAAATCGATAACATCCTCCCACGCATCGTGCGTTCCACGCGCCGGTAAAAAGCACGTGAGCGCTGACACTGAACGTGGCTGAATCAGAGATGAAACGAGTCAGCCCATCTCCATCGCACTGAGGGTGCACGTGATAACATCAACCCTCGAGCAAGGCCTGCCATCTATTGGCACTCAAGCGAAGAGGAAACACTTTGCCCGTCTTTAAGTCCCATGAATGGATGCCAGGGGACAAAAGGGGTGGAGTGTGCCACTCAAGCAGCATTTGTGAACTTTGACAATAAGGGCGTGTTTGCCATCACTTGCGCGCGCGTGATCTCAGTATGGGTTCCAGCAAACGGCTAGTACGCCCTTCTACATGGTGTGTTCTAACCACCTTGCGTTGAGACGACAGACAGCACAAAAACCACTTCTCTACCTGGAGGGGCCGTATTCTCTTACACCGGCGTTTTGTGGTTTTATGCGAGATCGGATACAAAATAAGACTCAGCTGATAGTGTTAGTTCGTATGCCATTGCAAATTGTTGCCATCGCATCCATATACTTCGCCCTAGTGGTAAATCTTTTTGCCCGTGGAAGGACACTGACACGCGTTCTGAAGTCATGAAGCGGCGTCTTGTATAACTCCGATGAAATAATAAATGGTTATAAAAGCACAAGTTTCTCCTGATATAAACAACCGCTTTGTTGTAAACATTCAAGTCATCTCGACCGCACGCTGGTCTTGCCGCTCAGACGCACACTACAAAATGTGTTTTTGCACAGAATGTCGTTGATCCACCTTTTGTAACGGTCTGGTCGCCACGGCGCCGACTATTAGTTATGAGTGCACACTGCATGCATGATAGTAGAAAGTAAAAGCGAAGGTAAGGTCACGAGTGTGTATCCGGAACATCAATACCTCAGTCTGACTGCAAGTGGCATAGCAGAAATACTAATGCGTTTGATCAGCTCCTCTGTCTTAATTTCTTTGAGTGGCAAACAGATCGTGAAGAAACTCTCTGGACATTACAGGACGGGAGGTGTGGTGGAGCCGGAATCTTGTGCATAAACCCCTAGCATCAACTAAATCTTGGAGGCGATGGTCAGAGCAGGGCCGGGACACCGAAGTTTCATGAAAAAAAAAACACGTTACGCTTGTGTTTGGTACAAACAGCTCCCGGAAGGCAAGATCCAGCATTAGCATTCGATAAGCGTTTGACTGACGTTTTGTTAGACGGCGAAGTGAAAAATAGCTTACGAACGCGTATGTCGTGAAACGCAAAGCTCGCCACCGACTATGCTAACTGTTGCAGTATTTCTAGAAAAACAAAAGTGTTTTACCTCACTTCCCTTGCATGGCTGACTTTATCCGAGACGGCTGCATAAGTACGCATGACTTAGCAGTTCACGCTTGGTGTGCGTAGGTTTACCGTCGCTCTGAACTGCCGAAAAGCGTGGATTCGAAACGGGACCAAGAAAGAACACTAATGCACAAGTCAAGCGCGTCTCCTGTGCTTCACCTCTGTTGTTGGTCGAATGAGCACTATCTGTGATTGAAGTACTTTGGACATGTAGTTTTATAAGCAATACATATGTACTACTTTGGTACAATTTCATAAACATTACATATGCACTCCTAGGACACAGCCGTCACGTCAGGTTAAAGTCAATCGTAGTTCAGTGCCATCCGCTGAAATTGGTTTATGTAGCAGTGTCCAGGGCTACCGTATTAGCGAGCACCAGCGCTTTATATCAGCCCATCAGTTCTGGTGTTGATAATGTTCATGTTTCAGTTGGCATCGTTGCGCAGGAGCAAACGACTAGTTATATAAAAACATCTGCTGCTGTTCAACATATGTCGCTGTGTGCAACATTTCTAAATAGATCCAGCGTCATTTTTATAATGGTGTCGCATGTACAAGTTCCAGTTGGCGTCGTTGCGCAGGTGCAAGTGACTGGTTATGTCAACATCTGTCTCTGTTCAACATATGTCTCTGTGTGCAACATTTGCAAATAGACCGAGCGTCGTTTCATAATGCCGTCGCTCAATAAAAAGTTACGACACGCACGATGACCTTCCCACCATATGCTTTGCATAACGTCGATCCCCAAAGTACGTGGGACCTGTTTTTTTTTCTTTTCACTTCATCAGTTGAATTGGTTTTGCGAGGGCCTCTTTGAAAGCATGCCGTCCCACGTATATCGTACGCGGCGCATAACTTCACTGGGGACGGATTAAAAAGGAAGAAACCACAACCCCTTCATGTATCCTTCCCGAGTAAAGCGTTCAGCTGCCTGCAACGATGGATCAACCTACTAGCTTGATAAATATTGCCTGTTACCCACTTGTTGATATATTACTGGTGCGCTTACTTGAACTTCAGAGCACCTTCGTAACCAGACATGGCTTTCCACATGACAGTGAAGGGCGGGGTCATGTCATCAGCCGGATCCTTGTTGACTACAGCGGCCTGGAAGTAGAGAAGACAGTGCTGGTTATTTGGCGTATATTCTTGCAAAGTTACCCAGGGCACGTCCTACAGTGGTGGTAGGAGAACCTGCCTGCAAAGTATTGCCTTTGAATCGAGCGTGCTGTGGTAGGGATGCACACAGACAGCATTAGCCATATATTTGACAAATTATACTGATTAAGTATTTTGACCTCCTTTGCACACCTGTATTAAGACTTCGTTCTATGCTCTTCGGAAAGATCACCGAGAATTTGTTTTCCCGACAGACCACACACTTTTATCGAACTTAGTAATATAGAGCAATGTGGCACCATACATTGGTGTGATATATATGAGAGGGCTTAGCTTACAGCTCACGATATGTCCTTATTGTATGCTCCAGATGGCGGAGGAATTTCAGACATTACAGCAATTCTGCGGTACATGCACCATGTTAGATTCGAGGTGTCTCCTGCAGCGCTTGGTTGTGGGCCCTGTAAACGGTTTGTGCGAACATCGCTAACACACACACACTCACGCAATATGCTCATTGCAATGAAACATCTTTTTATTTCGATAACAATCACGGGGACAGTCTGAGCGAGTTTTTGCTGTCGCGGTTGCCATAATCTCTCATATAAAGTCAAAATTGATAAGATTCCGAAGCACATAGCACGTACCACCCACGGGTAATGCGCAAGCAAAGCGACGGCCCCATTTAAAGCAATAATTGAACAAACTGGCCCATCTCCGTCGCTCTGGGGGCACATTAGATAAGACACCCCCCCCACCCCTATATCTTAGACCAGCTGTCGGATACTTCGCATTCACAAGAAGTGCTTCGCATTTAGGAGTCGCTCTTTCGTATAACCCAGCGGTCTTTAACGGCTTTGCATTGGGATGGTGTATGTAGCAGATTCGCAGTTTCCGATTTGCCTATATAAGGACGCGTGTTTTTTTTTTTCTAAATCCAGGTGTTGGTTAGGAGTTTGCTTGTGCTGACGCAGTAGTATTCATCTGTGCCTACACCAAACCGGAGAGTGATGGTGAAAGCCTGGGATCTGGTGCCAGGGCATTTCAAACCATCTAAAAGAGCGTTCGTTTACTATTCAATGGGTCCACGAAATACAGAAATGGACCACTAACTCTTGAAGACAGTGAACGTCTTATTTAGTTGATGCAAGATAACGTTTATCCATTGCCCTCTTGAAACAACCTTGATTTCGCTGCATTCTTGCGTTTGCGACTAGCTTGTAAAAAATGGTTTTCCACATATAGTCGTCATAAAGCGTTTACGGATGGCGAGGCAGAAGAAGAACTTGAATAATTTCGTTGCCTTAAAAGACAGCCTTCAACTCAGAAGATATGTGGGCTGTTCTCCAAACACACATTTTCCTAAATACATCAGTTCTAAAAGTTTTGGTGCCAGCAGTAATCTCATTGGCAGTGATGGTCATATAAATAAATGAACCCCCACAACCTTGAGATGTAAAATTTTCGCGTAAAGCTCACAACTCGTCTTAATTTTCCAGTCATTCAGGAAAACTCAATTCCTGAACATATTTGCACGAGCCGTGCTTCTGTTTGCTGTTTTCTCAAACTTTATCAGTTTGTAATCAATTCAACTTCTCTTAGGCTAGGGAATTGTTGCATGTAAGCGTAAGTAAGGAGGTTAATGAAAATGAATACTCTGTCGGAATATTTCGCCACTCTGGAGCAAGAAATTTTCTAGGCAGCAATTGTCCGTACTTCTACTAAAAAGGCAGTATTTTTGTTTGTTGTTGGTTTAGATAAAATGCGTTTGTTTGACAAACAGAGCAAATAGAAATGATCGCAGTTGCCGGTGAATTTACTCAGATCAGTATCGATAGCTCGAGCTCATGAACTTTGTCAAAAATTTCAACCTTCCTACGTAAACCAGCAAAAAAAGGGGGAGATTCTCTACGCATTATCTGTTCGAAACAATTAGCCGTCTCAAACTCACTGGGAGTGGTACGCAGTCACAGCAAAATAAACTAACGTCTTATGGTACCCTTGGTAAAATGGCGGTAAACTGGCTTCACTTGCGGTAGGTGATTTCCACTCCAGCATTATTTAAAACAGCCGGCCAGTGCTATCCAGGTTTTAGCCATCGCTACCGTTAGTCTACAGTCACTCGCTTCCCCCTCTTCCTTTTGTCACCTCTCCTTTTTTCACAAAATTTGCTTTGCTAACAGCCATCCGCTTAACAAAGTAATATATAGGCCGAACTTATAATTGCATTAGGTTCTAATACTCTTTTGTAAGGTCTTGGGTTGATTCGATTCAGCAAGCACCTCGACAGATATGGCCATCCAGATAAAGCGAGACGTCAATCCAGTGCCCGGATTATGAGGAGGGTTAAGCATTCTAGCATATACGCTCAGAGAGTGTTTTGGGTTACGGGACATGACACACGCCAGCAATGAGAAGTGGGAAGACGTCCTCAATAGTGCTGCACTAAATATCCAGTCAACGGCCGTCCACAGAGCCCGTGAAACAGCGGAGAGGCATGACCTCTTGAGTTCCGACACGGGAGCAGCCAGCGGTGAACCGAGGACTCTAGTGGATCCTTCCCGGTTTGTCCCTCGTGACTACACTGAAGTTCTTTATCAAATTCAGTAGTGTTACTGAAGTTTGATTCCATGCACATCGCAGCATAGAAACCACCTGCCAAGAAACACTGTCGCCATTGAAGACCATACACTTTTGAAGCGACTTTAGCTAATACTTCATACTTAGGAGTCTGACAGCTTGTATACGTATATATTGCAGTTTATTGCTTGCTTTTACTTGTATTTTACTTTTGATAAATAGGCCTTCTAATGTCAATAAAGCCTGAAGCGAATCAATATAAGAATTGAGAGTTGTGACAATTTTATGAGCGAAGTGTGAGAAGCAACTAGAATCGTGGTTCGAGCTATTTGCCACCGGAACGTAACTGACAACTTTCTGGCACAAAGTGAAGTGAGAACAAAGAACAAAGAACCAGGAAAAAATTGGCCCCGCATATGCATGTAATCTGCAAATGTCGTCAACTCTTGCATGTGTAGAGACTGAAGAAAACATTTATTTGATGTTTTGCGCAAAAAAAAAATCGGTGAATGGTATTCCGGAGGCGCTGCGTTAGAGTGCCTCGAGCGTGCAGTGGAGGCGAACGGGCGCAGCATCAAGTCACGTCACACGTGAGACATGAGCGCCATCTGGCCGTTATTTTTGGAAAACAAAGCACGTGGCCCTGAGACGGGCGTGCGCGCCCGTCTCAGAGGTGACAAAGTGTAGAACGTAAGGGGACGGATAGATGCCACCACCGTCTCGTCTTAGTAAAGCGTTGGAAACACTCCTCGTCCCATGCAAGCGTTTGCTTGGTCCACGCAGCGTGATACACGCTATGGTCCTTAAAATTACTTATGCGTGCCTTTTCGAGTAGAAGACGAACATGCAGAATATATATGTGTTGGTTAAGCTCACGACACCATCGTTCGCGCGGCGACGGCACGTCGCGTTGTCCGTGATTGACTCCTGGCATCTCAGGCCCATAAAAAAGTGCCATTACGACAGTCACCACCGCGACATGAGTTCTAACCCTGGCTTCCTAGTCTTGATCTGGCTGCCTTCGCGTCACGTTGGCTTGAGTGAAAAGTCAAGCTCTACGTCACGTACACTGTGACAGTACGTGTTAATGCTAGTGTCAACTAGAGTAGAGGACGCTTCTAGATATAGACGAGGTTAAAGTATCTCGGGCTCAGCACAGATTGTGTCACACTTGCCTGTGACGTCTGCAACTGCAACTTCAACTATAGACGTATCGACATATATATATACAATATTAATGAGATATAACAGACAGTAATGCCCAGGAATGTACAGGGGAAGTTATTAAAACCAATGAAATGTAAATAAGAAGAAAGAAAAGTGGATGAAAAAATTACCAACTGTGAGCAGGAAACGAACCTACGACCTTCGAGTTACGCGTTATCTTTCTTCTTATTTACATTCCATTGGTTTTAATAACTTTCCCTGTACATTCCTGGGCATTACTGTCTGTTATATCTCATTAATATTGTGTTAAAACACGGATAAACGAGCCCTTAGGTATACACTTCTTTCCCTTACTATATATATATATATATATATATATATATATATATATATATATATATATATATATATATATATATACTGCCCTGCTTAGTATGAATTATCAAGAAATTTGAATGCCAATTTTAAAGATGTATACTTTCACACCCTCTACAATAAAGTTACGAGGAGCAAAGTTATGTTTGTAGAAACCACTTTTATCCAGCGTTTCAAGCCTAATTACTTTTCGGCATCCTACCGTGTACCGGATAACATGAAAAATATTAAAATGATGTTTCCTTGATACGCTTTCGGGATATAAAAACTACGAGCGTCTATTTTCAAGTGTCCAAAAAATAATCGTCAAGCATTTCGGCTGAGAAAACGCGATAGTGCGAAAAACGCGCGGAAAATTATCGGCATGGAACCACCAGACATAAAATTACAGTAATCTTCTTTTTTTGTGTCCCATTTTCATTTCACACTGGTATGCTTGCTAAGTTGTTTGAGAAAGTATTCCGCAGGTTATCCGCTGTGACTCACCATTTTCATCGCACCGCAATCCATGAGCATGGCTTTTGCGTCGGGAGCGAGCATGAACGACCCTTTTGGCATGGTCTCTTTCCCCTGTTCCATGGCCACGATGCGGAAATACTTGAACATACTCCCGATGATCGTCACTGCGAAAAGGCAAAGGAGAGATAAAGCAGACAAGAATCTTAACCATCTCGAATGCCTTGTATGTTATCCCGCACTACGGAAATGGGTGGAAGAAAAGGTGGAGGAAAATAAAAAACAGAAGGTCCCGGTGGGTGGGATGGAAGTGTTTGAAAGATGGAGGAATGGGAAGAAAGAGAGATATATAGAGAAATAGAGAGGGCGCACCACATCAGCACGCACAAACACGCTCACGCTGCACATGCATATACACTCACATGCATGAAAAAACACGCGCAAACACTCACAGCATGCATGCTGTGTGTTTGTGCGCATGTGTCATTGGTATGACAACAGATGAGGAACGATTCCCGCGCAAGCGCATTGCAAAGTCGTCTGTCCAACGGTACAAGGACCTCAAACCACCTCAAATTCAAAGACGAGAGAACCATTTTGTTCTCTCTTTCCTCATACAAGTGCTGCACGTTTTCGCCACTTCTGGTTCTCTGATTACACCCCTGGTTACTTTCCTTACGCGCCGCCTTTCACCTTCAATGCTGCCATTGTTGGGCGCAGCTGCTGTCAATTGGTACGGGTGGTTCGTAGTCGCAGACTTGGTTTTCATTCCCGCTGGCAACGCCTTGCAGTCGGTGAACTTTAAATCATCAGCTCCTGATGCAAGGGCCAGAGCTGTAAGCAGGATCAGTCCACGTACTGCCATCCTGCTACGTTCAGAGTCCCTGCAAAACGGTGACAGGGGAAAATGAGATAGCAGGGAAATTCTTCGTAAATAGACATTAAAGAGGAACAATTACTTGCTAAGCAAATCAAAGTGGACAAATAGGCCAGATGGCTTAGACTACCTTAGGTTGGTTTGGCTTATATTGACAAGCTGCACTCAGAAAACTCAAATGCCACGAGTTTTACTGCCATAAGTTCATTATTAGCGGAAAAAATCAAGGTTGAAGTCTGATAATATTTGCAACAGCGCAACAAAGGACAAGAGATGGGAAGAACACAGACGAGCGATGAATCTAAAACCATTTCCGAAACATAGCAAAATATAAAGGGAAAAATGCGCTTGAACAAAAAAATGCAAACCAATATTTGAAAAAAGAAAAACTAAAAAGAGGAATCACCCTACGTCACTTACAACGGTCATGCGTGCGGGAAAAGCGCACTTTTTTTTTCGTTGAGGCGACGGACGGCATGCTCACACAGGTATTGTCAAGTCTACCTTTTTCTGCTGTCTCAAATACCTAACGCGTTAGTTGGGAACCTGATGGCCCCACCACTCGTGGATACAAAGCCCTATTCAAAAGGTGCCGAGTGTTTCGACGCTACGTTAGGCACACGTCAGCTTTATTGCGCGTGAACCGGCAAGTCGGCAGTGTAGCGAGTGGCGGTCGCGGCATGCGCTGCGGGCGAACAGACGAGCGGCAGCTGCGGATGCTGCGCTGAGAACGCGGCAGGGGAGGGATAGATTGACGTCAGTCCGCACTGCGAGGGGAGCACTGCGCAGCTGTGTCGTGACCTACTTTGCACCGCTGCAACACCTGCGGCAAGGGGAACGCGCTACGGCTTGTTCGTGCGGAGGCGCGTACGTACGGCGTTATACACGTGAGTCAAATACCTGTTCTTCATCTAAAAACTGGACCATCTTCCCAAAGGGATCTCCGATGCGATGCAACGCAGCAGTGGTGCACACGGCGTTGACACTGTCGAAACGGGCGATGACTGGTACTGGAAAACGGCTTGAAGCAAAACTCGGTGTTGCGTTTACTCGAGTAAACATTTCTTTGAAATGCCAAGCCACGGGAGTCAGTTTGTGTTTTGTGTAAGTTTCATTAAAGCGTTTAGCAAGACTTCGCTGTCGTCGTTTTTTTTTTTTCAGAATGCACATGGGCACTGGAAAAGAGCTGGCACGCATTTTACATTTACTGCCACGGCCTTGTGATCGGTGAAGTACACGCTGAAAGGTTCCTGCAGACATTCGACGCCGAAGTTGGCAAAGACCAGATTGTTGCACGTTCCTCTTATCGTCGTGAGCATTTAGCGGTGCTAGCCGCAGGTGTTTCGAGTGAACGAACGAGGTGGCAGCTATGTGTGCTGCGGCGAGCGTGCACTCTTAAAAAAAAATGGAGTGACGTACTCTCCATTTAGGGAGGAACGGCGATGTCCGAAAGAGAACGATGGAGCAAGTACGTTTCGTTCGGTCAGCGAAGCCACGTTCACTGCGAAAGACACGGTTTCTGCAGAGCCCTCACCTGAAGAGTGCATGCTAGGCTTGCTGTATTTATTTCTCGCAGATTCACATAGTGTAGCGACGTTATCCATGCGCTTACGGGTCCGCAGGTCACGAGATGCGCCTCCAAACCGTACACTCGATCGCAGCGAAACCATTCCGAATCCGTAGTGCAGCTTCGATAGATAGATGTTCAACGATATATAAATGGCTGGAGGTGTGAGAGCGTCATAGCAATGAAGTACTAAGTGGTAGGTGGCGCCATCTGGAGGGATTGAACAGAACTTAAAAAAAAAGGTTGACTGTCGCGACGTTTGTTGTTATTACCCACTATCACGGCTTCCTTGCGGATTGTTTACGCATCAACCCATTCAAGACCACTTACGGACACCGAAAGCCTATTATGTGCTGATGCAATCCATATAGCTACACATGCACACACGGACACATAGTACACAAAGAGTACGCAACAAGTACACTAGCGTATACACTAACAAATACGCAACAAGAGCACAATCACCCATTCAAACCAACGGCTCACACCTCGATGTGTTTACTCACACTCAACTAAGAAGCGCGCCAGCTTATGTAGCGATGAATTTCAACTGACCTGACTGGCACAAGTTACAAGTAGGTTTTCTTGCACTTTTTTCACGTTTTTTATCAATACCACAACATGCGCACACGTAAATATATTGTATCTGATGATTAGGCAAACCTTAGTTAATTTTTGGTTGCACAATAATGAACGGAATAATTACTAGAGCTTATCAGGTTTTCACGAAGGCGGATGCCCCAAGCCGTGCTTAGAATGCTCACGGCATTTCGAACGCTGCGCCATCTGTCGACCACTGCCACTGTTACTTTTTTTTTTTCTTGAAGCCTCTGAGAGTGCAAACCCTTGCCGCGCGTTAGCCATTTCGGAGGTCACGTTTTTTTTTCTTCTTCTTACTTGGAGAGGGCGCAGCATGCAGACCAAACTTTGTCTCCGTCGTGGTAGCTGTTCTGTGGACACGTCGACCTCGTTTAGTTGTTTCGTCTTAACGTTTGCTTATATTCTTTTTACGTGCGTACCACAAGTGTGACCGTTAGCCATGTACACCACTAGCCCTTCAATGACAATGTTTTTGATGCGGTAACGACCGTCCTAGCAGTGTACGTACGTTACAACGCGGGTCTTGCGATATAAATAAGCGATGACCTCGCATTCGACGGTATTTTTTCGTGAGCCATGACAGTGGCTGTTGGCGTCACGGCAGCTCTCATACTTGAGTGGAGGAACTATCGCTGCAGTGCGCAAGTTTACTATAACTTTATAGAATGTTGTGCCTGCATACTTTTCTGCTTCAGATGCCTCTCGCGATTCGCCTCGCGTGTCAACTTGCAATCATAGAGCGTGCCACAATTTTGTTGTTAGCGCTGTGGCTGTGGTGGTTATTACTCTGGATTCGGAATACTCTTTTCACAAAGGTGAGTGAGCGTTATTACTTACTTGATGTGCACAGCTGCTACTAGAAGTGCATTTCGTGTTGAGTTTCTCACGACAAAGGAGAATCATGGACGAGAAAGACATACTGCTCGCGTGCATAATTCCTTCCTACTTCTCAGTGCTGGCATGGGCAATTCAAAACGAATGCGATTGAGAATTTGGTTTCACCTACAGAAGTCATTGGTTCACTTTGCACAGAAGTTTAGTTATGATGATGTTTAAAAAGTTTCGGATGGTTGTAATCTAGTCTGGCGAATAAACGCTCGGTGAAACTTCGCAGCCTGTTTCCCTTTGTGCTTTCACCTGCCGTGGTAGCATAGCCTTATTGGGTGTCGTAAACTGGTAGGTGTTCTGTGGTGTCGTGTGACTATGCTGATGGACGCAGGTTCGACTTCCGGCCACGGCGGCCGTATTCGAATGGGGGTAAACTGCAAAGAACATCCATATGGTGGTAGTGGCACGTATAACTCTATCAATTGTACATGATCGTACTTTCACGCATGGACTGTAGAGTGGTATCAGGTTTCCTACACTATTGAAAAATTAAGTGTGATGCTTTTTTACGCGCCTCGTTGAATTCATGAGTGCTGTTGGTGCCGTGCGAAACTAAAAATGCGTGGGCTTACCAAGTATGTCGACACCGAAAAAAATCATTATTTTTTTTACACTCTAAGGTAATCGATAAAGCAAGACTGCTTGGGAAGCAGAGCTCCTTGTATTCGTGACAAATTGGTAGTATGAAACAACACACGACACATATGGAAGTGTGTGGAGCATCGTGCGAGTGCCTGACGATAAAAAAAAAGAGAGGCTTTTACTCTATACTAATAAAACAAAAGAAAACGTCATCCCTGCATTGCTTACAACAATCTTAGGTAAAAGCAATCGCTCGCGACTGGCCGCGGCCGGCTACAGGCTTGGCGTGCGCATGCGCGCGAGCAAGACCCCCCGTGATTGAGGAGAAATTTGAACCATAGAGAAAGAAGAAGACAAGAGCGGACACTCCGCAAAACCTGGCCTCAGGAAGTGCGTCACGACTACGTAACGAACTAGTGCTCCCACCAAACTTCAGAGGGCGCAAGCGCAAAAAAAAACACAGTTATAATCAATGCAACAGAATTGTTTTCACAAATTAATAATTACACGCCCAAATTTGGTATGTTCTTTATACATAAAAACGATTTATTCAACACACCTTACGCGATTATTTTTCTTCAGCCGTACTGTCATAAACACCATCTACCCGGCGACAAGCCCATGCATGACTGACGGCGAGAAGTTTTCGTCGCTTTCGTCAACGTCGGCTGCGTCGGCGTTTTCAAGCGTGAGATTACAGGTGAGGCACGTTTTCAAGCGAAGCTTGTTGAATGACATGTTGTTGGTCTTGTTGGGTCATTTTTTTCAGAAAACGGTTACGCCTGCGCGAAAAAGACACCATGCAACAAACATAGAAAGATGCACACGCACACGTTGCGCTTCGTGTGTGCGAGTTTGTTTCTTACGTGGCGTCTCATTCACGCAGTTGTAACCTTTTTCTGAAGCTTGTAAGGACTGGGAGGTTCGCTAAAAAGAAAGTTTGTGGCTCTATGCGGCGGTTAGACGGGAACATTGTGCAACGTATGCAGTATAGCAAAGGCGGCACGGCGTCAAGCCAAGGCGACGCGTGCTGCGTCTGCCACGGACGCGAGCGTCTGTGCGCTGAGCATAGCTGGGCAGCTAGGTCATAGGCTCGGTGGCTCGGTGCAAAATATTGAGAATCGTTCGCTGGGCCTCGCATGCTTCATGACGCGTTTCCCGAAGGCTCGGAACACGAATAATTCTTGGTGTGCCGGAGGCAAATCTGGACTAGCCAAGTGGCCATCATCTTCGTTTCTTCGCTAGCCTTGTGCCACTAGTGCAAGCTGCCCACAATTTTTTTTTACGTTTCCAATATGATTTTACCGCACAAATTTCAACTACGATTTTTCTTCCCAATGTACTGCTGATACTGCGTACGCACGAAGGTGTTCTAAAGTTTCCAGGCCGCGATACCATTGCATTACAAGGGATAGCGGCCTGGAAACTTCTGAAGATTTTTGTTCGTGGTCTTGACGTATATCTTTGTAAGTCATAGTTTTATGGGTCAGAGATGTATCACTGGTTTTGTATTGTGCATCGATTAGCTAATCATTCAAAGGGGTTTGCTGGTACACTTATGACGTGCACATATCTTTTTCGTAATTTGACAGCGAAGCATCCACTTACTAACATTTTCAGACCGCGCTGACGCCATTCCGTCCGGCGGTCCAAGCTACGGCAGCTACTGCTGTGTATCGTGGTGCTTCAACAATGACAGAACCCACAAGAAGCCTGGGACGAGTTTCTTCCGCGTACCACGGGACGGCAGGTGTGTTAAAGCTTTTGTAAGGTTTGCATGTCTGTAGGCTTACTGTTCGTACTTGCTAAGTGAGGGTAACAATAAAAAATCACTATTCAAGCACTTCCCCTTTCAGCTGATAGTTCATTGCCAATGCAGGATGAAAGCATGGATGCAGTATGCTGGACGCGATGATCTCCTGAGTAAGCCGGCCAGCCTATTGTACGCAACGTACAGGGTTTGTAGCGACCATTTTACTGCTCAAAGTTTCATGGACCCTGGGCACACAAGGCTTACAAGAATGGCTGTTCCCAGTGTGCAACCAGCTGCACCATGTAAATGATTGACTGAAACTCAAATATGTGCAATAGCAGCCACTTGTATTGAATCAGTGGCGACAGTTAACCGTGAAGATCTTTGTAGCCAATGGAGAAACCTCACTACAGAAGTAACACTTGGAAAGTCTTAAATTCTGTGAATTGTGGGCTATTACCTTCCTAACAGCAGCTTTACATTTCTGTCATGTTTTGATGCTCTGGACCTGCGCAACTTGTTTTGAAAGACTTTAAAGGGCTATTTCACGTTATCTTCAAGCCTGAGTGCACATGTACGTATACCTTTCATCAGTGAAAGCTGCCACTGTTGATAATTCCAAAAATCACAAATTACTTGTTTCCTAGTTGGTGCCGTCTCTTTTCTTCCACGTTCGACGAATTTATGCGTTTGAAAGAGCTGTTTAAGTTTCCCCATGCTACAAGCTTTGTAACTTGTACGAACTGCACATATATGCAGGTTCTCTGAGCGTCGCTTCAAGTAGTGACTGTGACATGGCTGCAGAAGCTGCACTGCAAGGTGCGGATGAGCTTCAGTTTGTGTTATTTTAAGCCTCTTACTGACACATTGTCGTAATTTCATTTCTTCAGGACCTGCGGTAGAGGCTTCAAAAAGCGGCTCCCACACATTGAGGTGCCCCGATGAACAGGGTGCGTTCAGTGTCGCGATTTCTTTTTTTTACCCAAATTGACTGTTGACCAAACCTCTGCAGGTGGCAGCTCCCTTGTAGCTGGTGAAAGAATTTCTGCTGATTTCGTCTTGCCGGAGAAAACCTTAACCAGTCGTTCAGCTGTCACAAAAGGAACCTGTGTGGCCGGTAAGTTGTACGTTCACTTCAACACCAGAGTGGATTGATATAGAGACTTCCGCAGGCCGCTCGCAAGATTGTTCCGACAGCACTGTCCGAGGCACTGAACAAGCTTCACAAGACCCTCCAGAAGACGTCTCCGCCAACAGCTCCACGCCTGAGTGCCTTACAGATAATGGTGACTATGCTTTTATTGCAGCAGTTTTTAATGTGCTATTTTATGTTTAGGACATTCTGAGGAAACTATCCTCAAAAGGACAATACGTGTGCACTTACAAAATGTAAGGGTGGGCTCTCAGTGATTTTCATTTTTTGTGCATTGTCAACATTGTGAATGGTTTGTTTTTAGGTAGTGGAATCGCAAACTTTGTACCACAGAAAGTTGTGCACCTTGGGTCTGAAAGAGCGAGGAAAGTGCTCGTATGGGATTAGTTGTTCTTCGCTTTTACATCAATTTTTTTGTTTATTGCAGTGCGTTCCTGTGTGCCAGCGACAATGTCTCCATCAATGAAGTACAAGCAAACCATTAAACATCTGCAAGCCAAAGTAGCAGCACAGCGGAAAACTATCAAAAGACTGCGGAGACAGCCTCACCAAACTAACCACTCATTCGTTGCATACATTGTTTTGGTTACCCGCTATGAGGAGTAGGGACACTGTGTATTTGCTCGAAGTGATTTGCATAACCTTAAAGAGAGTGTTGGGTATCCTGTCTGTATTTTTGTAGCAAATTCGGGCGAACTGTACACTTTACTGTGGGTCGCTTGGTCACTGTGTATGCTTTATCTCTCCAGCTCAAGTAATATATCGATAACAAAACCGCTTGTTGAAATGTCTTCGAGCGGGTAAGGAACACAGTATGAAGCGGGCACGGTTCACGTTATCACGCTTTTTGTATTTTAGCTTCTCATCAACCTCCTCATCTCACCCATCAAAATTTTCAAAAGAATACCCAAACTTGTAGCGTTTGATGGGGCTGCAGACGCTGCCATTTTATTTTTATATAGCTTGTGAGTGATAACGTACGATGTAGAGCCTTTGTGAAAAATAATGAGCCAAAGTGGTTTCCTTCTGCTATTTATTAGCCCTGCAATACCGCTCTCGTAACACCAATTAAGGTCCACAATTCTGGATAAGTGATGACTACAATCTATTTTAGCTCGCAAGCGTCACAGCAACACCCAGACGCAATCTCTTGGGATCTTAAGTTTTTGATGATAAGAAGAGCCACAAGACCTGCCAGTGTTGTAGCATAAAGTTTGTCTTTCACGTAGTGAGCAAGCTGCAAGGCCCTACCTTTCTGAGGACAAGCAGGCATCAAGTCTGCTTTTTTTTCATTTTGGGCTAGCTGTTCTTAAGCACAGCCAGCACACTGCAGCTTTGCCTTTCTGCTATATTGTGTCGTGTGGTTTCTGTGCGCTCTTTTTTTCTATGCATTGTTTCGGTTAAGCCCAGGCGTGATTCGCGACTTCATTGCTGTGTATATGTCACTTCTTCCTTCTTCATCAGCATTGTGCGCTGTGTTTTTGCCATAGATCCTTACTTACCCACTGGCCCGGTGTGTCATACTTCACCAGCTTCTCGGCTTCTGCCAACTCTAGCGATGTGTGCGTTGTCTGTGTTCTCTATGTATTTGTTACAATATTTGTTACAATTTATTTGTAAGGCGAGATGCATTTGTTGTCTACCTTTGTCATATTGTGCTTTTTATATTCTCATACTCTAGCTTGCCTTTCAATAAAACATTGCGGATGCTCTGTTTCTTTGACTGATATATACATTGATCACTTGTTCCAAAAGAAAAACACAAGCGCGATGAATAAAACCGTAGTGAATTATCATTACCTGCATCTCTTTTTATTATAACTTAATCGAAATAAAAATTACGTCACGACCGATTCGCACGAACCACTGAACAAAACAAAACAGGGAATCGCTAAATCAAAACGACCTACAAAAACTATCCATTTGGGCGATGAATAGTGGTCTGAAATCATGAATTTTCGTCATAGCCAAACGTCGGTTATGTAAAGTAATTCAAAATTTGCGCCAGTCAAACCGAAACCGGAAGCGCACGCCACTTGCTCTCATCAACCACTAGGTGTGCTAAAGTCGATTGGGCCGCTGGGGTCTATGGGAGTGTCCACTCTTCACCTTTTTTTATTTCTCTATGCTTGAACGCTGAAGAAGGAACGTTGCTCCTTTGGTGCTTGCCGCGAGAGGGCGCGACGGGTAAAGCGCCCGAAAGGGAGGAAGTCGCTGCGCCGAAGGAGGAACGGAGCCCGTTTCTCCATTCTCGCTCCCTTTTTTTTAGAGTGTGGGATAGGTGAGGGGGAGAGTGACGTCTGCACGCGAAGCTAGGTGAGCGTGACGTCAACGCGCAGCTGGGGTGTGACTTACTTGGCACCGCTCCAACACCTGTGGCGAGGAGAACGCGTTGTGGCGCGTTCGTATGGACGCACCAACGTACGGCATTACACGCGTGAATCAAAGAGCTGCTTTGCATCTGAAATAGCTCTGCGTCACTTGGCTGTCATGGAGGTAGCTGACTGTAGCTCGGCTTTCTCCATTTATTTTCGTGCAGCGAAAATTCTCGGCCGGCCAACCGCGTAGACATGACGCGTATTGTGTTTCTCTCTAGTCGGGCAGTCGCACTCAATACTCGAACATGCTGCAAGTAGGTCGCCTCAGCCCAAGTCCTGCGTCCATTCAGTGACGGCTCTCCTGGTTGTCCCCCACTAGTGGCTTTCTCAGATGTCACTCTTGCCATTAGCTACTACAGGTGCCACAGGTATCTTTTAGCACACGGGATCGCTAATCCTCGGTCATGGAGGTCAGCTGTTCGTGATGTATAATAAGCTTCCACGTGGGTGCGTTCAAGTTAAACGGTACCATAGCTGTCAACACCTGTAGAGTCATTCTAGAAGTTCTCTTGAATCATTTCATACTAAACATTCAAATAGTTCTATGAGTAAAGGTTTCACTTTAGTGTTATACCTATTCTTAGGACGGAGGAATGAACCATTTTTTCTTAAAATGAAAGTGTTTTATGTCAAGGGTTCACCATGGCTTCATGGACAACGTCACGGGTTTGACGTTGTAAAATATATGCCAACAGATTGCGAAGAAAACAACGAGAAAAAAATTTGGTCTCGGGGTGTCGAATCAGTAATCTCTATATCCACCCTGCGTGGCGCTAATTACTGGACCACGGAACGCACGTTGCGAGCCTTAACAGCAAACAATTTATTTACACCGTGTACTGTTTGACGGTCCTCTGAGCTGCGCCATTTCAGCACGTTTTCGTTATCAGTAGCGCGATCATGCGATCAGCTCACGTTGGCTGAGCTCTAAGGGTTATCGCCTCTTCCATGCCAATCACATTTCAAAGAGCACTGGCTCCACGGAGTGGGGTCTCTCCTGCGCGCGTGCTTATGAGACTCGTGATTCGGGAGAGCACGGATGTCACTTCAATCGCTGCCATGGCTGCGTTGACCAAAGGAGTGCACTGTTCACACACGAAGAATTAAGGATAGTGTCTGCTGTTCTCATTTGTTCTGTTCATACTTGTGCGTTCGTTTGTTGTAGGTTTATGTTTTAACGGTGCACTTTAATTTGTCGAGCTGTGACAGTCCTTATTCTGCGCTCATCCTGTGTATGCTTATTTCGAGCATGCTTTCTGCTTGAGGTGCGCGATGCAATTTTCTAGCTACTTGCCGTTCTTCACTTGACTGCATTTCGTTGCTGTGGCGTTCATTTCTTTTCCTTGTGGCGAAACAATGCACAATAATTGCTCAACTATATCTAAGAAGACGCATTTCACTTCCGTGGTACACCGATTCGTAGAAAGAGGGATCAGCCACACGTTCTTTTTTTTTTCTTATATCGTGTGATAGCGGCTACGGACACCGGTGGCGGTGGCTGCGGACAACTAGGGCGCTCTTGTTGCGATCTCATGAGAGTTTTCGCTGTAGAAAAGTTCCGAAGCATGTTTCACTGCCTAACCCTTGAAGGTGAATGCCTACTCGCACATGATAGTGCAATCAACCATTACAATCTTGTACCGCACATTGCAAGGCCTAACGAGCTGCATTTCGATAGACGTTCTTAGTCGATCACGTCGTTTCTTCCGATTGTTGCTTCCGTTAACAGCAGCGTTGGGCCGCTTTTTTGTTGCTATAACCTGTTCTTCAACATGCAACCGCGATTTAGGCTTGAGCAGCAGAGCACCCTAACTACTACACCAACAAGGCGGTCCAGCTAATTTCCCGCGAGTATACATTGATCGAAAGCTTCTTTTCTCCTGACGTCACGTGAAGAATGCCGACTTCGAGAACTGTATAAGAGGCGGGGGATCTCTGAAGAGACCTATGTGCTTATTTTTCGTTTTCCGTATTTTCAGAGGTTCCATAGGGGCCCTTTAAGAGATTTGGGCGCAGTTTTCTAGCTATGCCTTCTGCTCTATTTTATGCTATTGCCACGGTCCACGGAAAAAGCCACTTTTTCGTGTTAACTGTGTGGGAGAATCCTCTCGCAAATCACTGACGAGAATGAAGCCACGGAGAGACACTATCACCGGAAAAGCCTAGGCATATCAATTGTCCATCAGCGTGAAACTATCGCGACAGAGCTGAATAAACAATGTAAGATTCAAAATGCACATACAGTACATACAGCGTAGAGTCCACTGTTAAGGTAACACTTCAATGGGAATATATCATGATGATGGGTTCTTATTTGGTAGTGGATGCGGAAAACACTGTCCGTGCGCCAAAGGTGATACAATGAAGATGGCTGGAGGACTAGCCGTGGAAGCTGCGACAGCTTAGAATAAACTGGATCTTTATTATTTCAACATACAATTTCCCAAATGCTCAGGCGTGGCACTCTAACACACACAACAGTCATGCATTTGAGCTATTAGGATTGTGACAAAAAAGTCTGTCGAAAGGAAACAGAAGCGTCCCCAACAGTAGTCCTACGCTAATCTATGGCACTTTGCTTCCCCAAGAGAGCGAAATACGGGCATGCCCTACACGCGTAAGTGTTCCCGTTCACAGTGGATGCGTCTGTACAAACTGAAGAGGTAACCCAAGGGAAGTTTGCAGAACACACATACGCTAAAGCGCTCCTTCACTGAACGCTCCACCATAACAGAATAAGGCGGGCATTGCACACTCATTTGTCTCCTCTGTTTGCGTGCACGCCGTTAGGCTTCACTGCAAATGTTACAGTATGAATCTGTACCGAATAGCCCACCTTTCAACCATTCTGCTTTGTCCTGTTGCCTCGATAGCACATGGGTCACGCATTGTCATTGAGGTTGTTGGGGCAACCGATGCCCAAACTGCCATGTAGCACTCTGCATAGACCTCAAGGGTGTCTGCATGGTCCTTTGCTAAAACAGCCGGGCTTAGAGATAAGCGTACAGAACCTCTCGAGGTGGGGTAATGTCACGACTGGATCTGACCGTGAGGAGCCGCCGCTGCTGGCATTAACGCACTAATAGCCTCCATTGAAGACGTTTGACTTCATTCTGTACCCTTCCGCAACTTTCAATCCAGATACTACTCGAGAAACTGGTTTAAGTTCATTAATCGATACATCAACCAAACGCAGCGATTATTTAGCAGCACTTGGGGGGGGGGGGCAGGAGGCGCTATGCTGTCTACTGCTAACGCAGTTGGAAATTGACGGAACGATGCCTCCATGAGAAAGGCGAAACAGTCCTAGCGCTCTAGCGCACGTTCAGGGTGTACGAAGTCACAACAGCTAAATTCCTCTGCCAAGGTTATGACGCGGCGGCCCTTGGCAAGGGATGCACCTAGTGCAAGACTGGGAGTTAGCAGCAAGCAAAAGGTTACCCCGCTCACCGAGGGTTCGTTGCACTCCACGGAGCCGATCGAGGTTCAGCCGAACGCAGGAGACTCGCGATCCACGCGCCACAAGCTGCACCGGTCAACTTTAACTTCCTCACTCTGCATGGGCCCGCGCGATTGCTGATGCTGATGACCTAAGACGGATGGCGCTCACCCACAGAGGGAGATGGGCCAAGAACCGGGCGGCAGGATACTTAAATGGAACTAAAATGAAATTAAAGCCAATCTGAAAAATTAGTTTAGAGATAATACTGCCAATAAACAGAAAATGTTTGCTGAGCAAGTAGTCAAACCATCTCTTGTTCCTGACAGACATCGCTACGAAATATAAACTAAAGATCTGAAAAGGTTAGGGTTCACTAGCACGGTAATCTTTTAGTTGCATTGATGTAGTCAAACACAGTGGAACATATATCCCTGTGGCAGTAACCAAATGAAGTGCCGCCAAGTGATAAAAGTACTGATAGATTTACTTGAATTCCGAGCTTTTGTAATGGGGCTACAAAATATCTTTTTCTCTGATAAGAGTAACGACGACAGATAAAAAGAAATGTTCCATTGTTTCAATTTCGTTGTAAAAAATGCACAGCGGTGACGCTTTGAGTTGAGCTTTGTTAAGGTAATAATTTATTTGTGGAACTGTACAGTGCAATCTGGTATGAGTGACCTCCTGCTGGCGAGATACACACCACTGTTTATTCCAGCAATACCCTAATTGCTCGAAATCTTTGAATTTGTTTTGTTTTGTAGCCTAGCGGAGACTGACTTATACCCACTAGGGGGATCGGCCACAGTATAAGTCATAAAGGAAAAATGTAAATGCTGATTTCCTGGCTAAATCGGTTTCCTGTGGTGTTGTTATCCAATGGCACATGCCTCTCGCAACGTCGTTGTGTGTTATGCAAACGATTTCTCTCGTATCAGTAAACCACTCTTTCACGATACCAAAAAGACCATATTTTCTGGGAAAACGTGCTGAAAGAATAGGGTATTTTATAAGGTTACGGAACTACGGCACGAAAATATGGTGAGGCATTACGGTAGCGCTGCTCCTTTCCAGTGGCAGTGTGCCATCCGGACGATCATACTTGCATACCTTCATTCCTCGTTAACAATGAGAAGACTAACATACCCCAACGAGGAGTGACAACCGCGCAGTAATTTTTGGAACAGTTTTTTTGTTGCTGTTGTTAGGGTGCCTTCACTGCATGGTCAACAACCTGGAAAGTATAAGAGAGGTACGGTATAACATCGTACCATACTTGCGTACCATGTCTCCGTATCTTCCTAAAAAAACCCCAATATGAGGGTAGCGGCACCACCTCGATTGATTTGTGGGGTTTAACGTCCCAAAACCACCATATGATTATGAGAGACGCCGTAGTGGAGGGCTCCGGAAATTTAGACCACCTGGGGTTCTTTAACGTGCGCCCAAATCTGAGCACACGGGCCTACAACATTTCCGCCTCCATCGGAAATGCAGCCGCCGCAGCCGGGAATCGAACCCGCGACCTGCGGGTCAGCAGCCGAGTACCTTAGCCACTAGACCACCGCGGCGGGGCAGCGGCACCACCTCGAAGTTTCGGCTTCATTCACCGTGACGTCGTGCATACTAACGGTGCCTACCGAGGCCTACGGAGTTTCTAAGCAGTAAGGAACAAAATGCAATTTCAAGTTAGCGGGCCGTAAATTTAAAATATCAAGTTCGAGAAAATTTTGTAGAGCGAATGGCGTCAGAATACGATGAATGTGCTTTGAAATTCGCGTCCCTTACGAGCGTGCGTTTAGGCGTGTAGTAGTTTTTAACGCTACAGTCTTTAGAACACTCCTTGCACTCTTAATTTATATAAGTTTGTTTTTCTTTTTTGGAATAGCAATACTCAATACTACAGGTCCCCAAAAATACTCAAATATTTTATTCTTACCGAGTCCTCTGGAGCGGGTTAGGGTTATAGCGAGGTTACAAACCACGTATCCTAAAAGAACGAAGTTAAAGCTTACTAAGGCTGTGACGAAATAAGGCGATTGACATGTTCGTGTACATTTTTTTCACTTACATCTTTCGTTTACGACACATCACTACCTCTGTTTGAAACCACATCTGATAGCCTGCATCTCTGCTCAGCTATACTCCTTTTTCGATTATTGCCTTTCCACTTATAAATATATATATATATATATATATATATATATATATATATATATATATATATATATATATATATATATATATATATATATATACACATGTATTCAGTCCAGGTTACATTCTATTTGTAAAACCATAAGCGTTTACCTTCCTGTCAATCCTGCCGCCACGTTCTTGGCCGATCTCTCTTCGTGGGTGTGCGCGAGTATTAAGGATCATCATCATTATTACTACTCAACATTCATTGTATATAGTCATTTCGTTTTTGAAGATGGGTGCAAGTTTGATGGTAGAAATACGCTAAGCTTTGGTTCCTCTATTTAGCGGTGCATTCAATGCGGCTCGCGATTTTATTCAAGCCGCTCACTCTAAAATTCAACTCAAATAAATATTGTTGAATCAACAATAAGGAGTGTACTAAACCATATATATTAAATGCGGTGGGGTGAAGTAAACATAGCGGTCTGATCAGCCCAAAATTGGTTACGCGGATGTAGTTAACAGTGTTATACGGCACGAGCCACAGAAATTCTATCTGAGCGTCTTTTTTTTTTCTTTAGAGTGAGCATGCGTATTTCCCAATAATTCAGCCCTGATGTGAAGAACTGCTACACATTGTTTGTCAAAAACAGATGGCAGTGTCCAATTTTTGAAATAAAAAACTACAGGTAAATATTTGATAATAATGAAATGAGCAATATTTATTATTAACAACAATAACGTGAACACGCACAACCACAGCAAAGCAAAAAAAACGCCAAGAAATATTGCTGCAAATGTTGCTCAGTCAAGGCATTCACGAGCCTTGGTTTTCTACAACATGCTATAATTGGTAAAGCACAATGAGAACAACCATGAGACGTCTCATGATGCAATGATGAGCACTGTGACGGGTGAAGAGCCAGTGTCCAGTGAACCCGCTAGTGGAACGTTAGCCGGTGACGCTGTGCGTTCAAGGCGACGCCGATGAGGGCCACAGCAAGTGGCCAGACAGCGATTTCTGTAAGCAACGTGGCGTTACCACCGCTCTTCTCAGTTTTCTTGTCCTTGTCGCCTTTATCGCTGTCGCTTGGCTGCGTCAAAAGGAAAAGAAAATGAAAACAAAAGTGATTTGGGAACAGACGATCCAATGTTAGAACAACAGAGCTGAGCTAGTTGATTAGTATTCATTCTAAAAGTCAGTGTGCGAAAACGGATGCAAGATGTCTGCGTTAGTGGTGTCTTAATTTCCTGTGTCCATGTTAGTATACCTCGTCTCTTGTAATAAAGCTTCTAATCCATGCACGAAATCGACTGGCAGATGAAAAGCGGCATCTTGACAAGGCAATCGAAGCTCTGTGGAGGCAGTCATTCAATCGGTGACACAGCATACTTACTGGCGTAAATTATGGGGAGAGAGGCTTTTGACTTCCCTTTTGCTCAGTTGGAGGGGGAAGGGGTACACATTGCAAGTGCTCCTCCGTTTAGATTTATCCTTCAACCATAATTTAACTGCTTGACAATGAAGTATATCCCACTCTCCATAAAACCCACCCTGCAATCTGAAGGCCTTCCTAAGAGCAGAAACGAATGTACCAAGTCAAAAGGGCCTTCCATTTTTAAGAGCAAGTGTAGGTTGCCAGCTTGCTAAAAGTCTACGGGTTACGCCAAAAAGTTTCATTATGCTCGGTTTTAGAATGTGAGGTACATAGATAAACCCAGATCTATCATCTTTTATGTCAAAAACCAGGCGGAAGCAATTGACAATAAATTCACATTCGACCATTCGACTGTGACCATGTCATTTGAAGAAGCGATGCCAGTGTTTTATTTCAGCTCAGCGGGGCTATAGTGAAAACCTTTTTGGTGGTTTGAAAAGTGACACCCTTGTTCCTTTTCCAAGCACTTTCGGTCCCATACTTCTGCTTTTTCTAGTTTTCATAACTAAAACAAAACTTTTACAAATTGATGGTTACGATCAAACTTATGAGGCAGGGTGGATACATACAGCCAGGGGGTCGTGACGTTGATGAAGTTGTCTTCAAAGCACGGTACACGTTGTGTCCGGGATATTCAATAGCAACAAAAACCTTGTTTCCTATCTTTTCTGAGTTGATAGTATAGAGTTGGGGAAGGGCGAAATAGAAAAATAGAGAAATAAAGGCAGAAAAGTAACACGCTTGCACGCACAGCAGGGTGTACCACGCAATCAAGTAGGTTTTACTAAATAATCTAAATACGAAGCACTGTATTGCATCTGTACAGAGCACTTTGTCGCTGAAGATGGTCAACCGGGCTCATGACCCTGCAAGAAGGGCCTTAGCAGGCTGGCAATATACTTCTTATTGGTCATCCAATCGCGGAATCTCGCGAAATTTTTAAGCACCTTCTAGAATGGCGTACACGCGAAGAAAAGAAAAAAAGGGGGGGGGGGGTGTAGGGGTCGTTTGTCACGTTTACCACACGTGACTCACACGTATAACACTTTAGAGACTCTAATCAGCCACCCTCTACAGGGAGTTACGTGGGTGAATGACTTGCGTGGCAAAAATAAAGACTTTTTTTTTCTCCTCAGACTGGTGGATGTGCGCTACGTACAACTTCCCTTTCCTGCGGAAAAAAAAAAGAAGACCTGTTCTGTGGCTTTACACCAAAGCCGTCCGGTTGAACCTTAACTGCATGGTGGTCGCTGGAGGAGACCCTATCATCATTTTTTTTTCACAAAAGATACCAATTCTTTCTTTAGAGAAAATAAGTTTCCCACAAAGTTAATTTGTCAATAGAAGTCCATTTGCTGCCACAAATGAGTTCTGTTCATAGCAGTGGATTCCAGCTTCTTTCCATTTTTTTTTTACCATCCTCTATCGACGATTTCTCAAAATGATTCTCGACAACTGCTCGAGTGCACTCACCGACGGGGCCTCTATCTTTATGGCTGATGACATCAGACCGACGTAGAAATCCGGCTTTGTCCTCACAGCGGTAGCCCTGGCATTAAAGAAAACTTTTGTGAGACGCAAAGCTTCAAGTGGAAGCACTGCAACTTGTGCCAATGAAGTATAAGCATCACACAAAAGGTAAACGTATACGTGTGCACTTGTTGATGGGCAAGTTTACCGACTGGGAGCTTTTGGCTCACCTGAACATGACGTCTCCAGTGAAGCTGTCCGGAGCTGTCCACGTGACTTCGAGAGAATTCTTGTCCCCGTTGTTCGTGTGAGTGACAGCACTCTGCAGTAGGCATGCGTCAGAAGTGTGCGCGTTATAAATACTGCGTTCGTACGTCCCGAAGACACGATATTCTTGTAAGGGATGCAGTAATGGTGGTCTCTAGGAATTCAAACAACCTGGAGTTCTTAAATGGGCTCCTAAATTCAAATTATCTTTAAAATGCCCACGGGACTCAGGATTTTTCTACCTGCGTAAAAAATTGGCCGTGCATCGATTTGCTTCACTGCAAAATACGTCAAAAGACGATAGCCTCCTGTGTAGAGGCGCTGCATGAGATATGACGCCATCTGGCAGTAATATGATGAAACGAAAGTATTCATTAGAATGCATAGCCACTGGTAGGTGACAGCACCATGTCGTTTTAACGAAGCATTTGAAGCACTCGTTTTTTTTTCGTTCATAACGTATCATTGCCAGTGTGGCGTAATGAACTGCGGTCTTCAGAATTACATATATAAGAATTTTATATATACACAAACACACTACCTAATACTTATCGATGTTTCGCCTCAAATACGTGTAATATTTGCTTTTTTTATCGACAAAGTTCAGGAGTAAGAACGCAGCCACCAGATCAAGAAGGGTGTGCTTTGAGCAGGGTTTTAAACTTTCGTAAACTTTCGCCGTGTGGTTGCATTGTTGGACAGATGCCAGTAAACATACAGTAAAAAAATTTTGCGCTGAATTATCTCGAAAAAGTTTATCGTCTTTGAAAATGTGGCTGCCGCAGCCCGTATTTAGATCCCGTGACCCCAGTGTCCGCAATCGCGCACCAAATCCACGAGGCCACAGAGGTGAATGACACACCAGCGCTGTACAAGATGAGTCTCCAAACCATTAGCTCGTCACGTGGCTGTCCCTGGATAGACTGCGCTTCGTTTCATGGCGTGAGATCATAATCGCTGAATCACCGTCCACTAATGAGTAGACTCACCTAACCAGCGCAATCATTCCGCTGCCACTGACCTCTTCCACTCGGCTTAAATTGTTTCTCGTCACATTGGTTACTGCTACCATCGTTTTTTCCAAACGCCTCACAGTATTGTGAAAGTTTTTCTGAAAGCACCTTCCGAAACTAAAGAGCAACTTTTTAAAAGAGCGCAAGTTAATGCGGACAAATAGCTGATGTTATAGAACACTGTTTAATACACCAGAGTGAATGTTATACGTGGTAACCGTGACGTCGCTACCACTGGTAATTGGCCCTATGGGAAGACGTTGCCTTCGAAAATAAACTTTACGACACCTGATGATATATACTCACGTCTTTATGGCCATCGCAATCCAACCCTTTCATTGTGTCGGGCTTGTCAATCGTGAACTTTCCCGATACCACGCCGCCATCTTTGCTCACTGCTTTGATGAGGAAACCCTTGAAGGTCCCAGTCAAAACCACTGCATCAAAGAACCATTAGCAGAAGATCATTATCGTACTCCTTCACCAGACGAAAACATTCGTTTTTCACGCCAGCTGAGCGGCAGTTACACACGCGCGCATGCACGAACTCTTGCTTGACTACCATGAAAACAGGGACTAGCGACTCCTGGTGTGTTCACATTTGGCGTACACACTTCTCAAAGGCGAAGCTCCTTACGCCGTGGGTCGTACGTTCCGTGTTGTCCTGGTCGTAGTAGTAGCCACCTCTCATTCAGTCCTTAGAATGTGCACTGGATGACGGTATTTGTATATGATAAATATATGAATGAAAAGATGCGAGATTGTGCTACTTGGAGTGTTCACTAGATGGACGAACGGATAGAGAGACAGACAGACGGAAGGCCGAACGCAAGAACGAGCGGAAGCACGGACGGACTGACAGACGCTTTGGCCCGTCATCCTTCCCTCCGTGAATATGCTGCGAATTTTTTTTCTCCTTTAAATGCGATGCAGCTTATGGCCGGTGCTTGTCCTTTGTCCGTTGGCGTAGCTACGCTAGTACTCGGAGCGTCCACTAGATGGCTCTGTAGTATAGTGCTCGCTCCACTCCGTTGCGTGCTCTGGTAAGTGTGTAGGCCTCTAGCGGCACTGCGCTGCTCTGTATATAATACAAGCGCTTACTTCCTCCTCTATCACACGCGTAAAGCGTAGTAGCATAAATGAAGACAAGACCATGAGTGAGGCGGAGACGAGGGCTAGCAAAACGGCACTGTGCGCAACCATGAACACCTATAGTAATAAATAGAGAGTACCTCTTTACAGAACCTAAAGGTGACCATGGCTGCTTCACATACTACTCGCGGTTCTCTTTACGGAGAGATGTGAGCGATGTTCGTTTCTTTCTGTCATTTTTCTACTTCTTTTATTTTCGCATTGCGCAACGGTCTTCCACAACTTTCCCTAATTCATGCCAGGATTTTGATTTCGTTCGGGTGTAGCAGCGGAATACTTTAGCTGTCACAGGCAACAACGACTGGTCGTGCGTTAACATCTGGGAACACGGAAATGTGGAAACGTGAAGTGGCAAGTGACCTGGATAAAAAGATTATATTGTCACATCAGAAACGGCTGATCGCCGAAAATCCCATGATCGAGTGGGCATCGACTGGAAAATGACGCGTACGAAATCTGCACGTGACCGCCGAACCTTCCGGAGTAGCATTTTTTGGAGCTCTGGGACGCCGGAGTTTCCTTGTGCGACGCCGCAATCTCGATTTATAAAAGCTTTGCCTAGGATGTCACAAAATTTCACTAGAGTTTACACAGCATTATCGGCGCTCAAGTCAGCAGCGTCACGCAACGGCCATATGGAAGCGTCGGTAAACGACCAGATAAGCTTCTCGGGCTTATATTCTGATCATCGTTATCTTATCTTCGAACTCGGAATCAACGTTTGGGGACAAACACGTTGTTCAATAAACGCTCGTCTGAAAATTTCTTTAGCAGTTTGCATTTATGCGAAAAGCTACGTATTTCAACGGCCATTACGATTGCTGCATTCTTCCTCGAAGAGTGACGTGCTAGGCAGTTAGATACATCGGCTGGTTTGGACAATAGAAAGTGTCTAACGTCAACACTATCTCATAGACCACTTCCACCGCACATTTAACAAGGGGATGGTCAAGGGCACCACGAGAAACGTCAACGTATGCCGTGCAACCGGCTGCACGAGATGATATAGTGACAAAGCACAAAGCTATATACACAAAGGGACTTTGTCAAACACTCCCACAGTGAATCCCAGTTCTTAAATAAAAAAAATTCTTCACTCAATGCAGAAGTTTACAAAACACGAGCATTCAGACAAATGTAATGTCTTATCAGGACGAAAGTTTCCCGATATATGGAAACAAAACCTGCGGAGAACCGCAAGGTGGCTTAAAGGTATACACGATTTGCTTGCATGCGCTCCAAATTGTCGAATTCACCGTAGCGCTGCCAATTGCTAGCTGCCTATAGTATATATATATATATATATATATATATATATATATATATATATATATATATATATATATATATATATATATATATATATATATATATAGTTGGCTCAGTCGGTGAAGCGAACACCCCGGAAAGGCGCTGTTCCTGGGTTCGATCCCACGATCAGGATGAATTTTTCGGCGACTAAAAAGCTTTTCGTTCTGAAAAATCCGTATGGATTTGCTTGTGAATCCGTGCCACAAACGGGTAATTTCCATATACTTTTTCTTTCATTTTCCTGTGATATGTTCCATGTGCTTTCAAGTTTCGTGTTTAGATATAACATTTAGGGGCATCGGAGAACCAAGACCAATGTAAAATTAAAACTCCGGGTTTTGCATAATGAAGGGTTTGCGAAAAATGAACTTCGATAAACTACTTCCCAACAAAAATTATAAGCACCTTTCGACCTCGTCATGGCGAATTCCTTGATTCCCATTCAGCCCTCCCTGTTCTGTATAAGCCCATTCGTTTTATGACGAAAAAAAGGAAAAGAAAACAGTACACGAAGCAGCATTGAGCTTCTTGTGATCACTCCATTCTTTTGTCGGGGCTGTAATATGCGTTATTTTCAAGAAGTGCAAGGACACAGGAGTTGTCTTCTGAAAGCGGTTAAACGCTGTTGCAAAGCGCCAACTGTCGGAGCTCTACATGCTAAGTCTAACAAGTGTCATTGCAAAAAAGCGCAATATAGTAAAAAAACATCATACAATCCAAATCACGAAAACACCAAAAATGAAGCTTCACTTGTTAGTCAACACTAGTTTGCCCATATCTGGCAGTTGACTTTTTCTTGCTCTTTTTTTGTCTACCGAACTACCTACACACCTATCCATTCACCTACTTATACATATCTATCTATCTATCCACATCTACGTATACATCTATCTATTACGAAAATGTGCAGCACCCGCATCCACTCACCCTTGACGTTTCGCTTGCCGTCCATCGCAGCGGTCAGGTCAAGGGTACCCTTATCGTTGGAGGCCGCCGTGCCATGTTGTGGCATCATGTCATTGCAGGCCTGAACCGGCGCTCCACTGGGGTAGCATACAGTCCCGCGAAACAGTACGACCAGCAGGCACAGATTGTGCAGGAACATGGTGCTCACTTCGGGTACGGCGCAGAACCGGAAAGACGGTTAAACAAATAAATAAATGTTTTGAATTCTGCAATCAATTCTAGAGTCTTTATAGCAATAAACAAAAATGAGTAATTGTTCTGCACTTCACGATAGGGCTCATTTAATTCACTAGTAAATTTGTTTCACTTCTGCAACACCGGCAAGTCAAGCGAACTCAATTGGCGGGTTAATTTTCACCACGTTTCACTCGTGGCAACGTTCTTTGGCGCACCCATAAACTTTTGAAGCTTAAGAAAGCTCGTGCAAACTGTATCCGGTGGATCAATTCACTTTCGACGTGCTTTTTATTTTTTTGAATGTCTACTATAGTTACATTGGCCTTGTACACATGTAGAAACCATTGCGACGTAGCAGAGGGTTTGGCGATACCTCGTCCGGTAGCGATGAAACATCGGTGAAAGCTGTGAAAGGCGCCGACTAATTTGACTTTGTAACCAAAGCTTTTAGTGTGAGAGCCCCAAAACCTCATCGTATATGTGTTCTCACTTTATCAATACTTTTTTCTTTCCGAGTTGGTTCATTAAAGAGCAAGTAAGTACCTGTCCAAACAGACACTCACCAGAGAAACAACACGTGCGCAGGAGCAAATAACTAATTATGGTCGATGTATTTCGGTTTCCACCAACCATTTTAATATGAAAGTTCGCAGTACTCGAATAGTGCACTGAAATCATCCCGCGATACATACCAGCAGAGTGACTAGTAAAGCTTGCATTCCGAGTTTTTCGCGAAACCCGAGGTGCAGTGTCATCCGCCCAGGCTGAACAAGGCTTTGCGTGGCCGCACTCTGCTGAGCGCGGCACTGGATCAAAAGCGACCGCGCATTGAAGCGAAGCGGCGCTAGTGCACATGTATACCAACGGGAAATACTACGTTGCGTCATGTGCAGCAGTGCTGGAGCGTGACGCCACCTCTTGCTTTGCTGTAGGACAGCAAGAACAGCGCGTTCCTGCGCCGTTTCGATGCGTGGTGCTTGATACACTGGCGCCCCGCAGAGTGTGGCCACGTGGCGCCATGCTCACCTCAATAGTGGACGGCACTGTACAGCAATCACTATGCCTAACTCGCACTCAGACGAATGGCTCGACCTGCTAGATAGATGGATATGGCTGTACCCTTTAGATGGATGGATGGATGCTATGAGCGTCCCCTTTATAACGGGGTGGTGACAAGTATGCCACCAGGCTCGACAAAAAAAAAAAACCTTTTTTCTTTTTTGATGTTGGCCTAATGCCTCTACTTCGATAAATTCTATCTTAATGGAAAAAAAGGTAAATTTTCAGCTTAAGTTCTCTGCCATTTACGGCACACTGTCCATATTTTATTTTTCCAATATTTATTTTTGTCCTTTCTCTCTAATTTTCTGCCACCAATACTCTAACCGTCTCTTACTTATTTCAATCGCGGGTGTGTTCAGCTTTCCATTGTTGTCCCTAAAACCCAAGGCTTCCTGTAGGCTCGTGCCCAAACGTACACCTGGGTGGATATCTCCACATTCAATCAGAACATGCTCCGCCGTTTCCTTATCTTTCCCGCAGCATGTGCATTGTTCTTCTTCTTTACTGAATCTTGCTTTATAACTATGCGTTCTAAGGCAACCCGATCTCGCTTCAAACAGTAAAGCGCGTCCCCTTGAATTATCGTAAAATGCCTCCCTCCTTATTTCATTTTTGCCCTTTCGGTAGTTACTCAAAGCCGGTTTTTTTCTCCATAGCTGCCATCCAGTAAATCCTCTCCGCCTCCCTGACCTTTCCCTTAACGCTCTTTGTTGACATATGGCTTACAATACCAGCCGTATATTTACTAGTGAGTCTTCTAGTTCTTTTTCTCCACTGTGTGTCCACGCTCTTCCTATACAAATAACGGAACACTTTCTCTGCCCATCTACTCTCCTTCATATTTCTTAGCCTTTCCTCGAACCTTATTTTGCTCTGCGCTTCCCTCGCCTCAAAACCCGCCCACCCCATATCGCCCTTTACAGCCTCGTTTGTCGTCTTCCCGTGAGCACCCAACGCGAGGCGTCCCACAGTCCTTTGATTTACATCCATTCCCGATTGCACCTCTGCCCTCATGCACACCACTGAGTTCCCAAAAGTAAGCCCTGAAACCATTACACCCTTCCACAGACCTCGAAGCACCTCATACCTATTGTATCCCCACAACGCTCTGTGCTTCATTATTGCCGCATTCCTTTTTCCTTTTGCTGCCGAGGCTTTTTCCTGTACCTCCATGTATCTATCACTCTCATTTACCCATACTCCAAGGTACTTGTATTCACTTACCCTCGGTATTTCTTGGCCTTGTATGGACACCGTCTGATCACAGGGATCATTGAATACCATCAATCCACACTTCGTTACACTGAATCCTAGTCCAAGAGCTTCACCTTCCCTTCCGCATATATTCGCCAGCTGCTGTATATCATCTCGACTGTCCGCAAATAAGACGATATCGTCCGCATAAAATAAACCTGGAAGCTTCTGCTCAATCATCATGCCGCCCTGTTTGTGTGACAGATTAAAACCAATGTTGCTACCTTCTAGCGCTTTTTCCATACTCACCATGTACAGCATGAATAACAGCGGGGACAAAGGACATCCCTGTCTCAGACCCTTACTAACCTCAACGTTCTCTTTGCTACGCATTCCTTCCCACTCTATGCAAACTGTATTTTCTCGGTATATCTCCCTCAAAAGCTGTATACAGTCGTCGCCCATGCCCATTCCTTTCAATATATCCCACAAAATTTCCTGATTAACGTTGTCGTATGCCCCAGTGATGTCTAGAAAAGCCACGTACAAGGGCCTATTCTCTATTTTAGATATTTCTATACACTGAGATCGGGCGGTGGCTAGCGCCACCAAGCCGTAATACTCAATGAGCCAAAAACTAGATTTATTTTTTTTTTTCGCTTCGACTGACGCCCGAGCCGCCAATTGTCGAAACCGGGTATGTTTGCTGCAGCTAACGATAAATGGAGTGCCAATCAATTTCACTTCTAAATTTCCGTTTCACTTCTACCAGACCGGCGAGTCAAGTGAACCCAGTTGGAGGGCCCATTTTCACGACGATTCACTAATGGCAACGTTTTCTGGCACGCATGAAATTCGCTGCAGTATTGCTTATCTCTGCAATGAACCCTTGCGTTCGACAGTACAAGCGGAGATAAGCATTACGAATTTCATGGACGAGCGTGATATCGTCCATTTGGACTATCTAGAATTCTGTACCGGCACTTTTTTTTGTTCTTTTCGCACCGAGACGGAAAACGTGGCTGCCGTGGCCGGGAATCAATGTAACACCCATGAGCTTATCAGCGTCATACCTCAACCACTAAGCCATTGATATGTGGGGTTTAACGCCCCGAAACCACCATATGAATGAGAGACGCCGTAGTGGAGGGCTCCGGAAATTTCGACCACCTGGGGCTCTTTAAACCACTAAGCCACCACGGCGAATTACGGTAAAGACACTTTAGACTTCTATGGCATATATGGGCATATAAAAACACGAAAACAGAGCCTGACATTTCATTTGCGCCTTTCTCACTTGCCTACATTGCAGTGTGAATCGTCAATATGCAATCAATATAAAATAAGCAACCATTGCACAGCATAGAAAGCCGTTAACTTGCGCAGATAAACCAGCGAAAAAATCCGGTCGAAGTGCGTGCCTAATACAATCATGCGCTTGTGAGAGTCGGTTTCTGTGAATGCGCTGTGCCACATGGTCTGAATGACAATGAATGAATGACAAAGTGGTGGTTCTTAGTCTTGTTGACGTTTCTGTAGGGCACTTGACACAATCTATAACGGGCAATGCAAACAATATCAGCCACACCCACTGCACAACTTGCCCGGGTTCGACGAAATTCCGTTACGTGCTTCCACAGCGCATTTCAAACTTTCTCCGTTAGCTGTAAAAAAAAAGTCATAGCGACTCGATATATCATTGAAAAGTAGACAGACATACGAGCAACGCCTGTTGCGCTGAACATGAGAACCGAAGCGTCCGCAGAACACTAGGGGCGCAACACGGAACACCACCCAACACGCTTGCCAACATTTTCGCTAATGTCTTAAATCTTCACGATTACCTAATCAGAAAAGCTAGTCATCTGTGTCTTTGCGTTTTCAATCAATTCAATATTTGGGTGGATAGCAGCTGCATGCGTGGCGTTCGCTTGCCCTTCGTTCGCTGCTGCGTAAAGCCTGATGCGGCCGTAGCAGCAGCTGGACCGGAAGTCAGTTTTGCGCCTGCTTTCAGAGTATGACGGAGGCGGAGAGGTCGGCAACTGAGCATGCTCTATAAACGTTGACCTAAACAGCATGCTCGTGCTCGGTTACCTACTTTAACCGCGAAATATCCCAAGCACAGAGTAAAGAAACACGCAACGACAAGAACAATCGTTTCTTTACTCTGTGCTTGCGATATTTCACGGCTAAAGTACGTCATTAAGCAAGTATACCAACTTGGTCAACAATCAACTAGGTCAACAATCGGTCTCGATACGTGCTCGAGCTTAACGCGGCAACGCCCAAACCGTTAAGCTGCTGCGGCGGGCACCAAGTCGTCACGTGACGCGAGCAGTGAATGCCGTGCGATGTAAGTGTGGACACGCCCCACAAGCGAACACATTCTTCCAGCATTCGAAAACATTTAGAGAACTCAGCCGCGAGGCTCTAGTACTGTCGGGATTTTACGGCCCTCACACATAAATTCGACGCCGCTCTACCTCGTTACCCGAAGCACCTCCCCCGGATAATATAAGTAAAGGGCTTTAAAACTTTATTTCAAAGACTATGGCCCCCATTCAGAAATGAACTCTGTCCTTATCCCGCGTTTTCCGTACTCGTTTTCAGCCTTCAGTTTGTTTGATAAATAAAAATAGGTCATTTTTCACAAGTACACCTACTGTCACATCTTACCCTGTTACCCGTTTTTGCACCTTTATAACAGATGTAGAGTACAGAAACTTGAAGAAAACGTGAGATAAGGATCAGATTTGCTTGCAAATATGGGCCTTTGTTCGCGCGTGGCAGCAATGGCACTTGCACTTCACGGCCTTGCTGCGGTACATGTTAAGCAACCCCGTATATAGGGAGATGTGCAGCGGCGTGCGACGTACAGGCGAATCCACTTACCGAGGTGACGGGAAGACATGGGTGCCCTAGACGACAAGATACGACGAAGTGAACGCGAACTGAGGTACACGTACAAAATCGAGCTGGGAGTGAACACCGCTGACGATTATGCTGCCGGTTTTCTGGTCAGGGTCGCGGAATTGTTTCGCGAAGCAAACACCAGGTGCAAAGAACGAGAAATTAAAAATTATAATAATAAAGCTTGCTGTATCGCGCCGCAGAGCAACTGCGTGAGCGTCTGCTATAAATGGATGCCACGTGAAAAAAAAAAAAACTTACGTATACGGGAAAAAAATAAAAGAGATCAGCAAACGTGAAACACCCTCAGCAGATAAAAAAAGAACGAAAGACTGCATAAAGTCGTTCTGCGCACACATCCGTCGCCTACGGTGCGGAAATCAGTATTCAATCTTTTTTTTTTTTTTGACCTTCGCTCTCGTGACGCAGGAAGAAACTCCGGACGTTTTCGCTGAGATACTCACTACACGTCGCAAGGAACGAGCGTAACGACGAGGAATATGTGCAGAATAGATTTGTCTCTTTCACGTGCATCTGCAACGCGAAAGTCGGCAATCGGCGGTGTGAACACGAGTGATGCAAAAAAACAAAAAAAAAACAGAAAAAAACTCGGGCGGCTGCTCTCTGATAGTGCTAATTCTTAAAAGCTGGTGCCCTTCTTCTGCTCTCATGGCTCGTACCCAATGCAGGCAACTGGCTGAGTGACAGGTGAAAATTTTCAGTATTTTCTTTGGTATACTATACTCGTATAAGCTAGAATGAACTAGTATAACGAACTTAAGCACGAAGTATCCGTAATAAAACATTTCAGAGATGGAGAATTTAGCTCGATATTCTCTTAGGCTGACTGATGAATTCCTCTATGGCGTACAAAACATCCCTGTGACTGCAGCCCACAGCAGAGGCGCAAAAAGAAAGAGCAACTCATATACACAGACCCCGATTACGAACAGGTGGTGCTATTATGAGTCTTCTTCTCAATAACGTGAACCGGCGACAGGATAGAAAGTACTGACTGATTGTCTCCTTCTCTTTATAGAAGAACAACAGAGGAGAAAGCACTCGAGTTGCTCTATGCAGGTAGAAGTTGAGGGAGGCAACCCGGCAGCGAAGTGTAGTTGTAGCCACTTCCATTTTTCTCGACCGCGATAACTCACTGGGTGCTTATATTCTGGAAAAGCGGCCAAGACACGAGCTGAGCAGCCTTTTTTTTAAGTTATTATTAGGAATTTTGTAATTTCTAGTTTCTTTGTTTGTTTTCTTCTTTCTATTTCTCTATCTTTTCATCTCCTACTTATCTCAATAATTTTAAATTACATCTATTAACCTTACATCTCACTCTGTCTATATCTTTATCTTTCTATCTTTCGTTGTCTAGCTTTCTTTGATTTTCTTTATTTTCCATTTGAGTATTGCTCTTTTTTGTTCTGTCCTTTTTTACGTCTATTTTTCTCTATATCTTTCTTTATGAACAATCTGCCTCTTTCTCTTTCTCTGTACCCATCCTCTCCCTCATTAGAGTATAATTGAATTGGCGGTCCCTATGCGGGACTAACCGGCTGGCGCGGTATTTCCCCTGCGTTCTCTCTGGACCAAAATAAAGTTTTAATCATCATCATCATACCATACGAATCGTCGCACTTGTTCTGAAACCGAAGCACCACGTGAAGAAGGCGAAGAGATGCATGCCGGTTACTGATGATGATAATGTTGTTCACGACTAACGAAGTTTTTCCGAGCTCACACTGCTCCGCTGCTTGGTGTCATCATCATCGAGTGATGACGTCACCTGATGACGCCATCACACGTCATCGTCACTTAATAAAGGTGTGCCGATCACGGAGGCCGTGCAAAAACCAGGTTCGGGGAAGAGAGGTTGCCATGCCTATGATCCTGAAGGCAATGCTGGACCACGCTATATGCAAAAAGCTTTAGCAGGAAAAAAAGAATGGAGATTAGTACACTGAATTCGGCACGAAAAAAAAAAACATGAAGGTTTTCCCCTTCCAGTTGTCGTTCGCTATTGCTATAATATATTGCTTAATATTGTGAAATTACTAACACGAGCTTCGCCAAGATATTTGAAGCTCCGTGACCCTTTTCTGTACTCTGGATCAATAAAAAAAGTTAGCATTCCCCTTCAAAGGGCATATAAGTTATTGTTTTGATTGAATACGTTGGTTGGTGCCCCTTTTCAAATGTTCTTTGCGTCCAAACCTGACACACGTTCATGAAATGTTCACCTTGAAACCACTATTTCTGTTTATTGGGCTATAGAGATTTGTTTTGCTAAAAAATACTTCAAGAAACTATAGCATTTTAGGTAAAACATTGCCTTCTTAGTTTGAATGAGCTAAAACAACATATTTGCGAAGCACGTAGCCATTGGCGCCACCAGAATAATTTTAACAAGCGCCACGATTTTACGTACCAAAACTACGACATGATTAAGAAGGACGCCATAGTGGAGTGCTCCGGAATGATATCGATCAATCAGGGCTTCTTAATACCGGTGTCACAAGCTTCCCTGCTGATTGCCATTAAGCCCCAATATAACTAAATTTTTCAACAGAGGTTGACGTCGTTCTGCGGCTGTGTTAAAGAGCGAGTCATGTCCTAGAAGCTCGATCCGAATGAGGCTTTGATCGCGATCAAGTGTGACCATGTGACACATAACCTGCACTGATATCACACACTACAAGGGCCTCTCTTATTTTAGCTCCATTCAAACCATCTTAATTTTGAGCCAGAAGCTTTCGGACGCATTGCGACAATTGCACTATCAGCCACTCTCTATGCAAATGCTACTGGAGCAACGTCCTCGACTTTCATAGGCTCAAAAGACAAAGCCATCTTGTGCCTTTTGAAGACTGCAGGCCTATGTGGACACCTTTAACTTTGGGTAGTGCCACCGCTGCATGCGCGTCAGCCCATTGACTAACAATCCTTTTTTTTTATTCTCTTTCCTCTCTTTCTCTGTCTCTCATCTTTATACCCGCTTTTCGTTCCCCCAGCCTAGAGTAGCAAAGCAGGCACGTGCCTTGTTAAGCTCCCTGCCTTCTCTCTTGTTGTTCTTGTCCTCCTCCTTGAGCAGCCAGCTTCCTTCTCTGTTTATTTTGTTCGGAAACATTCAGTTTACTTTCTTAGCAAGTATGTCTCCGGCACGTAATGCTTTTTTTTTGTAAATACAACTGGTTCAGTAGGAATGATGAAAAACATACATTTGCCAAGCTGTAGACAGCAAATTTTAGTGTTGAACTTCATTCCAAATAATTTGAGGCACATGGTTGCTAAGGGCTCGAATCCACGACCTACCAAGTGCGCAGGGCAACAACCTTTGAACCTGTAAACAGGCAAGGAACACTACCTTGAACCTTTGCAGCATGCAGGGAACTGAGCGCCTTACTTTCGGAGGTCGCGGGCACCGAACCTGCGACTTCTGAAGTATTCGTCTTTTCAAATTCCGAGCCTTTGCAAACAGTAAGGTTTCAAGAGCTCGACCTATTATGCAAAAATTTAAAACCCGAACGTTCCTAACTTGTATTCTCTGTATTTTTCACGAATATCAGAGGTACCAAGTCTCCGCGGGATTAATTTTATGTGCACCTGAATATAACAACATGGGCCTGATTAGGTTCCGGTCAGGGTTGCCTTTGGTGGCTACATTTCGCCAGACTGGCTACTTTTCGACCCATTTGGCAACGAAAATGTTCGGTTGGCGCCATGGCTCTTTTCTGGCTACCTTTAGGCTTCTCGGTTTACCGACTCAGGTTGGTTTTATTTATTTAATAATAGCAAAGACTGCGTTCATAGTACCACTCCTGTTCTATTCGGCTACAAATTAGGCGATAATAATAAATGACGTGGCTATTTTGGCAACTTTTGGAATGAATTTTGAAGTCTTTCGAAGTGAACACAACCATGGTCTCGGCCCTGAAAAGTGGGACTACACATACAGCGGAGCTGTATATGCCAGTGCGACGCAGATTTATGGTGGCAGGAAACGCATAACGCAGGTGCGACCGAAGGTATACTAGCCCTACCACTACGCGATCAAAGATATAGAGGCTGTCTACGCAAAAAAAAAAAGAAATACGTATATTCCACAAATGTCTGCTCAAACCCCCAATACTCGCCGCTGGTTCAGTATATAAAGACTCGCGAAATGAAGAATGCGGAGAAACAACGCACGCCATTCGTATGGCCCCTCAACGCCATGCACAAAGCGTCAATCATGTGCGGCATGCGACTTACCCGTCATGTGCACGCGGTTGACACGCAGGCATGTCGCATGCGTCCGTGACACGCGACATTGCGGACATGCATTCGTCCGACATGTCACTTGCCGACATGCCAAAGAATTCGCACGCCGTGGCAAAACGATGCGTGCTGCAGAAGGGGACAACTTTAAAGGATGATTGATTGATATGGGGGGTTTAGCGTTTCAAAACCATCATATGATTATGAAAGACACAACTTTAAAGGAGTATAAAAGAAGTTTTCAATATCTTTTATGATAATTCTGCGCCTTTCTCTGCCTTTCACGAGAACATAAATAGATGTTTTTTTTCAGAGCTGCAGAAAAACTGAAATGACTTAACCCACGATGTCGCCGCAACCACCCGCCCATCAAGCATCATGCATATCATTTTGAATGTAGCCCGACATTCATCATATTGACAAAGCTATTGATTGTATATTAACCCACCCCTTATGTAATACGCTCTTTAAGGAAATAAGCTTGAAATAAAGAGAAATAAAACATTGTATCTCCTCTTTAGCGTGCTTCGCTGGAAATCCATCTTCACAAAGTAGGAAAGCAAAGATTATTTAAATCAAGCTCAATAAACAACATTAGTCGCTTGTTTTTTTTCACTTATAGGTTTCGTGAATTAAGCTAATGAGTTCTTTCAAAATCTGTTTATTGCTAAACGGTTTGTAATCTCAAAGTAGCTAATTCATAAGGCACCACTCATTTCATGGCCACTCTCCTTAAGCAGACAAGAAAGATAGCCTTCATACCATGCAGGGTACTCAGTAGAGAAAGAGAGAGAGAGAAACAACTTTATTTTACTGTGTAGATGAGTGCGTGGCTAAGCGCACTTAAACATTGTCGAGCGGCGCCGATCGTGTACGATATTTTTTTTTTAACGTGATAGCATCAAAGAGCTAGTTCTGCGGAAATTCGGCGTCATTCGGCAAATCCGGCGTCGGCGTCATTGGTTGTGAGCTTAAAGTCATCATCCTCTGCGTGACCGAAAAATCAAGAAGGATAAAAATATTAGCTAATAAAAACCTCTGGGTTGCAAAGGGGATCAAATAATGACGCGAAAATTCTATACATTATGTTTTCGAAATTTCCCAGTTTTTAACCATTCTAGACACTCTGAAAAACTTCCTAATGCCATAACAGAAATCTTGAAGTTTTGATCACTAAGTTACGCTGTTGTACTCCTTTCTAAATTTTTATTCACTCAGAGCAGGCTTGACTCTCTCCCCGCTAAATTCTTTTTGTCGAGAAAACTGCAGAGCACTTCTTGATCTTTTGTCAAAAGTTTTCAACATTAAAAAATATAGCTCTAGAAACACTATAACGAATCTTTTGATGAGATTCGACAACGTCAAATTTACCACACCCATGTGAGCGTATACCCTCGGGTACAGCAATGGGAAAGTGTGAGAGGCCAGGCAAAGTTTTATTGAACAGTTGAAGAGATTTGCTCAGTTACCTCAATTCGAAAGGTTCGAAGAGAACCAATGTAGACTACAGATTTTTTGTATCAATAATTTCTTGCTATTTCGAAAGAAACTAATTAATCTATTTTCTCTCTCTCATATATATATATATATATATATATATATATATATATATATATATATTTAAACGGAACTTAGAAACTGACGCCTCAAAATGCACTAGTTCCAAAGAACTGTGTTGCAGTCCCCTTATCTATACACAAAGTTTCATATTGAAAAAATTCAAGAAACGCGCTGGTATCACTGTTGTATTTTCCACCCCGGAAAATTTATCAGAGCTTTGTAAGTTAGGGAATAATCCAGCTGCAAATAGAGTAAGATGCTCTGTGAAACATAGAACGCACTTTGTGCCTGGTGCTATTGGTGTCGTATATCTTATTCAGCTATCATGCAGCAATATATACATAGGGTAAACCGGGAGGTGCTTGAATGGCCATTTAAGAGAGCACAATGTTGATCAAGGACACCTCGGAATCCATTGCCGAGACTGCGGCTGCATACCCCTCTTTGAGCATTACGAGGCAATATATAGGCAAGCACCACTCACAGGCCACGCGTGAGATAATTGAAGCCTATCGCATAAGTAAGTTTGACGGTACATGTGCAAGTTCCCGCGAGTTGCGCTGTTGCAAAAAGAGATCGCGTATCTCGGTCATGTTTCAGCTGTGTATTTGTTTCCAGCTTAATCAACAAAAAACAAGAGTTTTGCTGGCATTGTATCGCAGCGATTGTTAACGGCACCCTTCTACGGATGCCCTTTCTCTTGTTTTGTCGCCTATATATGTACACCACAGCGCTATTGAATTATTTTTGAAATTCGGCGCTTTTTTCTATCCTTGTCTTTTTTTCACTTCCGTTGTTTTAATTACTTCTAAGTTGCGCTGTTCGTACACTCAGCCTTGCATTGCGTTTCAATCGGGACGGAATCATTGGACAGGCGTCGGGAAGCCTGCAGGGAGGGTGAGGCAAGGAGCAGGAGCTGGTGTAAAATATTGCCACCCCCACCCCCCCTCACGGGAAGTGGCAGAACTTTCTGCCGCACAAAATTTGCTCGCTCAGACCAACACACGGTTTATCGTCATCATCGTGAACATTTAAGATAAGAAACCTAAAAGCTAAACTAATGAAGCGTGGCGAAACCAAAAAGTCTTGCAGGTGTGTTTGCAGAAGCGTGGAGATGTGTTGTAATTCGAGTGCAATTGAGTACGTGTCCGGATGCCCGTTTATTCAGACGTCCAGGAAGCCGGTCGTCAGCGGGTGGTGCATGGAGGCCTCCACCAGGCGTCGCTTCACTTTGGAGCCGAGGTGCACACGATGCCGCACAAGATGCCGGCGAACACCAGAGACACGACGGCGTACATGGCCAGCAGTGCCTTCCGGAAGCCCTCGCCTTCCTGGAGACGCGCAGAAAGAGACTCTATAGGACCGCATGGTCTGCCTAACCTTTTGCGGAATGTGTTGTGATCTACGATCTAAAGACGCACGAAAGTTACATGTTCGGATACCTGGATTTTTGAGATCAAATTTAAAGCAAGAAGAATTGTTAGACCGGAATGCGGTACATTTAGAGGCTCATTGATTTTGATTTCAAGGTAGTGGGGAAAAAATATTCGAAATAGCCGAATGCTAAAATATATAAAATTACCAGGAAAACAACAAAGAGTGTTTATTATATCAATTCAGTTATATTTCTTTGGAGAAGAGGTAAACGCAGTACTTATCTAGCATGGGAGTATATAGTGCGTAAAGGGCTAAATTTTTTCTTTTTTCCCATTTTCGTTTGTAATGCAACCATGGCTCAAGACCTCCATGCCTTCAGTCAAAACGCTCTCTGAACTCATCTTTCATTACGTACCGCCACCACAATCCCCCCGCCCCCCATGCGTGCATAGCAATACATTTTATTTCGCTGTAAAAATCGCTGACGTTTGTCCATCACGTTGTATCAAGCGAGTTCTATGACGAACTGGGGCTGAAGCTCTTCATTTTCAAGAGCTTCCAGCATGCTGGAGTTTCGTGATGTTGCGGGAATCTTCTCCTTGCAAAATTAAAACGAAGCTGCTTAGTTTCGAAATGGCTGTATACGAATCCATTGTCACTAAGTACACAATCATAATGATACGATTGTTCAAGCTTAACGTCTCAAAACGATCATGCGATAAAGATAACGTCTACGCATTCTTAAGGCACGCGTGCGGCCTACATTCAGAGTCAAAACGAAACTGCTGAGCACCACATTCGCCGCTGAATAAACTTAGCTAGCCATTGCGCAATCATGAATGGTGGCGACGCAGTTGTGAGGGCACACGGCGAAATTGAATGTACAGCTTGTTGCAGTTTTCACCCCACCAATTTCACGTGTCCCGATTCAAATCGAAAACGGAAGAACTTTGCCGCAGCCGCTGAAGCCTTGGTCACCAACAATGCTATTGCGCTAAAACTGTGGAGTGCGACCACGTCTTTCTGAAGACCCGCGTCCGTTTAGGTTTTACGTGAACGTCGCTTTCACTCATTTCTTTCGCAAACTTGTGGTTCTTTCTGCTTGTCGCGGTCCAAAGGTCGTCTGAATCGGCTGCACTGCGGCCAGACATGAACAAATAACAAGAGTTCGATGCAGTTTAACAGTTTATATGCTGGCTGGCACCAGAGATCGCATCCAAATCTTTCAATTTTTCGAATACTTGAGGGTTGAATTGAAGACACTTACTCTATAGCACATTTTACTGCCGTTTTATTGCGATTATGATGTAAATTATTGTTTTGCTATTGCACAGTCAGTCATGTTATAAATATTAAAAAAAACAACGTAGACGACCCCGCTAAAATTACATACGTTGGTTGTCTGTTGGCATTGAGCAACCATGAAAATGTAAATAAATACTTTAAAATTCCTGCCAACAGAGCCTGCGTACAACGTCCAGTTAAGCCCAGTACTTCATGAAAGTGATCGTGTGAAGCAAATACTTCAACCAAAAGCGAGTGAAGAAACTCTAAACGAAAAGAATGCTCCAATTGCCATTACCACAGTGTTTGTATGGTCTCTTTCTTCTCAATGGTGCACAGAAATGACGAAAGCAAGTCACGTCTTCAAATAAAGACACCTTGTGCCAAGGCGTTACGTCGTGAGGTCTTGCTCCTGACTGCGATAACCTGTTAAGCTAATTCGTGATTCATGATTTTAGGCTCACAGAACACAACAACATCACCTCACTGGTGTCATGGTTACATTGTTCGGCTGCTGGCCTGAAGTCGTGGGTTCCGTGCCGGCTGTGACGGCTGAATTTTGATGGAGGCGAAACGTTATAGGCTCGAGGACCAGTAAACACGTTTAATAAACCCAGGTAGTCGACATTATTCCCGAGCTCTGCGTTACGGCGTGCCGCATAATCGTATCGTAGCTGCGGCACGTAAAAAAAACTAGGCAGTTGTCAATGCAATATCTCTCGGTGCCTTAGATCAAGCGCGTAAATTGACCAGCGTCCCGCGCCGGCGCCGTCAACACCAGTGATGCAAATTTCGTTGATCTACGGTACACCCAAATAATAGACACGAGTGTATTCCCGAATTTCTTACTAAAATGCTAAGGAGAGAGACGATACCTTAAAGGCACGCACACGCGCTATCCGCATCGCACGTGGCGGGACACCTGCCGCACGTAGCGCAGGGTGAAAGAGTTCCGCTGGTTCGCCCTTTCGCCCTCCACTTGCGGGTGGCAGGTGTGCCGGCAAGTGCGGTGCGGCTGCGTGAATAGCGCGTGTGCAGGAACTACATAGCAATTACCACCGTCTACATTACGTATCTGTCCCACAAGGAGACACTGAAATCCTGTTAACGCCCGTCATCCTTGAAGTTGAAGTTTGTTTGAACATTAAGAAAATACAAGTAACATGAATCTTAGGGAAGTACCGCTGAAGGAGGTCCCGAAGTAAACACTGTCGGGAGGCCCTCCATGCGATATTGAATAGTTGTCGTTGCTCAGCCCGTGATTCAGCCGAAAGGTTACAGTACTTTTATGAAATAACATGTGAAGAGCCTGTACTTTCAAGAGACGCTCATTGAATTATTTTTGCTATCTCATTTGATTGCATTGCTATAATCTAACACACGTTTCCTTTCGATAGCTTGGACGTCCCCTCGAGTTGTACACGTTGTTTCAACCTCACAGCACCCGCAGGTCGCAAGATCAAATCCCGGATGTGGCGGCTGCATTTCCGATGGAGGCGGAAATGTTGTAGGCCCATGTACTCGGATTTGGGTGCACGTTAAAGAACCCTAGGTGGTCGAAATTTCCGGAGCCCTCCATTACGGCGTCTCTCATAATCAAAAATGGTGGTTTTGGGACGTTAAACCCCACAAATCAATCAATCAATCAATCAATCAATCAATCGAGCTCCGAGATTTTTCCCCAAGTGTGAAAGAGCCTGCACATGCTGAGACTTGGTCACATAGATGTTTATTAACATAAGATTCGTCTTCCATTTTCTTTTATTAACTCGTGCTTCATTAGCATCCCCTCGCTACTGCAATTCAAATGGACCTTCCAAGAGTTCACCTTTGATTATGTGTAATTTACCATGATTCGAATTTGATTTACATTAAGTACAATTTATCGAATTTAATCCCGAAATAAGCTGCACAATGTCCTCCCTGCACCCTAAACCCTTAATATTTTACACTACACCCGATGGTGCACCATACCCACGTGATCTGTCATTACAGCTGATAACGCAGATGACCACGACACCAGAATGTGCATGTTTTAGTGATATGCACCATATCATGATGTTTTCACCTCAACAAACAGTACTAGAAGGCCCTGAAGCCACCCAGTGGTCCAAATGTAGCCGTCGTGCTGCCACTGTGCACGTGTCTCTAACAATAATGTAGCCACGAGAATATTTCGAAGTGATGCTGTAAGAGCGAAGTTACGCGACCTTGGGTATCCAAACGCGACCCTCTTTCATTTCTCTCTTTCTTTCATTACGCTCAACTCGTCGGCTCGTCCCTCCTCCCGGCCATGTGCTCCTCCACGCCGTGCGAAGAGCAAGAGCGGCGAGAGGGTGTAGCTGTGAACACAGGTTCTTATAAGTGAAGGACATGACTAGATGCAAACCGTAAGTCCCAGCCAATAATGGGGATGCTGAAGGGTTCGGAAAGGCCAAGGAATCGTTTCCTGGATTTTGTTGCGCAGCCGAAAACCATAGTGCTGCGCGTTAGAAAATGTTAATTGAAACGGCATTATGAAATCGAAGTGTTTAGAAAAATCATTCAACAATTTCGAGTACTTGGTACTCATTTACGGGAGAGCAGTAAGCCATCCCTCTAACGCTTCCTATGCTCTACCACCCGAATCGATGTGCGTGTTCTCTTGAAATGTTCGATACTTATCGGAAGTGGTTCAGCCACCTTATTAGTGTAGTCAGCTTCATCCTCCCCAAGCTTGGTCAAGTGAACTTGTTGTTGCGATAATTGGTTTATAATGCTAAACTTCAGAGCGCAAATTTGGTACTACACATAGAACACATAGCGCTTTTCATGCACTGTGTACGTTCATTTATGTTCCATATCAAATTTGCGCTCTGAAGTTTAGCCCCTTTTAGTATTCTGCACATTAAACGGTGTTGCACGATGCCGACAAGACTTTTTTTGCTGATATATTGGTCATGAAAGGTTTTGGCCTTAGTATACAGTGCTTAGGTAACAGCCACTGTTTTTGGGATATGTACCTGTTCTTGGCCTGCCACCACCGTCCCTTGCGGCGCTGGTCCGAGACTAGCCGGAGGGATCCCTTGGGGGGGTCCTGTTCGTGTCAGGGGAGCTCCGCCAGGCGCCGGTGGTTCCATACCCGCTTCCTTCTTGGGCTCCGCAGGGGCTGCAGGAGCAGGGGCTGCAGGAGCAGGGGCTGCAGGAGCAGGGGCCTGAACCGGAGAAGCCGCGGCAGACGCTGGTTTGGACGTCGGGGACATTGCGCCGGCCATAGGCGCTGGTTTGGACGCCCCAGCCGGTGACATTGCGCCAGCCGCAGGCGCTGGATTGTCCGGCTTTAACGGCGCGTCGACCCCGACAACCGCTGGAGCTAGAGAGAAAGAGAGAAGGCATAGGGGAAGCTAAAATTAAGTTTCACTACAGCATCCTAAGTGCCATGAAACTCCACGACAATGTTACGTCAATGACGAGTTGATCGATCTGCATTCTATATGCAATATATACCGTTACAACAGCAGTCGAAGTGCTGACCGCTTCAGCTCAGAGCCCGAGACAGCTCTATCTGTCGTTTTCATCGGGCAGGCTTGCGTATGATATGAGACATAGGGTTTCCTATTCATACACTAGAGGAAAGTCTGGCGCTAGTGTCTATGGTAGCTGGAACGCGTGGTGCTTCAACGAGCATGAGAAATATGAGTAATGCATGGATTTACCTGGTCTTTGAACTTGACGTTCGTTTTGACTTCACGTGGCTAGAAGCGGCTTTGTATCGAAACAACAATCGGCAATTGTTCACCAGTTCCGCTTCACTACATTAATTTTAGGCTTACCACTTCAAATTGGGTATAGCGAAATTCAAAAGGGTTCGTTGTTTTTATTAAAATAAAACCAAAACTCTGCAATACAAAAGCGTTTATTGTTTTCTTTAAAAGAAAACCAAAACACTGCAAAAAACGAAGCCGCAAGTGCGATTCGCCACCCTCAAGTGCGAAGACAGGGCGAATCCGTGTACTACCCGTCATTCCCATGGTCGTTGAACGATCGCAGCGCTAGAATCCCTTCCAGTTAAATTTAGGAAGCTATATATGGTCTAAGAGACTAGGCGTCAAAGCTTGGTCGTGTTGGTTGAACTATGGCCTCCGAGATTTGCCGGCGGCGGGCGCCGCCGGCTAATCTCGAAGACCATGGTCGAAGATTAGAAGGAACTCTGCACGAAATAAGACGGGGACAAAGAAGGACAGCGCTGTGTACGCGTCGTACTTCCTTGTCTCAGCTTTATTTTGCGCTGCGTTCCCTTCCAAGAGACGATAGCAATATGTACGTAGAAGTATGAGTATGGCGTGCGCCTGGCGAGGATGTGTACGCACGGAGGCTACAAGCCCATCTAAATGGTTGGCGTCTGGCTTGCTTGCGTTCCCACTCTCGCAAAAGCTGCCGCCACCACTTCATTGCTGAAAACACTACGTACCTGTGGTATCACGCATACCGCTAGTGACCTGGAAGCACAGGGCGCGCGGCAGTAACTCAGTGTATATGATTATTACGCGTTGTGCCACACAAAGACGCCGTAATATTAATAATAATAATAATGATAATAATGATAATAATAATAATAATAATAATAACTATTTTTACGTCACAAACCGACCACATGATTATGAGGAACGCCGTAGTGGAGGGCTCCGGAAATTCCAACCATCTAGTGGCCTTTAGCATAGTGGCCTTTAGCATGCCCACAGCACACGGTCTTCTGGCATTACCCTCCATCGAAATGCGACCTCCACGGCCGAGATCGAAGCCGTGACTTTCGGGTCCACAGTCGAGCGACGCCGCCGCAACCCAAACGCGGCGGCCACAAACACCCGAAGTACACCCTTTCTTTTAAAATGAGGGTTGAGAAATTGTCCACGCATGTCCGTACTTGACTGCAATATACGTCGAAAGACGATAGTCTTCTGGCTGGAAGCACTGCGTGAGATATGGCGCCATCTGGCAGTAATGTGCAGAAACGAAAGTTTTTTTTTTTAACTAAAGCCACTGGTATGTGACAGCAACGGGTCCTTTTATTTAAAGTACCTGAATTATTTATCGAAGCGAAGGAGACACCCACTTTTTCCTTCATAGCGTCGCATTGTCCGCACAGCGTTATCGACACTTCGGTTTTCATAATTACGTATGTATGCACTGCCCAACCCTTACGTGTTGACGTTGCGCCTCAAATATGCGTACTGTTAGCTGTTTGATTGACATTGTTCACAAGCATGAACGCAGCCACCAGATAAAGATGAGTGAGCTTTGAGCACGAGCTTAAACCTTCGCCTGGTGGCTGAATCATTGGACGGACGGACGGACGGACGGACGGACGGACGGACGGACGGACAGACAGACAGACAGACAGACAGACAGACAGACAGACAGACAGAGCAAATTTTTAATTTTTTTCGTTGAACTATCCCAAGAAAGCCTACCGTCTTTTAAAAAAAAACAACTTCCCTGACCGTAACTCTGCGCATTAGGCGATGGCGGGAAGAGTGCTACAAAGTAAAGATATGAAATTGACTTTGTGGCGACACACTGCGCACAAACCGGCGCAGTGACTCGACCACATACTGCCACACGCATCCAATGAAGGACAGCTCCACCACAGCGCCACCCAAAGCTTACGTCATCACCAGTGGTTATAAACGTAAGCTGCCAAGCTCTGACGATAATCATTGTTTTTCTAACCGTTCGAGCGCAGCGTCTACATTCGCACCACGCTGCTGCTACCACAATAATAGACAGTTATGTTTCATGTTGGAATGCCTTTTCCTATCGACGCGGCATCCCACAATTTCAAGCACCCCTTTATATACAGGGTGGAGGGGTATAGTACACGCCTATGGAAGTAAGAATGCGAGCAAACTAAGTTGTACAGACTCGCCTGTCCGTAAACGAAGTGTGCTACTGGCCCGCCGCCAAGGGAGGGGGGAAGGTCTTTAACGTTTCTACCGAAATTGTCAACGTCTTCAGCCAGTGTCCCCCTTCCCGGCGAAAAAAAAATCCGACTATGGCCCTGGTGTGCTTTATCACTCCGAAGTTAAATTTTCTTACCTCCTGGCAACGAAGACTGCATCCTCGACCTCTGTATCTGCAAAACCACTTGCACGACGACATAGAAGGTGATGAACAGTGCCAGGATGGGGAGGAACCACTTGGAGCCACCGAGGTTCGCTTTCTTCAGGCCGGTGGCGAATACGATGGTTGTCACTGGAACCAGTGTCAATGTCAATCAGTAATATGATGATGTTCTGTACTGTGACGTGGTTGCGACAGCGAAGAAAGCTAACGCAATCGGTAAAGATGAAACGTTCTATCTGATGAAAAGAAACTACAAGCAATAATCGATCTGCAATTGTAACAGCGAGAACAGACGTCGGTAATCAGATCATTGGCAGGGCACGAGCGCAAGTTTGAAGTTTCAAGTTTCAAGTTTATTTCAGCACAGTTGTTAATTTTTTTTATACTTTTGCAGTCATTCATGGAATAAGATACCATGAGTGGTGAGGAATGCGAGAAAAAAGCGCAATACAAACGCATCTTATCTAGCCCCACATTGCCGCAACACAAGGAAGAAAATGTGACAGCCTTCATGAAGCCATCTAAACCAGAAAAAAAAACTCAAATGTCTAACTGAAAGTGATCGCTCACGCAAGCCCCTGACAAATCGATTAAACGCTTCTTCTGCACAAGCTCGACAAAACAATCTCGAACAATAGCGAAGCGCCCCGCCGCAGTAATCTAGTGGCTAAAGTATTCGGCTGCTGACCCGCAGGTTGCGGGATTGAATCCCGGCTACGGCGGCTGCATTTTCGATGGAGACGAAAATGCTGTAGGCCCGCGAGCTCAGATTTGGTTGCACGTTAAAGAACCCCAGCTGGTCAAAATTTTCGGAGCGCTCCACTACGGCGTCTTCTCATAATGATATGTTTTTGGGGGGAGACGTTATCTATCTAAATAGCGAAGCTTAGCAAACATTGCGGCTGGGCCTGCGTCTGGTGGCCCAGAAAGTGTTTCTAGTTGAAACCCGAGTACATAAAAATATCGAAGTAATGGCATTTACTGGTATACACACCAGTTGGACGTACAGTCGTGAGGAACATGAAACAAACCACCACGTTTGGTGCAGTGGTTAATGGTGTCATGCGGACACGAGTGCGGCATATCGATTTGTGACACGAGCCACTTCGAATAAATATTTTGGCGTGAAGCAACATTCATGTGATTGGCAACTGCATGTAGCCTTTGTGGTGACTTAAACGTAGTTGCAGTGTTCCCTTTCTTATTTCTCACGACTGTGCGTATAGGCGGTTGCAACCTAAAAATAAATACCGCCATCAACTGTCGCTATCTCATCCCGGGAAATTCAATTGGGCTTCCTCATTTTTGTGGCATAAAACACCTTTCGCGTATTTCAGTTCTGCTGATGTTCTTATATGGACACGCTCGTATGTCCCCTTCGAATGTATTTATATGTATTCTACGTAGGGGCACGGCTATATGCTCTCCTATAGTAGAGTACCTAGTACTCTTAATCGTTACCCACGTTTTCTAAACACACGCTCGTATCGTTCAATTTCGGCCGAAGTTTCGAAAAGCTTGGGTAAAACTTCGAAAATTCCGACATCAGTCATTTCGCAACGTTGACTTTTGTTGCACTTGCAATCTAACTTTTGCTTGCGTCTATAGATAATATCGAAAGGAACTGCTGCAAATATTGATCACAAAGGAGGACCCACATTGTTTAAAGCTTCTCATTACCACACATGCAACAGTATTTGGTCATTTCCCTAAACACGTTGACATATGCCGTTCTCATAAACTTTACCTTTGAGTAAAGCACTTATCAAAAGCTTTCCGCTACTTTCAAGTACCTTTCGGTGGAAGATTGCGGCAGTGATTTTTTTGTTTTTCTGTAGTGCACCCACGACAACGAGGATGATAACGATGGAATACCGACATCCCCAAAGAAATGTCCCAGGGCAGGTTGCTTTGCTGGACACAACCTATAACTAATACAAGGTACAATCAAGTGAGCGATGGCATACTTGTAGCATGGTATATTTACGTGTAATTTTACCTCTTTTTGGCTGTAACGTCGTGGGCTAGAAAAACAAGTTTCTGTCATAAGGGATCAAACACGCAACATTGGAACTAGAAGTTCTGTACTCTTGGGCACTTGAGCTACGACAGCGTTCGTGCCTCCATGCACTTTAATGAGGTATTCCTGCGCGAGTTATTATTCTGGCAGTGTTAGCCAGAGCCACAGCAATGTCGGTGATTCATCACAACCATCACGATACTCCCAAACTGCCTAATAATGCGTACCAGCGAAGAGCTGCGCCATGTTGCCATTGCCCCAGTGCATCCAGTTGAAGATGTACCGGTTCGGTTCTTCCGGATGGCAACGGAACAGCGCCATGATTGGCTGAAATAAAATAACTAGGACGTCACCGCCAAGTGGTCATATAGAGACTGCAGAGCTACATTGCCAACAAGTGAGGCAGTGGATGCATAATAAAGATTACATGTCAATTCTGTGGCAATGCTGTGAGGTTATTTGCTCAGTATGTTCATGGCTTGAGGTGGGGGGGAGGGCAGGCTTTGGGACCTAGCTTGCACTGCAATAGCGAGAGTGTCATGCACGTGCAGTTCATTTTCCGAGCGGGATCGGCCGGCAGAAAACGACTCATTCGAGAGTCTGGTTTTCGAAAGCTCAGTAAGTCTTCGATGAAACTGGGATGGGAAAGTCAACCGCTCGTAACACCAGTTTAAACAAATATGTTGCCACGAGCGGAATAACAGAGACAGCCAGGAGTCCACGTCTTGCCCGCACCCAGACCAGGAAGCAATGTTTACTTCTTTCTCTACTTCCAAGCGATTTCACGCTACAGTTGATTGCTCATACCCATTTACCTGTGAGATTATTCCCTCTCCTCGAAAAGCATTGTCTCGATACTGGTGATGAGCGTTGCAAAAAAATTAGAAAGAAAAGACGCTATGATGGAATCTAACTACTGCATCGTAAAGCAAAAAAATGGGCTGGTGTCACAGACGTACTTAACAAAGAAAGGAGTTAGTACACAAGTCACATCGAAAATAAAGTGACAAAAAAACTCCCAAGCATTTCCCCGAGGGTGAACATGGTTAAGTGCGAATACACGGGGTGATGCTATGAGGGGTATTTAATTATTCGCACTATTATATTTATTAATCACACTATGGTGCCTTTATGGTGTAATGGTTCCTGGGAATCGCAATTTGATCACACGGGGGAGTTTACGTTATCTCACTGGCGAATGCCAACGGATTTTAACTTTACTCCCCCTCACGACCCGCTCTCGACGGGAGACTGAGAGAGAAGGCGGGCGCGCGAGAGAGAGCGGTGCGCGCGCAGCTGCAGCGAGCGAGGAGAGCGGAGGAGCGAGCGAAGGGGGAGGGGGTATAAGGCGCGTTACTGATACCGATATCAGCGTCGCGTCCATGGCTTATTCGGTAGAGCGTCACGCTGCGGCCCGCCAAGTCCTCTTTCTTTTAAAGATAGAGAGAAGACTGCGGACGCCGCCGACGGCGGTGGACGGTTTGGGGTCGCTTATAAAGTGTATTCACACCTAAAAATTAAGTAGTCATTGCATGATAAGTCAGTCCACGTTCGATTGACGACGCGAGAAATGTGGCTTTAGCCTTGACACATGCCCCACATCACTTTGTGGAAACTGATGGGACCGTTTTGTGGTGCCCTCAGGGAAAACTTCGTATGTAACGTCACTGAATGGCGTAGAACTTTGTACAGACCGAAGTAGTGCCGCAGAAACTTTTCAGAGTGACCACGCTGTCGGAGGTGGTCCACACCCAAACTTCATCGCCTAGTTGGAAGGTAACCTCTCGGTGTGTGACGTTGTAGCGGCGTGCGTCGGCAGTTTGGCGAGTCTGAAAACGGCGTCGGGCGAGTTGACGGGCCTCCTCGGCGCGTTGAGCGAACAAGCCAGCGTCCGCGTTGAACATGCCCAGGTTGTTGGGAAGGAGCATTGCGTAGAGCATTGTAGTGACCTTTCGACCATGAACTAAGCGAAATGGGGTGAAACCTGTACTCTCTTGGACTGCTGTATTGTAAGCAAAAGTTACGTAAGGGAGTATATAGTCCCAGTTCTTGTGATCAACGGCCAGATACATTGACATTATATCTGCAATGGTCTTGTTCAACCGTTCAGTGAGTCCATTTGTTGGGGGGGTGATAGCCCGTGGTGTTCCGATGTTCTGTACCACTTAGTCTCAGCACTTCTTGAAGCATATCTGCGGTGAAAGCTGTCCCACGATAAGTAATTATCGCAGCTGGCACTCCGTTACGAAGGACGATGCTGATGACGAAAAACTGGGCGATTTCGGCTGCGGTTTCTTTGGGCAAGGCATTTGTTTCGCTGTAACGTGTTAAGTATTCGGTGGCAATTACAATACACCGATTTCCAGACGAAGACGTGGGAAACGATCTGAACAAGTCAATTCCAATTTGATGGAATGGTGTTTTCGGTGTGGCGATAGGCTGTAGTAGTCCCGCTGGTCGGACAGGTGGAGTCTTATGGCGTTGGCAGTCGCGGCATGTGCGGACGTACTGCTTGACTGGCTTCGCGGGGCGTGGCCAGTAGTAGGAGCAGCGAATTCTTTTCAAGGTGCGCTTGTAGCCAAGGTGTCTGGATGATGGCTCGTCGCGACAAGCATGTAAAATATCGTAACGAAGCGAGGTCACTGCAACCAGTAGGTAAGTAGCCTGGATATAGTTGAAATTCTTCGTATAGAGGACTCCATCCCTTATGCAGAACGAGGCCAGCGAGTGTGCGAAGTTTTCGAGGAAGACTGCTTTTTCGGCCTTCGAGGTAGTCAATCAGCGGGCTCAGCTCCATGTCTTCGTGTTGTTGTTGAGCCAAGTCGGTTGCTGATACAGACGAAAGGAATGTATCATCCTCTTCAACGTCCACGTTCGTATTTCCGATTGGCGCACGCGGAAGACAGTCAGCATCGGTGTGTTTGTGTCCTGACTTGTGAATATTTGTAACGTCAAACTCTTGCAGCTGAAGGCTCCACCATGATTGACGGCCGGAAGAATCTCTGAAATTGACGACCTAGCATGAAGAATGGTGGTCGCTAGCTACCCTGAATGGGTGACTGTACCGATAAGGCCGAAACTTTGTGAAAGCCCAAACAACGGCTAAGCTTTTTTTTTTCTGTTGCAGAGTAGTTTTTCTCTGCGGATGATAATGTTCGACTTGCATAGGCAATCACGTGCTCTACGCCATTTTAGATGCGGAAGCATCTTATACTCGCGCCTTGTAGTGCGCCGTCCGCGCCGTCCGCACCACTTCTCGAACATTCGACAGCTGACGCGCGCGCATGCGCCGTCGCAGCCGTCGCCATCTGTGCCGCGCGCGCGCTTCTCCTTCGAGAACATTGCACATGCTGACAGCGCATGCGCCGTCGCGCTGTATATATACTCAAGGTCGGCGCTCGCTCGCTCAGTTGCCGCTCGTCCGTTGGTTTGTACGGCGCGTCGACGTCCGAAGTCGCCGTGAAATGAATGCCAACGAATCCACAAACACAATGATCGACGTCTCTTCGACCAGCGCCGCCCTTTCGCATACGTGTGTACGTGTTCACTCATTTAACACCCCCTCCTACAACCACGTTAACCAATTTAGCCATCGACCCAAGTAAGTCGCAATTTAACACCCCATTTCACAACCACGCTAACCAATTTAGCCATCGACCCAAGTAAGTCGCACTTTAACACCCCGTTAACCAATTATATGCTCCGCATCCTCCTCAGTGTTCCCCCGAGGGAAGCTGCGGGCAATTTTTTTGCCATTGAATCAATATAGCTCCAAGTCTGACGTTGCTGGCATCCGTGTGTAGCTCTGTGGCAGCGTTGTCGTCAAAGTGACCGAGTACAGGTGGGGCTTGGAAATTGTTTCGTAGCGTGTCAAAGGCGTGACGCTGATCCTGACCCCCAAAAAAATGGTACGCCGTCTTTTGTAAGTTCATTTAGAGGATGAGCAATTTCAGAAAAGCCTTTGACAACGCGTCCTGTAATATGCACACAGTCCCAGAAATCGGTGGAGATTGCGCTTGTTTGTCGGGACAGGAAATGCGGCAACAGCACTCGTTTTCTCAGGGTCTGGGCGTATACCGGCGTGGCTGACAACGTGACCAAGAAACTTCAGTACCGTCGAAAGAAAAATGGCATTTCTCAAGTTTGGGAGAAAGTCCAGCTGTTCGAATCGCCTGAAGAACTGTCTGCAAGCGCTGGACGTGCTGCTCAAACGTGTCCGAGAAGACGACCACATCGTCGAGGTAGGCAAGACACTATTGTCATTTTAGCCCAGAAAGAACCGTGTCCATCATTCTTTGAAAAGTAGCTGGTGCCGAGCGTGAGCCGAAGGGAAGGACCCTGAACTCGTAGAGTCCGCCAGGAGTAATGAAGGCGGTCTTTTCGCGGTTGCGCTCATCAACAGCAATTAGATAATAGCACTGCGTAGATCCATGAAAGAAAAGTAACGCGCTCCGAATGCGGTCCGGCGAGTCATCTATTCGTGGTAAAGGATACACGTCTTTCTTCGTGATCTTATTCAACTGTCGGTAGTCGATGAACAATTGCAATGTATCGTCTTTTTTTCTTTACTAACGCAACAGGAGGCGCCCAGGCACTGGTAGATGGCTGAATGACATCGCCCTTGAGCATCTGCTGGACCTGTTGGCGTATAGCGTCTTGTTATTTTTGCGAAACTCTGTAGGCGTGTTGTCGAATGGGTCTCTCGCTGGGCTAGGTGATGATACGATGATTAGCAAGCGGCGTTTGAATCCCTTTGGAAGTCCTAGCGAAGCAGTCCCGAAATGAGGCGAGTATCTTCAAAAGAAGTTCCCGTTGTGCGGATGGTAGATCCTGGTTTATACCGAGAGTGCTTGCGAATGTCATGGCGGGAAGGTCGCACGATGAAAGGGCAGATAATGTTGAGGGACCAGGGACGTCGGCAATATCCTCAAGGTATGCGATCGCAGCGTGTTTGGTAAGATGAGCGATACTCCTTGCTGAAATTCGTGACTAATAGGTAAACCAACTTCCTCCTGGGCTAAACAATACTTCGGGCAACGCAGATTTGTTGTGCACAAAGTAGGGACAAATTTCCTTCCGCAATTACAGCATCGCGGGCGTCTTAGTAAAATTCAACGGTGATTAAGAGGCTGCTGCGAGGAGGCAGAGTAAAATATTCGGAGGATACATGTAGGGCAGCCTTCGATAAGTGAGTGTTGTCAGGTTCAGGATAAAACGGGTCCTCGAACAGCACCTGCAAGTCTCGTAGGTCAATAATTGCGCCGTATTCGCGAAGAAAGTCCAGTTTTAGAATGAGGAGATGGGAACACACAGGTAGTATTGTCCCGACGTCAAAACAGAGGTCTTGCCGCAGAGATTGAGACACCAGAAGCAGGTCGGTTCTTTTAATAGAACGCGCAAGAGAGTTCTTCTTTTTTATCCATTTCCTTGTACTTCATGGCACATGCACAACTGCTATTGTCTTTCTTTTTGACAAGCACGTGACAGTTGCCCGCCTTCGAAAGAGGCATCGTCCCGATGCGCAACTTAGGCGCTCTACCAGGCGTATGAAGTGCTCGCGTCAACTGGATAAATACGGTTTCATACCCACGACGTGTACGACTTCGGGTAAATGCTTTTGGCACTTAGAACTACAGCCAGTGTGGGAACAACATCATAGTTCACGTCGTTCAAGCGTCGCGTGACGCTATATGGACCTAAGTACCGTCTTAGCAGTTTTTCCGACAGTCCACGCCGACGTATCAGAATTCAGACCCAGACCTTGTCGCCTGGTGTGTAGCTTATAAACTTGTGTCGGGGGTCGTACCGTTGTGCATCTTCATGCTGTTGATGACAGATGCGCACACGCGCGAGCTGTCTGGCTTCCTCGGCGCGCTGAGTGAACTCTTCGGCGTCTACATGGATGTCGTCAAACTCATGCGGCAACATGGCGTCCAACGTTGTCGTGACTTCGCGATCATAGCCCTTTCCGACCCCGAGTCTAGTAAACTGGACATACAAAAAAAGCTATTACTACAACTAAAAATCGGCCAAAGCGAAACCGAAACCAATTTTCAAGCTTTCCCCAGACCATGAAAAATATCTCAATTAAACTAGTTCCTGCCTTGGCCGCATAGGCTTGAGGGGGCAGCACAGAGTAATGGCGTCTTACAGCGGCAGGCCGCCACGTGCAACGCGCTCAAGTAAGTGGTTTTTTAGAAAGAGTCATGTTTGTTTAATTGATGTAGCAAAATTTCGTCTTGTTAAATAAACTCAACTCGAAATGATGTTATTTAAAGATCGCCTCAAATAAGGGTAGTTTGTGCACAACGCGACAATATTTTTATGTCCAGTGCACTGGACACTGGGATTCAATGCTTGCGTTTCGTTGAAAAATATCCGTGAACGGGGTATTACGTTTGATTTTTAATACGTGACCCAGAAAATAATAGTTTCTAACTTAAAATCGAAACATTTCTAAAATTTATTGTTTTTTCTTGCAAACTAAGTTTGAACATACTTTGGTTGTTTTGTTTGCAGAAAAAGCGCTGACTGATGACGAAATCCAAGAACTATTGTTTGGAGACGAGTCAGATCTTGATGTGGATTCAGACTCGGGCGACGAAGCGGAAAAATTTCAACCGGAGTCCGCGCTTCATAGCGAAGAAAGCGACGAAAACGAAGATAGTTCCAGTGAAGATGAAAATGTCAAAAACAAGAAGTTTGAGAAAACACTTTTAGAGGAACGTACACGCCAAAAAGCTGCACAGACCTGGAAAGTGCAAGCATTTTCGGCTCCAACTGACTTCGAAAAAGCTACAGCCTCACTGGCCTGTCAGGAGCCTCAGACGCCTTTGACATATTATAAGGAGTACTTTGAGGACGACTTTTCGGAATTTGTAGCGACGAGAACTAACTTCTACTGGGTCCAGACAAATGGAACCACGCTAGGTATGACAGCTAAGGAGGCCAAAGCTCTCTTCGGCATCCACATCGTAATGGGCAGCCTGAAGTTTCCTCAAGCGCATATGTATTGGGCAGCAGCGACCCGAGTATCATTGATTGCTGATGCCATGCCGCGAGATCGATTCTTCCGACTCAGAAACGCCTTGCACGTCTGCAACAATGACAGCGACCAAGATGACAACAACCGATGCTGGAAGGTTCAGCCGCTTTTAGATCGTGTGAGGAAATCCTGCCTGAAAATTTCGAGGTCGCATGCAGCCTGTGTGGATGAACAAATGGTTCCGTTTACAGGAAGAACACAACTGCGTCAGTACGTTAGGGGCAAGGCAAACCCGACTGGACTGAAGAACTTTGTGCTTGCCGACCGTGTAGGGAGGGTACTGGACTTTGAAATTTACCAGGGTGCCACGACACCAATTCCCTCAGAGCACAAGGACCTCGGAATCAGCGGAGGGATTGTCATGCGGCTTGCTGAAACGATGCCTCCTTGGGAGGACTGCGTGTTGTGTTTTGACAGGTTTTTCACGTCGGTGCCGCTAATTGAGCGTCTTCTGAAGCAAGGAATGTTCGGTCACGGTACTGTTATGACGAACCGAATAAGGACAACCTTGAAGTCTGATAAAGAGCTGCTTGCTGATGGGCGCGGATGAAGCCACGAGAAGGTGAGCGCTGGCGGCGAAATGGTTGTGGTTAAATGGATGGACACGAGGTCAGTTACGCTGCTGTCCTCGTGTTGTGGAACCGAACCAGTGGACACCACAAAGCGATACGACAAGAAGCAAAAAAATATGTTGAAGTAGAAAGGCCAGCGTGCGTCCGTTTCTACAACAATCATAAGGGTGAAGTAGACCTGAACGACTTCCTGATCAGCTTCTACCGCATAAGAATGAAGACTAAAAAATGGTCTGTTAAGGTCATTTTTCACTTCACTGATCTCGCTTTGGTGAACAGTTGGCTCAATTACAAGGAAGACACCAAAGAGGCAGGCTACACAAAGAGCCAAGTGCTGCATCTGCTAGACTTCAGGATGCAGGTAGCAGAAGCTCTTATCAGAGGCTCCGAAGAAAGAAAACGCCGTGGACGGCCATCTGCGGATGCTGTTGGTCATTCTGAACACCACCACAGGGCTGCCGTCCAAATTCCCGGACCGGACGTTCGTTTTGAACAAGAAGGTCATTGGCCGGATCCGCAAGTAATGACCAGCTCTCCTAGGTGCCGGCTTTCCGGTTGCAAGGCCAAGTCGCAAGTTCAATGCTCTAAGTGCAAGGTGTTTCTCTGTCTGAAAGTAGGCAAGAACTGTTTTCGTGATTTCCATCACAAGTGAACGCCAGAATTGACCAAAAGTTTGCATGTTTTCACCAGCAGAAAGACGATGATGCAAGACCTTGCAGCAAATTGCGTGCTTCAAGTAGAAATTTTTTATATGAAGCCGGGCGACAACTATTTTTGTGATTTTAAAGCGAACTGAGATCCCAAGATTCCCCAAAGCAATATTTTTCAATCAGAATTGTTCATTACATTCAACTTCCTTTGGAATAAATAAGTCCTAGTGTCCAGTACACTGGACGTGGTTCTCATGAGTAATCTGTTGTACGTGGTGCCTTGATAATTTTTTTGCATGAATTCTGACAGCTTCTAAGCCAGAAAACATCCCCACCAATATTTTTGGTTGGCCATAAAAAATTCGGGATTGAAACGGATAGATCAGCCTGAACGGCGTCATTCCAATGGTTTCTTGTCGAGCGGTGTTATAGACAAAGGTCACGTACGGCAATATCTTATCCCAGTTTTTATGTTCCATGTAAACGTACATGCTGATCATGTCTGTGAGGGTCCTATTGAGGCGTTCCGTCAGTCCGTTTGTCTGCGGATGGTATGCAGTTGTTCTCCAGTGAGCTGTACCGCTGAGGTTGAGAACCGACTTCAAAAGCTCTGCGGTGAAGGCAGGTCCTCTGTCTGCGATCACTGCTGTCGGAGCGCCATGCCGAAGGAGGATGTTTTCAATGAAGAACTGAGCGGCTTCTGCTGCTGTGCCGCACTGCATAGCTTTAGTCTCCACATAACGGGAGAGGTAATCGGTGGCCATGATTATCCATCTGTTCCCTGCTGCGGAAGTTGGAGAGGGACCCAGGAAATCCATTCCAATCTGGGTGAACGGCTTCGCTGGTGCTTCGACTGGATGTAAAAGTCCGGCTGGCTTGCTGGGAGGTGATTTGCGTCTTTGGCAGTCGGTGCAAGTTCGCACGTGATGGTTAACAGCAGCGGGTAACTTTGGCCAGTAGTACTTGCATCGTAGTCGGCACAATGTTCGGGCGTAGCTTAGATGACCAAAAGTTGCTTCATCTTGGCACGCTTCCATAATTTCTTTTCAAAGAGAGGCAGGCACGACGAGCAAGTGCGGGTTGCCGGTTGGTAAGGAGTCTTTCTTATAGAGAACATCGTTTCGCGAAGCAAAAAGATGGTAGTCCTCTGGCAAATAACCGCGGCACATCCTTCTAAATATTCGGTCGTCCTTCTAAATATTCAATGAGTGGTAACAGCTCGGGGTCACTGTGCTGCTCCTGTGCAATAGTGGCCATGTTGACAACTCCCAAGAATGCCGCGTCGATGTTTTCGTCATCACGAGCGACAGTCTCCACTGGCGACCGTGAGAGACAGTCGGCGTCGGTGTGCCGCTTCCCAGATTTATAGACGATGGTCATGTCGAACTCTTTAAGCCTTAGGCTCCAGCGCGCCAAACGGCCAGATGGATCTTTAAGGTTGGTGAGCAAGCACAAAGAGTGATGGTCGCTAACAACCTTGAAGGAGCGGCCGTACAAATATGGACGAAATTTGATGACTGCCCACACCACGGCGATACACTACTTCTCGGTGGTCGAGTAGTTCTCCTCCGTGCGAGAGAGGGTTCTGCTGGCGTAGACTACTACTCTTTCACAGCCGTCTTGCCACTGCACCAGAACGGCACCCAGACCTAGATTGCTGGCGTCAGTGTGAAGTGCTGTAGGGGCTTCCTGGTCGAAGTGTGCGAGAACTGGAGGTGTTTGCAGGCGTTGTCGTAGTTCATTGAAGGCCAATTGTTGTTTTTCACCCCAAAAGAAGGAGACGTCAACACGTGGGATTCGTGTCAATGGCGCCGCAATAGACGAAAAGTCTTCGATAAATCGCCGATAATAGGCACACAACCCTAAGAAGCGTCTCACGGCCTTTTTGTCGCGTGGTGCAGGAAATTGCGCTACGGCGTCTATTTTTGCCGGGTCAGGTCGAACACCCTCGTGACTGAGGACGTGGCCTAGGAAGCTGAATTTGTTAAAACCAAAATGGCATTTTTCCGGTTTTAAAGTAACGCCGGCCGAACGTATGGCTTGGAGGACGGTAAATAAACGGCTAAGATGTTCCTCGGATGTTGCTGAGAATACAACATCGTCCAGATACACCAAGCATGTTTGCCACTTCAGGCCTGGTGGTACGGTGTCCATGAGACGATGAAAAGTGGCTGGCGCCGAGCACAACCCAAAAGGAAGCACCTTAAATTCGTATAGACCATCAGGCGTCACGAAGGCCGTTTTTTCACGATCTTTCTCGTCGACTTCTACCTGCCAGTAGCCCCTTCGGAGGTCCATTGAAGAGAAATAGCGCGCATGACGCAGCCGATCGAGTGAATCGTCTATGTGGGGCAGTGGATATATACGTCTTTCTTCGTGACTTGGTTCAACTTGAGATAATCAATACAGAAGCGCAAGCTGCCATCTTTTTTCTTGGCCAAACCACGGGGGACGCCCAAGGACTTTTCGAAGGTTGTATGACGTCATCCGCGAGCATCTTTTGTACTTGCTTCTGAATCTCCTCGCACTCTTTCGGAGCCACATGGTAGGGGTTCCCGAATCGGTCACGTGTTGTCTTCAGTAATAATGCGGTGTTTGGTCAATGGTGTTTGTTGGACCTTTGACGTACGCGAAAAGCAGTCTTCGAATGGGTGTATAAGTTCAAGCAGGCGCTTCCTATCAGAGGGCAGTAGCGTAGCAGATGTCCACCGACAAAGTTGTCGAGGCAGGGACAGCCGCGTCATCTGGTTGCAAGGCAAAACAATTTCCGGCTTGGTCAACATCGTCGTAGTAGGCAATCGCGGTACCCTTCAGGATTTGACGGCGCTCGCTGCTGAATTTCGGGAGGAGAACTTCTGCCTGTGCACCAGTAAGCGCCAGGACGCCCCTCGTGATGGAAACGCCTTGAGTGAACAAAATAGCGACTATGTGCTCCGCTATCACATTTTTATAGCAAGGACATCCACTGGACACCGACACAAGGCAGCAGGATCTCGGTGGGAGTGTCACATCGTCGGCTATTCGCAAACGGCCGCGTGGTTCTTCGCTGCTGTTGTCGGCATACAGATGTGCGCAAAACGTCACCATACGTTGAGGGATGTTGATAACAGCGCCATAATCTTGAAGAAAATCCATGCCCACAAGTAACTCTTTACAGCAGTATGGCAACAGGACGAAAGTGGCCACGAAGCTAGAATCCCCGATGCGAAGTCTAGTGGTGCATTTACCCGTGGGAGTCATCAGCTGACCACCAGCACTCCTTATGTGCGGCCCTGTCCACGGTGTCTTGACCTTTCTAAGGCGTCGGCGAGCTCTTGTCGCATGATTGAGAAGTCGGCGCCAGTGTCGACCAGTGCTGTAACGTGATGTCCGTCAATGAAAACGCTCATATCGGCACGTACAACTTCATCGGCATTAGTATTTGTTGTCGTATTCGTCGTAGTAGTATTAATAACTTTTTGCGATAATTGGGGGAACTTTTCAGTGTCTCGACGATTGGCAACCTTGCCCCCGAGGTCGCATCAGTTAGTTTCCCCGGCGTGGGCTAGGCGAATGGCCTCTGGTGACGTCCGCGCAGCTCTGGGGGAAGTCACGTGGACGCGCAGGTGATGGAGATCGCCAGCGACGCGGTGCAGTTGCTTGGGCAGGCGATGGTTGATCGGTATCGTGGGCACGACGGTCTTCGGAGCGGAAAGAAGCGGGACGAGAAAAGTTCCCGAACCCGGAATCGCCATGACGGCCGTAGCGGGCAATGTGACCGGGTTCTCCACAGCGGAAGCAAATAGGTCGACGGTCGGCCATGCGCCATAAATCAGTTCGGCGAACTGGTGGTCGTCTCGTAGAATCCCGTTGCCACCAAGGTACGGCAGCGGGTCGTGGCTGGAAGGGCGGCGCCACAAATGTCGGTGCAGGGCGACGGACCACATCAGCGTAGCTCACTGGATGTGGCTCAGGGCTTGGCGCGGGTGGTGTAATGGCTTGCCTCAACTCCTGGCGGACGATTTCGGCAACAGATGCGACTGGAAGTTGGGCAAGGGGAACAGAGAGGGCCCGAAGTTCCTCACGCAGTATTTCCCTAATCATTTGTCAGAGGGAACTTTCGCATATGGCAGTGTTCTGAGCTGCAGTACTTACTGCCGTGTGGTTCTGCAGGTGGTCAAAGTGTTGGCGTCGTTGTTGCAGTGTGCGCTCGATGACAGTCGCCTCTCTTATGAATTCATCTACTGTGGTAGATGGATTTCGTACGAGGCCCGCAAACACTTGTTCTTTAACACCCTGCAATAGGTGACGCACCTTCTTCGCCTCGGGCATGTCAGGGTCAGCTCGTCGGAACACACGGATCATACCCTCGGCGTACATGGCGGCTGTTTCATGGGGTTTTTGCACGTGGGCCTCAATCACTTGCTGTGCGCGATCCCGTTGGTCCGAGTTCAAAAAAGTAGCGAGGAGCTTTCGACGGAAGTCTTCCCAAGATTGGAATGTAGCCTCGCGGTTCTCATACCACGTGCGAGCGCTATCTTCTAGTACGAAATATGCACGGCCAAGTTTGTGCTGTTCGCTCCAGTGGTTGGATGCAGCGACCCGTTCGAACTGTTCGAGCCAGTCGGCGACATCCTCGTACTCTTCCCCACGGAAAACTTCAGGAACGCGAGAATGTTCAAGAGTCACCTGCGAGGGAAAAGTGGTCTGCGATGGCGGGATAACCGTGGATGTCGTAGGTGCTGCCATGCTGGAAAGAGGCGGAACAGGTGTGGATTCGGGACTTAGGCCTAGTAGGTGCCAACTGAATCGGTGCACTGGAGTCGTGACGAGGGGCTGAGTCTCTGGACTAGATGAACGGGTCCGAGCAAGACTGTCCTGCATCAGGTTGTAGGCTCCAGCACCTCCACCAGTGTCCAGACGTCAAAACAGAGATCTTGCCACAGAGATTGAGACACCAGAAGCAGGTCGGTTCTTTTATTAGAACGCGCAAGAGAGTTCTTCTTTTTCGTCCATTTCCTTGTACTTCATGGCACATGCACAACTGCCATTGTCTTTATTTTTGACAAGCACGTGACAATATGAGGAAAGACCCTGTGAGCGTCGAAGCACGGACTCGAACGCGGGCTGTGCACATTCCAGTCGGCGTGACGAGGTGGCCCCCTGCCGTGCGCAACGGGGGTCCTTGCCAAGGGGTAGTTACTTTCCTATGTTTGAGTCTCAGGGCTCTGCTCATAACCGAATAATCGGCGCTGGCGTCGACGAGGGCAGTGACGACGTGATTATCGACGTGTATGGTGATGTTGGCGGAAACAGTCTTATGACTTTCGGAAATGACTGAAAGCTAGGTGGCGTGGCGCGAAGAGGTGATGGTGATCGTGATTGGTGGCGTTGACCAAGGCGAGGAGCTTGCTGGCCCGTAAGGTTCGCTTCGATGTCGCGGGGACGCTCGCCGCAACGCGGGCCCCGAGCATCAGGGTGGAAGCCATGGAGACCAAGTTGGCGGTACTGGCAATTGCGGTAGACGTGACCCGCTTCGCCACAGTCGTAGCAGAGTGGACGGTTATTCGGCATACGCCACACGCTGGCCTTTGTGGCGTTCTGTCGCGATCTAGACGGATGATGAGTGGGTACACTCGGAAACCTTGAGGCGGGTGGCGGAGTCGAAGAGGTGCCCTGGAATCAATGGCTAGCCTGATTTAATGTCCGAATAGTGGGATTCGGAGCATGTGGTGCAGGAGATCGCAGGGTGGCCGCATAAGTCAGCACATGGGCCTCAGGCCTTGTTGGTGTGAGTTGGATGACCACCTGTCTGATCTCGTTTCGGATGAAGTCTGTGAGAGCATTTACGGGTTATTGGGGTCCCACTGCTTGGAGTTGGTGCAGCTCGTCCCGCACGACGCTTCTTATGAACTCTGCGAGGGCACGCCTCTAGCTGTCAGCCCCGATAGAGCATGCAGCAGTGGTGACGTCATGGCGTTCATACTGTGACGACCGATGCTGGAGAGTACGCTCCATTGTGGATGCCTCATTTATGAACTCAACCACAGTCGTCGGTGGATTGCGCCAGAGTCCAGCGAAGAGCTGCTCTTTTACCCCACGCATTAATTCCGCACCTTCTTTTCCTCGGACATTGCAGGGTCGGCACGCTTGAAGAGTCGAAGCATGTCCTCGACAAACATCGAAACTCTCTCGTTAGGTCGTCGGTGCCAAGACGAGATAGCCTGCTCCGCTCTCTCCTTCCTTTCGGCGCTGCGGTACGCATCGCGAAACTGTCGGCTGAACCCTTGCCCCGTCGCAAAGGAACCCTCGTGATTCTCGTACCACGTTTCGGCAGAGTCTTCCAACGAAAAGTAAACTGTCCACAGCTTGCGAGCTTCATCCCATTCGTTGATGCTGGCAACTCGATCGAAGTGGTCAAGCCAGTCATCAACATCGTCATAAATGTCTCCATGGAATGAGCATGGTGTTCGCGGCGCATGAAAAACATGCGGGAGAAAATAGGCGTCGTTCGTTTGACTCGCCTGGTTGGTAGTCGAGGTTGCCATCTCGTCTTGAGAGAGAGGACCGTATTCGGGAGATAGTCCTCGCAAGTGGCCACTGCTTCTTGTCGTGGGAACTGTAGCTGTCTCCATGTAGCTCTGTGTGTCGGCTGAAATTGTGGAGCCAATGTGCATTTACCCAGCACCATCACCAATGCCACGAGCGAAATAACAGAGACAGCCAGGAGTCCACGGCTTGCCCGCACCCAGAACAGGAAGCACTGTTCCCTTTTTTCTCTACTTCCAAGCAATTTCACGCTACAGTTGATGGCTCATACCTTTTTACCTGTGACAATATATAAAAAGATTATCTCGAGTGCCATCACAAGAGAGCATGATTCGGCTGTAATGCAACGCTTATCATCTAACGAGCAAGCGTTTCGATGGGTTGCTTTTTGCCAGACCACCTGGGAAAGTGGAGTGTGCTTGGCACTGTTGATATCTGAGGGCTTGGGAACAGCCTGCCTACCTAGTGAACATGTGCAATCCGGCGTAGCGGGTTCACTTACTCGGATGTAGCGGGTAGCCGCGACATCTTTGTGCTCTTGACCGCATCAACGCACCGAACGCGCACAACGCACTCTCAGTGTTAGAAGCGAGGGAATGGACAAAATGTACAGTCACGAAGCATTTCAACAAGCCTAACGGGTCTACGCATGTGCGTGAGTGTCCCAGTAAGTTGTGTAACCAGGGGTAGGCACACAGGGCACGTACTCTCTCCCCCCTCCCCCCACTGAGTTTTTTTCTGCCACGGGATAGAGTAGAAAACTGCCCTTCCCACTTCGGATCAAAGAGGTGCCCCACATCAAACATCAGCCTACGCGTCTGGTTCCAGTCCCAGATATTTGCTAACGGTGCAGAGAATGCGTTCCTAATTTCACGAGGGTCACATTAAATCCAATTAAAAGGCTAATGTGATCGCAGAAAAAGAGCTAATGCGGTGCCTCCTTGATTCACGTGGCCAAATGGAGATCTCGGAGGCTGCATTCACCGGGTTGAAACGAAATACGTTTTTTCTCAATTGTGGCGAAAGTCCTCGAGGTTATTTGACGTCTAAATAGCGTTGCGGAAGAATAACTGGGAACGGGTGGCGCGGTTCTCGCCAGGCCCGGTCAACCAACGGTGGCTGAACTGGATATATAGTCTACTAATGGATCGTTCGAGCACAGCTCGCCAGATAAGTTGGGGTAATATTCTTCTGTGGCTACTGCACAAGGGACAGCGTAAACTGCAACAAAACATGACAGACACAACATAGGTAGACAGTTGTGCCAGTTTCTTGTTTTGATTTGCCGTACAGTTAATACTACAGCAACAAGCAAAATTAACAAATTATCTCTAAGTCTGTATAGACAACTTACGAGTCTGAAATGTATTGTTTTAATAAAGCGGCTGAATGGGATTCAGCTTATGCTTTTCTTTTACAACGAACGATGCGGATGTTTAAAAAATTATTTCGGAGTGTTTGGTGTAATATCTTTTCATACACAAAGACAAAACCACAAAATAATGTATTATTTGCGTACCTGGCAGACTCCGAGGGTCACCGCTGTTATTCCCAGAATCGGGTGCAGGTTCCCGCTCTGCGGTACGGAGAGTACATGTATGAAACAATATTAAAGCATGTTCACTCGCTTCCCTTTGTATTTTGTACTACGCTTGCCTGCAAGCACTGCGCAGTACACGTTGGTAACAGAAACAGCGGGACGTAACTAAGGGGAAGCTTGTAGCTTTGTACATTTGATTCCTGATTCAATGCAACTGCGGCTTGGGCTCTACATGACGCTTCAATGTGCACTCCAATAGCTGTCGGAAGCCTGTCACATGCATAGCTTTTTTCACAGTGTTAAGCACAGAGCTCACGTGATGGCTCCAAAAAGGAAAGGAAAGAAACACACAACGCAAAAGTACCACATATCATCCTGTCCCGTGCTGTCATATAAATTCAGCACTTAACACGTTTACAATGTTGCGACAACAAGGCCAGAAACCTATGCCCTCGCCAGTTTTTTTTTTCTATATCTGTACGTACTCGATGGTGCTTCGTTGACCTTAAGCTCAGCATTTAAAGCGTTTCCGAGAAACTTACAGAAAAGCAGCATAATCTAGCCGTAACAGGTATATAAGACGTTAGTTGTACTGTTTCTAGTGTCATCATCATCATATGCCTGACTATGCTCACTACAGGACAAAGACCTCTCTCATAATCCACCAATTAACCCAGTCTTCTGCTTTCTGCTGCCACGTTATACCTGCAAACTTATCAATCTGATCGGCCCACCTAAATTTGACTCCCCTTCGTGCGTTTGGGTTCTCTGGGAGCCCAGTCAGTAACCTTTCGGACCAGTGGTTAGCCTACCTAACTTATACGTGCCCGGCCTATGCCCATTTGTTCTTCTTGATTTTTTTTTATTTCTTTCTGATACAGAAAGAGGAGTAAGAGCTAAAGGCCGTATTGCCTGACACAGGCTCCTACTCTCATGCGCATTCGGCATTCGTGTACATGTTTGCATGCGATGCGAGTATACAAACAATAGAGCAACCAGAAAAATAAAAACATGCATGTACATAATTGTAACTGCAAATAAAGCATTACAGGTAGACATCATACGTGAAAACTCTTCATGAAAACAAACATATCATACAGACACTCAAAGAATATATACCTATACGCATTAAATTGTGAATTTTCAAATTGTAGTTCCAAACTGTATATGCAGTACACGTAGAAAATTAGACAGATATATTTTATTGATAAGTTATCGTGGAATGTAAATAAAGTTCTTTATAATTTTTTTAAATCGGGGTGCATGAAAATCTATATGTTGTTCAACAACGTTCAATAGCCGGGGTACTTGATACTCAAGGTCCTGACGCCCGTAGTTCGCATAAGTGGTGGCATTCTCATTTGGTGGCGTAATTGATATCGAGGATCGATATCGAGGAATTGATATCGTTTGGTGGCGTAATTAATTTCAACTACGATGTCCTTAACCCCGGTTTGTTTCATGGCCAACTCTGCTCTCTTCTTGTCTCTTAAGCTTGCATCTATTATTTTCCTTTCCATCGCTCGCAGCACCGTCCTCAGTTTAAGCTTCACCCGCTTTGTTAGCTTCCAGGTTTCTGGTATACGTACGTAAGTACCGGCAAGATGCGGCTGTTATATACCTTCCTATTGAGGGTTAGGGGTAAATTACTAATCTGTATTTTAATAATTGATATATCAATGCGAAGCAGGTAAAATGAACGCCAAGACAACGTGCCGCCAGTATAGGGACCGGCCCTTAACTATGGGGCTACGCGCCTTTCGCAACATTTGGATAGTGCAGGTCCCGTCCCTGCCGGCTGCCGGCGGCAAGTCGTCTTTCCGGTTCCTTTGCTTTCATCACATCGATGTCACAGCTACTGCAATACACTTAAAACTGCATAGTTAACGTTCCCTCTACCTTACTTACCTTCATTATCTGCTGGTTTTCTTCAAGTTGGTATCAGCCAAAGAAACTAACCCTGGGTATTCTCTTCTAGGATTATATGTATGCGTGTATTTCAAGAGTTTGAGAGAATAAAAGCGTTAAAGTTTACTCACAAAGCTCCATCCCCCAATGGTGTAGAATATAACCGCCACGCTTGTCAGCATAGTTACTACAGCGGTCGCCATCAAGCCTCGGTGGAGCTGCAAAAAATTTTAAAAACGTTTCATAAAGCAAAGTCCTAAACACTGCAAACATCACAAAGAACACATAGCCTGCACCTATCGTGATAGCTTAGTGGTCAAAGGGACCCTAAAAGGAAAACATTTTTTCTCGTATTGGTAACTTGTCTTTTTTTTTCTTTTGCGATTACAAAATCAACGCGCCTATACAGGGTCAAGACAAGCTAGCAAGAAAACGCGGGAGGCGACGCCATTTCAAAGTTTCCCGCACCAAATGCAGTGACGTCATGGATTTCTGACGGAGTCTACTATGTCTTAAGCAGATCTTCGTCAGTGAAAATTGCATACATCATTCCCTGAGGGGCCTATAGACTGACATATTAAGGTTCGGGAGTCTTTGTTGAGCCAACGTTGCTGGAATACTAAAAGTACACTTTCACATTCGTGACGGCACGTGCGGAGGTTTAGGTTTGAATAGAAAATTTTAAGCTTTATTTTCTGTTTTATAAATTAACCGATGATAACGAAATTATTGACATTGTAGTTCGGCGAGAACAATTTATCCATCTAAATCAATTGAGTGTTCAGCTTTAGTGCCCGTGTAAGTAGCGGTGCTGTAAATCTCGAGCACGCGAGTTCGAATTCCGTCGCCTGGGACCACGCTGAAGTAAGGGTAAAATTTAAAGTTCCTGTATTTACGTTTAAACGCATATTAACTACAGTTATTGAAAGTTATTATAAAGTCTCCCTTTATGGTGTGACTTATACCCTTCCCATAACTCCTCGACGTTACATGCCAAATGTACGAAGAGGAGACGCTATAGTCTTATAAAAGCGAAAGTATACGTGAAATGTGGGTTCAATGTGTAGCTCTGAAGCTATTATGCTTATTGTACCGAAACAAGATAACTTGAGATATAATCTTGACATATATAGCTCTGTTTTATTTCAGCGCTTGACCAATATTTTTTTTCTTGTCGCATTCCTGCACCACGGTTTTTTTATTCAGGTGTTGTTCTTGTTTCTTTTATTATTAGTATATAAAAAATAGCACTGTTCATAGAACCTAAAGCTCTCCACTGGCACTAAGAATGGAGGAATGATTGAATGAAGTAGGCACCATGCTAGCATTTTGTGCGAAAGACAAATGCAGTATACTTACGAAGAACCAGACTTTGTCTCCCAAGATGAGCGAGCCCTCCCAGGATGGCTTGAAGTTGCGCGCGATCAGTATGGCGAGGCTCACGAGGTAGAGCCAAGCCAAGATCATCAGGTTACCTGTACAGCAGGACATCGTACTTCGTGAAGACGAGCAACGGTGCGTCATATAAGGAGTTGTTTCTGTGGATGTACTATAGCATATTTCGCTTACTGTGTATTGCGATTGGACTGCTTGTATACTAAACGTTGGACCTTCCTTGCGAAGCTCCTCGCCACTACTAGATGGTGCACACGGTGTTCCTACGTCATAATTGCACTCTTACTTCCAGCGCATGTTTTGAGAGAGTGTTTAGTGTAGCAGCTCACCTCTGAGAAAACATTGAAGAATCAGCGATGACAACATTGTGAAAACGACATCACCCGTTGATAGTTAACATCGCGTCGCACTCTATGCCACAGTAAGCTTTGCAGCCTTCATGGAAGCTTCCATCTGGTCTTCTTTCTACATTGCAAGGCACAGTAGTTCGTCGTAGTCTGAGTAAACTTGTGTTATTGTGTTACAGCAACACAGTTTTGAACGCAGGTAACGCTCAATTCATTGATTACACTTTTGCAATTACTCAGTTACTTTTCGCAGTCTGTATTCGATCCCTGTAATTACATTCCAAAAGAATAATTGTTTATGTAGTCTGTTGCATATTTTTCGTACCGTGCGAAGGTCTGGTTTGCCCATATTTTGGCGCAATATCTGTTCCCACAGTTCACTAAAAATTATAAAGGGAACACATGAGCAGCAAGCGCCATTCAATACTTCTGTAGGGACGTCGTAAATAATTAAACCACCAGTGTTAATATGGCGCTAAAGACCAAGACCACAACTTACGGCTTCTATGATTTGTAGGAGTGTTTAGTCTGTCATTTTTTTCGTCTTCCAAACTAAACTCTCTCTTTAATCAAAGCGTGGTATCGCTACGCACATCGTTTAAAACATAACGGAAGTAAAGGAAAGATCACGAGCCATGGCGTACGTGTGCGCACCAGAAATACAAGCACTCACCGTGCACCAAGATGAGCGGATTCCTGTCGGAGCCGGCCTTGACGACTCGCTTTTCGCCGAAAGAGAGCTTCTCCTTCGACGCCATGCGACCGCTGTGATAAATTTTTTCTGCACAACACACGAAAACAAAAACGAGTGTAGTACATGTCTTTAACGTTTCAACAAGTGCAAAGGCCAGACTTCATGAATTCCGCGTCTTTTTTTTTACTTTAATTGTGACATCATCCATGCAACCACAATTGGCGCAATATCGCCGTCGCCGTCATGTTACGTAAATCACAAATCGACAGCTGCGCCCCACATGCCGTACATTGCACGCGCGAACGGCGGAAGCTTGCGAAACCTGCAAATGGGTGCGGCTTGAGCAGAAATGGAATGCACCGACTCACTATGTCGGGCGAAGGAGCGTGGAGGCATGAAGGAGAGAAGGAAGCTGCGACGCTCTGAAAGCAGCGACAAACTTCCATCAAAACAACGCTATCATGCATGCTATCTAAACAGACATCGGTATAGACGTCTCCTGCTTCTGCCCTATCGACACTTCGCGTTGAAGCAGCAGACGGCGCGATAACTGCTTCGCTCCTCGAAGCGTACGCCTTTCTATGTGCCAGTGTTTTGAACTAATGCAGTTAGCTGGTCGCCTTACTTCGTATAACTGATTCGTTGCTTACGCTTTGGACGCTTCGTCCTTGCGCCGAAACCACGACCCTTTCACCGACAGCTAATCGCAGTTTCCTGTTGCACGTAAAACGTTCATCACACGATGACTACTTCACTGCCTTTTAAGTATAAACTGATTTAGAACTTCACTTCAATGGTCCTTTAAAGTGAGCGAACAAAAAAAATGTGGAGCACTTTTTAGGCTAATTGTTTAGACCATCCGGCGATATACAACAAGTGCTAGGAAACTTTGCGCTGCGTAGACGGTGCAGAAAAACACTTGCGGAAGGCACAGACAACGTTAAATTTCCGACACACTTTAATGCGAGAATTTATTTCATGCGACGCAATCACCGAATAGCTGTATGTGCTTTCTTGATAGGCAAGCTTTAAGATCTACATTAAGGTCTTTATGCAACTTGACCACATTTAAGTACTCCGAGGGCTTACCAGGCAAATTGTGTTCACTGACGCCTATTCGGTAACACATGATCCAAAGTAAGATCGCTATGCATGTTAACGCACATAGTGTAGATTTATCGAAACAGATCCCCCACTAAACCACGATGAAATGTATGTTATGAGCAGCGGTCGTCGGCGTATTTGTGCAGAGTCAACCACCGCTTGCTGTATATTGCTATAACTTGCAAACTATAGCTTGCTGTGTCACAGGTGTATAATATGTAATGTTTTGTCACATTGTTATAAATTGAGCAAATCAACACTGCAACCACACTTGATGCTGCCAAGATAACTATACGTCATTTTTTTTTTCTGCAGCAGCTTCTATAGTACTGGTGTGGCTCTGTGGCAAGACACCTTACAGCCACGCAGATTACTTGGCTTCATTACAGTTGGAACGTTTATTTCTATTCTTCGCGCTTATTCGGGTTTCATGCGACATGACCTCCTCGACGCTATCGTGCGCACGTTTCTTAAGTTAATCCTTGCCGCTGCTAGATTAATTTAGATTGTAAATCAAATGTGACGCATAACCGGATTTAATTGACCGTGTTAGGTGAATATGTGTCTCACATGACTGACTGAAAAAATTTCTCGTCGTAAGCGAAAAGCATGTCCTAATGTTCATTTTTTTATCAATTAGTCACGTTCTTGTTACACTCACATTCGCCTGTCCTCTTTTAATTTTATACCAACTTAAGGAGCTGCCCTCGAGAGCGTCCAAACGTAAGAGCATGATAGACAGACACCGTGAACTTGTCTTGCGTCGGCAAACAAATCCTTCGTGTTTGAAAGACAAGAATGGTCGGATGGAATGAACGGAGGTGTTGTCGTACCATCTGGCGGAACGATTTTCCCGGTAGCGAGGAGAACGAAGTACTTCATCTTGGCCAGGTCGAAGGTCACCCCGTTGACGGTGGTCACTGGCTTCCTCACCCAAGTGCACTTGAGCTCGCCGTCGACCACCCCGTGGCTGCCGAGAGTTATGCCTTCAGTTGTCTGCAGCAGAAGAGAGAAGAAAAAAACAAATCGTCCCAGGTTAAATGACTAGGGTAAATTGTCACAAGAATGTTAACAAAATAACGACAATCGTTTCGACGGCGCTCCTTCGACGCTGAAAACCTCACTGGCTAGTTCGCACGCGCGTGCGTGCGTGCGTGTGTGTGTCGTAAACCGTTACGATTGACATCACCATAGACAATGCTTTGCATTACCATACAAAACGGGGAATCGCAGGTTTGGTGCTCTTCGGCCAAACCCTGCCGCAGCGACAGCTGAACACAGTCTATGCCAATTTTGTTGATAATAATAATAATATTAATAATAATAATAATAATAATAATAATAATAATAATAATAATGCCGCAAATACCTGCTGAATACCACAAGCGCGCAACCAATTTGACCAGTCGAAGCGCCGAGAGTAGTCATTCAGGGCGCCTCGTACCACATCAGGTTCTTCGTGTTGACCACTTGTTCTCAAGAAGTGATACTTGGATGGAACTACAGCGCCACCCCCGCTGGAATTGACTGCGCTCGCGCGCAGGTGAAATTTTTCGTATTTTCTGACGCTCCACCTACAGACAATGAGCGCAGTGACCTTGGCAAGCTTCTTGTTGCTTCCAACATTGACGTTCCTCCTTCTAGTGCCATCATTGTCCCCGTCAATCGCACTGAATTGTATGGCTCTACCGTTGTGTTCTCGCCATCTGACGTTTTCAGTCGCCGCCACGGTACGTCTCTGCCATATGCCGTTCTGCCACCTCACCAAGATGCTTCCGGAATCGTCGTTTGCAATCCCAGCTCATGCCCTTTCACCTTACGCGCTCACGAAACAGTCGGCTATGTTTTTCCTGTTGATGACGACGTTATAGTCCCACGACCCTGGCCAGCAACTTGAACTGAACGCTGTTACTGCTCTTTTTACGCCTAATGACGACTCCTTGGATATCTTCAATCTCTCCATCGACAGCAAGCTTCCTTCGGATCAACGGGACCAGCTAATAACCATTCTGCATGAACTCTGAGATTCATTTGACCTTCTCAAAAGGCATTCAGTCAAACTAACACCGTAGCTCACACAATCTACACTGGGACGCATGCTCCTTTGCGGCAACGCCCCTACCACGTGTCACCCAAGGAACGAAGTGTAATTGCAGAGCAGGTGGACGATATGCTTCAGCACGGTGTCATCAAGCCATCTTCTAGCCCCTGGTCTTCACCTCTTGTGCTAGTGAAGAAAAAATACTGTTCGATTAGATTTTGTGTGGACTACCGGCGACTGAACAAAATTACGCGGAAAGATATATGCCCTCTTCCCCGCATCGACGACACTACCGACTGCCTACAAAGTGCCGAATTCTTTTCTTCACTGGACCTATGTTCAGGTTACTGGCAGGTTCTGATGGCAAAGTGTGACCGTCCCAAAACAGCGTTCGTTACGCCGGATGGCTTATATGAATTCACGGTTATGCCATGTGGTCTGTGCAATGCACCTGCAACATTTGAACGAATGATAGACAGCGTTTTATGTTACTTTAGATGGCAGATGTGATTATGTTACCTTGATGATGTCATCGTCTTTCCTTCCGATTTCCTTGAGCACGTCGACTGTCTGCGCATAATTCTTCAGTGCCTTACTAAGGTAAACCTTCTGCTTAATCTGAAGAAGTGCCGCTTTGGGGCTTGCCAACTTACTATATTTCGTCACGTTGTGTCAAAGGATAGAATTCGCCCAGACCCGGATGAACTTCGAGCCGTAGCTGACTTTCTTAAGCCGACTTCACTCAAAGAACTTAGGAGGCTCATCGGCTTACGGTGGTCATATTTTTGCTGTTTCGTCTACAACTTTGCATCGATAATATCCCCACTTAAGCAACTATTGAACGGTCCAGCTAGTCTTCCCAACTAGAACTAAGTGTTGTGGAGAAACGGACAAGCCACCATGCCCAAGCCGAAAGCCACCTGTCCCCATCTTCTTTATTCCGAACACTCAGAATCAGAACGCTGCCGCATATTCAAGACCCGAGCCCTATACCAAGAGCGTCCATGTTTATTTCTACCACTCGTGCCCTCCCATTCTTCTTTCTCCTCGGTTTTCTTGCTTGTTCCCTCGCGGCCGCAATCATCCGCAACATACTTCCAAAGGCCAAGACGATCACGGGGCAGTCTCGCTAGTCCAGATCACTTGTCTCGCTGACTTGCCTCTAGAATATTGTGACGACGCGAGATTGACGAGCACACAAAGCGCCTCAAACAAATACGATTTATCGATCGCAGGAAACAGACTGCAACGACTTCTTCGTCTTTTTCCCTCGGCCAAAGACACTCGCGCTCCTTCGTTGTCCTCACCTCTGGCACATACGCGCGTCATTATTCCCCCTTTAAAAAAAACATCGTCCATGTTAAACGTTTGAGAAGCAAGGCGAAACCAAAACTGCACAGTTAGTCACTGAAAGTAAGGCTTCATCCGAAGCACGTGGACAATTTCTGGTGAATGTCTGCGCCGCTTTGAACACTGCACGCCGTCCGGAACAACCTCGTAGTTGACGTCACTAATGCGTCGCAGAACCTTGTAGGGTCCGAAGTATCTTCGCAACAGCTTTTCGGAAAGCCCACGCTGACGAACAGGTGTCCAGACCCATACTTTGTCGTCCACGTTGTATATGACGGGTCTGTGCCGGAGGTTGTAATACTTGGCATCTTCGTCTTGCTGTTTGGTGATTCGCAACCTGGCAAGTTGTCTGGCTTCTTCTGCTAGCTGGGTAAACTCTTGGGCGTCTGTCTCATTGCCATCATTTTCATGAGGGAGCATTGCGTCTAACGTTGTTGTAACCTCGCGTCCGTAGAGGAGACTAAAGGGTGTCTTCCGAGTGGTCTCTTGACGAGCCGTGTTGTAGGCGAACGTGACGTAGGGCAAAATGATGTCCCAGTTCTTGTGCTCTACATCTACGTACATGCTTATCATGTCAGCCAGGGTCTTGTTGAGGCGTTCGGTGAGCCCGTTGGTCTGGGGATGATACGCCGTTGTCTTCCTGTGAGCTGTACCACTTAGTCGGAAAATGGTGTTCAAAAGCTCGGCCATGAACGCAGTACCTCTGTCGGTGATTACTATTGTGGGGGCACCGTGTCTTAAGACGATGGCTTCGATGAAAAATTGCGCCGCTTCAGCTGCCGTTGCCCGTGGCAGAGCGCCTGTCTCCGCGTATCGGGTCAGGTAATCCGTGGCGACGATTATCCACCTGTTTCCAGTGGCAGACTTTGGGAAGGGGCCCAGAAAATCCATGCCAATTTGTGCAAACGGTGTCGCCGGCACTCGAACAGGCTGCAGCAGGCCAGCTGGTTTGATGGATGGTGGCTTGCGGCGCTGGCAATCTAGACATGCCTGCACGTAAGTTTTGACAACTTCGGCAAGTCTTGGCCAGTAATAGTTCTGCCTTATCCTCGCCAATGTTCTTGCGTAACCCAAGTGACCAGCAGTAGGTTCGTCGTGACAGGCTTGCAGTACCTCACGGCGAAGCGAAGAAGGAACGACGAGCAAGTAGCTGCTGCCGGTGGGCGAAAAGTTCCTCTTATAAAGAACGTCATTTCGCAAGCAGTACGATGGCAGCCCTCTCGCAAATAACTTCGGAACGCTATTCGCTCGCCCTTGTAGGTAATCTATAAGTGGTAGCAGCTCAGCATCGCCACGCTGCTGTTGAGAAAAGGTGGCAGTGTCCACAATTCCGAGAAAGGCCGTGTCGTCATCGTCGTTGTCCGGGCATGCCGTCTCAACCGGAGACCGAGAAAGACAGTCGGCATCGGTGTGTCGTTTTCCCGACTTGTAGGCAACAGTGAAGTCAAATTCTTGGAGCCGAAGACTCCATCGTGCAAGGCGGCCAGACGGATCTTTCAAGTTGACTAACCAACAGAGAGAGTGGTGATCGCTGATAACGGTGAATGGGCGGCCGTACAAATAAGGACGAAACTTCAGGACTGCCCATACCATTGCAAGACATTCTTTTTCTGTCGTAGTGTAATTAGCTTCAGCTCGGGACAGCGTCCTGCTGGCATAGGCGATCACATTTTCATTGTTGTCCTTCGACTGTACGAGCACTGCTCCAAGACCCACATTACTAGCGTCTGTATGAAGTATTGTCGGTGCGTCTTCATCGAAGTGGGCCAACACGGGGGGTGTTTGCATTCGCTGACGAAGCTCGTGAAATGCCTGCTGTTGGTCTTCGCCCCATCTGAAGGGGGTATCTTCCCGAGTAAGCTGTGTCAATGGCCATGCGATGCGCGAAAAATTAGCAATAAACCGCCGGTAGTAGGCACAGAGACCTGGCACATACGCGCGTCAATATATGCTAACTGAGCCAGTCGCTTTCCTTGATGTTCCAGAAGCTAGTCAACCTAAAGCATGCGCGCACTATCATTCTCTCCTGGGTGCGCTGACCACCCCATTCTGGTATTGTAGCACTGAACGTGCGCTACCGTCAACACAGCAACACAATTCGCAGCTCCCAACAGCGAGGTCTTCGGCGTTCAAGCTGTAGCACAAATGACCGTCTCTATGTGTTTCCTGTCAATCGGGTGATCCGGTACGACCAGTCTTCCCACCAGAGATCTCCCCTGAACTTCCACTGGACTACTGGTTGGCACTGGAAGATGAGCAGCAACTGCACAACATCAGCGTTGAGCTTTGAACCCTTCAGCAGGGCATCGTCGTGGCAAGCATGACCTAGCGCGTGCGTTGAGGCGTCAGGCACAGCACGAAGCCTTGGGGTGACAGCATTTTAATGAATGACTGCATGATGAGGCGCATGATAGCCATCGTCTTGTGTCTGTGGTATTTACAATCGCCTTGTCTGTTTTTTTTTTTGCTAATCGCCGCTGTAATTGCCTCTCCACGGTGTCTCTACAGTTCAGACTGTTTCTTGAACCAGTTCAATTGCACTTGTGGACAGCCTTCTTCCAATCTTCGATGATCGCTGTCTGAATGTCTGTCCAAAACTTGTGGTTTTAGCGGAACCTTGTAGCAGCCGTCTAACTTAATTATGCCCTGTTCGAATGCCTCAAGTTCTGGTGGAGCCTTGAATCTTTTATCAGCAGGCGCCTCAATCCCCATTACGCTGGGACGCCACATTGCAGAAAGACCACCGTTAAGAACAAACTTCGTTCTACAGTAGAGAACGCTCAGCGAAGGGTATTACACAATACACAACTTAGTAAGTGTGTGAATACTGGTTGGAAAACAAAAACAGCACATTGAGAAAAAGAACCAAATGAAAATTGCACTCATAAACGGTAATCTTTTGCTTTTTTTTCAGTTTCCCTACTTTTCTAATAGCTTTTACGGCATAAAAGAAAACGCAGCCAAGAGGCCGTGCACGCATGATTTCTTCTTTTTTTTGTGTACTCTATTGGACTTTCAACGCAACTGAATGCACCGCCAAGGACATGAGCAACGTATGCTTAGACTACATAGCTCTCTAAAAGTTTTATTTTTCATAAAAGGAAAGCAATGCACAGGCGTGGAACGAAACTGGCTTATCCCCGCATCAAAATGGCAGTGCGCACGATAAAGAAAACATCCTGTTCTGTGTCCTTATGACGCGCCTCATGCTTTGTGTTCAGGAATAAAAAAAGAGCCCCAAAAGTTTAAACAGAACATCTGCGCCATGAAGTCATGCTTCGCGGGTTCCACAAAAATTTCGCTAGGCGTGGGAACGCCGGACGCGCGCGGAGGTGAGCGGTCGCATGTGACTTTGGCTCCTGCAAATTTTCCTCTTGTGGCTAACTGATCACTCCAAACGCCCCGAATACTTGACTGGACCTATATGTGAGTGTTACCGACGCTTCCTGTGATACTTTTTCAATACTAAGACGTTTTTTTACGCAAGCCGCAGCCCTTTTAGGGCTGTCGGCTAGCAGTATCGCTGCTAGGCCTACCTCTCCCTAGCATGAGCGCTGGAACAGGGCGCGACGCAGCCGGCGTCGATGGTGCGCGTTCCTGGCGCGCGATCCACGAGAGCCTCTCAAGACAACGCCAGCATCCTTCGTCACCACCAAGCCATGCAGTGGCTCAGGAGCGCCAATCAAGAGCAGCACCGAAGCCCCCACCACTGCCGCGCAGTGATTACAAAATCATATTAAGAGTCCGTGGAGGTTTAAACTGTGCTGTGATACATCCATGCGTCCTCAGACAAATAATCCTCAAGGCGGCGGGTCTCCCAATCTCTGACCGCACCAGTTCTGACCAAATACGCGTCAACTCCATCAACCATACCGTTCTGATTAGCACACCAGACCTGGATCGTGCCGACCTCTACCATGGCATACGGCTCTTGAACTTCAACGGCACCCCTCATGAAGTCGCCACCCATGTCGCTGATCCCGTCGATACCTGCAGAGGAACCGTTCTCCTGCCTTCCGATTACTCGGAAGACGAAATCATCTCGACCCTCCGCCGATGCAACCCAAAGCTGACTATCGGAGGTGCACGACGCCTGGGCAGCACTGAAACCATTCTAATCATATTCCAAGGCAAAATCGTTCCTTACTACGTCCACTACGAAGGCTGTGCACTTCGATGCCGTCCCTTCAGGCAAAAGGTTGAAGCCTGCACACGGTGCCGTCAGATTGGTCATCGCCAAGACGTCTGCACCAACACCAGTGACACACTTTGTCCCAAATGTGGACTAAAAGATGCACCTATGGACCACGAGTGTGACCATGTTTGTGTTGTGTGCAATGGAAACCATGAAACAGGTTCATCGCTGTGTAGACAACGATTTAAGCCGCGCCCTACACGGTCCATGGAAAAGCAAGACCCACCCATCCACCGATCTCCTAGTCGCGAACAAACTCACGGTTCAAGCCAGCGGAAAAGTCGAAGCAAAAGCAAGGAACGCGGGCGGAAAAGTCGAAGCAAAAGCAAGGAACGCGGGCGACGCTCCAGTGCCAGCAAAAGTAAAGATCGCGGTCGTCGCTCCGATTCAACGACGCAAGACGACGCCTGGCCAGCCCTATCACCAAGCCCTGCTCTCACCAACTCTTCGGTCAACTCACACCAGGTAGGCTGGGCTAAGTCAGCCTCTTCTAGCTGCTCCTCAAATCAGACCAGTAACAACGACTCCACCCTCTTTAAAGAAAATGCAACCCTAAAAGCTGAAATTCAAAGGCTTAAATTACAACTTGAGTCTTTTCACTTATCCGCTACTACCACTCAAATTGATTCTCGTCCTCCTTCCGCATCAACCACCCAAGCCCCTCCCTCTCATTCCGCCTCTTCCATGTGCCATTCATCAGCCCCACCTGAACCCTCTGCACAGTTGCCCATGGACACTAGCCCCTGTGCTCAACGCGAACCACTTCTCCCTCCCCCCAGCAAACGTAAAACTCCGAGCACTCCACGATCAGAAGAGTCCCTGGAGGAGACAGTTTTAAATTATAATGACAGAATAACCGCATTAGAAACTAAATTTCATAATATACTCACCGCAGTTGAAAAACTCAGTGCAGATTACGCAGCCAAACATGAAGCACTCGACAAATTTATGGACCTTGTGCAAGCTCATATCCAACAAACTACAAGTTGGATAGCTGAAGTTAGTGCCCATAATCCTAGCATAGCACCACTTTCCACCTCAGCACCAGCTTCGCTTAACAATGGCCAATAACCCGACTCGCTCCGAGCTTCAGGTTTGGCAATGGAACTGTAGGGGGTTCCGAAAAAAGAAAGCACATCTGCAACAGTTCCTTGCCTCCCGTTCTAATCTACCCGAAGTCATTGCCCTCCAAGAAACTCACGGGCCAGTCAGCTTCCCAGGATATAATGTCCACCAAACTAAAAAGCTGTCCCGGCCTGATACGGCAATTCTTACTCAAAAACACCTCACTGCAAATCACTCCCACTTCGACGGCGTCGATATAGAGCATGATTTTTTGGAGATTATCCCTCATAAGAATAACACATCTGCTCTTTACCTTCTGAATGTCTACAGCCGCCCTCGAGACAAACATCACCGCTTTGACTCCCTTTTTACTCAAGCCATTTCCGCTGCCAAAGACCATCCCCTTTTAATTCTTGGGGATTTCAATGCACCCAACCTGTTGTGGGGTCACACTGTTTCTACTCCTAAGGGCAGAGCCCTGTGGATACACATACAAGACCACAGACTCACGCTACATAATGACGTCGATGCACCAACCAGGCTAGGAAACAGCGTATCGAGAGATACCTCTCCCGATCTTACCCTTACACGCAGAATTCAGCACGTTACATGGAGCAACTTGCAAGTTAATCTCGGTAGTGATCACTACATCATTACTACTACAGTACATTTCAAGCACAAACCCTTCGCACCTAAGCCAATCAGTCACACCAATTGGGACAAATTTCGAGAGGCCCGCCAGATATCAGCTCCCAGAAACATCCAAGACATCTCAGAATGGGTGAAGCAACTTCACTCAGATGCTGGGGTGCATACTACAACTTTGCCCCCCGAAACCCCCCTCACCACGGTTGATGCCAAGCTTTTACATATGTGGGAAGCCAAACAGTCTCTCTTGAAGAGATGGAAAAAAGGACGGCACAACCGAAAGCTAAAACTCCGAATAGCCAAGCTTGACCTGCAGATCCAGGAGTACGCCACACAACTGGCCTGCCAGCAATGGGGCCAGGTGTGTGACAGCATGCAAGGAAACCTTGACAGCAAACGCACATGGCAACTACTGCGCCACCTCTTAGACCCTACCACATCACGCACACATCAAAACCAGAGCATAAAGAAACTTGTATATGCTCACAAAAACGATCTAAACGGACTCTTCGACGACCTCCGCGATAAACATCTGCCTCCTGCTCAGAAGTATAACACACCAAAGTACACTGGAAAGCCCAACGAGTTATTGAGCGCCGCTATCACGGAAGCAGAGGTTCGGCATGCTATGGCCACTCTGCGCACAACGTCAGCACCAGGCCCAGACCACATTACCAACAAAGTACTTCGCAATCTGGACGACAACTCCGTCACGGCAATCACAGATTATTTCAATCACTGCTTTGACACTGGCACCCTTCCAAGTTCCTGGAAGGATGCCAGGGTAATTTTCATTCCAAAGCAAAACAAACCAGTGAACACTTCCAATCTCAGGCCTATTTCACTAACCTCTTGTCTTGGTAAAACGCTTGAACACGTTATACTCAACCGTCTGAATAAATACATGGAAGACAACAATGTTTATCCACCAGAAATGGTGGGTTTTCGAAAATCTCTGTCATGTCAAGATGTCATGCTTCGACTGAAGCATGATATCATTACACCCAACAGCAGCCTAGATACGCAAGCAATCTTGAGTCTGGACATCCATGGAGCTTTCAACAACGTTGCTCATTCCGCCATCCTCCGCGAGCTTAATCTCATAGGAGTTGGCGCAAAGACATATAACTATATAGCTACTTTTTTAGCCAACCGTACCGCAACCATACACATAGGCGCAGATCAATCTCAGTCTTACGCTTTGGGAAGTTACGGCACGCCCCAAGGGTCTGTGCTGTCACCGTTTCTTTTTAATGTCTCTATGATGCCGTTGGCGCAAGCATTGAGATCTATCCCTGACCTCAAGTTTTCACTCTACGCCGACGACATCACTCTTTGGATGACTGGCGGCTCCGATGGAGAGATTCAAGACACCCTGCAAGCTGCGGCAAATACGGTTGTGGCACTTACAGGGTCTATGAATCTTTCATGTTCCCCACAGAAATCTCAGCTACTTCTCCTACCATCTCACAGAGGGGGCGTAAAACACATATCCAATATACAGGTAATTCTAGATGACGTACCAGTTACTCGAGTGGATAGGATCCGCGTGCTCGGTTTACACATTCAAAGCAATCGGCTCAACACATACACACTAAAGACACTTCACACCACCGTTGATCATACCTTGCGACTTTTGGGTCGGGTCAGTAATAAACATGGCGGACTAAAGGAGGCCGAACTCCTCCGCTTGGTCCAAGCCTTCGTTATCAGTAAAATAACTTTTACAACGCCTTACCTACACTTTCTTAAATCAGAATCCGACCAGATAGACATCCTTTTACGCAAAGCGTATAAGTTCGCTTTAGGGGTGCCTATACGGACCTCCACTGAAAGGCTTATGCGTACTGGCACCTTCAACACCCTTGCTGAACTAGGAGAAGCCCATATTGCATCTCAGTATAACAGACTTTCTAACACCGTGACAGGCCGACACATTCTACAAACCCTTTCTGTCACTCCGGCATCCATCACTAAGGTCAAGTACACCATTCCACACCACATACACGAGAACCTATACATTCCACCACTTCCAAAAAACATGCACCCTGAGCACCAGAAACAGCGCAGGATGCAGCGCGCGAGGGCCCTCAAAAAACAATTCTCCTCCTCCAATGATGTGCTCTATGTTGACGCCGCCGATTACGGTAACAGGCATCATTATGCAATATCGGTAATCAACTCTCACGGCCAGGTCGCTGCGGCCGCCTCCGTTCTTGCTTCTTCTTCGGAGGAAGCGGAAGAGGCGGCCATAGCCCTGGCCCTGACAATACCTAGTTCATCCGTTATAATCAGTGACTCCAAAACAGCTGTATATAATTTCGGAGCGGGCAGGGTTTCTAGGCCAGCCCTTTCCCTACTTTTGCATCATCCCCTTGATCGACTTGTAGCACTAATCTGGACTCCCGCGCATGCGGGCCTTGCCGGAAACGAGGCGGCTCATGCGAATGCCCGAGGATTCACAGTCCGGGCACACGCATCCGATGTGTCGCAATTCGCTACGGATGAGGCGCCATTTACAGCGCGGGATCGCCTTATTTCATTCCACGATATTTGCACACACTACCGTTTAGAGCGATTAACCTTCCCGCCACTCACGCGCAAATCTTCACGCAGGTGCGAAATTCTGTGGCGACAGCTGCAGACTCGCACCTTTCTTTCGCCTTACCTCCTACACCGCATTCATCCATCCTGTTACCCTTCCCCCTCATGTAAATTTTGTGCCTCTTCCACAGCAGACTTGAACCACATCATGTGGCGCTGCCCTAAGCACCCTCTTCCCCCATTCCTGAAACGCCTAATTTCTAGTGAGGAGCAGTGGGAGGCTGCCTTGCGCAGCTCGAGGCCCGCTATCCAGGAGGCCATCCTGGAGTGGGCTGAGAGGGTAGAGGAGGACTACTTCAAGTAGTTCATCCCCACCACACCCTTTCCTGTTGCCCCCTTCCCTTTAACAAGGGATAAATAAAGTTGTTCATTCATGCTTCGCCGACCGAATTTTTTTGTGCGCCGTGTGTGCGTGCGCACGTGTTTGTGTGTGTGTGTGTGTCGCCGCACCAGTTGGCGGATCTTCCAACTTTGGCCTTGAGTTGAGAGTATATATAGGCGTGTCAGAGAAGCTCTATCTGGAGCCGAAATAAAAATACGTGCTTGGCGAGTACCATTATCTCAATAAGTGCGTGCATAACTCGGTGTATACCCCACACTATTTACAATTTTTATCAGAACCACTTGCTCGTATCGGGGCTTTCATTTCGTGTGCGTTCTTTGTGGTTTTTCGTAGTCATTACTGTATTCATTGCTGCCTTTGCGCGTGTCCGCGTTCTCCTACGCTAGCTGGGTCTTCCGACAATAAACCATCAGTTGCAGTATAGCGCCAGTGTTTGCCTGATATCATCTGTGAGTGATCGTATCATTTTGGTGCGCTGCTTTTTCAAAAATAAAAAAAAATCCTGATCCAATCGTGCCCGAAGCAAATCACATCTAACGGAATTAAATGCGGAATAATTTTCGAATATTTCCGCACCCTCGATATTATTCGTAAAGATGAAGTAAGTTAAATAAAGTTTTTTTCATTGCATTCCATGAAGTAAGTTTACCAAATAATATGCATCCATTTAGCAATAAAAGCTATAGTAGTGCCTCATGATCGAATGATCAGCTCATTTACATGCGTCAAACAGATTATCTAGAAATGCAAGTAATCATTTCACATACGGTGTAGAGCGGCAACGTGGGAAACCTGGGCTGCTGCGTTATGTGAGCGCTGATAACTTGTACTATGTTTTCGACCATGAACTTTAAAGTATTTTACACCAAATATGGATTCACTTGTCTTGCTGTTGACATTTTTGAAAAATATATTCGTCAACTAATTGAATTTATTTCAACAGTGCTTATAACCAGTTGAAAGCGAATCTGCCCAATATGAAATCCTGTAGCTAGAAGTTTCGAGATTAGCTCACTTTATAGGGTTATTAGTGAAGGAGAAAGCCGATGATCCGCAGCATGTGCGTTACTTTAGGCTATATGCATATGCAAATGCATATTCAAAAGTGAGCCAGTAGATAATTAAAGCAAGTGTTGTCTAGTTAACAGTGGTCATAAAGCAATATGGCGCTTACCTTCGCTATGACTTTGTTTGTCGTTCCTTCGGAGTTCCAAGACTCACGAAGCAAAGTCTTGTCTCCGTCAAGGAGGAGGCACTCCACCACGCTCGTTAATTCCTGGCACAAGAAGAAAAGAGGAGGAAAGAAGTTCGACCAGTTCCATTTCGCGAACGCTCGAAACAAAGACGCGGATGTTACTCCCCCCCTCTTCCCCTCGTCAAGCTCACCCTTACCGACATTTGCGCGTCCCATTAGTTCCCCCTTTCCATCTAGCCTTGACACTCACTCTTAGCGCACCTCTTATTGGTTCACCCGTTCCACTAAGCCTCGACGTTCGCATTTAGCGCAACTTTGGTTCACCCTTTCTGCCGAGCTTCGCGTTTGCACATCTTGGCGCAGCGCAGCTCTTTCTCTCAAGCCGAGACTCACTCTCGCCACGCCGCAAGACCACGTAACAAGCGCTACGCCGACACACGCGAAAGTCTCGACTAGAAAAAGCTTCGCTCTTCAAGAAATCAACGAAGAAGCAGTCTTGAAAGTGTCGATTCCATTCGGCCTCCCATCAGTCGCGTGCTACACGTGCGACGCCTGTACTCATATTTGGTTACGCCTCTTAGGGAAGATGCTGGCACCCTCCACTAAACGCTGTTAACCTGCAAGAGGACCCTGTAAAACTTATCAAGCTAGATCAGAAAACGTTGCCGATCGTTTGCCGAAGCTCCTCGGAAGACGTGCGCCCTACATTATAACGCATTCTAAAATTAGTCCTCAAAATCAGCTACAAATCACTTTTCTCGGCAGATCATGTCATAAACACAGATCCCGGTGCCATAAACCCAGAGTGCATGAACATTGGCCTCTGGAGGCTGAAGAATGCCTGTGGCTTCTAGTTCCTTTTTCACCCCTCCCCCCGAGCCCCCTCCTTCTGTACAGCTTTCAATGCGCTGACTGGTGCGAAAGGAGCGTCAAAGCATCTATAGAGCGTGAAGTTAGTACCTAACCCCACTCGCACTCGGCGGATTATAAAAAAAAATGTTTACAGTAGTGAATTCTCGCAGCACTGTATAATTGAAAAAAATAGTGCGGGACCTCCAAGTACGCCGTGCTGTCTTTCTTTTTCTCGCGTTTGTTTTTCGCAGTACTGAGACCTGCGTAGTGTTAAATACCAAGATGAAAGCAAAAAGAATTATTAGTTTGATACACGCGAACTGAAGTTTAGTCTTCAAGTTTCGAAACTTCAGCTGACGACGAAGAAAATGTTTTCCGTCTGATGCACTCTGCCACTGACGTCCGCGGCAGACTCGAATAACCAAGTGCCCCTTATAGAAACATGCCGCAAGTTTCGCCTCATGGGGACCGTTATACAGCTCCTTGTTGTATAATTGCTTTCAGAATTCGACATTTAAAAACCGATATTCATTTCTTGTGGAGGAAGTAACAAACGAGTTTTTATAATTTTCACTGCACCAACGTGTGGCCTATCTGAATATCACATGCCACTTGTTGTACAAACCCAAGCAATACGCCCGGCAATTATCGTCACTGCCACGTCACGAAGTGCCACTTCCGGTAAAAAAATTAAACCGTTGTGTGTCACTCTCGCCGGAAATCGAGGCGATTTTGCCATTTAACAAATATACGTACGACATTGTTTTCGGCGTTGCCACTTGCGCAACGATGTCGGTGAATTCCACATCTAAGAAGCGATGAAAAAAACGCGCTTAATTCATGTCGTGGAGCAACTTTAAACTTGCGCATTCTCCCCCTGAGCTCCTAAACAATAAATGTATCAGGAAACAAAGTGGTGCATGCCCTTATGCATTCGTTCATAATGATCAGTAGAAAATGAAGGCCATCTTTTTTTCTTCTTACTCGACTGTATTGATCTTTGTCTATCTCCCCTGTGGCCTCCGGGATCTACCAATCTTTAGCAAGGCGGCAAGGTCATGTGATAATGTGATCAAGTGACGCTACTTAATTTGTTACGCCATAAAATTAATGGCGTAATCGATACTTCAGCGCCTGGCATCGTTTTTGGTCACGCTACTTTTTCAGTCGATTCTATGGACGCCATCTGTCACTTCACGCCATAGATGTGGCAACTGAAGTTTGCGCCCTAATAACTGTCCATTGTTTCTATCTAAAATATTATCCTTAGCTGAGCACCAGGATTTGTCATAAATTCTCATATTCAGTGCAAAAACTTTGGTTTTCTCATCCCTACAGGTCGAACCACATTCAACGTTTTCACTGGCGTTCGTCCGGCGTTTCCTTTTCCGGACTCACTCGGCGTCGACGCTACCGGTGCCGTTGGCCAACGAAACGCTCACCCCGGAACGTCTCAGACAAGGAGGATGGTCAAAGACATTTGCAGCGTCGACACCGCAAGCAGCTTTACGGAGGGTTAACTAATAAGAGCGCTCCTGGCAGTGACATCTACCAATACGTTAAGGCGCCATCGCTGCTGCCAAAATGGCTGACCTCAGATCTATTAGTCGTTGCCGTGCACTGTGTGGCTCATAAGTTCTTAACTGGTGCTTGTATTTGAGCTTGTTCCCCAGAAGCTTGGACAGCAACGCACTCATGGTAACGTTTTCGAGAGCCACACTCAAGGGGAAAGTGATTTTTAAATGAAAAGAAGAGAAAAGGGAACCCCGTAACTGTCTCTCAGGGGGAGGACATCTCAACAGTAGCTCGCGAAGGATGGGGGTAGAGAAGAGAATAAAAGGATAGGATTAAAAGGTAGAGGGATAGAGAGAGAGGAAGGAGAGACTGAGGCGCACGGACAGCGAGTGACGGCAGAAGTAAGATGGGAAAAATGAAACACGGTTGCATAAGTCCGAGGACGGGGCACCACTGGTGAGAGCTCTTGTCGGCAACAGATGGCGTAGGGCTAATCTAGTTGGCCAGAGCTACGCTGTCGTCGTCGTCGGCAACCGGCGTCAGGAGGTGGCGTAGGACCATCCCAGTCGGCCAGAGCTGCACTGTCGTCGGAGATCGCGAGGGCACAAACGGTCGGCATGGAATCCAGCGAGCAAGTTCTCTGATGCTAACGTGTTGTTCAGGTTTCCGCGCGTTTTTTTTTTCACTGCCCGAGCTTTTCTGATCCGCATAATTTTTAAAAGGTTTGCGTGCGAGTAAAATTGTGTCAGTTCAAAGTGCTATATGACCGCTCCTACTTTATGTGTTGTTTTTTTTCTTTAGCGCCATAATTGTGCTATATAGGGTGAAACTTTTAAATCCAAGACTATACTACTGCAGTTAATGTGGCACTAACATATTTCTTTTGCGCGTTTCGGTGTTGTAGTTTTAAATCCCGTGCTATATCTCGCGCTAATTTGGTTCTCGTGCAAGTCTCTGGAGAAATTATACATTACGTGCTTAGTGAAGCTTCTCTACCACGAAACCTGAGGACGTGAGTAGCGCGGACCACCCAGTGATCCCATTGGCAATCGCGCGTTCGGCCAGATTGTGTCGCCCCTGCTGCGTGGCAGGGGAACCAGCCGAATGTTACAGAAAAGATTTCCGCAATTTCAGGTAGATTCTTGTAATTTAGTCTTAGTTATTACTGCTTTTTAGATTACTTCACATCTTTTTTGTGTACTTGTTTTAAGAATTGTTAGCCTTGCTTTAGGACTGTACTGACCACTGCGTGTCCACGCGACATGAAATGGTGCTGCGATGACAAGTCGGGTTTCTAATGTACTAGGCACTTGACACAATTGTAAATAACTCGAATTTCACTTCTGAGATTGTGAGATAGTCCTTCGGTAACGAGAAATCGCGGGATAGCGTTACCATTTTGCTGGTCTCGGAGATGCCCACGGCTATCCAGATCTGCGCCTCCTGGGCAGGGCCGGTAAGCTCGAAGTGGTAGCCGTCCTCCTCGGCTACGTAGGTGACCTGCACCTTACAGTCCCCATTTTCGATGCAGCCATCGGGAAAGCCGAAGCAGCCTTTGCTCACACCGCATCCCTGATCTTCTTCCTCGCCTCCGCCCTGGAGGAAGTGACACGGTAAGACCATCAGTTGGCATGCACTCATTTTATCCGTGGATCTCATAAGCGGATAGCGAAGAACGAAAGAGACTGTGAAGAGTCAACGCGTTTAAGTAAGTGTACATAGCAAACCAAATCATGAACTTGAACCGAAACGTTCTGAAGCACCCGCATGTGCCCTGATGCCAGAAAATGCACACAATAATAAATAAATAAGGCTCTCACGATTCCTCGTGCACTCGACTAAAACAACTTGTAGGAGAGCCATTTTCTTCTACTAAGCTTGTTGTTGTGGTCCATCCCAGGAATGCTTGCAGACAATTATGCCAACGAGAGTATAGGAGATGCTATTAGAGGTAATTTTAATGCGATTATTAGGAAAGAAAAGTGGACAAAAAGATAACGTGCCGTGGGCATGAACCGAAAATGCAACCTTTGAATAACGCCTTCCATCTACCACCAACTGACCTACCACGACGGCTATCCCCTTGCCCACTTGATAGGGGTTGTATGTGTATTTAAACGTAGAAGCATCAGCCAGCGCCGCCTATCGCCATTCGGGCGAGTTCGGGACACCCATTTTATGCCTGTTGGCGTCCTGTAGCACGTGATATTATTAGAAGCTGGCACATGATCAATAATCCCTCGCATACGATCTCAAGGCATTAAGTCTGCCAGAGCGAGACCCTCACTAACAAAGAAAGAAAGAGGAGTATATTCAAGGGCTCATTTTCTTTGTCAGAAACCATACGTGCTTTCTAACGAATAAACGACGTAGCCTCCGTGATCTGATATATTGCAGCTGTCTGCGCATATCATAGATCTTCACAGCCCAGTCTCCCAGATCGTCCCGCGTTGGACAAAGCGACTGTCCTGTGAAGATATAACCATATGACGTCATCTTGAGGTGACGTCCTATGGGCGTGACGATGGCACTTTAATGACGTCATGACGGTGTCGTATGGTGACGTCAGCCCACGACGGTGATTTCTTTCGTCGCTTCGATCAGCGACGCCGACTCCACCACGGTCACTTTTGGTGCATGATGAAGCATCTTTTGGGAGCTGAAGGGGGCCTATATCCTTTTTCGCCTTGTATATACGGTAAGCCTCGTGCAAGCCCATCTAGAAAGCTTTCGTATTGGTAGCTGCATATGAAACGTAATGACTCACCTCATCCTTCCCACCGTCGTCCCCGCTCTGCCCTTCGTCTTTCTGCAACAACTTCTTGGCCTCATCGTCATCGTCCTCCTCGGGCGATACCGGAGAGTCCGTCGTTCTCGGTGGCTGGTGAGCAGGCGAGGGCCCCGCGTTGCGAAGACTCGCAGCCGCCTGCAGCCTACTCGGCGATTTTCCCAGAACGACGCGATCGGAGACAACGTAGTGAGGCGTGCCCTCCTGCTTTCCCATAACGAGCGCCCTGGATAGAAATAGAGTGAGCGAATAAGGCGTGTCATAGCGAAAATCACGCAAGACAATCGAGACACGTTTTCACATAGTGATGTAACTGAAATATAGCCCTTATCAGATCTTGGCTCAGCTATAGCCAAAGCTTCTACCTATCGTTTCACTTACCTTGTTTCCCTTTCGTTATTTTTTTATATTGCAACGTACTACATCGATAATCAACGGCCACTGTCTACTTCGCTTGCGCCAAGATGCAGGGATCGACCAGCGATGCAGCACACAGCCCACCTCGCCGAGAAGATTGCGTGCAATAAAGCTGTCAGTACAGCCGTGGCATAATGAATACTTCGTTACACACGTGTTTTTGCTACAGAGGTGTTTCAACATGTAGGAGATTTCTATGTTTAAATATGTAAATAAAGTTTTGTTTCCTTCTAACGGCTGCCACTCGTGCCCAGTCTGGTAAGCCCCAAATGGAAAACTGAGTCAAGAGGACCATTCGTCCCAGGCTGCCCCACGAAAACTTGCGCAGTTTATTTCACGCATGTTACACTATCCCGGTAGGCCTGCGCTTGAAAGAACGAGAAATTAGGACAACGTACCGGAAGACGACCGCACCCTTCCAGTTGACTGGTGCCTGCCAAGTGGCTGTCACTTTCTCCGAATCGCCTTTGCCGGAAATAACAACCTGTAATGGTGTCAGGCCAAAGTATGTTAAGCCACGCCACTGCAAATTGACAAGAAATTTGTATGCGGGCTTATACATCGATGCGTAAGCTATTGCAGCGATAGGGTGGGCACGAGCAGTGCCACACACGGGACGGTAACGGAATAATGGAGAGGGCGCTGCTCTCGTTTATTGCTGAGAAATGCTATAGAGCTTTAAGCACCAGACGTAGCATTATAAAATTCCAGCCAAAATAAAATAAGGCCTTTGAAAGAATAAACTGTTTTCCAATTCACTCTTATACATGCCAGTCCTGTGGTTCATTATAGCTCACATAAAAACAATCCCACGCCACATTCCAACGTTCCTGCCATGACTCGTTATTACTTAGCTACATTCTAAATATAGCGACATTGTTTTTGCATTAGTTGTATAAATTACTAATAAGTGACGACTTTATTTCTTTAAAAAGTAGATGTATGCAATTAGGTTTGACATGCAGTTAGGCTACAAAGGGGGTTCTCCCTTAGTATCCATAATAAGCGTACCTTGTTTACCAAAAAGGCGACTATGTGAGGTCACATGCATATCATTACACTTACTGAGAATAACCATTCAAACGAGGTACTAGTTTTTGCTGGCAAAGTCCTGTCATTGAGCAGCGCTGTCGAAGTAGCATTCAGTTCTTGTTGAGATCTGTAACTAATCACAGGCCGGATTTAAACGTCTAACATATAGATAAACGTCATTCGGATAAAATTACCAAACACTTCACTCGTCGGTGATCCTTTCTGCTTACGTATACAGCCTTCTGTGATAGTAAATCTCAACTAGGATTCATTGGAATTCGCTCGTACTAACAATTTTATCACAAGAACCCCGCACATCTACGAAACCTAACGAAGGAGATAAATCGAATATATCGAAAATCTATTTGATTGCCGCTGTACCTCCGCATATCTGGTGTCCATTGATACGTTGGCTTCTGCCGGTCTATTGTACATAGTGATAGAGAAGAATTGTAAAGATGTGTGTCATGAATTTTTGTTGGAACTCTCGAGAGAAAGGGATATTTTAACGTCACGATCATTCCTGAGTGGATACATCTGTGAATCGGGACGTGGAAACAGGAAAGACGGGCTGAATAGTATTGGCTGAGAACGACAACAAGAAGAACAAGAAGATGAAAAAACTGTCTCCTTCGAGGAGCCTCAGTAATGTGCACAAATGACTAGTGTGGGATATCCTTCTTTGCAATGCATATAGCATCAGTTTTCACAATGGTAGATACTGAACCTCATAAGAGCATCACAGTCAAGTTCAAGATTATTCGTTATTACATGCTCAAAAAAAACGGTTTACGTATAATACGTACAGAATCAGGAGATCACGAAGTACAAGACTGTCAGGGGTACCTCCGAAAATAATCAGTGGCGTACGTAAAGGGTTACAGGTAAAAGGTAGCAGTGGCGTATATAAATGGTTACAGGAAGCAGGTAAAAGGTCAAGGTATAATAAATGACCAAACCAGAACTCGCTGGTACAATATGTTTTCTGCTTTTGCACGTATGGTCATACATGGTAAGACAACCACTGAGGAATGTGCAATCTTATTTGCATTGCATGTGCTGTCTGAAGGTTCGTTCCCACAGCTGTGACTTTACACTGTCACGCGACAATTTGCGCCAGGCAAACAAGCGACTCAAGGCAACCGGTGTTCACACCTACTTGCACAGAAATTACGGCCGCTGGTATTTTCATTGCCTCGTAAAATAGGTTCACGTCCTATTCATGCACATCAGATTAGTGCAGACGTTTGTGACTGTAGTGACGCGACTAAGGATCGAACAACGGGTATAACATAGCCAGAATGGTAGTTTTTTCAACCAACGCAGCAACATGCGACACGTCGCTTGGCGGCTAACTTGGTCACACGGCTGGCGATAGTCGCAGGTGCGAGCGAGCTCCGAGATTTTGCTTGCGGCAAACAACGCTCCAGCCATTTAAGATACAGTGGGCACGTGTTGTACGAAAAGCTAACCTTACAGAGGTAACAATAAAGCGTGAAACTATACAACCACAGCACATAGAAAAACACTGCATGCGCGTCAAAATACATCTCGATGGGAAACACACGCTTGCAACTCACGTTCTCGTGATCACGGCAGGAGTGGGTCCGGACGCTGTCGTCAAATCCGGCCGCAAACTCTCCGAACACCAGAGAACCGTGCTCATTACTTTTTCTCGCTTGAATTACGTAGCCCCGAAATGAACCTTCCAAGGCCACTGTCGCAATGCAAAAATACGCATAAAGATTCATTGCCGATATCACTTTCAAAGATATACGTTACGTGTGAGCGAATGTTCCGTAACTGCTAATACAAATGAAATACTTGGCGGAAGGCATAGCGCTCTGTCGAGAACACAGAAGTCTTGAATCGTTTTCTTCGTGTGATTCATGCATTATGCGCAACAAGTTTCACCATTCATATCATCACCAACAAAGCGCATTCTTACACCCAATCAAAAACTTATGTAAGTGCCGAGGAATTTATCAGCCCTGCTTGTAGCACATCCGTAGATCTCACTTGGCGTGATCACGGTCGTAGTAAAGTGCTCAATCGAGGTCATAACAACGCTAGCGATGCTCAAAACCAAGTCAAAATAAACAAACAAGGCCTAATATTGTGTAACAAACAGAAAACACCAAGAATTGATCGTAATAATCAACTTATGGTCACTAAAAACGTTTCGAAGACGTGCAACTGACTTAGGTGACGTGCCAGGGAGTGCACCACCCCCTCGCCGAGCAGGCAAATGCCCCTCCCTTCCACTTCACGGGCACTGCGTCTGTACATCTAATGGAGTGAACAACTTGACGTAACTCTTTACAGACTATACGCATATCTGAACTTTCATAACTAGCGGAAAGTCAATAAATTGCAGTGAAAACAAAATCACCACCCAATAATACCGTACAAATGGTTAACCAGTGAGATTTGAAACGTGTGGCACCGGTGTTTAGCAGTGAGCTTAATGCAACGTGGCGCTAAAGCGTTTCACAATTACTGGTTACATGTTAATGATATTAGACACAACTGTTGCTCGGGTGCTTATTTCACATGCCCCACATTAAGTATCGCGTGGTCCCGGTCATGGAGAAATGTAAAGGGGTTAAATGCGTTTCGCAATGCGTTAATTACAGTCTCGAACAGGCGGTCACAGATGTCGCAGCCGAAGACAATGTGCCGCTGGAGAACCTCCCACCGAAAGCCGCGTTCGCCTTAGCCTAACGGGGTCTCTCGATTATCACACTGATGATTGTTGCAAGCGTCTGACACCGCGAGCTATCTAGGCAGGGAGGTTTCAGGTGAAACTGTTGCGCGCGTGCTCGCGCCACGGCTGCGACGACGTCACTCACTACGAAGCCAATGGCACGCGTGCTTGGGGACGACGTAATTGATAACACAGCCAATGGGGAGCGCTTTTGACACTGCTGCCGGGCGGTATTTCGTTTCTCTTAGCCGTAAGAGCTTTCGCTGTAGACGTAAAGCACATGTCGCTCTCCGAGTTTTCGAAATTACCTAACACTATTCTACTCACCTCAAACACTGACGCCATCGACGCTTTGGTAAAGAAGCCGTAGAAATTCTACGAATGGGAATCGCTGGGTGGTCGTGCTACGCACTTCCTCTGGTTTCAAAGTAGCAAAGCTGTATACGTTTTTTTTTTTTTACAGTGAAAGCTGTTATGAGATCACAACTCGATTCATGCGCCGCGCAGTAGCTGTCCGCCGCCGCCGGTGTCCGTAACCATACCGCACGAAATAGAAGAAAAACAAGTACCAATAACACAGTGGGGCTTGAACCCGGGTCCGCTGGGTGACTGCCCAGTATTCTACCACTGAGCCACGCCGGTGTTTCAGACTTGTTGGCGAACTTGCCTTAGGCAGGCTTAAAGTCGGGAAAGCAATTGCGTTAATACGACGTATAAACCGTTTTAAAACAGCAAAAGAGCAACCAGTCGTCGCACGATCCGAATTGCGTAATGAGTGGGTCGTCCAATGCTCCAAACCATCACAAAAGTTTGTTCTTGTTCAGATGATAACTGTGGTGCACACCCACTTTAGGCATACTTCCTCATCGTCGTCAGCCACTGCATGAACAATTGGCACAAAATTCCTCGCAAGTCTTAAGCGGATACCACAATTCTCAGAAGAATAGCGAATTTCGGCTTACTATACAGAGAAATCATTATATTAACGCTGTAGTCGGTGCCCAGCAAGTGTGCTTGCAGTAGTTACCCAATGAGTGGCTCTGAAAGGCCGCTCTTCTAGCTTTCTCTGTGACTGCTGCGCCTTCCGCGCAGGCCTGGTGTTTTCTTTTACTTTATTTTGTGTTAGTGTAATAATTTTCTCTAAGTATTGACGTTTAGTTTTTGTCAGTCTTTTCACATACGTAAACTTGCAGATTTTTCTTTCCAGATGAGCATCGGAGATCTTCTAACGCAGGATGAATAAACATGAACGATTTTTGACCGTGTTGTCTAATTCATTGCCGGAGCTCATAGGCACCACTAAGCGCAACAAGCTCCCACTCAATGTCAAGAAATACCTCGGTGAAAATTTCAGCCCAATGTTTTCCTTAGCGTCAACGATCTATCTGTTGCGTAGTGTGACGATTTCCGGTTTATGGGCGAAATTGTGAGCCCATATAGCAGGTAGTGCAGCTTAACAGTCTCATACAGCCACATGTCTTAAATTACTATATATACTTAGATAAAACCAGCCTGGTTAAGGCTAATTTCGGCTCATCATCATCAGCATGACTGCACAGCCGGGCAAAGGCATCTCCCGCGTTTCGCCAGAGAAGTCGGTCCTGTGCTTGCTGCTAGCTGCCACTTTGTGCGTGCACTGACTTTCTAACCTCAACTGCCCGCCTAACTTTCTGTATGCCCCTCATCCACTTGCCTTTTCTTGAAATCCAGTCTGTGATATTGAATAACCAGCGGTTATCTTGCCTTTCCGCTACATACCCAGCCCATGACCACTTCTTCTTGATTTCGACTGTGATGTCCTAAACATGTGCACTCGTTTGTTTCCTGATGCAATCTGCTCTCTTCTTGTCCCTTGGGGCTAGCATTGGTATATTAGTGTCAATGGTGGCCAGGGTTGACTTATGTTCATTCATTCACTCATTCATTCATTCTGTAGTGAAAAAGAAAGACGATGTTACCATCAGGTCAGCTATCATCAACACAAGAAGAAGGCACGAGATCGGCGATCAAGCACCGTCATCTGGGTTCGCCTGCGTTCCTTTAGTGCTACCACCCGCTTGCTCAGTCCTTCAATAAACCCCCTTTACATTTGGTGGATCGTGCTGGGTAACTGCATCACCTACACCATGGAACTCCGATCCCGCACCCTGCCGTCGACCATGCAAGTTGACGCTGCCCAACAGACAGCACCTCTCGCGGCTCCTACTTGCCCCGGCCCGGTTCACCAGCGAGACCCCCCGATCTTTTCGGGCGCCGAAGACCAGGACGTCGAGGACTGGCTGTCGTCCTACGAAAAAGTCAGTGGACCAAACAGGTGGGATGATGCTGCTAAGTTGAGCACCGTCAACTTTTACTTGGCTAATGTGGCGAAACTGTGGTATACAAACCACGAATCCGAGTTCGAGAACTGGGCCACTTTCAAGCAGGCAATATCCTCGGTTTTCGGTCGCCCTGCCGTGCGGAAGTTGCGTGCCGAACAACGCCTGCGCTCCCGGGCACAAGAACCTGGCGAAACGTTTACCGCCTACATCGAAGATATACTCGATCTCTGCAAGCGCGTCGATGCCGCAATGAGCGAAAGTGCCAAGATCCAGCACATTATGAAAGGTGTTGATGACGACGTCTTTCAAATGCTCCTGGCGAAGTCTCCTGGCACGGTGTCTGAAGTGGTAACTCTGTGCCAGAACTACGACGAATTGCGACGGCAACGAGCTCTCACCCGTCGTCCATTTCAGCCTAACCAACCACTCGCTGCACTGGACGTCGTACCTGACCACTCCCGCCTTCTAGCACAAATGAAAGACTTTGTGCGTGAGGAGGTCGCACGTCAGCTTTCCCTCCTGCCGTTTTGTCAGCGCCAAGAGCTCCCGCAGCAGCAGCAAGAGCAACCACCGACACCGTTAGCTCCCATGCTCCGACATGCACTTCAGGACCAGATTGCCGAGGCTATGCCCGTGCCCTTTCAGCAGCAAGTTGTCGCCGCGCCTCTTACTTATGCTGACGCAGTAAAGAGGCAGCAGCCACACCAGCCCTCGCCGTTCAATGGACTGCCGCATGTTACCGCTCCTACTCAGTCTTCCGTCGCTTGGGCTCCTCCCCTCACTACCACAGCCTCGACTCAGCCGTATGCCGCGTGGGCGGCGCCCCTTGCTGCAAATGCCTGGCGAACGCGCGATAACCGGCCGATTTGTTTTGCGTGTGGCGGACCTGGCCATATCTCCCGATACTGCCGTCGTCGCGTGCCCGCCTACACAGACGTCCGACCACGAAGCAATTACATGAACCGACCACCTTTTGGTTATGAAAGTTCGGATCGTCAGTCAAACACGTCTTCCCGTGACTATCCGGCAACTTCGTCTCGTCGCTCACCTTCACCCAATCGACGCTCCTTGTCACCCATGCGTCCACGACCAGCCCCTCAAAATGAGGGAAACTAGCCGTCGCAGTTCAAGGGGCAAGAACTGCGCTATCGAAATGTTCAAGTCCTCGCACCTTGCCGTCAAATATCGTCGAAGTTTTTGTAGACGGCGCCCATGCATACGCTCTTGTGGATACCGGTGCCGCTGTGTCTGTTATAGACGCCAAACTTTGCCGCAAGCTCCGAAAGGTGACCACGCCGCTTGATATGTTCTTACGTGCAGCAAATGGAGAACCTGTTCGACCTATAGCCGCCTGCACTGCCCGACTCAAACTTGCGGAGCACCACTACATTGTTGAATTTATAGTCCTTTCCTCGTGCTCTCATGACATCATACTTGGCTGGGATTTCCTATCCCGTAATCGTGCCGTTATAGATTGTGCCCGTTCCGAACTTGAACTGCTTCCGTTCTTCGACCAGCCCTACGACCACACTAATCAAGCCGCGCACAAGCTAGTTGTCAAAGAAGACACTGACATTCCACCGACAACAGCTGTTTTGCTCCCTGTGGTCTCCGACGGCATGCGTGATGAAGTAGCATTTTTCGAGCCATCACGCCTCTTTCTAAGCCGGAAACCACTTCTGCTCCCTTATTCAGCCCTCTCAATTTCTAATGGAGCCAGTGCTCTCTGCCTTACCAATCCCTTTCCGCATACGATCAAACTGTTTAAAGGCGAGTCTCTTGGATGCGTACAGCCCATTGATAACGGACAAATTTTTACCGTGCCGCAAGAATCATCCCAAAGTGACCTCGCCGCCGTCAGTGCTCTTAACCACTCTCATCTACAGGCTTCAAAAGTGTTCGATTCGGCGATCGCAGACGGACTGTCACCATCTGAACGATCTGAACTCCTCCAACTGCTGTACCAGTACCGCGAATCTTTCGATGTTGTTCAACCTTCACTTGGCCGCACTTCTACCACTCTACATTACATCGATACCGGCTCCCATGCGCCACTACGACAGCGACCATATCGTGTTTCTGCAGCAGAACGCCAAGTTATTACCGAACAGGTGAACGATATGCTGCAACGTGGCGTCATTCAACCTTCACAAAGTCCATGGGCCTCGCCTGTAGTGCTCGTTAAAAAAAAGGATGGTTCCGTTCGCTTCTGCGTGGACTACCGGCGCCTAAATAAGATCACTCGAAGAGACGTGTATCCTTTACCCAGGATTGACGATGCCCTTGATACTTTACAAGGTGCCGAGTTTTTTTCATCATTAGATTTGCGCTCAGGGTACTGGCAGGTCCCCCTTGCAGATGCCGATCGACCAAAAACAGCCTTCGTGACACCGGATGGTCTGTATGAGTTTAATGTCATGCCCTTCGGCCTCTGCAATGCGCCTGCCACCTTCGAGCGCATGATGGACTCGGTTCTTCGGGGTTTGAAATGGCAAATCTGTCTCTGCTATCTCGACGATATAGTCGTCTTTGCGCCAGACTTTGGAACACATCTCGAGCGCCTCAAACACGTCCTCACGTGCCTGCAGAATGCTCAGCTCCAACTCAACCTCAAGAAGTGTCACTTCGCTGCTAGGCAACTTACGATTCTCGGGCACGTCGTATCAAAGGACGGTATACTTCCAGACCCGGCTAAGTTACGTGCTGTCGCCGACTTCCCCAAACCAACGACTATGAAGCAGTTACGGAGCTTCGTGGGGTTATGCTCCTACTTTCGCCGGTTTGTGCGCAACTTCGCTTCTATCATTGCGCCTTTGACCGAACTTATAGGCAGCACCACTGATATTTCGTCATGGTCTTCTGAGTGTGACCAAGCCTTCTATACCCTTCGTCGTCTCCTCACTTCGCCACCAATACTGCGTCACTATGATCCTACGGCAGCAACTGAGGTCCACACCGACGCCAGTGGTGTCGGCCTCGGTGCGGTTCTCGCGCAACGCAAGCCTGGATTTGCCGAGTATGTCGTCGCCTACGCCAGCAGAACTCTTACCAAGGCTGAATCAAACTACAGCGTCACCGAGAAGGAATGCTTGGCGATCGTTTGGGCGCTTGTCAAGTTCCGCCCATACCTTTATGGCCGTGCTTTTGATGTAGTAACGGACCACCACGCATTATGCTGGTTATCGTCGCTTAAAGACCCATCAGGTCGTCTTGCCCGTTGGGCTCTTCGGCTTCAAGAATATGACATTCGCGTGGTATATCGTTCCGGCCACAAGCATGCCGATGCTGACGCACTGTCACGATCTCCCGTATCCCCGGACATCGCATCTGTTTCCTCGGACGACACGTTGTCAGCGCTTGACGAGGATACCATCTCTTCTGCACAACGCAATGACCCATGGATCGCTTCGCTTCTTGACGCGTTATCCGAGGCACCGACACTTCCAACCACTCGAACCCTGCGCCGCCAGGCTCCGCACTTCAGTATTCGGGATGGCCTTTTGTACCGGCGCAACTATTCAGCAGATGGTAGGAAATGGCTACTAGTCATTCCCCGAACGCTGCGCTCTACCATCTGCGCGTCGTTTCATTCCGACCCGCAATGTGCTCATGCCGGTGTTTTCAAGACCTACGAGCGCCTACGAAAAAGGTATTACTGGCGCGGAATGTTTACCTTCGTCCGCCAGTTCATTCGCGGCTGCCACGAATGTCAGCGGCGGAAAAGCGCGCCACATCCTGCAACAGGTTCATTGCAGCCACTTCCATGCCCAGACCGCCCATTCGACCGTGTAGGAATTGACCTCTACGGACCACTACCATTAACAACGGCAGGCAACCGATGGGTTATCGTGGCAGTGGATCATCTAACACGGTACGCTGAAACTGCTGCTCTCCCCACAGCTGCAGCACAAGACGTCGCCACTTTCATATTCAATCGTTTTGTGCTTCGTCATGGTCCTCCTCGAGAACTCCTCAGTGACCGAGGGCGTGTTTTCCTCTCCGATGTAATTCAAGCACTTCTTCAACAGTGCCATATGGTTCACCGGAAGAGTACAGCCTACCACCCACAGACGAACGGCTTGACTGAGCGGTTTAATCGTACTCTGGGGGACATGCTCGCTATGCATGTCGCTTCTGATCAAACAAACTGGGACCTCGTTCTCCCATTTGTGACATACGCGTATAACACCGCTACGCAAGTCACTACCGGGTTTTCCCCATTTTTTTCTCCTGTACGGTCGCGAACCATCACACACCATCGACACTTTACTGCCATACTCGCCAGATCCCTCCGAATACAAGCCTGTCTCGGAAGCCGCTCGTTACGCAGAAGAGTGCCGCAAGCTAGCCAAGCGGCTTACTACATCCGACCAACAGCGCCAGAAGGAGATCCGTGACGACGACCATCGTTCTGCACCAACGTTCGTTCCTGGAGCACTTGTATGGCTTCATGTACCGCCCTGCGCCCCTGGTGTATCACCCAAGCTACTCTCCAATTATCATGGTCCCTACCGCGTGGTCGAGCGTACTTCACCCGTGAACTACGCCATTGAACCCCTCACGCCACCGAGCGACCGTCGTCGGCGTGGACGTGATATCGTTCACGTAAACCGTCCTGAAGCCGTACTTTGACCCGCTTGTCCCCACGTGTTAGATCGCCAGGATGGCTTCACCTTTTTCGCCGGGGGTAATTGTAGTGAAAAAGAAAGACGATGTTACCATCAGGTCAGCTATCATCAACACAAGAAGAAGGCACGAGATCGGCGATCAAGCACCGTCATCTGGGTTCGCCTGCGTTCCTTTAGTGCTACCACCCGCTTGCTCAGTCCTTCAATAAACCCCCTTTACAATTCATTCATTCATTCATTCATTCATTCATTGAGATAACTACAGAACCCGAATTGCGTTATTGAATATGAATTGTTGTTGGCTGTACGCTGTTAGGACACCAACATTGTCTTCACTCAATCTTCAGTCCAAAACTCACAGAATTCCTTATGCATTAGGCTTTCCATAAGCTTTCCGAATCTAACATGGTATTGCATGGCCTTCGTGATTGGCCAACAATTGGTCAAGTGGCGATATCACGTGATGAAGTTATCACGTTGTTACGCAATGACATCACAAATATTGCCGACCAGTGACGTCATCACATGACGATGATTTCCTGCATTATTCTTGTTGACGACGACGGTCAATTTGCGCGTTTTATGAGGCGTCAAATGTTTTTACATCTTAAAAATTAATTGTTTGCCGAATGTTGTACGGGTATCACACACAGCCACTTTCGATCGCAATCGGACCAATTCTGTTCCAATTCCTTATACGTGATTGGCTCCTTTATGCAAGCTACAGAGGGCAATCAATCACTGGTAATAAACGTGACCTCGATTTGACATAGTCGTGGTAAGCAGTGCGGCAGGTTACACCAGCATTAAACATTTCTTATTTCTTACCTTCGGCGCTGCGTTTGTCCGGGAGCAGCGTCACCGAAATCGTCGCTTGGTCCCCGTCGTCCTCCCTCGAGGCGCTGTCGTCGCTCCCAGACGGCGTCAGCGACACGGCCGTCTTCTCGAACGCCTCGCAAGGGTCGGAGGGCATCCATTCACTACTGCTGCCCGCACGGACGGAATGAGTCGACAGAAAAAGGAAAACCAGGCAGGTGGAAGTCTTCATTCTGCACTGCTTCCGGATGTTTGTTGCGAACGGGAAAGACCTTTTCGCGTGCACAAAGAAACAACTTTAACGATGTTTTTAGCACACATGCATATATATATATATATATATATATATATATATATATATATATATATATATATATATATATATATATATATATATATGCTAACCGAAATTGCTGAGATCTCACGGATAATAATCGCACAATGGCAGTAATCACTAATCCTTTACACAATCAATCACTGACACCACCCCGCAGAGAATCCCACGTGCATTGATAGCAATGACACCAAAATATGCAACTTAGAAAAAAATTATTTTTCTTGTGCTATTGTTCACCAAGAGTCCCGCTGCAGACGCTCAACTTTGCGACACTTGTCTGCATATTACTAAACGTGTATATTTGTAATTTGAAAGTATAATAGCAAACTGAACTGAATTCGAATGATCCAGTAGTGAAAAATATTGTTTTTGTTTTTGTTATTCTTACACGCAGTCACATCCACTTAAGTGCTCTTATGAACAATGAGTAACTGCTAAAAAAGTTTTATACAGTATATGTGCTAACTTCGTTAAGATGATCTAACGCGATATGAGACAGAAATTGGCATCTCCGAAAGCATTCTCGCAGTTTAAATGTAATTAAAATTTTCTCCCTACGACGGACCTTTCGAAAAATCAAAAGGGGTAGACCAGTTCCCAACTTAACGTGGAGTCGTTATAAGCTTAGCTAAGCTTCTGTTAAAAACCTTCTTTAACATAAGCGACATATTGAGGAGCTGAACGCAAGTAATAAAACATGGCTTATATAGATATATGACATTACGGCATTACGTTATAATCATCATAAAAAGCCTTCGCCGTGTTCAAAACCCTTGCAGCTTGCGTAGCCCGTGAGAGTGAGTGGGTGGGAGGGGGGAGAGGGACTTTTTTTTCAATTTTTAACTTTGCTACTCTATATGTACCTATACAAACACACGCACGCACGAACATACACAAAGTATAATTACGCCGTAACCACCCCAATTCTCCGAAAAACAAACAATCCGGTACGCCACTAACCCTCACGATATTTCTAGCGTGGAGTTCTTGGCTTCTCGCACCAAGAGTGCATGTAGTACAACGGGTTGCGAAACCCCCGTTGTGCGAACAAATAGCCGTAAAGCAAAAATAAGAACGTAATGAATCGGTTATTAAGTTCCATGGTCACCACTTACCTGGATGTGAGCGGCGTGGGGCGGCAACCACTTCAACTACCTCTTTCTTTGTTCACCTCAGCAGCGGATTTCAGGGAGAGAGATGATGAAGATGACTTACGATGTATCATTGAATTACTAGCGCCTGCCCACATGGGGTGATTGACCAAGAGTTGGGCGGGTTATACGGCCTTGAAATTTTTCAAATACTACATAAACTCAATGGCTCGACGGAAGCCTGTATGATCAGGAAAATTCATGGCAGGAAATATTAAGTCCCGGCCAATAATTGAAAAAAAAAAATAATGACGTTTCGGCTCTTTTACGCAAGCCTTGTTCACCACCAAACTACGGAGGCCTTGTTCACACACACACAAACACAAACACACACACACACACACACACACACACACACACACACACACACACGCACGCACGCACGCACACACGCACGCACGTACACACACACACACACACACACAAACGATTCTTTGTGAACAATTAAGGCCTCCGAAGCGGGGTCGACACGTCGTTTCCGTTTGTATTTTATTTCATTTTTTATTTCAATTTTTATTTCAATTTTTCATTTTTATTTCAATTTTATTTCATATTTTATTTCAATTTTCAGTGCTTGCTATTTCCCACTCTCACTTCGCTTACATCAAGTCTCCGGCACGTAATTCGAAGTATACTTTTGAAAAGTCTTGCATGTTTTCCATCAGTGAAATCTATTTTCTGCAACCTTACCTTCTTCATAAGACTCGCTTCTATCATTCAAAAGACCTTTCACATCAAATCATGAGCATCTTATTTATTTATTATCTATTTATTTTTGTTTTATTTATTTATCTGATTCGTTATTTCTTGCAGACGTTGACAGTAGGGGTACATACGCGCTTGGAAACTATAGCAATTCATGTAACACCACTACAAGCACCAACACCACCGGCAGCAGCATCATTATCAGCCTCTGTACATGCGCACTCATAGGCATGTGCAGGGTTCTCCCAATGGGGGCGAAGGAGGGAGAACCACATCCACTATGCAGTGCCGCCACTCTTCCCCTTGTTCGAACAAAAACGAGCTTGACAATGGATGCAAACCATAATGTAGGGCAATTTCATTACGGCTAAACATGAGGGTGTGCGTATAGCATGGGCGCCCAATGGTTCCCGTTCGTATAGATTGTTCGCTGCTCCGTTTACCAAGGCGTGAATGGCGTTAACCGTTGAGGTATATGAGGAAGATTTACAGAGTCGGTGTGCGATTCTGGCGCTACATTTTGCTGTGTTTCAGAGACTTTCGGCTTGTCGCGCAAGTTCTTGGGAGATGAGATACGCGTCGCTTGCAACGAGTTAATTCTGTCATGCTCTTTCCCCCATCATGAAGGAATAGATGAATTATATATGAGCATCCATCTGCGTCGGCCGCGGTCTTCCCACGTCTCTCGTATACTTCCCTAGTGAGCCCCGTAACTGTCTCTCAGGGGTTGGACACCACAACAGTAGCTCACGAGGGGTGGGGGCAAATGAGGAATTAAGAAGAAAAGGTTAAAAGGTAAAGAGATAGGGAGAGGGGAAGGAGAGAGCGAAACGCAGGGACAGCGAACGATGGAAGTGAAGAGAAGATAGGAAAGATGGAGATGGTCGCAGGAGTCCGAGGACGGGGCACCACTGGCGAGAGCTCTTGACGGCGACAGGAGATGACGTAGGGCGAGTCCAGTCGGCTAGAGCTACGCTGTCGTCGGGGAACGGCGTCAGGAGATGGAATAGGGCCAGCACAGTAGGCCAGAGCTGCGCTGTCGTCGGAGATCGCGAGGGCACAACCGGTAGGCACGGAATCCAGCGAGCGAGTCTATACTTCACTGCAGTATCATTGTTCTTATTGTCGTTTGGGTGTTATCACACCACGATATATTAACGTTATTCGATGTGTGCAACGCAATGCGTATTGGCGAAAGAATGCTGTTGTACTATGGTTGTGCTGTTGATGGCGTCATTGCGCACAAGAGAGGTGGTTGGGTTGTTTCGGCAGTAATGCCATTTCGCGGTGGCCAATTCTTCCAGGCACCGTCGTTGAGTTCTGATACATTCTACGTTGCACAAAAGCTGCCATCTAAAGCAGCTTGGTTGGATTCGTCTGGCACTGTGAATTGTCTTTAGTATAGTAAGTTTACTTCTTGGAATGCAAGAAAAGGAATACCGAGGCAAGAGATGTTTCACACGCCTGACAAAGGCCTCTGCACCTGTAGTTAGTCACAGATACACACTTTTTTTTGAAGATACAACTAGCAGCAAAGCTTTGACATGCCATGTACCACATGCGTGGGGAATACAGTAATCAAAAACAACCAACACTTAATACACTTAGAGGAACTATTTACCGTCCATCGTTGTTCTCCTGTTTTTTGTCGCAATAAAAAGCGTACCATGTGAAGTATCTAACCTTGCACCGATTTCTCTGGAAAGTGCGTGGAAATTTTCAAAACAGAATTTCGCTGTCCACGCTATGTCTCTTTCACTCGGTGGGATGAATGCCTACATCAATGGTTGGTGCCGGTGAAAGCCGAAAACTGAAACCGCGTGTGGTTTTTGCAGGCCTCATCAGGTTTGGTTATTATTAAAACAAATATCTCAGTGGTCATTTTAGGCACACACACTTTCTGTTCTTCTCATGAGCAGCGGCGGACGCCGTGGTCGTCTACCTCCGACGTTTGCAGGCAGGCATGCAGGCTAGCGAACACACTGCTGGCAGCGCCACCAGGGGCCTATTTGAGCACGTGAGAAAAAAAAAGCGAAAAATTGGTCTCTGACCCAACCTAAAGCTGTGTCAAGTGCATAAAATAATATTTCAAGTTAAGCGAGTTTTTTAAGCAAAATAAGTTTACCTGCGAGGATTCCTTGTCACAACAATGGATTGTCAAGATTGACCACATTCGCTGCTGGGTATAACGCTAGTGGTCACTTTTTATCGACTTTCAGCATCAAGTAAAAATTACAATTTTTTTGTTTCTGGCCCGAAAGCATTCTCGTTTCCGTCGACCTGATGAACGATCTTTTCAACTGTGCTACAATTAGAAAAAAATTTCCGAGTTGTAGACAGTCCCTTTAATATAGTGCAGATACACATGACATGCACATAAAAAAGTCAGAGTTTTGCCGCAAAAACGAAGCAATGAACGCGATAGCGACAAATTGAAAGGTCACGCGCAGAATTGCAAGCAGATATAAACTTGCCCCGCATTTTTCACGCGGTATTCGCACGAAACGTACTCACGGGTACACATCAACAGGACTAAGCGTCTCAATTGTTACTTCGCTGTGTCTGAAAAGCGCGCTCTTTTCGCATACGGAGACTGTGCAACGATTGCGGTGACCTTTATGCGGCCGGTAACTACAACCGAATTGTCCCGGTGAGAGCCACAGGCTAGCCAAGGTGTACGATCTTTTCAACCACGAGATAAGGGTGCGCGAGCGAGCGTCCACCTCCTCCACGTTGGGGGGCAAAGTACGCGTGCGAGGTGATAACGTGCGCCGCCGTGCGCTTATTGCGCCATCTTGCTGTAATGCTAAAAAACAATACTCCCCCCCCCCCTAGCTTCCCATCACCAGTGGTAAGTGGTAGATATAAATAGCTTGCCGTTTGAACGTTGGACGACGTGCGTTTGGTGGCATGTGGTTATCGCCTCACAATCATGACTCGCAGATTCCACGTGCGATTCCGCGCGTCGGAGTCTCTTTCAGGACTTTTTTTTCTTTCTTAAGTTTTCATTTATATGAATACGTCTACATATACGGTGAGTGAAGGTGACGCCCACGCCAGAGCCGACGACAAAATCCAGCCGAGTGTGTCCATATAACTGTTGTCGCAATAAAAAGAAAGAAAATAACAGAAACAAAACTCCATGTATCGTATACCACCATAAAACAACCCACTTTCCCAACAGTAGTTATTATGTCATATCCCGATTCTAAGCACTCTTTTTACAGTGAAAGCTGTTATGAGATCGAACTCAGGTCACGCTCAGCACTGAAGTTGTCCGCTGCCGCTGGTGTCCGTAACCACTATCGCACAGAATAAGAAAAAAAAATGGCAGCATATCCACGGAGTGAATGATGGGGAGTGGGGCGAAGCATCCGTCCGTCCATTCGTTCTTGCTTCCGTCCGTCCATGCGTCCGTCTGTGTGACCGTCTATGCGTCCATCCGCACGTCCGTGCGTGCGTCTGTTCGTGCGTCCGTCCCTACGTTCGTCCATGCATCCGCACCTGCGCCCGTTCATGCGTCCATCCATGCATCTGTCTGTGTGTCCGTTCGCCTATCTATTCAACACTCCAAGTACCACCATCACGCATCTTTTCATCATATATTCCCCATATAGAAGAAGCACCGCCATCCAGCGGACATCCCAAGGACTAAACGAGAGGTGGCACATGCACGCTTTCTTAAGGCTTGCGCTTCGTGTCCACTTCCCACCTTTAACCACCTCGAGTTCATGGTATAAACTAGTTCGCTGTATTCGTGGCACTGCGGCCCAACGCTCGCTAAATCTTTCCAAAACCAAGGAGGTTACGCCCAGCGAGTATAACGTAGCAACCCTTTCTTGTCAGATAGTGTTCAATGTACATGCCAATGGCTGCTAATGGGGAATGAGAGACCGGAAAATTGTCTTTTAGTTAACGCGCACGCTGCGAATTTTTTATTGTTTAACAACGCATAGGAGAAATCTCCCACCGGCGCCAACTTGCAGGTCAAAACGTAAGACTGGTTACACACTACGACAACGACTACGACTACTACGAGGAACGAACGGGTGCCGCTTTAAGGAGCTTCACCCCTGAAAAAAACTTAGTACCAAGGACACAGTGGGGCTCAAACCCTGGTTCGCTTCGTGCCAGATCAGGCTTTATGTAAGTGTGGTGTCTTCTGCGTGCGCTCGTCTCCAACTGAAGGCTGGTTTTCAGGCAGGATAAAATTTTCAGGGGAGCATACATTGATAAAGGCAAGCTTCCGTACAAGGCAGGCCATGTGCGCAATGAACAATTTGTCTCTGCGCGCTGGAGCGTGTTGAGTCTGCTCACAGGTGGCCGTTTGTCCTAAACGTGCATCGACGCTCCGTCAAAGACTGTAAAATTGACCATGACCATGCATTTTATTCAGTGGTTTCGTTAATTCTGCTTTATCTTTTTTTTTCATTAGTTCTTAAGCGCTGTCACAGCAGGTGCCTTATTGACGTGACCTGCGACTACAAAGCAGGCACAGCTGGCAAGTGCAAGCACATGCGACAGTGGTCATGTACAGCAAACGATTCGAAAGCGAATCATAAAATATTCATGCGAGAGCCACGTGCGCTTCATAAGAAATTAAGTCACAACCACTAGTCACATTCCCAACGAAACAAAAATGTCGGTAAAAATATACAACTTCTTTTAGCACGATGTTTTTTCGTTATCTAAAGCTGACAAAAATAACATACGAGCATGACAACAGATTCCTAAAGATATACACTGTGAACCGAACGCGTCTTGAATGAAAGGTATAGTTATCGCTGTCGAGCCCAAAGAACGCGCAAAATACGTATAAATATTATCGCACCTTTCGTAGCATTCAGATGAGCGAGCTGTTCTAGCCTTCTTGAAAGGTGATGGGAAGTTATTTGGGTGGCAGGCTGAGTGCCCCTGTTCACAGGCTTTAGAATTGCCCACGTAATTTGCTCTATACTGCAAATTATTTTTCTGCGGGCTCTTAGTCTATTCCATCAAAGCTGCGTTGGAAATAACGGGAATTAAAGAATCGCTCCGCGAAAGCGATTCGGCGTAAGTGATTGATATGTGGGGTTTAATGTCCCAAGCCACGATATGATTATGAGACACGCCGCAGTGGAGGGCTCTGGAAATTTCGACCACCTGGGGTTCTTTAACGCGCACCCAAATCTGAGCACACGGGCCTACAACACTTCCGCCTCCATCGGAAATGAAAGCGCCGCAGCCGGAATTCGATCCTACGATCTGCAGGTCAGCAGCCGAGTACCTTAGCCACTAGACCACCACGGCGGAGTGATTCGGCGTAAATGAAGGAGCGAAACAACCTATTTCACAATCGACAGTGAACAAGTCGTATGGAACGTTCGCGCCTCTCCTCTCAGTCATCCTTAGTGAAACGGTAAAACATTGTCCCGGGTGAATTGCTGCTAATATTCTGACAGCACACAACTAAACAAACCTTGTTACGGATTCGCTGAGCCATGGCACAACCGCTAAAGAAGGAACGTTTCGCAAGACTACGGAAAAACCTGGAGCCGGCTGTGTCGTTGGAATGAAAGGTGGAATGAAATGAACGGTGCAATGAAAGACACTACGTGTAATACTATTTCATGTACACAAAAACTTTTGTATATACAGTGCTTATATTTACAGGATAATTGACTACGCTCCTTTGCGCTTAAAATGTGTCTTTAGATTTCTTTTTATTCTTAGCCTGTTCAGAGCAGTGCTGATAATTCTATGAAATTTCTTTGTTCATATTTACAATGTTTTTCGTTTGATAATATTTTGTACTATCGATATTAAATTGTGGTTTCGAACTGACCGAGCTTGAAAGATGATTCTTAGCTGTACAATTTAACACCAGAAACATAAACATCAGTAACTTCGGGTGCCATAAAAAAAAAAGGTTTTCTGGACAACCCAAGAACGGCCAAATTTCTCGCGGTCACGCAAGTGTTAAAGCACTATGAATTCTCCACTATGTAGAGCGGTGAGCTCTCTTGCTGAAACGAACCGTGGAAGATTTTCTACAACGTTTGCGATCTAGCGTGTGTTGAGAGAAAGTGCTTAACGATTTTCAGTACTCGAGTATGAGAGAGCAAGCCGTCCCGTGCGCTTGATGAAGCTGCGTCGACAAAAATTACGCCACATCGAGCATAGACAATTATGTTTAGAAAAATGATGATATGATACGTTCATGGGGTTTAACGCCCCTGAACCACCATATGAACATGAGAGACGCCGTAGTGGAGGGCTCCGGATTTCGACCATTTGGGGTTCTTTAACGTGCACCCAAATATGGGCACACGGGCCTACAACATTTCCGCCTCCATCAGAAATGCAGCCCCCGCTGCCGTGATTCGATCCCGCGACCTGCGAGTCAGCAGCCGAGTACCTTAACCACTAGACCACCCCAATGGGGCTATGTATAGAAAAAAAATTCCGCCATATCCACGAAGTGAATGATGATGAGTGGGCGAAGCTCCGGAGGTAAACCTGGTAAACCATGAATCCTCTGTACATTTTGCCCACTCGATTTTATTACATCGCTCCCCCTAGCGTACGTCGCCGCACTAAATCGAACGATTGCCTTCAACCAATGACACGCGCCATATGTGACATCATTCCTATTTTATAAGATCTCGCGTCTTTCATCAACTACAAGTACCGCTTTCTAGTTTATAACATCTTGCATCTTTTCATCATCAGGTACAAGTACCACCATCTAGTAAACAGTACCAGAACTAAACGAGAGGTGGCTACATACAGGAGACGGTACCACCATCAAGTAAACACTGCAAGAACTAAACTAGAGGTGGCTACATACAGGGGACGGTACCGCCATCTAGTGAACAATGCAAGAACTAAACTAGAGGTGGCTACATACAGGGGACGCACAGCCCACGCCCTAAGGGGCTTCGCCCCTAAAACGTTGGACGATTCAGAGTACGATGTACTCTACTATGGGATAGCATTAAGCTGTCCGAGCAAACACTTCACGCAGAAAAACTCTGGTGATAACGTTGGTGAGTTTCGAACAAGTGGTGAACGATTTAGAGTACTTTGTACGCTACTATAAGAGAGCGTTAAGTGTCCCGTCGGCCTCACACTTCATGAGGCCGTGTTGACAAAAATTGCTCCAGTTACAAGTTCACGACAATGCATGGTGGTGTTTAGAAAAAAATGTTTAACGATTTCGAGTACTTAGTACTCAACTATGGGAGAGCATTGAGCCGTCTCTATGTAGCCCACCTAACCATAGAGAAAGAAGAAGACAAGAGAGGAGAGCATACACGAGGAGGTCGGAACACTCGAACACGCAAGTAGCTGGTCGTGCTTGCTCTTGGGTTTTGGCCTAAGTTTGTGTAGTGGCTGTGGTTTCTTTGTCTTTATTAGGTGTTCCTATAGTGCTTTTACAGCTACGTAAGCGCTTTTAGCGCCAAAAAGTTCACTTAGATGCAGTTTTCTTCACCTGGACCAGGGGCTTGCCTCTGGTCTGCTTCACTTCCGCCACAGGAAATACCAGTGGATCAGTTTCTACGCAACGGCATTCCCGCAGTTCCTGTGGCCCTCGTCCCTAGCAATGACGGCTTCATTAGGATGAAGAATCCGAAAGTGATTCAGGCGGAGCTTAGAGCTGCGACGTCTCACTTCCACAGCATCACAGAGGTCCGCCAGTTCGGCAGAGGTGGTATTCTATGCTTTTCATCTGATCAGCTCTGTGTCCAAGACCTATTGAAGTGCTCGAGTTTCGCGACCAATCCGGTAAGCGCCTTTATTCCCCCGCATCTGGCATGTGTGAAAGGTATTGTTCGCGGTGTCGATGTTAACTTGACTCCGTCTGAGGTATTAGAGATGTTTGCCGTGACTGGTGCTATTTCCGTTTATAGGTGTGCACGACTAGTAGAGAAGCAGAAGACGCCGACTGAGTCGGTAATTGTAACCTTTGCTGGAGCGAATCTCCCAAGCGAAATCAAGGCATGGCCACTAATATACAGAGTGGAACCGCTCTCACCGCGACCACTACAGTGTACGAAGTGCTGGCGATACGGTCACACTATTAAAGGATGCAGGTCAGAACTCAGATGCCGAGTGTGTGGTGACAACCACGAAACAAATTACTGCAAAGCTAAAGAAGAGAAATGTTGTCTCTGCAACGAACAACACTGTGCAGATAATCCTGATTGTTCAGCAAAGGCTCGAGAAATGCAAATTCTTGAAATTATAGGGCGTAGGCGCTGTTCTCGACGAGAAGCCTTAGCGGAAATACAGACTAGAACTCAGGGGTATGCCAGTGTTGCAGCACGACATCTCTCGGAAATAAATGGGTCAATTTCCCTGAATATAGCGGAGGCCATAGAAAAGGCTCTAGAAAAAGCCATGGAACGACTGACTTCTAACCTTTGCGATTCTCTATCTCAAATTTTGGCTAACCAGATGACTCGCATATTTGGTACAACGGGAGAGCCAGGCCTAGTATCCCAACATCTTGAGAGTTCACGACCAATAGCTGACGGTGAATCTGACACTGCGCCATCGTATTATCCGCCAGCAGGAGCCTCTGCAATAGGCGTCCACAACCAAAATGAGGAATCTGAAACCGCACCCTCGTATTTTCCGTCTACAGCACCCTCTGCAGTAGATATACAGAGTGTAAGTGAGGACAAAGCTACATATACAATAGATTCCGATGACATGGATTTGGACCCTAGGTCCCTGAAGAGATCTAGATCCCCTGTGTCAAAGAAAACTAACTCACCGAAACAAACTAAGAACAAAAAGTATCTGAAAGAAAAGGAGAGCCTTTCGAAGAGGGATTTCTTGAAGGAAGGCATTCTAGAGAAAGCTATAGCGGAAGCAGCTCTTTCGAAACCATAGGGTCGCTTAAGATTCTCCATTGGAATTGCCGATCAATCCATTCTGCATCTACAGATTTGGTATACTTGACTTCTAAATTCGCTCCTGATATTATAGCATTACAAGAGACATGGCTATCTGTACATAATTTGTTTCATTTAAATAACTTCCAATCCTTTCGATTAGACCGTCCATCGAGAGGTGGGGGTCTAGCTTTCTTTATTAATAATAGAATTAGTATGAAAGTCAAATGCTCATACAAACATATTTCGCCGGAATGCGAAATTTTGGCAGTAGACATTACACTGCCCAACTGCACTCCTTTCACTTTAGTTAATATGTATTTTCCGGATGGAGTTCAAGACACACGAAGTTTGGATCTAGCTACAAAATCATGGTGCAAAGACAAAGTTTTAGTTGGAGACTTTAATTCTCACCACACGAGTTGGGGTTTTAGAACTGATCTTAGTGGGAAACGCTTGTGGGAGTGGACAATGGCTAATGACCTGACGTGCCTCAACGTGAGAACCCCCACATTTATTCGTACTCACTACAGGTCGGCCTTAGATTTAAGTTTTGTCAGTTCAGCCATTACTACTTCTTCTTGGAAAGCGCTGGACTGTGGCACCAACAGTGACCACTTACCGATAAGTTTTGAAATTTCTTGTCCGATAATTCCATCTTGTTCAAATGTAAGAGTATTTGTAAATTACACTAAATTTAGGAATGACCTGAAGTCAGCACTGGCTACTCACTCGGAAGAGAGCGATGATAAAAAAGCACAGAAAATAAACGCAGTCATGAAAAGATCCTACAAAAGAGCCGAATTTACTGTTGAATCCACAAAAAGAGTATATAGCCGTTGGTGGAATGATGAATGTACAAGAGAGCACCGACGACGTAAGGCAGCTTGGAAGCAGCTCTTACATAATCAATCCCCACAAAACTGGGCCGATTATAAATTCATTACTGCGGGCTTTAAAAGAACGGTAGCTCAAGCTAAACAAGATTATGACAAAAGACATTATGAATACCTGTCGAAGCCTAAACATATGAAAGCACTGTTCCGATATATGAGAGCTCGGAAAATCTTGCCATCACCAGTTAATGTAGCTTGTGATAATCTGTCGGCACAAGAAATGACCACTACCTTAGAGGCAATAGGTAAAGGTCTGGAAAGCAGATTCACTTCAGTAGTGCCAAACAACTGGCACAAGTCTACGACAAGGTCTGACTTTGAAGAAGTGACACAGACTGAAGTATCCAACGTGATTAAACATTTACCCTGTGCATCTCCTGGCCCAGATGGGATCACAGTAGCCATGATTAAAATTCTGTTCAATTTATCGCCTCGAGACGTCGCCAATGTTATTAACTACTCCTTAAAAAACTCATGGGTGCCGCAGGATTGGAGAATAGCAAAGGTGATTCCTATACTAAAACATCCGGGTGGAGGATTAACAGTCGATAATATCAGACCAATCTCTCTAACATCTAACATGGTCAAACTAGTAGAGAGGGTCCTTCATAGCCGAGTAAGTATCTGGATGACAGACAATTTAGTAATAAAAACGAACCAAATCGGCTTTCGTAGTGATTTCTCAATTTGGTGTGCCCATGCTGATTTAGAGAGCTGAATACAGCTCGCGCGTAAAAGAAGGCAATACGCTGCTTTAGTAACGCTTGACATAGCCAAGGCGTATGACAGTGTGGAGCACTTCATATTGTTAAATACGCTAGAGAGATTGAACTTCCCACAATATTTTATTGAGTGGGTGGCGGAATTCTTAAAATCAAGAGAATTCTACTGCGTCAAGGATGGATGTTCATCATCTAGATTTAAACAAACGCGCGGAGTTCCCCAAGGAGCAGTCTTATCTCCAATATTATTTAATGCTTTAATGAGCACAATTCCAACAGATCAAGAAGTTACTGTCTACATTTATGCTGATGACATCGCACTCTTTGCTGCTGACTGTAATATTTACTCACTACAACTTAAATTACAAAGATATATTAACATGTTAGAAATTTGGTTGCAGTCGATTTCGTTATCGTTAAATGTCAACAAAAGCGCGCTCATGGCATTTCCGCTTGCAGAACCAATTTCAATTTCAATTCTATATAAACAGGAACCCATCCAGCAAGTAGACTCTATAAAATATTTGGGAATCATTTATAATGACAAACTTAACTGGAGTCCACACATAGAGTATATAACTACCAAAGCACAGCGGGCTTCAGGCTTACTACAGAAGCTAAGTAACCGGAAATATGGATTACGGAGGCACACCTTGATAACGTTGTACAAGATGTACATGCGCCCCATCATGGAATTTGGCTGCATATTATTCTCGGGTGGCCCTGCTTATAAAACGAAACCTCTAGTCGTCTTGGAGCGAGAAGCACTGCGAATGTGTCTGGGACTCCCTAGATTTGTGGCTATCAACGTACTGTACCAGGAAGCGCGCCTGCCTACACTACTTTGTCGATTTCGAATTTTGACCGTACAAGCATTTTTAAAATTTTATAGCTTACCGACAAGAAGATCTCAATATGCTTTTATCGCAAACCCAGACGCCTTCTTTCTTGCTCATTGGCCACGGTTTCACACACCTCAGATAATGTTTGTACAAAAAAATCTACAAAGTATAAATGTGAACATTAGAAATGTAATTGAGACTAATGACTCGAATTGTCATGTTATTATTGAGTATGATGATATATTCCCCCAAAACGCCAAATTACAATCCCTCAAATTTTTAAATAACATATTATTAGATTACTTGGAGCATGCAAAAACTAAAAATATAATAGCCACAGATGCTTCCGTAAATAATCAAAAGGCAGGTGTAGGCATTGCGTCTGATTTGCTTGACTGGTCCTTTTCAGTGAGACTGCCTGATTTTACTCCAGTTTTTGAAGCGGAGCTCTTGGCGATTATTTTAGCTCTTCGAAAACTTCCATCAAATCAAAACAACGCAGTAATAATGACGGATTCTCTTTCAGTTTGTGCAGCTCTGACGGCTTCAGAGAACTCTCGAATCTTAAGCACATTCAAAACATTAGTACCCCCGCAGTTGAGACTCCTGAGATTACTATGGGTTCCGGGACACTGTGGATTAAGATTAAATGAATTGGCCGATTCCTTAGCACGAGCCGCACTTGATGGGCCAGTTTTGTCCATACTGCCAGATGTTGAATATATCACGGCAATAAGATATCGAAAATCAGCAATCTCCACTGATACGATAGAAAAAGTAATTACACGGACAGACTATAACCACCTCATGTTTCCATGGCAACACCACTGGAGTCAGTCCAGAAAGCTCGAAGTCTTAATTACTAAATTTCGATGTCGTGTCCCCCCTCTAAACCTGTATCTACACAGAGCTGGTCAGACAACATCACCCCTCTGCGCATTCTGCGGAGAAATGGAATCACTAGATCATTATTTTTTGTATTGTCGCCGCTACGAGATACTTAGAAAAAGGTTACTAGTTATGCAATTTCGGAAAATAGGCCTTAGATTAACGGTGGAAACGGCGCTAAGCTTTGGCGCCTCAGCTTTGGGACATTGCCACAGGGATGTTTTCAATGCCGTTTGCAATTATATTCAGGCAACCAAGCGTATACCATTGTGATCTTCAATAAAAAAAAAATTATTTATTACTCCCCAGGGCAGAGTGAAGTGAACGCAGCTGAGTGCTAATCATAACACCTCAAATCTCAAAATTGCTCAAATTGATTCTTTTTTTTTCGTTTGCTCTTTTTATGTTGTTTTTATTTTTACATTAATCTCATTATAATACCAATTCATTAAACATTGTTAAAATGATTACAGAAAAACTGCACTACACTTTCTTGGCCAATCCCCCTGAGTGGGTATGAGCCAGCCTCCCAGGGAAACAAAACAAAACAAAACACTCCGCGAAACCTGGCCTCAGGAAGTGCGTCACGACTACGTAACCAACTAGTGCTCTCATCAAACGTCAGAGGGCGGAAGCGCAAAAAAAACAGTTATAATCAATGCAACAGAATTGTTTTCACAAAATAATAATTATACGCCAGAATTATGTATATTTTTATACATAAAAACAATTTATTCAACACACCTTACTCGATTATTTTTCTTCAGCCGTACTGTCATAAACACCATCTACCCAGCGACAAGCCAATGCATGACTGACAGCGAGAAGCTTTCGTCGCTTTCGTCAACGTCGGCTGCGTCGGCGTTTTCAAGCGTGAGATAACAGGTGAGGCACATTTTCAAGCGAAGCTTGTTGAATGACATGTTGTTGGTCTTGTTCGGTCATTTTTTTCAGAAAACGGTTACACCTGTGCGAATAAGACACCATGCAACAAACATAGAAAGATGCACACACACACACACGTTGCGCTTCGTGTGTGCGAGTTTGTTTCTTACGTGGCGTCTCATTCACGCAGTTGTAACCTTTTTCTGAAGCTTGTAAGGACGGGGAGGTTCGCTAAAAAGAAAGTTTGCGGCTCTATGCGGCGGCTAGACGGGAACATTGTGCAACGTATGCAGTATAGCAAAGGCGGCACAGCGTCAAGCAGAGGCGACGCGTGCGGCGTCTGCCACGGACGCGAGCGTCTGTAGGCTGAGCATCGCTGGGCAGCTAGGTCATAGGCTCGGTGGCTCGGTGCAAAATATTGAGAAGCATTCGCTGGGCCTCGCATGCTTCACAACACGTTTCCCGAAGGCTCGCAACACGAATAATTCTTGGTGTGCCGGAGGCAAATCTGGACTAGCCAAGTGGCCATCATCTTCGTTTCTTCGCTAGCCTTGTGCCACTAGTGCAAGCTGCCCACAAATTTTTTAGGGGCGAAGCTCCTTAGGGCGTGGGCTGTGCGTCCCCTGTATGTAGCCACCTCTAGTTTAGTTCTTGCAGTGTTCACTAGATGGCGGTACCGTCCCCTGTATGTAGCCACCTCTAGTTTAGTTCTTGCAGTGTTCACTAGATGGCGGTACCGTCTCCTGTATGTAGCCACCTCTCGTTTAGTTCTTGTAGTGTTTACTAGATGGTGGTACTTGTAGCTGATGATGAAAAGATGCAAGATGTTATAAACTAGAAAGCGGTACTTGTAGTTGATGAAAGACGCGAGATCTTATAAAATAGGAATGATGTCACATATGGCGCGTGTCATTGGTTGAAGGCAATCGTTCGATTTAGTACGACGACGTACGCTAGGGGGAGTGGTGTAATAAAATTGAGTGGGCAAAATGTACAGAGGATTTATGGTTTACCAGGTTTACCTCCGCAGCTTCGCCCACTCATTATCATTCACTTCGTGGATATGGCGGAATTTTTTTTGACGTTTCCGATATAATTTTACCGCACAAATTTCAACTATGATTTTTCTTCCCATTGTACTGTGCTGATACTGCGTACGCACGAAGGTGTTCTAAAGTTCCCAGGCCGCGATACCATTGCATTACAAGGGATAGTGGCCTGGAAACTTCTGAAGATCTTTGTGCGTGGTCTTGACGTCTATCTTTGTAAGTCAGAGTTTTATGGGTCAGAGTTGTATCACTGGTTTTGTATTGTGCATCGATCAGCTAATCATTCAAAGGGGTTTGTTGGTACACTTATGACGTGCACATATCTTTTTCGTAATTTGACAGCGAAGCATTCACTTACTAACATTTTCAGACCGCGCTGATGCCATGCCGCCCGGCGGTCCAGGCTACGGCAGCTACTGTTGTGTATCGTGGTGCTTCAACAATGGCAGAATCTACAAGAAGCCTGGGACGAGTTTCTTCTGCATACCACGGGACGGCAGGTGTGTTAAAGCTTTTGTATGGTTTGCATGTCTTTAGGCTTACTGTTCGTACTTGCTCAGTGAGGGTAACAATAAAAAATCACTATTCAAGCACTTCCCCTTTCAGCTGGTAGTTCATTGCCAATGCAGGATGAAAGCATGGATGCAGTATACTCGACGCGATGATCTCCTTAGTAAGCTGGCCAGCCTACTGTACGCAACGTACAGGGTTTGTAGCGACCATTTTACTGCTCAGTTTAATAGACCCTGGGCACACAAGGCTTACAAGAATGTCTGTTCCCAGTGTGCAACCAGCTGCACCATGTAAGTGATTGACTGAAACTCAAATATGTGTAATAGCAGCCACTTGTATTGAATCAGTGGTGACAGTTAACCGTGAAGATCTTTGTAGCCGGTGGAGAAACCTCACTATAGAAGTAACACTTGGAAAGTCTTAAATTTTGTGAACTATGGGCTATTACCTTCCTAACAGCAGCCTTACATTTCTGTCGTTTTTTGTTGCTCTTGACCAGCGCAACTTGTTTTGAAAGACTTTCAAGTGCTATTTCACGTTATCTTCAAGCCTGAGTGCACATGTACATATACCTTTCATCGGTGAAAGCTGGCACTGTTGATAATACCAAAAATAACAAATTACTTGTTTCCTAGTTGGTGCCTTCTCTTTTCTTCCACGTTCGACCAATTTATGCGTTTGAAAAAGCTGTTTAAGTTTCCCCATGCTACAAGCTTTGTAACTTGTACCAACTGCACATATATGCACGTTCTCCGAGCGTCGCTTCAAATAGTGACTGTGACATGACTGCAGAAGCTGCACTGCAAGGTGCGGATGAGCTTCAGTTTGTGTTATTTTAAGCCTCTTACTGACACATTGTCGTAATTTCATTTCTTCAGGACCTGCGGTAGAGGCTTCAAAAAGCGGCTCCCACACATTGAGGTGCCCCGATAAACAGGGTGCGTTCAGTGTCGCGATTTCTTTTTTTTTTTACCCAAATTGACTGTTGACCAAACCTCTGCAGGTGGCAGCTCCCTTGTAGCTGGCGAAAGAATTTCTGATGACTTCGTCTTGCCGGAAAAAACCTTGACCAGTCGTTCAGCTGTCACAAAAGGAACTTGTGTGACCGGTAAGTTGTATGTTCACTTCAACACCAGAGTGGATTGATATTGAGACTTCCGCAGACCGCTCGCAAGATTGTTCCGACAGCACTGTCCGAGGCACTGAACAAGCTTCACAAGACCCTCCAGAAGATGTCTCCGCCAACAGCTCCACGTCTGAGTGCCCTAGAGAAAATAGTGACTATGCTTTTATTGCAGCTGTTTTTAATGTGCTATTTTATGTTTAGGACATTCTTAGGAAACTATCCTCAAAAGGACACTACGTGTGCACTTACAAAATGTAAGGGTGGGCTCTCAGTGATTTTCATTTTTTTGTGCATTGTCAACATTGTGAATGGTTTGTTTTTAGGTAGTGGAATCGAAAACTTTGCACCACAGAAAGTTGTGCACCTTGGGTCTGAAAGAACGAGGAAAGTGCTCGTATGGGATTAGTAGGTCTTCGCTTTTACATCCATTTTTTTGTTTATTGCAGTGCGTTCCTGAGTGCCAGCGACAATGTCTCCATCAATGAAGTACAAGCAAACCATTAAACATCTGCAAGCCAAGGTAGATGCACAGCGGAAAACTATCAAAAGACTGCGGAGACAGCCTCACCAAACTAACCACTCATTCGTTGCATACATTGTTTTGGTTACCCGCTATGAGGAGTAGGGACACTGTGTATTCGCTCGAAGTGATTTGCATAACCTTAAAAAGAATGTTGGGTATCCTGTTTGTAATTTTTTAGCAAAAGCGGGCGAACTGTACACTTTACTGTGGGTCGCTTGGTCACTGTGTATGCTTTATCTCTCCAGCTCAAGTAATATATCGATAACAAAACCGCTTGTTGAAATGTCTTCGAGCGGGTAAGGAACACAGTATGAAGTGGGCGCAGTTCACGTTATCACGCTTTTTGTATTTTAGCTTCTCATCAACCTCCTCATCTCGCCCATCAAAATTTTCAAAAGAATACCCAAACTTGTAGCGTTTAATGGGGCTGCGGACGCTGCCATTTTATTTTTATATAGCTTGTGAGTGATAACGTACGATGTAGAGCCTTTGTGAAAAATAATGAGCCAAAGTGGTTTCCTTCTGCTATTTGTTAGCCCTGTAATACCGCTCTCGTAACACCAAATAAGGTCCACAATTCTGGATAAGTGATGACTACAATCTATTTTAGCTCGCAAGCGTCACAGCAACACCCAGACGCAAATCGCTTGGGATCTTAAGTTTTTGATGAAGGCGACGCATAAGAAGAGCCACAAGACCTGCCAGTGTTGTAGCATAAAGTTTGTCTTTCACGTAGTCAGCAAGCTGCAAAGCCCTACCTTTCTGAGGACAAGCAGGCATCAAGTGTGCTTTTTTTTTCATTTTGGGCTAGCTGTTCTTAAGCACAGCCAGCACACTGCAGCTTTGCCTTTCTGCTATATTGTGTCGTGTGGTTTCTGTGCACTCTTTTTTCTATGCATTAGTTTGGTTAACCCCAGGCGTGATTCGCGACTTCATTGCTGTGTATATGTCACTTCTTCTTCAGCATTGTGCGCTGTGTTTTTGCCATAGATCCTTACTTACCCACGGGCCCGGTGTGTCATACTTCACCAGCTTCTCGGCTTCTGCCAACTCTAGCGATGTGTGCGTTGTCTGTGTTCTCTCTGTATTTGTTACAATTTATTTGTAAGGCGAGATGCATTTGTTGTCTACCTTTGTCATATTGTGCTTTTTATATTCTCAGACTCTACCTTGCCTTTGAATAAAACATCGCGGATACTCTGTCTCTTTGACTGATATATACATTGATCACTTGTTCCAAAAGAACAAGTTATCAACAAGTGAACAAAAAAACAAGAACAAGCGCGATGAATAAAATTGTAGTGAATTATCACTACCTGCATCTCTTTTTATTATACCTTAATCGAAATAAAAATAAAAAAATAAAAATAAAAATTCAAAATTTGCGCCAGTGAAACCAAAACAGGAAGCGCACGCCACTTGCTCTCACCAACCACCAGGTGTACTAGGGTCGGTTGGGCCGCTGGGGTCTACGAGAGTGTCCACTCTTCACCTTTTTTTTATTTCTCTATGACCTAACTGCAATGTTCAGTGAATGTTACCGCATTGCTTCTTGTTAAACGCAGGTGTGTTTATAAAAAGCGGTTAGCGATTTAGAATACCTGGTATTCTATACTACGGGAAAGGATAAAACCATCTCGTTGGTCTCACACTTACTGAGACTGTTCAGACGAGCTAAATGAACACCTAAGTATTATGGCTATTCAAACGGTTATCAAGAAGATTTTCGAAAGACCAGGTCACACACTACTCATAATTGTAATGGCTATGTTGCCTGACTTTTTTAATAATATGAGTCCAATTACTGCTCCATTTTACTTCCGTCGATATACCTCGGTAGCATTCTGGTCTTTGCAAATGACTTTTATCAGAGCCTAGTGTTCGGGACAAAAAAAATAATAAAATTGGTTGTGGTTTAACTCTGTTTTTCCAGGATCTGCGTAGCGAAAGGTAGGTTTCAACTTGCTATGCAGCTTGTTTCTCTGTAGGTTGTGACGGTGGTGACAAGTATTTATTTACAAAAGAGAGGCGTAGGACCTCTTTAGAGGCCCCTACAGACTAGATGGACTTTCTCTTTCGGGACCCCAGTGGTTAAAGCCGTCGTCTGTCTCTCTGGACCAAGGCCTGCAGGGCCTGAAGGTATGATCAGCCAAATAGGGCCACCTAGCTCCAAGTCTCCTCGCCTAGGGTTTGGGTTAGGAGTAATAGGTGCGTTATCTTGGCAGGCCCGCACCTTTTGGTAGGTGTCTGCCACCACCCCACATTGCTGCCACTGTCCGGAGACCGTAGGGTCGAAATGTTTCACTATGGCCAGACATAGCGCTGTATTCGTCTGGAGGCACAGCAAAATGCGCTTCTGTTCTTTCTTCAACCACCATGTGGGGTTAGGGTAGCACCAATGACTTTCCCGATAATAATGTAGAATAAGGTTACGTTTCTCGAAGTGTGAGGCTCGTTCTTCCTCCACCTCCTCGGTCCGCAGCCTCCTCTTGATTTCGTTGCGATGACGAAGCCTGGCTTCTTTCATTTTCTCCGACTCTCTGTATATGCCCACGAATCCCACCGAGTCACACCTTCTATACAACGCCGGCTCCAAGAAGGGTTAAAAAAAATTGCTGCAGTGGATGTCATTGCCCAGGAGTGAAGTCCCGCCTCTGGTAATATGGCGGCTATGGCGGCAATCTTGCTGAGGACATGATAAAGTATCACCGTTCAGAACGGAGCTTTTCCCTAGCACGCCCAACGACTTTAATGTGGAAACTTTTTCGGGTTACATAGTGCTTCAAGGGCGTCTTGGTTTGACTAGTTTTCCTTAGTAGGCCTCTAATTTGAGGCAAAGGTCTTTGGAGATTCAGTCAGCCGTACCTGCTTCTGTGTGTAATTTCCTCGCGAACAACTATCTTTTGATCTAGAACTAACGTAGCATTTACACTAACATACCAAAGCCACTTGATTTCTAAGTAGGCACGACCAGAAAAGAGCATGTTTCCGACATCTTGGCAGTGACATAGCTGGCTGCGCTTCCGCTGGCAAGCCATAGCGGGAGCTTCCACTCCTCCTCTTGTTGCAACGCTGTTTCATCGGTTTCTCCTCTGACGTCATGCCGAGTGGCGCAGCGAGGCGCTGCCATGTCAGGTTTCACGGCAGCTCAGCCACTGCAAGACCGATGGTAGGTGTTCTGTGGTGAAACCAGAGAATGTACGTAGGCTGAATCAAGTGCGGAGCTGAGCAGCCTTGTTTCTCTTCGGTTTTCTTTTGGGGGCGAAGCTCCTTATGCCTAGTTCACTCTGAAACATCCGCTTTCTACAGCGACCGAAATTCCCCTGCCGCCGAAACGCAGCGTCGTTCGCACTGGACGCGCCCCGCGCCGCCGAATATGCCATCTACTACGAGGCGAACGCGAGTTGGATGCGCTGTCACCCGGTTGTTGTCGCGGCTCGTAAACGCTACTACAATATCCGGTGGTGTATACTTCGACGATTCTCGTACGCAAGAAGCAAGAAAAGACAGTACTGCTTAATTTGCTGGCATGTGGCTTTCTTGTAATGCACGAAGAGCAGAAAAACCCCCGACGCCAGCGGCGTTGGTGGGTTCGTTTTGCTCTGCAAGACCGCAACAAGCTCAGTCACGCCAACAGCAAGCTCGGTCACTTCTTCCAAGAAATACGGACGCGAAGTAGGCACAGAGTAGGTTAAACTCCCGTTGGTTTCAACATTCAGTTACGTGCACTGCGGCAAAGTGAGTAGGGCTTGGCCGCCATTTTTCAAAATTCCTTGACTAGCGCTCCTATTGGTCCGCGGTGACCGATTCGGTGGCAGACGCCGCAAAAATCGGTCCGAGAGCGATCGGCGCGAGAGGGCCCTTTCGGCGGATCTCGCCGCCGCTGAACCGGATTCAGAGAACTTTCGGCGGCCGGAATGCTCAATGTGAACGCGGCCAGGTGTTCTGTGACGCGGCCTTATAGCGGCACCCGTTCGTCCCTCGTAGTCGTAGTAGTAGTGTGTAACCAGTCTTACATTTTGACCTCCAAGGTGGTGCCGGTGGGAGATTTCTGCTGTGCGTTGTTGAACAATAAAACATTCGCAGCGTGCGCGTTAACTAAAAGCCGAATTCTCCTGTCTCTCATTCTCCCTTAGCAGCCATTGGCCTTTACATTGAACACTATCTGACAAGAAAGGGTTGCTACGTTATACTCGCTGGGCGTAACCTCCTTGGTTTTAGAAAGGTTTAGCGAGAGTTGGGCCGCATTGCCATGAATACAGTTGTAGCGGTGAGAGAAGAAGAGACGTGAGATGACGTCGAAGGCGGCCGATGGGGCCGTGCCGATCTCGCCACTTTATTCTAGGCCTGAAGCGGAGCCACGTCGGCTACCAGCGTCCGCCACGCCAGGTGCGTCAGCTCGTTCTCTCCCTCGCGCAGCTCGAGCTAGCATCAGCTGCGCGAGAGGCGCGGCGCAGTGATCAAGAAATGATGGCGATGATGATGGCACCACAAAGTGAACTAGTATATACCATGAACTCGAGGTGGTTAAAGGTGGGAAGTAGACACGAAGCGCAAGCCGTAAGAAAGTGTGCGTGTGCCTCCTCTCGTTCAGTCCTTGGAATGTCCGCTGGATGGCGGTGCTTCTATATTAGGAATATATGATAAAGAGATTCGAGATGGTGGTACTTGGAGTGTTGAATAGGTGGACGAACGGACACACAGGCAGATGCATGGACGGACGCACGGATGGCTGCACGGACGAATGGATGCATGGACGTACGCAGGAGCGGATGCATGGACGAACGCAGGGACGGACGCACAGATGGACTTGCGGACGCACGAGCAGACACACGCACGGACGGGCGGATGGACGCACAGGCGGCCACACAGACGCACGCGTGGACGGACGGAAGCAAGAAGGAATGGGTGACGAATGCTTCGCCCCACTCTCCATAATTCACTCCGTGGATATGCTGCCATTTTTTTCAGGCGCATGCAGGGATGGCACGTGCACTGCGGGTGGCTTCGATTGTCGGCGGGGCTCTCGGCGTTGGCTCCAGTTACACCCCGACTACAAGAAGTTGTTATCTTGCGGCGTCTTTAAAGCACCCGAGATGTTGTAGAAAGGGAAGGATTTACTTAGCCCTAAAGAAAACACAAGCCACACAGGCTACAAACGCCACACAGGCGAAACGGCACGAGCGTCACTCCGTCACGTCGACGTCTTCTTTCACAGTAACTACAAAAGGCATGTGCATTTCTAACAGTTTTTTTTTGCGGATACGACACCAGCTACCGAGGAGAATGATATCAATACTTATGCCGATATACACAAAGCAACCATAACCTTAGCTTTTGGTTGCCCCAAACTTCTGTACGCGTCACATGCCTTGTAAGGGTACATATATAAAGGCAACAGGGTCAAAAATAATAACAATTGCCAGATTGCTTTGTAATTGCTCTGGTTAGTTTATAAAATAGCAAAGGTACAATACCAATTCCGATGGAGGCGGAAATGTTGTAGGCCCGTGTACTCAGATTTGGGTGCACGTTAAAGAACCCCAAACGGTCAAAATTTCCGGAGCTCTCCACTACGGCGTCTCTCATAATCAAATGGTGGTTTTGGGACGTTAAACCCCACAAATCAAAGGTACAATACCGAGAATAAAAACGTGAAAAAATGATAAGGTTGGTATGTGAATACAATCTCTAATATATCTGAGCTTCACAGAGCAAGAGTTCAGTGATATTTAGTGCAGTCGAGGACAAGTTTTGTGATCCACAGTACGAGCGAGTTCAACAGAGCAAAAGTGAAACGGGTGCTGCAACACTTCTTGAAATAGCCATGAAAATGAAAACCATTCACTGAAAAAATCTGATTGCCTCACGAATTCATCGCCGAATACATTTTCAGAATCTGTCCAGTAAGAGCGGAGTTAAAGAGTTGTCAAGCACTGAATTTGCATCTTTCTTGTCTCGTCCCAGCGAAAGCGCTGGACGCTAAGCAGGAAGGAATGGCACAGATGAAAAAAAGTCAACTAAAAATTGTTTTCTCTTCTCTCGACAAATGACGACACAATGAAAAATCACCGATCACCACGATCACCTTGCGTGGTGGCCGCAGTAACGACCGAGCCCGCCATGCCCCAATCAGCCATTGGCTGTGATGGGGACGTGGTGATCGGTGATTTTTCATTGTATCGTCATTTGTCGAGAGAAGAGAAAACAATCTTTAGTTGACTCTGAACATATTTTAATTTCTAGGCCGCGTGCTGCTCGATGTGATATTTGTCTCGCCTTTTCTCGGGAGCCCCGACTGCCGATCGGCATCGTTTTCTGGCCATGTTCCAAAAGTGTAGCGGTGCCCCTTTAAATTACGTGCAGTCCAGCTCTGTATAACATGGTTCCACGGTACGAGTGTACGCAACGCAAAAGTTATCCTTGAAACCACAGACTGTTATGAACGATGTAGTAATTATTACTGTAGTATATTTCGGCATACATACTCTCAATAACGAAATAGCCAGAGAAGCGATTTTTGTTCGTTGTTGTGACAATGTCATTGCCGCGGAAGCATAAACTCATCAGTTGTGTGCTTGGAATGAATTGTGCACGCTTTAGAGCACTACACGCACACTACTATAAGGAAGAGCCTCGAGAAGAACGTCATATGGTGAAGTCTCCTGGTACATCTGTTTAGAAAAAGTGCAACGATTTAGAGTAAGTTGGTTCGCTACAGTGGGAGGTCATAAAATCACAGAAGTATGCTTCTCTATGATAAAACCATTCCAGCTACCAAATAAAAATGTGTTTAGAAAAAAAAATGTTTAACAATTTATAGTACTTAATACTGTGCTATGGTAGAGTTGAAAGCCGTCCCCGATACCTCATGCATGCTTAGAAAAAATGTTGAACAATTTCGAGTACTTCGTACTCAACTAAGGGAGAGCACTAAGCCGTCCCGCTATAAACGATCTGTAGACGAGTAAACAAGCCTGCATGGAATTTACAGCTCGAAGCATATTTAATGAAGTTGTTGGTCCTGCTCTGTTTCACATTGCCTTGAAGGAGTTTGACGGCTTGATACTCACAGCTTAATAAGCTCTGAATGGCTTCGTCGTCATCGTGGGCAGCAAGGAAATTGCGAACCGATGTCAAAATCATCAAGAAATTCACGCAAACATACTTGCTTTTATCGCGTTGTGTTGCTTTCCCCACAATCGCCGTCCCTCTTGGGATAGCTGAACGCAAAAATTTTGGTCTGTCCGGCTGCCTGTCTGTCACGCGGTTCAGCTAACGGCCAAAGTTTAAGCACTTGCTGAAGGCCCAGCAATCTTGAACACGTCGCTGCGTTCATGCTTGTGAATATTGTCAATCAAAAAGCAAATATTACACATATCTGAGGCTCTATATTGGTACGTAGGTATTACAGATGACCCTATAGTGTTTCTAACACTGCTGTGAAAACTCGACCCTATAAACTAGAAAGCGCTCTGCCCAAGCAACCTTGGCCGACTGCCGACCATTGGTGAATGGCTGGCCTCTAGTCGGCAGCTGATTTCACTGCCGCCCAGACATTCGAGGAGGAGGAATAAACATTTATTGAAACGGCATACTAAGGTTTTCCGTGGGTGGAAAAGGGTCGGCCCGAGATGCACTGCCGGTTACGTCGGCACTTCGTCGGCGGCATGGTTCGGGCCTACGTCGGTGGCCGAGTGAACGCCGATTGTGCCAAACACTCGTCGGCCCAGGTGACCAGTCGACAACACATCAGGCTGGTCTTGGTTGCCGAATGAACACAGTAAAACAACGTGCATTTATTTGTGCTGGCATAAAATGCATTGTTAAGTGATTTCAACCAACATTCTCATTGGATACTGGGACAGATCTAAAAAGGCCTCGAGAAGGAAGTTGAAGAAGTTAACGTTTGGGCGTGAGTCGTAATGTGGTTTACGACTGAATTAGTGTTATTTACACGTAGCAATATAAACACCATTGTGTTTTTCTTTAAAAATTCAAAAACACTAACCGGGAGACATTGAGATACAATAGATGGCACGTACCCACTTTGGGGAATTGGTTAGGCGCCTTCTTCTTCCAACCTCTACCACCACCTCAATGGCTAGTCTGTACTTTTCCCGCGCTTTTAGCTTATGAATAGCATAATTGCATTGTTTGAGTCAAATTCGCTTACGCTAAATAATGGTCTTAAGCTCGATTACTTTAATTGGCATAGAGTACTTGTGCGACAATCCGATTACATTATAGACCAAATAACAAAAATATTAGTAATTTAATTCGTACATGGTATTGCCGGGTGAGCGTATTCATCTGAGAAATTTCACGGTTGAAGAAAGGATGACTGGGTTTATTTGCAGGGTGAGGATGAGAATACTGGGCAATCAAAAGTAAAGATGGAGTCCTCAGACCGCACCAGGCAACGTCATCTCCCTCTTTCACATCACCGGCACATACCTAGCAATATATATATATATATATATATATATATATATATATATATATATATATATATATATGATTCAAAAAAGAAATTCTGTGGGTCCGGTGCAAATATAATTAATAAAAGAGCACACTTACGAAAATTTGATAATTGTTTACTCCACGTTTCGGCCGTGCCACGGCCGAAACGAAGAGTAAACAATTATCAAATTTTCGTAAGTGTGCTCTTTTATTCTTAATTATATATATATATATATATATATATATATATATATATATATATATATATATATATCCCGGGAATTTTTTTTCGCGCTGCCTTCCCGGGCATCAGTACGTATTTAGTATCGAGTAGAAGGACTTGGAAGGGAAAGCGCTTTGCGGATTGTGGCACGCTTAGAAGAAGACGCGAACGTTGCTGGGTACACTTACCGCTAAGCGTGGTACACCTAGGGAGAGATGAGGGCAGGACGGATCGAACTGACAATTATATGATAGTCTATGTTTTTGCATCATTTCATATACGTGTAATTTTAAAAGGGCGTTTGGTGTCAGGGAATTCGAACGGTCTATCAATGCCGATCGGCAGAATGACTCAAATCTGAGCACCCATGCGATAACGTAGCTTTATTCTACAAAAGGGTACCTCGAAAAAAGAAGAATTAAAAAGAATTGGCAGATCCCACGTACAGTTGGAATCAACAATATGCGAAGCACGAATGAGAAATGTTGATATGTCACTGTAAAATCAGCACAACATTATAAAGTGGAGGTAAACGACGCCGTACACGACTTTCGTGTCATGATTATCACGTTTGGATGTGTCGTTTACCTTCGTCAGATCTATTCATGTCACGTCATACCAAATTTAGTATATGTGGAGCTAGCCAAACGGCCGCGAGCACGCTATCAGCATGGTATGTTGTCCTTTTCACATTTTCTTAAATGACACGCTTGTTAACCTTATCATGTTTGCACCAGTGATATACTTTCGTCATCCATTGACGTCACATAGCACCGAATTTGGTATATGTGGAGCTAGCGAAACGGCCGCGAGCGCATCATGAAACTCCAATGTAGCGATGACGCGCACGCAGGCTATAGACACAAAGACGCTACGTTAGGAAAACGCGAACATTCTACAGTCCGACGCCAGGCGCGACCGGCGCGACCAGCGTCCGTCGGCGCAGCCCGACGCCAACCGGCGCGAAATGCGACATGCTGCATTTCGCGCCGATGCGTCACCCAGACAACACTGCGTCTCCCTCTTTTCGTGACGAAGGGACGCTGGACGCCAGAAGGGCACCTGTGAGTATATGGCCAGACCGGTGCCTGGCGTGGCAACGCCAGCTTGTCGCGACGAAATGAACGTCGGTGATAACGCACACCACATCACGTCGAAATGTATTGGCGCCTTGACTGTGGTATGTAGTCGTGTTCTCACATGACACGCATCTCATGATTATCATGTTTGCACCAGTATCATACCTTCGTCATTCATTGACGTCACGTAATACAAAATTTGGCATATGTAAGCGAGCGAAACGGCCGCGAGCGCATCATGAGTGTGGCATGTAGTCATGTTTTTACATGACATGCATGTCATGATTTTTGCATTAGGGTCGGTCGCTTGTTTTCAGCATGCAATCATGTCATATCATACCAGTTTCGCAACATGTCATGTGAACGAAGCCATCGCGATAGCTGCAGGAGCACGAAATGTGAATTATGACATTCATGACATACATGTTGTGATTTTCATGTCATGACTAGTCAAATATGTTCTTCATACAGTAATGTTATGCCATAACAAGTTTGGTATCGATACCATTATCTAAACGGCCAGGAGAGCTAAAAGTCGTAGACAGACAGACAGACAGGCACAGATAGATAGATAGATAGATAGATAGATAGATAGATAGATAGATAGATATAGATAGATAGATACATAGATAGATAGATAGATAGTCAAGATTTTTGCATCAAGGAGTAGCTATCGATCCCCCAGTAGCGCTTCACGAGCTAACGCACATCTGATTGACGATTGAGTATCAGTAATATTGATTAATATATTCGCTATAGAACGCGGTTCAAAATGGAAGAAAAGCCCGCCAAATTGTAGTGCTGGCTGCGCTATCTCGCGGCCACGACGAAGCTGCTGCACACCTGATGCCACTTCCACAAAAAATGGTGACGTCACACTGGCATTACTTCTGCTAGGAGCGCACGTACAGTGTCTCCCTTGGGGCTTCGGAACTAGGTCATTGCAACAGGGACATATATGGAGCCATATATAACTATATAAAAGAATAAAACCGGCTACCATGCTAATCTCATAAGTATATACTCATTACTTATTTTAGTCATTAGTCCATTTCATATATTTTACTGCATTTCATTTATTTTGTATCCCACTGCCACGCGATTCATGGCCGATCCCCCGTGGTGGGTTGAGCCATTCCTCTTGGGACCAACCAACCAACCAGTCAGTCCAGCTGCGTCTTCGAAGGCGTAGACATGCCTTTGTCACCAACATCGTCGTTCCTGCCATCGTTGCGGTCAACGTCGGCAAGTGATGATGACAGCGACCTGGAATTGGGTATCGCCGCGATTCGCGACGATCCTTGCTAAACAAGCTCCGCGTTCAATGCAATGTATTTATCAGTCCCGGCCGTACTGTCGGAGTTCAGGAACACTGACTACGCACCTCATGTCTGGACGTTTGGTGCTGCAGGGCACACGGTAGGAATAGTTCCGGCCTCGAGAAGAGGCCTCGTACTGCCTGCGAAACCCAACTAGTTCGCCAAGACAGGATTTACTCTGTAGCAGATGGCCGCAAAGGGAAGGGAGCAAAATACAGCTCTTCTTCACAGGCGTCCAGCCCCTCTGTCCAACGGCGAGTGCGAAGTGAGCCCACTGGCTGCGTTGAGGTTCGTGGCTTGGAAAGACATGAACACCAGGTACTTTCCTCTTTTTCCGCGCCTCGGCGTGCAGGTTCTCATTACGCAACAGTTCTCCGACAATCTGGCATGTATTGTCACTCTGAATGATCTTCCTCACACGCAGTGGAGCACAGCCCAAATCAGTCGATGTGACACGGTGGATTGCATACACGCTTCAACACAGCAAGGAGAGCCACTAGTGAGAGAGAGACTGGAAGTCGGCTCCATACACACTCAGGGATCGTCGACCTCATGGTTACTAGCGTATCGTCACTCAGGCTGGTATTTGTGGAATGTATCACACCGAACACGTAGCACTAGTGTCGATGTCGCAGGGCAGTCTATTTTTTGTTTTTTCTCCTTAGCTTTTCTACGCTGTTTGACGTCGAAATAAAATAAAATGACGCGATGGACGCTTTTATATTTAGTGATAAAGACCTATGCATACCAAGAGATTGAATGATGGGCACATCTCGATCTTGAAATTTGATGTCACTGCTCTATTAAGAAAGGATGGCACTGGTATTTCCTTACACCCTATAAACAAAATTAAATAGGCAGCATTAAAAAAGAAAACAACTATTTATTAACACAATATATTACTCGCTTATTTACATCATTATCTGCATTCCCGTTGGTAGAGAAGTTTGCTCCATTATATATACAATACTCTAGGTGTAGCACCATCTTCTAGCTGCGAAGCAAAGCTCACTAATATAAAACTACAGCTGATAAAATTGTTAGGCTTGCTAAGTCATATATAAACATTTTTAGAGATGAGGTAGAAGCACTAAAAATATTAAAAAACTAAATGCCATGCACTTCTGCTTTCTAAGCAGAAAGCAGGACCTCAAAAACAGCGAAGGTATTGTTACAGGCGAACAAAAAAATACAACGCATCAAAATCACTATGTAAGGACTATTCGAGGCCACAGCGTTTCATAAAAAGGTAACGTATATACTGGGGGACTTCATTCACTGGAACATTACACACTTGATTAGCGTTAAAAGAAAACAAGATAACACATACATCAGCACACAATAAAGTAGACTAACAATACACAAGAAAATTGTTCGAAAAGTCTTGCAAATAACAAATGCACACACACACGAGAGAGAGCTTCCTTGATACGAAGCATTGGCACTATTCATGTCCAAAGGCAGCCGGATGTGCTAGGGTTTCTTGTGTGTATTATCTTGGTGAAACGTTTTGTTGATATGAATGAAGGACGTTTCGGCTTTGTTCTCCACCACCTCTGGAGGCACTTGACCACTGCGAGATGAGGCACAGGTGGTGACGGTGATAGCTCAATGGATGAGGACAATCCACAAAGCCGTTCGCATATAGAAAGACCATCATATATTCCTGTAGGTCTGTGTTCTTTCTCTATGTGCGGTCTGTGTGTAGGGCCAGCCAGCTGTACGGTTTTCTCACTGTGATCCATAAGCGTGGTGACACAGCCTCCTCTCGTTCTCTCTCTTGACACTCTATGACCTCATCAATGTTTTCATGGTGCAGAAGCAAACCAGATGGTAGAGACCAGTGCCGCTACTACGAGTATGGCAACAACGAGGTAGATTCCGAGCATGAACCGTCGGAAGCCACCTCCCTGGAATGGAAAAGTCTTGCATTATAACACCACTTGTTGCTACATGCAATATGCCTCCTTCCACATTGTGCACTTTTAGAGCTGTCAGGAATGTCAAAAACGCAATTACTGGTCAAAAGCAGAATGTATGTTTTTTTTTTTCAAAAATAAATTTAGTAGCAAGTTCAGCGCTGTGCCTTCTTGTTCTTTTTGTTCATTTCTAACCATGTTGAGATGCCAGCTATCCTACAATTGGTTAAAAGCCCAGCCACAGAGCTACTCTTCAACAAAACAAAAATGCCAATCAATATTGTCATGTATTTTGGGGGCTCTTTTAAACAACTTCATGATTACCTTTTCAGAAATAAACATGAAGTAATGATACTAAGTATTACAACAAAAGCTGTGGATTCTTAGACATGATTTCGCTGCAAAACATCAGCGAAATGGATAGAGAGACGAGTGCCTATAAAGTATTTTTTTTTTCAGGATATGGCCACTCGAAATGAAAGTCACCCTCAACTGGCTGGTCCCGATGTAAGTTTGATATTTAGACATAGAATTCTTTTGCATCCTTGAATATGCCAGTCCCTATAAAGGAAATGTGATGTTATCGCCACTTCTTCCATGTCTCATGATGTGTTAAAAAACTAAATCAACCAATACAATACTTTCTTACTTTCTACATCGTAACTCTGCAACATAAGAAATTAAATTTTACCCCACAAAATACTTATTAGACCATCATAGAAGATGCTAAAATAATCTAGAATCCTTATTGTGTTACAAACATCTCAAAAATTGAAAAAATTCGGCATTTAGCAGTCCGCTTTATATTCAATAAATATTGATAGGCGGCTTCACCCTGTGTGCACTAGGTACAGTTGCCTATGATCCAGGCTCGAACGAAATACGAAAGACCTAAATATTCTCACCTGATTAATAATGACAATGTCCATGTAACTTATGTTGACTATTTTGATACTCTTCGTGAGGAAACTTCTAGACATCGTCATTCAATATTCATCCGTGCTCCTGCTGTTTTTACTGATTGTTGTAAGTATAGCTTTTTTCAAGTGCTATAAACGAATGTAATTCCTTCACCAAGGAAACAGTTTCTTTCTCATCCTCAGATTTATTCCTGAAACCCACAGCTCATATTCTCATTTATAGCTACCAAAGTTTTATGGTGGGTAGATGATCTTGTAGATTTAAATTTGTTATCTGGTTGCATCTTGTGGTATACTACTCTATACTGTTTCTTTATCAGTAAGTTCCTATTACACATGTTCATTTCATTCTCATTCTAGAATGTTTCTTTTGATATTTTTGTTTCTGTGGTGCACCTGCTGTTCTTACTGATTGTTATAAGTATAGCTTTTTCCAAGAGCTATAAACAAATGTACCTAATTCCTTCACCAAAGAAACAGTTTCTTTCTCATCCACAGATTTATTCCTGAAACCCACAGCTCATATTCTCATTTATAGCTAACAAAGTTTTATGTGTGGGTACATGATCTTGTACATTTAAATTTGTTATCTGGTTGCATCTTGTGGTATACTACTCAATACTGTTTCTTTATCAGTAAGTTCCTATTATACACGTTCATTTTGTTCTCATTCTAGAATGTTTCTTTTTATGTTTTTGTTTCTATGGTGCTCTTGCTGTGTTTACTGATTGTTATAAGTATAGCTTTTTCCAAGTGCTATAAACGAATGTAATTCCTTCACCAAGGAAACAGTTTCTTTCTCATCCTCAGATTTATTCCTGAAACCCACAGCTCATATTCTCATTTATAGCTAACAAAGTTTTATGTGTGGGTAGATGATCTTGCAGATTTAAATTTGTTATCTGGTTGCATCTTGTGGTATACTACTCAATACTGTTTCTTTATCAGTAAGTTCCTATTATACATGTTCATTTTGTTCTCATTCTAGAATGTTTCTTTTTATGTTTTTGTTTCTGTGGTGCTCCTGCTGTTTTTACTGATTGTTATAAGTATAGCTTTTTCCAAGAGCTATAAAGGAATGGAATTCTTTCACCAAAGAAACATTTTCATTCTCATCCACAGATTTATTCCTGAAACCCACAGCTCATATTCTCATTTATAGCTAATAAAGCTTTATTTGTGGGTACATGATCTTGCACATTTAAATTTGTTATCTGGTTGCATCTTGTGGTATACTACTCAATACTGTTTCTTTATCAGTAAGTTCTAATTACACATGTTCATTTTCTTCTCATTCTAAAATGTTTTTTATGTTTTTTTCTGCCCCTGTAATAGTTTTGTGTAAGGGCTGACAGAATCTGTAAATAAATAAAATAAGTAAATGAGACCATTGCATAAGAGTCTCATAATGTATTCTCATACCGGGGCATCTGTTGCTGGAGGCTCCATATCGAGGCCTGGCTCCACTGCGTGAACACCATTCGCAGCTGACCTGTCTTGCATCTTTATGTCATTGGAAGCCACTTTGAAGAAATGAAATTAAAAATGGAGGAGAGATCATTTATCACTATTTCACAGACACCGAACAGCTAAAGAACAATGGTATCAGAAGCAAGGATGATAATGCCACAGCAAGCAGAGAAACTTATCTAACGCTGTTGTTTTCCCAGTCATTGTCATCTGGAAACCTACCAAAAGAGTGGAAAATGTGGAAAGAAAAAAAAGTGAAAAAGAAAGAGTGGAAAGAGTGGAAGAGTTCACCCTTAAACTACTGCCCCATTTCCATCACATCAGTGCCTTGTACGATCATGGTGCATGTCATATACACTCATATAATTAGCTCCCTTGATTGAAAAACTTTTTTCACCATTCTCAGCATGGGTTTCGCAAGGGACTATCCTGCGAAACACGATTAGCTGCCTTTCTCTATGACCTGCACCTCAATCTAGACGCGAACACTCAAACTTATGCAACCTTTCTTGACTTCCCGAAAGCATTCAACAAAGTTGCTCATCAACGCTTACTACTAAAACTCTCCTGACTGAATCTAAACCCCGCAGTTCTCACATGGATTAAGCAGTTCCTCACTAACCGCCTGCAGTCAGTGCGCGTCAATAACAACTCTGAGCCTCTTTCAGTAGAATCCAGCATCCCTACTTTTTCCAATATATAATAATGACCTACCATTGCATGTTACTAGCAAAATTCACATGTATGCCAATGATTTCGATATTTATCGTTCAGTTGTTAACATTACTGACCAGTCTGCTCTTCAACAGGACTTGCAGAACATTAAAGACTGGTGTCGATCAACACTGGTTAATGATTTTAAATACTGGTAAATACAAAACAATGTCATTTTCTCTCAGTCCTAACCCGTTAAAATTCAAATATAAAATAGCAAACCAGCAACTAGAGACCGTATGTCAATATAAATACTTAGGTGTGACGATATCGAATAATCTCGACTGGTGTGCGCATGGAACAACGTTATTACATCATCTAACAAAACATTTGGGTTTTTACGATGTCATTTACAAAGCACTCCACAGCATGTCAAGTTACTAGCTTATAAAACACTAATATGGCCCAAACTAGAGTACGCATCAGCCATTTGGGATTCTTGCCAGGTATTCCTCACAAATGCCCTTGAAGCTTTTCAGAATCGTGCCTTTCGTTTCATTCATTTCACCTTTTCATTCGATATCAGCGTAACATCCTTGAAATCGGAATCCGGTTTACAAACACTTTTTAATCGATGCCACATTGCTAGTTTATGATTATTTTATAAATTCTACCACAGCGCACCAAATCAAGCACCGTATATTTTGCCACCATCACGCATATCCTATCGCATTGGCCACCCCTTAAATGTGGCCCGTCCTCATGCTCGCAGAGTCACCTTTGCCTATTCTTTTTTTCCTCGAGCAGCCAAGGACTGGAACGAACTTGCACAAGAAATCGCTAACTCAAGCCCTACTGCCTTCATTGAAGCGATCACATGATAGTATACCATATAATAAAGTGTTCTACCTGTTGTATATATTGTAACCCACCCCTTATGTGATTCCCCCTGGTGGGGTCTTTAAGAAATGAAAATGAAAGTGATAGCGAAAGAGACAAAAAACTTAAAAAATGGCACCAAACTATAGCTAAAGCATCACTGTGGGCAAGTGACATGATAAGAACACACTAATTTCACAGAAAGCTAAGAATAACATGCAACACTTCATGTTAGAAACGTTTAAGGGAATAAAAACATATGTTTAGGGCAATAAAATGCTTTGCAGCATGTATGTATGTACAACATACTATACAGCATTTTATTTGGTTTTACAATGAAGCCCACAAAATATGAAATTATCTAGCGTGACTTCTACAGTGTGCTATTGTAGGACAGCGCTCTCAAAGATACCTTGAGAAAAACCAGCCATCCACTAGACTGTATGGAGCGTTTGGCTTTTGTGTTGTGATATTCTGCAAAACTGCAGGTGTCGTTGTGCTGTTGTCACCTTTTTTTGAAGTTTTCTGTTTTGCTGATAGAGATCGAGTCACAGTCAGTGCAAGGAATTCTTGGGTTCACTCTCTCGGTGAGGGCTTGTTTTAAGGAGCAGGTGAAAAATGCACTAAAGTGTTCATAGGCTTGCGAGCCACTCGAACGGCTTCTTTTCTCACGACACAAGAAATAGTTTCTCTGGTGCCTCGGACATGGGAGAGAGGCATTTCTGTGGTGGTGTTAATTGGGGGTCTTGATATTCAGTTTATGAGCATGCGTAACTGTGCTTTCTAATGGAATCACTTACTGGAAAAAATCTCGGATAGCCGCTATTTGTAAAGTATGTGCTAACAAGTCTGTAAAAACATTCAATGTATAGCAGTTCTAGATGGAAAGAGTCTTATGGTCAAGCTCAGTAATGTGTGCGGCGTAACCACCCTTACAGAGCAAGTGCGCCCCTCTCTCTCCCGCCTGACAACGTCAACGCAAGCAGCATCTGCTAGCCCACTCCCTCCCCCCTCTCTCTCCTCCAGGCTGCCTTCCAGCGGTGCTTACACACGCATTACGCATGTGCGTCCCCTCCCCCAATCACGTCTTTCCTGCACTACCCCCTCTCTCACCTCGCAATGCTGACCCAGGCAGCGTCTGCTAGCATACACTCACTCCACACTCTCTCTCCTCTAAGCATCCCTTCCAGTGATGTTTACACCCCCTTGCGCAACCTCTTGTACGCACCCCCTCTCTCGCCTCACAATACCAACGCAGGCAGTGTCTGCTGTCGAGTTTCTTGATAGAAAAAACTGATTGGTCATGCTGCACAATCGTTTACTGGCCACCTCGTATATATCCGCACTGGATATTGAGCTCCAAGGTAGTGCCAGTGGAATATTTTTCCTATGCTTTGTTGAACAATACAAAATCGCAGCGTGCATATCAACTAAAGTCGGACTGCGGGTGTTTGAGTCTTCTGTCTCTCATTGCCCATTAGCAGCGATTGGCATGTTCTAGTTGGAAACACCAGCCCACCACTGCGTGCTTTGCGCCTCCCCAGGTTTGTCTCCTGTGCAAGGCCGCGATAAGTGCCAGCGTCAACCCCGCCAGTGTAAGCGTTAGCACCCGCTGCTTCACATCTACACATGGCACCCTTTAGCGGGTGATGGTATAATTTTTCCTTTAAACCACAGACCTAAACTCTTAATTTATTACGATAATCACCATCATCCTGACTACGTCCAGTGCAGGACAAAGGCCTCTACCATGCTCTGCCAGTCAACTCGGTCCTGTGCTTGATGCTGTCACTCTATACCCGCAAACTTCCTATTCTCCTCTGCCCAACTAACTTTTTATCTACACTTCACCTGTGTGCCTCCTCTGGGAATCTAGTCTGATCTTTAAGGACCACCCATTATCTTGCTTTAAATACCATTTTAGGTTCCAGCCGTGAAATGTGGTTAAGGGGAGCACTGCAGGTAAATTTTGCGACCCCTTGCTTTTGTCATGCTTGCAAAAAAACATGTGTCGAGCGTCACTACGAAAAACTGGCGTGTTGTGTCAGTGGTGATAGAAGGCTTCGTGCTAGCAACGCGCTTGCCAATGAGTTTGCGTGGCTTTGTCACTCTGTCTCAGCAGGAGTGCTGAGTGTTGCGTTGAAGGGCCTTGGATAGGCACCATTATGTTGGCGAAGAGGAAGACGATTCGCACGAACTTCTTTGGCTGTTTTATAGCTCAGCCAGTAACTGAGACAAAGGCTCGATGATTTGCAGATGTTTCCTGGTGGTGGAACTTGGTGTTGCGTTAGGGTGGGTGCTATAACCCCCTGTAAAGTCGTTTGTGCCTCGTAGCGCACACATATCTTGCAAATAGGCCCCATTTAGGTCGAACCACTGAGCGATAGGTGGCAAAATGCTCACGAGGGTTCACCATCATCATCACTCTGGTTAGCATGGTATGGCCAGCAGAACCACCTGGCTAGGTGGCTGCACAAAAAGCATGAGTTTTGATTGAGCATGAGCTTTGAGAAAGCATGAGCTTTGATTCGGCTGGCGATATCATCATATGTAAAATGAAATTAAATAAACTTACATGATGTTTGATTTGTTTAGACTGCATCTACCGTGTCCGTGCACTTTCAGAGCGGTGCTCTCAATGCGAGATCTCACACGTTTCACGTTCGTGCGATAGGAGGGCCATGTGCATGTACATTGCAGGTGACATGTTTGAGACGGGTATGTGACATTCGTGTGACATGTGCGTGGCTTACCTTTCTTAGACATGAGCGCAGAGTGGATCTGCATGATGATGTGCACTAGCACGTGGAATCCAACAAAGGCCGCAAGAATGTAGATGAACCAGTCGGCACCCTTGAGCTGTGCCTTCTCGAGAGCCGCAGCGAAGAATATGGTGGCCACTGCACAATGTGGAAAGAGCGAAAATCGCCTCCATTATGGTTATCTTCATTCTCAGCCTTAAAATAATTGCAATTCGTCACTAAATTGCAGTGTGCGACAGTGCAGCCTTAATGAGCCGTGCAACACTTCTTCAGCATGATCAGAAAACAGTGCTGTGCAGTAGCAGAGACTCCTGAGAACATGCCAGCCAAATGTTGTAGTGCAGCATGTGGCCTGGCATTTGCAATCAATTTTAAAATTTAGCTAGCAATCACTCAACAGCTTCTCTCTGTACAAATGATGCTGTAAACCGAAATGATCCCGCCATAAATGCAAAGTTCACGGTCACTGGCTGATTTCAAAAGCCCGAGCAGCATGCTTACTGCGTCCACCCCGCTATGCCAAGATATGCTTTAGGGCCCGCTCATAGCCACACTAAAGGTATGCCGTGCGTTCGAAAAAAAAAAGTAAAAGAGCTCAAAGTCAGGAACCACACTGTTAAAAATGAACATTGCTTCTTGTCATACCCCCCCCCCCCCCCATGAGCATAGCTCTAAATGAGCTTTATGGAATGAAAAGAAAGAGAATGCACTTGAGGCGTGCGAGAAATATCTTTAACTGCACTTTTACTAGATGGATTCTCGAAATATTTTGTGGCAGTCAATTCGTGAGGCAATGAACACCTTTGAATAAACCATTCGTTGATTACTACCCAAACAAGTGCTGCAGGACCTTTTGAAATTAGGCTTCTTTACGAAGTTCGAGATCACTTGAGAAATGTGCTGATTCTGTTAGCTCAAATGCGAGGCCCTGAATAATGCTTCTAATAATAACCTGACATACATAATTGACTTTGTGATTGTTACATTTTCGTGGCTCACAGCGAGATAATGGGCTTGAGTACATTCCGAGACAAATAGGGAGAAGGAACAGGCTTTTAGTTTCTGAGAGTTGTGGTTCCTTAAGGTTACAGTATGATGAATTGTCGATATCTGTCTTCAAGATAGCCCTTACATATATATATATATATATATATATATATATATATATATTTGACAATATCTGCTCAATCTCTTCATTGCTATGGGAGCCTTACGTCTTGTGATTAAAGAGTCATTTAGGTAAGTTTAGTAACTATAACAATCGTTACAAACTCCTGCACTTGCTCTAATCAGTGGATTCAACGTGAAATCTGACAAAACCTTAATTGAAGAGTCAAAGAAGCTATTAAAAACAACGCGTAAAACTTTTTAAAGCACCCAGTGTTGAAGATTGCTTCAGCAAGAACACTTACCTGCCACAATTTGGGCAGCGTTTCCGTTGAACCAGTGAGCCCAATTGAAGATGTACCTGTTGTCTTCATGGGGATGGCACCGAAAGAGTGCCATGATGGGCTGGAATTATCCATTTCGATTGAAGTTGTAATACTCAATGTGAGATTAAGAAATATTCAGAAGGCATTCTTATTCTTCAGATTCAGCATCACTAAGATTTAAGAGGTCATATTATGTGTATAAGTGCCCAACAAGTACAGAATACTTTTTAGATTATGAACTATCGAAATAGGCAAGTCAGGATTGCAGGTGTTTTATTATTAGTTTACTATATTCCATCAAATATATGAACAAATATCTGCAATAACAGTTGCATACCTATAAAACTATCATGCTAAGGTCTATAAAAGGTCATGATTAAGGTCTATAAAATGTCACCATTGTTTTATTTGTTTACAACATCTACAAATACAAGTAAATGATTGCCTTCGCATCCCTTGAACCTAGTGTTCAACAAAAATGATAAAAAGGAATGTTCAGTTTAGAATGAGGCTTCATTGCACCTAAAAATTAAAGATAAAGACAAGCTTATTCTTGGAGCCATTGTTGGTTAGAAAAGTGCAACAGTTTAAATTAATGCTTTGTATGATATCGAATTCCTTGGTCATAGTTGAAAATACAAAAAACAAAAATCATGATGACAAGTGAAACTACTCGTGTAACATTTGCAAAACTAAATTTCACAGTACCTATACAGTGCACTAAAAACTAGTTAAAACATGAAGTAAGTAAACTTTTGATGGTGTTTCCAGAAATCGTGCAAAAAAACTCACTTACCTGAAGGAATCCTAAGACTGAGCAAACAATGCCCAAGATTGGATGAGGATTTTCGGTCTGCAAGGAAACATGGCAACAAATCAATCAGAATATCATGTACCTCACTCATTTAAAAGATGCTTTTTGAAATTCCTGTTTATTTTTTTGTTGTTGTCAGGCATACCATCCTATATATCCACCATGCCATTCCATATCTTTAATCTCTTCAGTATTCTCACATATACGACTCGGAAATGTCGTAGGCCCGTGTACTCAGATTTGGGTGCACGTTAAAGAACCCCAGGTGGTCTAAATTTCCGGAGCCCTCCACTACGGCGTCTCTCATAATCATATAGTGGTTTTGGGACGTTAAACCCCACAAATCAATCAATCACATATACGACTCCCCTCTGTAATGACGTCTAGCCTTGATGTCAATGCTAGTTAATTAAATAGATATGATATTCAATCTAGCTTCCACATAACATTCCATGACAATATAAGCGATTCCTCCAGAGATAAGCACAAAAAATTACAAATGTGTTATGCAGTCACACAAGATTCAATACTGCTCCTTGATGTGCCAGAGCAATGACAATGAATTATTTTATTATTGTGCAACTAATCAAATATTTCAAACTAGCAATAATGCTATTAAACACTACTAGTTTGTTATAGAAGAATTATACTTTTCACGCATAAAAAGGGCCAGTTTCAACTAAATGTAACACACTTTCATCGAAACAGATAACATAGCTATGGTGATAATTAAACTAATGTTAGAAAAATTTGCAGTCACTTCATCCAACCTAAGCTGAGCTGCCTCCAACAAGTGCAATATCACTGACTGTGCAGACGGAAACTAGTGGTAACAGCGATGTTTCAACACATGTTTCCCAGTGCATACAAGACACAACAGAATAACACCGCATTTAGAATTCAAAGATTTTCAATCCAACATCTGCAATACTGCATTACCTACCTTAGCATCCCCCCATTGAATCCCCCTTTTCATTAGAAATTTCAAGAAAATGTAGAAATTACTGCAATGACTCTTATTATGTGGCATAAACCCCAAACTTAGCAGCATCAATTCATCCAGCCATCGAAAAATGAAAAAAAAAAGAAACACAAAAAACATTGATGGGAAAATATTAAGCTATGTTGGTCGGATAACTGCGCATGATATTTTCGTGCCGCAAGAGAAACTTGCTGTGGCAACTTATTCATGATCTAGTAAGCAAATATCGGTAAGCAATTCTATGGATGGTTTCTTTTTTTATATAAAAGTCTAGCGCTAATTGAGCCGAGAAATATTTTTACGACAAAGTAGTGTAAGTGTGGCTTACATTCCTTATTTATTCCCAATAACCTGTGGCAAAAAGACAAATAGGAAAAATGGAAGAGCAATTTTTCAGTACCCGATGAGAAAATTCTTCTTTCTGCAACAATGTCTGTAATTACAGCAATGATCAAAATTTTCAGCGAACTTTTGTAAAATCTCTCTAATGATAGTAATACTTCTCAAACTCGATTTCTCAAGTTGATGGAAAAATGAGTCTTTGACAAGCGTCCTGTCAACTCACCACGCTCCACTGGCCGACCCTGTAGAAGATCAACACAAGGGCTGCAATCATCATGGTCACTGCTAGCATCATCAACACACGATGGAACTAGAAATTTGAAACGAAAAATAAAAACACAGCTGGATAATGGAGCAAAGCTGAAGAATTTATTGGTTAGGTCAAAACTAATTCTGCTGATTGTTGATTGTTACTCATTGAAAGACAACCAAAGACACGCATTAAATATGTTCTGACAACTTCATGAATGCACACTGCAATTGTCAAGCACCAAGTAGTTGAAGACTTTTGGAGGGAATTTATTAATTGTAAATGCTAATCTTAATACATAAATGTGAACAAATTTAGCTGTATAAAAGTATTAAGCAGAGGCACAATGTCTAGGCTCTGCTCAACAAGCTCTCGCTCTAAGCAGCAAGCATTAGTTGTTATCGTGTGAAAATGAATACCCACTGCAAATGTGCATCCATCGAATGCTTTATTTCTTGTCGGCAGTATCTTCCAACGGAACGTTGTATGCTTACTATAGATATCTAAATGATGCCAGCGGATGACTAAGCTGAGCAATACAAGGCAGATATTATTTGTAGTTTTTGCATGAAGAGCTGAGTTATAAGATAAAATAAAAGAAAACCTTAGCAACTTGTTTACTATGTTCACTTTTGCTCTCGTTGATCGTAACTCCTAACTTCAATAAAAACTATAAATTGACTTTACTAACCTTTCCTTCCTTTTGTTATTTATTGGATTCGTGAGACTATTACTAATAATAGTCTGCACTTTATATCACTTGCAGTCCTTTTTTCAAATTGCCGGCAATGCTAACCACTCATTAGTGGACTCATTTTCTGAAGAACAGTTTGTACAGAAAGCAAGCTTACAGCAAACCATGGCTTCACGCCACATACTGTGGTGGCCTCCCAAACATTCTTGTAGTGCCTGGCAAGAAGGATGCCCACGCTGACAAGTAGTATCCAGGCAACAATCATCAAAGAGCCTGAAAAGGATCAATAAGCAAGAAAGAACAGTTCTAAACATATTTAAGTAACACAGAAGCTATTTCCAATAAAAACTGTATGATTGCTAGCAGCGCAAGTGCTCTTTAGTCAATGAGGAATCCTTTAAAAACTGATTTTGCTCGAAAGGTTACACTTTGTGAATGATTTTCAGTCATCTTCTCTTTCTAGTGCCCTAATTATGAACAAACTTGTCAGTCTGATGTAGGAATTGGTGCAAACTGATCGACAGAGCTTGAAAGATCGTGAAGGCCACAGGGACCTTGGACTGAGGCCTCCACATTCACTGGAAAAAAATATTTGAAATAAGGTTTTGCATTCATTCATTCATTCAGCAAGCAGAAGAAAACAAGTTGGCATATCTATAAGGTAGCAAATTTCAATACAGAGTACGGTCACTGCTAAAGAGGACGATGCATTTAAAAATCATCTGAGTCACTTTTACTGCCACAAGCAAGAGATTGCCATAAGCGGGTGACAGCATGATATATTAACTAATGAACAACGGCCATGATCTGCACCAGCAATATGCATACACATTAGCAGAATATAACAAGCTTTGCGAGATTAGATCAAGTCTTATGCAGCTCGGCGGCATCTGATTTAAATCTGGTAGTACGTGTGAGTATCCCAAAAGAACAAATGAAAAACTGGTTGTCTTTGAATTCGGCTAATATGCAGTTTGTATGGCACATTGAAAGCCAGTGGTTCATTTAGAAATGAACAAGCAAAGCAAAAGGCACATCCTTACCATGAAGCTTGATGAAAATGTCAGAGCCAGCCCCGCCCAAAGCAACCTGCATGGCCTTCAGGTTTACAGGAGCCTTGGTGTAATCCCGTTCATAATGTTCTTTCTTAACTGAAAAAAAAAGGGTGTACAAAAGTGGCAAGCGTTCGTTTATTTGCTCACTGATTCACTCATTCCCTTACTCCCCTACTAAAGGAACCTCAAGAGCCCTGTAACAGGGTTTCACAGGAGGGGTTGGAAAAACGAACATCTCAGTCGGTGTTAAATAACTATTGAACAGTATCTTTGTCAATAAATGTCTTGATAAAAAATGACTTTACTAAGGTGCCTGGTGCGCAGCCAAGGCTATGATATACAGCAGAAACATTGCCAAAGTGTTGCGAGAGGCGACGAGCATTGCACAAATTATGCAGGGCATGAATAAATCTCTGATACACAAAAAGCCTACCTCGTGAGAATGTGCTATATTGGAAGACTTGGTGCATGTGTTCACTTCACCTTTATATTACACCCAAGTAGTGTGAGTGGAACGAGAATATCTTTTGTTCATTCTATGATATCAGTCAAGATCTCTTCTGAGAAACTTGAATTTGGGTAAGTTACATTACAATGGGGTCACATTAGTATTCTGTGTAGCAGGCAGCATGAAATTATAATGGCTTGATACATTGTGCAAGACTGAGGTGGTGTTATTATTAACATATTTGTATGCTGCATACTCATGCTGCCTATGAAAAGAAATCAAAGATGCTTGTAAGAAACAGAAGAAAAAAAAAATTCCGCCATATCCACGAAGTGAATGATGATGAGTGGGCGAAGCTCCTGAGGTAAACCTGGTAAACCATGAATCCTCTGTACGTTTTGCCCACTCGATTTTATTACATCGCTCCCCCTAGCGTACGTCGCCGCACTAAATCGAACGATTGCCTTCAACCAATGACACGCGCCATATGTGACATCATTCCTATTTTATAAGATCTCGCGTCTTTCATCAACTACAAGTACCGCTTTCTAGTTTATAACATCTTGCATCTTTTCATCATCAGCTACAAGTACCATCATCTAGTAAACACTACAAGAACTAAACGAGAGGTGGCTACATACAGAAGACGGTACCGCCATCTAGTGAACACTGCAAGAACTAAACTAGAGGTGGCTAGATACAGGGGACGGCACCGCCATCTAGTGAACACTGCAAGAACTAAACTAGAGGTGGCTACGTACAGGCTACAGGGGACGCACAGCCCACGCCCTAAGGAGCTTCGCCCCTAAAATAATTTCATTAATGTCCACAAAGAGTTTTTAACACGAATGTGTTCTATGCCAAAGTCCGCCCAAGACTTCACTGATGGATTTCTGTCACAGAAACGGCGCCAAAAGATATGTGTGATAAGAAGAAAATGATGAAAAATATGTCAACGGGAGTCAAAACAATGACCTCTGGGTCCGCGACAACAAATGCCGGACAGGCTGTCCAATGCACTATGGCATCATACTTTGTTGGCTCTAAAGATACGCCTTTTATATCTACCATTGTCCTATGGAAGCATTCTTGGCAAAGGGCAGTAATGCATCATGGCCTTGGCATCCGCAACTATGTGTCGTTTCCAAGCGTTCCTCCCATTCGGGGCGTATCCAATAGGAGAAGATGATCAATTTTGTCAACGCCTTGACATGCCCCCAGGTGGTGACCTTACCCCAAGCGTCGGCGTAGCTCTTAGCATCCATTCATATAAAAAATAGCTCTGCAACCCAAACAGCAATGCACCTGCTTCGCCTGGATGTAATTCCGCGTTCCCCACTTATGCTGGCCCCGCCAATAATCCTGGCCGCACAAGGGGAAGAGCGGGAAGACAAGACACGCGTTGCGTTTTCTTCTGGTCGGGCAGTGGCGTTGGATAAATCCAACATGCTGTGAGTTGGAACCTTAGCCGAAGTTCGGTGTCTACTAGAGCTACTACAAGCACCTATAACTGCAAGGGTTTGTTTAATAATTATTGATGAATGTTAGTCATCGGGATGGAGATGTATCACTATGCACCTATGTGCAAGCATACACGTTAACTGGTGCTATACCTGTTAAACACCAATAGCGATTGCACAAGCTCTTTTATATCAATGTAAGGTAAACATTAAACTATTGTTTGTATGGACACGTTTTACTTTCGCATTTTACTGATTCCTAGAACAGAGGGATGAACCATGTTTTTATGGCACTTGCGTTTAGGTTAATGAAATTTTATGGTCAACTTTTAAACTGAGGTGCAATGATGCTTTCTGTTAAATGTGCCTTCCCAGAATAAATCGATGCTCTATGCTCTCATATGACCTTTAAAATTTACAATTATTTCCTTGTGTGTTTATTCACCGCACACATTTTACTTCCCCTTCATACACCTAATGTACCCATAATTCATCCCTATTGTTATTCTTACTTAAGCTCCTTTTGTTCACTTGAATTTGTATTTGGTTGATGTTGTGAGGTCAACTTCGATTTCTAATCACATGACATATGATCACTATTTTATTTTGCTTTATTTCTCATTCAGCCCACATTCAATCAACTTTGATACTCATCCACGAGATGTGGGTATGTGCACGTGACCTCCTTTGGTCACACTTGTGCTCACGATGCTGAAGACACATTTTCGGCCAAGAGCCATACTAGGCTTCTGAATTGCTATACTCACCATCAGTGTTTCCCTCGAACAGTCCAGCTGCCAGGAGCAAGTGGTAACTGTTGGTCGCAGTGTTGAAAGTGGTCTTCCGCACACTCGTCACGTGAGCGCGGTGCCAGGAGCAACGAAGCATGCCATCGTGATAGTCGCGCTTAACAAACGTCAGGCCGGGAGTTTGCTGAAAATGAATTACGAGAATCGAAGTGCAGCTGGACGTGTAGTGCAGAAGTGGAAGAAAATTTAATGCAAAAAGAAATACACAGACAGATAGAGACTACTAGGACATATCACTAATCATTCAATGGCCAGCATTTCACATTTTAAATTGACCGAAGAATTAACATAGCCAGACACTTTGAGAACACTCTTATCCATGAGCAAGGCATGAACCCGATGACCGACGCGAGCGAGAATCAGGTCATTATGAATTGAGATGATATGAAACCCAATGCGTACACCCTGCATTTTGCAGCTTTGGTGTCACTATAACTGCCGAGCTCGGTCGACTTAAATAACAGGCTAAAAGTTCTCGAAAACCAACAACCCAGTTTCGCTTTAAAAAGTGGTGGAAAGAGTTTTGTGTACATCAGGTGTCCACCCTCACCATTCGGATTCGTCTGCATGTCTTCCATAGCTATACACACTTTTTTAAAGAGCATAGAAAGAGATAGTAGCCCCCCATGCAAGGTAGCAAAACATTGAAGGCAAAACTTTTTTGAAGTTTAAGTAAAGGATAACACTCGAATCACATACATTCCACATGCTAAAAAACACCACTGCGAACAAAAACATTATTAAGTTTCCCGGGTGGCAGAGCTATGACAATACACCAAACTCGTCAGCCGTTACGCAAAAATCGTGCTCACTCACACTGGCAATGAGGATGTTTTTCTTGCTGTCAGTGTTCCAAGACTCTCGCATTGACATCACTCCTTTGTTGCGCAGGCACTCCACCACGCTTGCCATATCCTGGAAAGTGAGAAGAGGAATAGAGCCGTATTACAAACTTAATGCATTGCACTCTTTCCACTTCAAATATACAGGCCTTAAAGAAATCGTGCCAAATATCATTGCAGTGACTTTCAATGTAACAAAACCAGCCTTAAAGTACACTCAAACCTCAACATAACAAAGTGGCTTTTTACATGAAAATAAGTTTGTTGTATCCCCCCCCCCTCCCCCCAAAAAAAGCAGCATTGCTCGGGTGACTGGTTTTTCGCCGCCCGCCGGGGATCTGCGTTTTGCGGCAGTAGGGTTCCTTGATGCGCGTTTCTCTCTGCCGCTGTCGCGAGAATCGAGAAAACCTATATCATAGCCAATCAGAGCGCCATGGGGCGGTGACATAGCTGTATCATTGGGGAAAGCAGTGTTACATTACAGCTATACGTGCGCGTAAGCGAGAGATGCCGCGCCTTCTGGGCCGTACAGACAACCAAGAGAGCCGCGTTGTCAGAACAGATGTGCCCACTCACCGCTTCACCGCTTTGAAAAGCTTGTTTGGCCTCCTTGCCGCTTCTCCTTCAATGCCGTTGATTGCTACTTTGCGCCAAACTGGCTACTTTTTTACTCATTTGGCAACGAAGCTTTTCTGTTGGTGCCATGCCTATTCACTGGCAATCTTTATATTTCGGTTTTATTTACTCTAGGTGGTTTTATTTACTCATCAATATTGAAAACTCTGCTCATAACATCGCTCCTGTTCTATTAGGCTACAACTTTGGTGATAATGGCAAATGACATGACTACTTTGGCTGCATTTGACTCGAGTTCTGGCACATTTTCACTTACAACCCCGGAGCAAGCCTCAACTCGCAACAAACTTCGCTTAAAAGCTGCGCATGCGCACCATGCTGGGCGTCTCGGAGATGCCGGCGGCGATCCACATGTTCTCGTGGCGCGCAGGCGCAGTGAGCTCGTAGTCAACACCATCGCCGCGAGCGACATAAGTGAGCAGCAGGGAGCAGGTGCCGCGGGACAGGCAGCCCTTAGGTGTGCCGAAGCAGCCCATTGTCTGGCCACAGCCGGAGTACGCCGCATTGGTCGCCGGTGTGGTTGCTGCCTCCTGCAATACAGTACACAGTGCAGAGGAAGAATTCATTACTAGGCAACAAAGGTTGCCCAACCAATTATTATTCTGTTTTATTAAAGGAATACTCAACATAAAATAGAAAAATTTAGGACAACATCGAAAATCTACTTGGAAGACGCGACTGCGCTGATAAGCGGAGTTCATTTCCAACATTTTTAAAAAGGTTGGGTGCATTTCCGAAGAATGCGGCAGCCACACGCTAGCACGAGCCAGAATATCAGTCGCCGAGGCAGATGTAGAGTGCCCGTTTCTCTGTTGACTCCTTGCTGCACAGCGCTAATGGTGCAACGTGTGTGTGGTTTAATGCTTCCCGCCCACTGCAAAGTGCTCAGCAATTTGATGACGTAGTGCGCATTATCAAACCAAGTGTAGTTATAGGCACTGAATCATGGCTAAATGAAGACGTGGCAAACATCGAGGTATTTCCAGATAACTTTACTTGTTGCAGGAAAGACAGGAACTATCATGGAGGTGGTGTATTTATCTTGGTCGATCAGCACATTCCGTCTGTAGGCATAAGCACTACACACGATATGAGTGAAGCTGTTTGGTGTCAGCTTAAGCTCTCGAATGGCAAATCACTATCAGTCTGCTCTTTTTATCGACCATCAACTGGTTCAACTAAGGAATTTAGTGAATTCGCTGCTACAGCTACAAAATCGCCTCTGATTACGTGGTTATAGGTGGGGACTTCAACCTGCCTGATATTGACTGGAATGAGCAATCAATAGCTTCAGGAAGTTGTCTTAGTTTTAAATCTGAAATGGCTGATTTCATGAACCTCTTGTCTTTAAAACAGACAGTGTTGAAACCAACTCGAGGAGGCCATATCTCTGATATATTTTTCACAAATATGCCAGAAATGGTAGAAAACACTGAAGTGTTACCAGGGATAAGTGACCGCAAGGTTGTGCTAAGTGATATAAATATGAAATATACGAGTGCTTACAGTGAAAGGAGTCGGTGCATGTACAATTACGCGTAGGCTAATGTCCAAGGAATCAACACTGCATTAGAAGCATGTTTCATTGTTCTCGAATTACCGACAAGTATTCAGTAGAAGAGCTGTGGAATTTGTTTAAAGAGAAGAACCTCGAGCTGAGAAACCAAGTTGTTCTGTCATGGGTGCTGACCAGAAGGCCTAATAAAAGTAAACCATAGTTTTGTAGAGAACTCAACGTTTTGGTCAAGCTTAGGCAGAGAATTTACCGTTCATTTAAAAGAAATCTCTCAGAAGAAAACTCTTCCAAACTGAAGCTGGCAATGCAATAAGTAAATAATGCTACAGTCGAAATGAAAAGAGCCTACTCTAAAACAATTGAACGTAAAACAATGCACAACCCGAAAGAACTTTAGAGATATCAAACGAAACAACAAAGATAACATTTCAATTCCCGCTTTGACCAGCGGTGATATTACCGTGAGCGATGCGACAGAAAAGGCCGAGTTGTTCTATTTATATTTCAGGTCAGTGTTCTCAGCCGCTACAGACCCCCAAAAAGACCTAAAAATGTTGACACATGAGTCCACATGCATGCCTGAAGTAGTACTTGAAGCTCGTTGCATTGAATTACTACTTAGAGATCTAGATTGTGCAAAAGCAGTGGGTCCTAATGGTTTGCCTAGTTTTATGTTGAGGTCTTCTTCCCATGCAGTGTCTATGTACTTGAAAGTTATTCTTGAAAAAAACGTTAAAACAGAGTTCTCTTCCAACTGATTGGAAAATGGCATCCGTTGTTTCTATACATAAATCTGGCCCACGCAATGCTGTGAATAATTACCGCCCTATCTCACCCACTTCTGTGTGCAGTAAAATTCTTGAACATATTTTACATACTGTGATTGTAAAGGACGTAAATAGTGATTCCTTATTCAACTCTAACCAGCATGGATTTAGGCAGGCGCTATCATGTGTGACACAACTGGAAGAGTTTACCCATGATTTAGCATCAGCACTCGACGACAAATTTTCGTTCGACTGCATTTTTCTCGACTTTCAAGAAGCGTTCGACACTGTTGCGCACTACTTATTGCTGCAAAAACTAACCAGTTTTATTATTAATCCCCAAGTTATCACATGGATTGCTGAATATCTACATGAGAGGCAACAATATGTACAAATTGTAAACGGCGAAGTCTGATATAAGTAGTGTTACGTCAGGGTACCTCGGGGATCAGTTCTGGGACCATTACTTTTTTATTATATATAAATGACATTAACGAAAAGTACAATCCCATATTAGGCTTTTTGCAGAAGACTTCATTTTATACCGTTGGATTACCTCTGAAACTGACTGCTCCGGAATTCATAACGACCTATGCGCATATACGCGTGGTGCCAGTGATAAGAAATGAAACTGAATCTTAAGAAAACTGTATGTATGAGGTTTTCCAGAAAAAAAAAACTGGTGAATTTGAATACGCAATAAACGGCGCTCATGTAAAAATGGTGCACGAATACAAATACCTAGGTGTTTTCTTCTGCCCCTCTATCATGGAATCGGCATGTAGATTACACTGTAAATAAAGCTTGTCGGAGCTTAGTATTCTTAAAAAGAAACACACGTGCTTTTCTACAGCAAACCCGGGAGGTAAAAGGCATACGTGAGATCAGTACTGGAGTACGCATGTTGTGTGTGGAACTCCGCAACATCTTCAAATAATGAAAGATTAGAAAAGGTTCAATCCATGGCGGTGAGATATGTGTTTGATGCACCTATGTATGACAGACAACTCAGTGTGACAGAGGCTAAGCTGAAGTTAAATGGAAGTTTCCGCAGCACCGAAGGGCATCGTTTTGACTGAAGCTATTGCATAACATATTTTATTCACATACTCGAATTGGCCGTGATGTATACATAAGCCGGCCTCACTACATTTCAGCCCATGTACGACAGACAATTCAGTGTGACGGAGGCTATCCTGAAGTTAAATGGAAGCTTCTGCCGCACCGAAGGGCATCATTTTGACTGAAGCTTTGCATAACATATTTTATTCACATACACGAATTGCCCGTGATGTATACATAAGCCAGCCTCACTACATTTCAGCCCGAAATGTTCATGAACACAAGATAAAAGAATATGAAAGCAAAACATCATTTTTCAGCAACTCTTTTTTTCCGATATCTATAAGTCAGTGGAATCGACTTCCTTCCACAGTTGTAGAAATTTCTTCAACGGGTGCGTTCTTTTCTGCAATAAAAATTATTGAATCTTTCGACCGCTAAGCCCTATAGCCTACGTATGTGCGCCTGGTACTCACCATGATCTGTACGGTATCTTGGTTGTAAACTAGGTTGTTTTGGGGTTAATTTGCCCTTGGGCTAGCCGAATGCTGCACTTTGTTTTGATTATCGTGGAACTTTCATCAATATTTGTGGTTTCTGCATTTCTTTCTCTAATACATTACTTTTCTGACGCAGCTGTGCTCGGTGCAGCTGTGTGTTTTTGTGTCTTGCAAATGTTCTTTTTCTCTCTTTTTCTTTTTTTTTACACAAACCTATGTAAACTTAAGTAAACCTGCAAATTTTCATGTTCTTTCTTTGTACACCCACCCACTGTAATGCCTGTATAGGCGCTGTGGGTATTAAATAAATAATAAATAAATAATAAATAACTTTTCAGGCCATCACTCATCAGTCACACGCAGCATCAACAAAGTGCACACGATACCTGACAGGTATGTAGCCGGTACCTCTCTTATCCGCAGAAATGCGAATAATGGTGTAGTTGGTGCTGTCCTACATCGCAAAATCATAATTTATGGCCCAGTTTACACCTTGCAGAAATCCAAAATTTTAGACACAGTTGGCCTTGCTACAACATGAAGCTGCACTCAAAATTCGCATTAGGCACTATTGTAATCGTTGGTGAATTTTATAATTATTTTAATTTTCTCATCATCAAAAGAGGCTTGCATGTGTAAATGTGTGCATGCCTTATATAATAGGCTTAATTTGTCCTTTTTTGTAACAACGAGCGTGAATGAATAATGCAGATCGCTTCGCCCTCTCTAACTCGTCCTTTGCAAAAAGCATGCATGACGCTGACCTTTACAGAAAGTCCGCTCAGGTCAACACAAACGCGGCAAAACTCTCGCAACGGTTGCTGCAGAGGTTTGGAGCAAACTTCCTCTGGATATTGGAGAATGAGGAAGTTGACGTACCCCTTTTTTTCCCGTATCGAAGGTGGACCTCTGAATTGAGACGGGAGCTGAGAAGATACGTTCCACGTAGTTGTCATAATCTAGCACTACCGTGGCACTGGGTAGGGAGAGGGAAAGGAAAGAAATGTAAATAGAACATACAAACAAACAAAACAAAACAAAACAAGAAATTCTACTCCAAGAAACACATTTCACGACTAACAGCCAGAAGAGGCTGGCCTGAAAAACCAACACATGCAAGAAGAAAAACAAAAACACAGCAATCAAAGCAATACAAAACCGTGAGAATATAGCATTCAAGTATCCACATTTCTCAGAAATTCAAATTCGTAAGGAGTGCAGCCAAAGTTTGACCAAACTATTGCGGGAGAAGGATTGTCTCACGTTGTGGCTTATATATACAGTTAAACAACAATCAAAGTTGGCGAAAATCGGCTTTTGACATTGTTATATAGAACTACCAGTAAATTAAAAATTGACCTTTTTTCAGGCAAAGTGGTAAAGGCATCCTCTTGTTTTTGTAGAAAGGTGTTGTGAGAGTGCTCGAATGATAGGACACTAGAAAAACTAACTTCAATAACGTGCAAAAAAAATAAATGTAAAAGTGTGTGTGTGTGTGTGTGTGTGTGTGTGTGTGCGTGTGTGTGTGCGTGTGTGTGTGTGCGTGTGTGTGTCCGCTAGCGCTGCCGGAAAGCCCACCGGTCCGCCTCGGTGGCCTCCAGCGTTACTGTGCACACCTTTCACAGGGGGCTTCTTGGGCGCCGCCATGGGCTGCGCTAAACAGGCGTGACACCGCAAGAGCGCTCATCCGAGGCTGAGATGTCAGCATTTTACAGCGCATGCAACCTAATGGTACCATGTATAGAGAGCTTAGCAGCCACTCTCTATTGCGCGGCGGCGATGTGAAAAATGTGTTTGACAAAACTGGTCATCTGGGACCACTGTATTTGGTCCCAGATGACTATCACCTTGGTCTTCCTCTGAACAAGCAGAGAAACTTCGTTACTGTACTAAGGGAGTATAATAGAGACCCCCCCCCCCCAAAAAAAAAGAAGTCAAACTTACAATTTTGACATCGAAAAATTCACGTACTCTGAGAAACAAACGTGTGGAAGCCCGACGTCGAGCAGCCACTCCAAGAGGTTCAAATGCCGGGATGGATGGATGGATATGGCTGTACCCGTTAGATCGGGCGGTGGCTAGCGCCACCAAGCCGTAAAGCCGGGAGGAAGTGCACCGCGCGTCCTCTGGCGTGAGAAGTATGTGCACTTCCAAACTTCGTTTTTCTCAAATTGCGCTCTCTGTAAACTTTTCAAACTCAATGTACCTTTTCTCGGAATGTATTGAACCGATTTCGATGAAACTTTGTATGCGCGAGCTACAACAAGTAAGAAATATTCTAAACTAAAACATTTGTTGTTTTCGTAAAAAGTGAATCTCTAAAACAATTACACGATACGCACCTGCCGTGGCGTGATTTACGCATTATTTTCATTTGTGTTTACAAAAGCGCCATTAAAAATGTAATATTCTTCTTGTTCAGATGTCACCTATGAGTCACTGCGAAAACACTGATAAATATGGTTACATTCTTTTCAGAAGTATCAGAGAAAAGGTACATTAAATAAGTGAACACCCTTTAAAATTTGGAAGTGAGCCATAGGAAGAGTCAGCAATATAGGCATAAAATAAGGGTGTCACTTGATACCCACTGGCATTCTTGATGAGCGGGTAAAATTTTACAAGACTAGTTGTAGCCATTTCTAAAACATTACACTAAAACTGACAGATACCATTTGGCTTACCTACCCCCTTGAAATCACGGATAAGCACGTGGTGTTTCAGGGACATAAAATTGGGTGTGATAATACTATTGATTTTTGACAGACCATGCACTTTTGTGCATGTTAGGTCGCATTGGACGTGGCTTTACTATCTCCCCGCTCTTCCAGAAAAAAAAAGCACGTAATGCTCTAAATTGCACCATTTCTTTCTGAACGCAAGTCGTCATTAGGGCATTTTATATCCGCCTTATTTTCAAACGCACCAAAATTTTCTTGCCTCAGTTCCATAATGTACACATAAGCTAGCAGGATATGCAAGAAAAAGGAAACGTTTTTTTTTAAGGCGGGATGCAGTAGGTTTTTTTATTTGCTTGCTTCCTTTAGTATTGGTAATTTTGGGGGGAATGGAAAATTTGTTTGCTTTATTGCTTAATAATACACGCTGTGCGCTAGCGCATAAATAATGTCCGTAAAAATTATTTGCGCACGCCTATAAAGTATGTCGCGGAGCCACCCTAGCTGCGTTATGATGCCGGAACGTCCACTTTCCTGGAGCCTATCACTGAACAAATAAATAAATAAATATATAAATAAATAATCAGCCTGTTTCAGCCCGTGAAAAGTTTCCGACGGCGAAGCTGTAATCAAAGTGAAAATGACTTCGGCAGAAAAAACTGTCAATATCGCCTTTTCTAGCACCATAATTAGGAGTTCATTATATTAGTTCTTTTTTCACTCACTCTCTTAGTCACCTTACCTGCATTACTGCTACAAAATACAAAACAAAACAAAATGCGCTTATTACGTTGGCGCAGATATTTATCCAAGCCAAGAACGATGGAAGTGGCCATGACAAAGTTTCGCAGCCACGTTACCTCCTTCAATTTTTGCTTGCATACTGCAGCTTTAGTGACTTCCCCTGTGTGCCCCTGATGTAATGAAATAACGGTCACGGCTTTGCCGCAAAGGCGAAGCAATGACCGCGATAGCAACGAATTGTAAGGTCTGGTGCAGAATGACAAGCAGATCGAAACATATCCCGCGTTTCTCCCGCCCAAATGACGCACGAAACGTACTCGCAGGTACAGATTAAAGCGAATGAGCATCTCGGTTGTTACTTCGCTGTGTCTGAAAAGCGCACCTTTTTCGTAAACGGAGACTTTGCAAGGACTGCGCCCTTTAACTACAGCAGAATCGTTCCGGTGAAAGCCCAAGGCCAGCCGAGACATTCGGTTGTCCCCACTGCGAGATAAGCAAGCGCACGCGTGCGATAAGCAAGCGTCCACCCTGCCCCCTCTCCGCGCGGCAAAGTACGCGTGGGACATGAGAGCGCGCGCCGCTGCGTCGTGATGATGTGGCGACCCACCCTCATTGCGCCATCTCGCTGGTAATGCTGAAAAAAAAACGATAGTTCCCCCCGATATGCTCATCACCAGTGGTGAGGGGTAGGACATAAATAGCTTGCCGCTTGAACGCTGAAAGAGGTGCTTCTTTGGGACTCGGTGACAAACATCTCGCACTCAGAATTCAGAGGCCCGACGTTCGATTCCGCGCGCTGGAGTCTTTTTGTGTATTATTTTCCTTTCATGCATATTCATATATACAGATACGTATACATATACGGTGAATGACGGCGATGCTGACGTTGACAACTGCAGCAAAATCAAGTCGAGAATGCCCATATAGTTGCTACCACAATAAAAGAAAGTATAGGTCATTCCTTTTCATCCTGTCATCGGCGCAGAACATTAACAAGAATAATAGTAGCACGCCTTCCCAAGCTGGACATGGAAGTATCAGAACTGGTTAATCTTCTTTGTGGGACTACTACTCATGAATACAGCCACAAGAATGTTTTCTTCACCATTGAGGATTTACACAGTGATACTAAACGAACATCTAGCTATATTCTTTCTGCTTTAGGCTTTTTATTAAAAATTGCTGCTATTTCAAATCAATGTATTACAGACTCCTTCGACGAACTACAGAAAATAGTGAATAAATTCCCCCACTACTCAGCCAATCCCCTCCTTTGGGTATAAGCCTTTTCCCGAATAAAACAATTTCATTTCTGAGACTTTAAATTATTTCTTTTCTTAGTATGATAATAATCACTAGTTTAGCTCTCAACGAAAGTTTACACTATGCTTTCTCAGCCAATCCCGTAAGTGGGCATGTGCTCCAGTATAGATGGTACAAACAAACAAACAAGCAAACAAACAAACAAACAAACAGAAACCAGATTCGCTGTAAAACACCAGCTTCTTTCGATCACCATTTTCAGATACGGCATTGGCGTGCAACAAGGACACGTAGTGAAGGCAAGGAGGCATCATAAAAGCTTCGCTAAAGAAGCAATCACCCACCGGAAAACGATCTGGCCTTCCCAGTTGGAGGGCGGTATCCAAGTGGTCGTCACCTGGCTCTTAACCTCTCCGTCCTTGTGAGTCAATGCCGTCTGAAAGTGAACACTGATTTAGCCTGCATGCGCGTCCCATGGCCGGGAGACTCTCGGTAAAGACATCGTTTCGTGCTGAATCCGTTCGCGTGGTGTTGGCCAACAACTAATGCGCGAAAGATTGCTAACTTTTCTTGCCGCGTCTTAGCCGACGTATCAGGTCGTAGACAAGCCCAACTTGTCTGTGACGCGTTGCTGAAGATGCGCTAAACGGCAGCTGCCTTACCATGTTCAAAGGGCGTTGCCGGGACCCTTGAAATACACGCTAAAGTAAAACATTCAATAAGTTTAGATTGATGAAATATACTCTGAAGCTTTTTTTTTTTGCCTTTAATGTCACCGCCATAGCTTTACAACTAGAACTGAAAATCAAGGACAAAGTGACACTATTTATTCTGACGCCGAAATTGCGCACGTGAAGTTAATGAAATATTTTTATCATCTCTTGCCGACAATGGTTAAATGAAATGTTCCCTAATTTGGCACAATAAGCCCATGGCCCATCTCAAAAGACAATGTCCTTCGTAATAATTGTTGGGGTTTAACAACCCAAAACCACCATACGACTAGACGGGCGAGGTAGTGGAGGGATACCGAAATTTCGACCCCCTGGGCTTCTTTAATGCACTCAAATCTAAGAACACGGACCCCCACTATTTTTCTCCTCCACCATAAATACAGTCGAATCGGTCTTGATTCGATTCCGTGACATTGGTGCGAACACTCGAGTACTATTACCACTCATAATAATAAATATAGTCTTACATCCCAAAACAGCGATGCGATTATGTGAGACGCCGTAATGCGGGGCTCCGGAAACTCTGACCATCTGGTGCTCTTTAATGTGCACAGTACGCAGGCCTCTGGCATTTACCCTCCATGTGAATGTCACCACCAATGACTGGATCGAACCCCCGACCTTCGCATCAGCTGAAGCAATGAGCGCTGGACTATTGCGGCAAGTGACAATGTGCTTAGTATTTTCCACTTAGGAACTAATTAGCCTCTAGTCGACGCCGTAAAAAATCTATAACGTTCCGCTGATTGAGTGTGTATCTCATAGTGGTGTCGCCACCCGCATTTCATTTTCACGCGTTCTATCGTTTAACCGAGCGTTTTCTTGCGACAAGTGCAGATGTTTTGTTATTGTGAAAGATTAATTTACTAAAGCGAGAAGTATTTTTCTCTATGCGAAGCATTGCTTTGTGTATTGCAAGCATTTTTGGCATCATCAATCAATCATCT